>OY998142.1:18051650-19251650 GCA_963921925.1 Sphagnum tenellum | reverse complement strand
CATTGGTCTTTAATTAGACATTTAGTCTACAATTGAAACTTTGTACTTGATCCAATATTTAATTGTTGTAAACTTTAACATTCGTGTGAAAAATCTCATGTCAACCACTTGACATAAAGAGGTTGTAAAGTATGATGGTTCATCTTTTGTGTCACAATGTAGTTTTTTGCAAACTATGGTGCATTTATATTTTTGTGTATGGTATTTATTTGGGATATCTTATTGAAGTTCATCATATGATATATTATATTTAAAAGAACATAGGTGTAAAAAAGTTTGCTAAACCCTTTAACCAAAAAAAAGAGGATTTTATAATGGCTTGAAGTGGGCCATATTTTAGAATCCATATTATAATCATTTTTGAATGGGTTTCAATTTTTTTCTTTTAACATATGTGTTAAACATTTTCTAGTTGGGAATTTTTCATATGGAGTTTTAAAATTCATTAATCACAAGATAATTCTTATTTAACATTGAATTTAGAGGGTTTTATCATTTTAGTGCTAAAATATGGATTATTTGGAATGTTGTATGGACTAAAAATGAATCACCCTAACATGAAACCGCCCTAAAATTGAAGTGGCAACTCTTAAAATTGGCAAATTTGTTTATCATAATACATTTGCCCTTTTGCATAAATTAAATTATTTTCTATTTTGCTAAAGTTTTTTAAAACTCTTTTGCCTTGTTGTTGACAATTCCAAAAAATTGAAATGCAAAAATTTGAAATTGAACCTTGGCCTAGTACAAATAATCACATTAATTGTGTGAATGCATTAATCACAATGAAAATAAGAGAACTCTAAATTTGAGTTAGAATTCAATATGTAGAATTTTAATAGTATGCTGAAAAATTCAAAACTAAAAACTTACACTGTGAATCTTAAATTTTAAAATAAATAAATTATTCAACACTTATGTGTCAAACCCACCTAGGTACTTTGGTACTTCGATATCACGTTTAAATGATGCATTGAGAATTATGATTGCCTTACAATGATGCCATCTCTCTTTGGCTACTCCATGAACTTGTCCATCAACTAAAAAGAAAAATTGATGAACACAACTTTCAAACCTTAAGCTCCCCTCACACTTTGCATTTGTTAATTACTTGATTGGAATTGAATTTGCATTCCTTTTATAGAAAGCTCTAGCATTGTTGGAAATAAATTGACAACAATTAAAGGTATGCTAGATATTATTAAGAATTGGATAGTTCATTGAAGATAATGCTATAAAACATTATAATGGTAGAGCTTGAACAACGTTGGCAAACATGACTATGGTTGGAAAAAGGCAAAGTTTGGTTAGATCTTGAGCAATGGTAGAGCTCAAAGTAGCAACATTTAACCATGCAACATCAAGGTAATGGCAAAAAAATAGAAATGAAATGACATAGATAAAAAAACACAATAACAAAATTACAAAAATCCTTATGGTGGATGGCCTTAGGCAATTTCACCTAAGCTAATCAAACAATTGAGATTATAGCACCTCACCTAAGGTGCATCATCTACTTAGTCTATTTTCTCATTCACCTTGAGATGGTCATGTCATTCATCCTTTATTTGTAGGGATGAATTTAGGTGCTAGTTCACACAAAGACATAATAAGGTCAACAACCTTTTGCCTTCCACCTTTTGTGGAATCTTAGTCCATTCCCATGATTGATATTTTAATTGGTGTAATACCTTGGAAATTTTGCACATACTTGCCAAATAAATAAATAAATAATTAATTTTGAAAATTTCATTTCAACAAACAAAATATTCTTGAAGATTCAATATTTTCCTCGATGAACTTTTGTTATTTGGAAATCACAAGTTTTGAAATTTTCAACTTTTCTAAAAATAATACAAATACTGTCAAAGTTGCCAATGTGATTTGTTTTTAAAAAAATTTATGGTTGGCTTTCCATAGTACGGTAACACCTAAGGAACGGGGCATTCTTGAAAGAATTGCATGTTCACCCCAAAGCCAAAGGGGTGCTTATCTCAAGAACATCTCACTCCAAGGGCATTAATGAACATAAAACAAAAACAATTTTTTATTTTTATTTTTTTCATTTTTTCTTGTGACACTTGATGAGGATGGATTGTGAGGAAAAAAAAGAGACGACGCATTTAAAAAATAAAAATCATATTCTTTTATGAAGGAAAATTGCCACTTGATAACATGCCATCCAAATACACTAGAAATTTTCTTGGGATGCTTTACATTGTTAAAATTGGGAACACAAGCATGTAACTAAAGACTACATCCTTTTCCTCCATTTTCCTTTCTTCTTTGTTAATCCATTTTTTTGGTCATAAAGTTTGGCAAGTTTGTATCAAATGTTGTTCCTACTAAATTAGGGCTAGGACACAATCTTAGGGTAAAAATTGTTGTTCTCTATGGCAATTATGATTAGGGTTTGGGGGTGGGGGTTTTTGTATTTAGGGTTTAGGGTTTAGGGTTTTAGCAACTGTGATAATATCACAACACTTGAATTGCAACCGTGGTTTTTGTAGATGGTGGGTGTTATTTTGCAATCGATCCAATTCTGGGAGAATTGTGTGATTGCTTGATCGCTGCGACGATGGTTGGGTGTTACTGCAATTGGCAATGCTCCCTCAGAAGTTGTCCTTTCACTTATGGTTTGCACAACAACAACATATCAGTCTCCTGCAAGTTCCACACATCTTTGAGCTTTTCGAGAACAAGTTGGAGCCCGGAATTGATTACCTTTACTGGTATGGATTCTCTACTCTCTGTGTTGATGTTTTTTTTTGTAGAAGAAGAAGAAGAAGAAGAAGAGCATGAAATAATTGGTGCCATGGTCTGCTAATAAAGAGAGAGTGAGTGTCGAATTAGAACCCTGTGTTGAGTTGGACCTAAAATTACTTGGAAAGGGTTGCCATGAATTGTCTAGATTCTTATGGAAAATATTGGCATGAATGCTCTAAGATTCCAAGGAAAAGGTTGCCATGAATTCTCTAAGATTCTGTGGAAATGATCTAGGTTTGTTGTTGTTGCTTGTTTTTTTTGGGAGGATTGTGCAGAGGATGTAAGGTGAGGTGTGGGATGGGGTTGGCACAGAAGTGGATGTGAGCTCAAAAACACAGAGGAGGAGACAAATTTTGAAGGCAGTGAATGGATTCATCAGCAGTGGAAGGGAGAGAAACCATGACAACGAATTTCTAGACCCAGACCACAAACTAAAGGTGAATAGTAGTAGCAACATGCATGATTTTGCTGAAGATGGAAGGGATCATGATGCAAGGAGTGGTGGTGGTTGTGGTGGAAGCTTTGAGGGCTTGGGTATGCCTTTACGGCCTCAAATGCATACCCAGGAGGAGAGATGGTGGCATTTGCCAGATTCGATCCAGGATGTGCTGCCACTTCCTAAAAGATTTGAATTTCATCTCGAGGTTCTTTCCCATGTTTCTAGCTGGATTGTGTTTCTCACAAAATTTGCACACAGGAGTTCTTGTTTTTGCCCCTCTGTTATCTTGCTGAATTGTTATACAGTTCATAAATCTTTCAATGGAATAATAATGAAATGATTTCAGTGAACTTCATCATGATTGCTTAGGTTTCTTGATTCAACAGGGAGCAGCAAAGATGCCTTTGGAATCAAACAAGATATTGCACATGCTCATACAACAGAGTTACAAGCTTTAACACTAAAGAAAGAAGCTTACACAGGGATGCCATGAAATGACAGATGCTATCTGAAAAGTTGGGGTGCCGGCTTTGTTCCCGAGAGCTTCTCCTACGAATACTGGTCTGCATCAACATGCTACCCTTTAGTTCTCCTTGGATTGTCAGTCAAAGTGATATTCCTGTCACTGTTTCAAATATATTTTGTGGAACATTCAGTTTATGAAGAGTGGTTGTGTCTGCTTGTGACTATTCTCTAGTTTGGGGCAGGTCCACAAGAGCTACTATATCTCCAAGATGCCTGCTTCCATAAGGGATAGGAAGGTCATCAAGCCTCTTTCATATTTTGGGTTCAGTGAAATAAAACAACAGGCCAATGAAATGGAGCCCAACAATTTGTTGACTTTTGCTGATGCACATGGAGAGGTAGAAATGCTCAGCTCTGAAGTGCCTATTGAAACTCAGGGATAGACAACTTCTCGATCTATGCTAACAATGACATGTTGCCTAAACCCTAAACCCTAAGCTCTTCAAGTGGACTTCTGTGTTTCCTCTTTTGACTCACTCTTTGTTTCTTTCTACATGGCAAAAGATGACATTGAGGAAGTAAGTGACATATTGCACTATGCAGGCTAGATCACAGCTTGCACTGATTGGAGACACAGTGCTCAACCTTGCTACCTCCCTCCATCTCATCCGTCAGCACCCATTTCTGTCTACTGTAAGCAACATCTTAACACCTCACCCAATAAAATGTAAGCCTTATGGCAAAAACCAGAGCTGCAGAAACTGTTTCCACCTTTGCAAAGTAGGACAAAAGATATGTACAGAATTGAAGTGTGCAACTCATTAGATGATAAGAAGTGCTGATGTAGAGATTTGGTTTGCAGGGCATAATCACAGAAAGGAGATCTCAATTGGTAAACTTTGGTCTTGCCCCATCTTGTGCCTATAATCCTTATGTCATTTCCATTCTCCTTGTATGCATCTTTGCTGTCTTTTGCTCTGGCCAACATTTCCTTCTCTGTTCAGGGCTATGTTAGAGGTTTAAGGTTTGGGGCTTGTGTTAGAGCAACGGGGAAGCCTTCAATGCATAAACATATGTGAGAAGATGGGTGGTTGGTGTTTTGACTAAAGAATGGTGAAGTATTGCAGGTTTGCAACCACAATCTAGCTCAGGTCTGGTCCTCATTATTGGGTCTTGGAGAGATGGTGTTGTGTGAGCCTCTGCTGTGGACATCTCCAAAATTGACGTCGAATTCATTCAAAGATCAGGTGTGTGTGGGAGACTGGTTTTCAAGTTTCAAGCACTCCCAGCTCCTTGCAAAAGAAATTCTCCTCGCACTGAAATTGTAAAGCAAACTTTTCAACCCGTATACTACTACTACTACTACTGACAGGCAGTTGTGGTTGGTTTCAGACAAAAGCTTTTGCAGACACACTTGAAGCGTACATAGGTGGCATATATATTGAGAAGGTAATGGATGAAGATTTTCTCTGTCATTTCTCTGAACTTTCTATTTCAGAACTCTAGTTGGAAGCAGACCTCATTGGATTTTTTTTGTGTGCCACAGGGTCCAGATAGTGCAATGTGGTGTGTGGAATCCAGGCTACTTCCGCTCCTGCTTTTGGCTGATCCCATTAGAAACCCAGTGGCTGCTTTGAAAGAGCAAAGTGAACTGACTTTCCAAGTCAAACCAGAATACAAGTGAGGGACCCCATTTTAGTTTCTTTGCTATCTCAGACTGTCTTTATTTCTGCAACCCTAAACCAATCAAGGTTCATTCTCCTATAAGACTCTCAAAAAGTTCAAGACACTTTGCTTTCTTTATGAAGCCCTTGCAGTTATTGTGATGGAGCTATAGTACTAAGTTCCTGGATTTATTGGCAGATTGATAGGAGTCGACAACAAACATACTGCAATTGAAGCTTACAGGATAAGAGTTTATGTGAAGGGCATTCGCATGGCAACGGGTATTGGGAAGTCACAGAAACTGGCAAAACGTGATGCTGCTGAGAAAGCTCTCACAAAGTGGATAGACCTTTTTGGAGCAGCATGAGGAGGGCTCAATTTGTCAAAATCTGTGGATCTCTTCCCTCTTTTAGTGTTTAACACCAGTGCATGCATGTCTGATGCTTCACAATATCTCAACCTGCACTTCAGCATATGGAAACATACAACTAGGATGTGATCAGAATCCTGGTCTGCTTTTCCAAACTTGAAAAATCATTTGCTTCTTGTTCGTCAACTGTAGTTGGAAATTAATACATTTTCCATATCAAAGTTGATTGATCTGGAACCTCAAATATCATAATTGGCTGTCAAAGAAATGCACACATTGGGTGGAGGTAAAGCTCCACCAACTGAAGTTGGAGGCACCACGTTCTGTATGTCCAACAGCTGAATGTCTCTCCATATTCTCTCACAAATTTTTTAACAACATGGGCCTACTGAATTTCAGTGCGCTCTTGGGTGATGTGCTTCAAGCTTCTTATGGGTGATGGAACATGGATATCTCTGCCTCTACTCCTGAATCCTTTCAATTTGGTTTTAGTTCATGTGCAAAATAAAGGCATCAAGACACGTGGTGCTTTGAGATTTTAGATATCAAAGTACCCATCTGAGAATTGCAGAGAAAAATGCCACCAATTTGAAGTTTTGCAGTTTAAAACTTCAAACTCATCCCACTGCAAAAACTTAAAATTAGTGGTGATTTCTCTTCAATCTCATTGAATTTTCTTCAGGTGGCAGCACTGGTTTGCAAGTTTTGTTGAATTCAAGAACCTACAAGAGTTTTTGTCTTGCAAGTTTCGTGGAATTGAAGAGAAGTTTTTGTCTTGAATTCCACAAAATTGAGAACCTACAAGCTTTTTTTGTGCAATTTTTGGTTGAATATTTTCACAGTTAATGTAGGCTCATCTATATGTACACTCCGAGGGGGAGCTGAGTTTGATGATGGGAGCTGATGTTGAAGTCAGTTGTGGGTGTGTTTTGTATATGGGAAGGTGTTGCTAGTGGTGCCTCCCACCTTGTAACAAGGGTGGACCCCGAGGTCCAGTGTGGAAGAAGGCATTGACGGCCTCTTAGATACACTTACACAAACTTGTCTTGCACGACAACAAAGATGGTCAAGATGACTCAGATTAGCTTACGGGAAATTTCTCAACTGAAACCTCTTGAAGTTGGTGAGGGAGTAGTGTCTTGTAAGGTGTGTTGAAAATACGTTATGCATGTCCATTGAGATCATTATGTATTTTTAGTTGTAAAAATTTTAGTTGTCTACCTTGAAAGGATTGTTGTCCCTTTTTCTTCCCAAAAAATACATTAACATTAAGTCATGCGGCCAATTTCTTAACGATAGAACATCAAACGTGGAACTGGGAATGAAAAGTCAAGCGGCCAATTTCTTAACAATTGAACATCAAACGCGTAACTGGGAACGAAAGGGCCAATTTCTGAACAATAGAACATCAAATGGGTAACTGGGAATGAAAATTTTGCACAACGAAATAACTGGGACCCAAACTAGTTTTTCCACCAAATTTGGTGATAAACTGAGTTTCATGGTGTCTTTCCTTTTTCTTGAGCACCTCCACTGCTGCTACATATATTTTCACTGCTCCAAACTGTACAACTACTATAATTACCTACTCTCGAACTTTGTGCGAAACAAATGCTAAGTTTAGACATTTCATGCTGAGATTGAATAAAATTAAAAATTGCCTTGCTTTGTGGATACAACTCAAAGAGAGGATAGTGGGTGAAAGGCAGGGTGAAGATAGGGTGACTTTACGGATAACTCTATTGTATCGGTTTTATTTATGTAAGAACTGGCAAAGAATTGGAGGTCGAAGGTCGGTTCTTTGATGGTGGGTCAAAAGTCGAAACCGGTGTCTGGTCTGATTTGATTTTAGAAATTGTGAGAACCTCCAATTTTGGTCCAACAAAGTTTTAGAAATTTGATGGACTAATTCTCAATTTGGTTATTCACATTTCTAGACCCCCAATTCTAAGGTCTTCCAAATAAATTAAAATAATTTTTTTGAAAGTAGGTCCAAACTCCAAACCGGATACAATTATACTTACCTATGCATAATTAAAAATTGAATATTTTTTAGTTACTAACACAATACAACCAATAAAAAGTCACCACATGTCTCAAATATATGCTTAAACGAAACCCTCACCCAAAATAAATAAATAATAATAATAAATTTCATATTTGAAACCTTCAAAATTATTATTGAAAATTTTCAGTCTGGAAACATTTTCACAAATTAACATGATGTCTAGCCTCACACAAAAAACAACAAAAAAAAACCCAAACAAACAAAGATTTGGAGTTTGGAGGTGGGATCTAGTTGTAGCGGGAAGGCGAGTTCGGGGGTCCTATATAAGGAGCCCAAAAAGAGGAGACTACAATAGGTACATCTATTTTGGGATTGTTCAAGGCTTGTATGAATTTTTTTCTAATTTTTCTTGTGATGGGCCAATCAAGGATAAATTTGAGCTTTGGGGGTCCCCCTCCCAATTTAATTTATAATTTTTTAAATAATAATAATAAATTAACAAATAAAAACAAAAAAAGAAAACCTGAAAGAAAAAGATACATAGTGAAGCACCGACTTCCCATCTAAGCTCTCGAGTGTCAAATCCGACGGTCTAGAACGTGGCACGTATATCTAGGGTGGCAAGAAAGGCGGTAGGCAGTATACAGCCCGTCCCCGACCCCCCCCAGTGGCGTTTGGTGTGTCGTAGGCTTCAAGGTGGTGGCTATGGCGTGCCTAGAGAAGAAGAACACGAAGAAGAAGTGCAAACCCTGGCGGCTATGCCGTCATCGCAAAACCCAGTGTCCCTTCCCGCCCATCCCTTCGAGCGCCATCGCCTTTTCCAGCTTTGTTTTTGTACGTGACAGGAGAGAGAGAGCGAGAGGGAAAATATAAAAGTAATAAACCTGTTGCGGAAGACGAAGGACGATCCGGACGCAGCGAAAAAAAGAAGCTCGGAATCTATTCGATCAGTAGCCGGAAGGTATGCACTTACGAAAAAAACAAACGCTCCGTCGATCTCTCAATAGCTGTTTCTCTTCTTTCTGCCTTCCTCTCTGTCTGTGCCACTACAATGTCTCCTTTCCCCCGCTCCCCCTCTTCCTCTTCCTCTCCCTCCTGTTTTTGATTTTGAATCGCACACAATAGCAACGAGCGCGCGACCGAGCGTTTGTGGAAGAAGAACTTTGGCAGCGGATTGCACAAACTTACTCTGTTTTTGTTTTCCCAGCTGTGCATTATCTTGTGTCGAGTTCCCGCCGTAGAAAGAAAACGCCGGCTTTGAAATGATTCGTTTTGTGGAGGTTTATTGATGCTGCAAGGGGAAAGAAAGAAAGATCGAAAGATTTTTTAAGTACTCCCTTTCAAGGTTTGTTGTTCCCGGCATGGTCGAAGAGACTTCAGAGCTACGTGTTTTTTGTTTCGCGGTGGCGTGTTGACGGATCGTTGCTGGCTAATAGTATATTCTCTTCGAATTAAGAAACTGTTTGTTTATAAAGCAAGGTGTATCTTGAGAGAATTTCAAACCGAACATACCAGACGTTTGGAGTAGGCTGTTTTCCAAGCTCTGGTGCCAGATCCAGTATTCTAGATCCTGAATTCGCAGAAGAATTCATACATGGGAAGATGGTGACAAAACTATGTCCTTTTTGAGTTCTCTACTGAAGTTCTTTGGAGTCTCTCTAGTGCTTGACTGAGAGCTGCTGTTCTCTTTGCTGGACTTTGCTTGGCTTTTCTTTGTCTTGGTAATCTGTTGCTCATTTACTAATCCCTGAATGTGTATATGCATGTATGTTTGAAGAGCTTTGAATTTCTTTTTCTTTGTATTCTGGTTGTATATCTCTTTTAGATTGAAGTCTTTTATTGCCATGCTCTCTATCTACAGTGTGGAATAACTGGGTTTACACATGTAGGGGGGTTTGCAAATCAAAAGTGCTGAATGTTGTTCCAGTCTTTGTTGTTACCACTCATACTTGCTCAGATTCTCTGAAGAGATGTTGCAATGGTAACAAAATCAAATCTTGAGTGATAATACATGCTTGCCTCCTTGTTCATCAGTTCTTGGGTGTTGTTATTGGATCAGTTGTATGTCTGGTTGCCAAGCTTCTCAATTTTGTTTACTAAGTTGTGACGTAAGTTCTTGTAGGATGTGGCCTGAACATCTCTTGGGTTGCTTCTGAATAGCTCAACTCATCCGAGGTCAGATCTGTTTGTTGAATCCAGTATTGCATTATGTGCAAACAGTCAGATTGACATATTGTGGATTGAGCTTCCCAGTAAGATTAGCCACCATGTACAGTACCTGAGCATGCCATTATGACTGCTGTCAAATGTACAACACAGCTGTAATTACATAGAGTACCAAAGCATGCCATATTAGGGTAATACTAACCTCTTAATGTGTGAACCTTGACTAAAGTCACTAACTGGAGATGTCTTTCTTTTGGGTTCATGAAGGTTTTTTTTTTTTGCAGGATACGAGGATAATTGCACAAGAAGTTTTCCGCAGAAGAGTCTTCTGATGTTCAGCTGAATGAACTTTCTGTATTCTTGAAGAACTTGTCCATCCACTGAATTTTTACGATTCAGTTTTTCAAGATGAGTTGTCAGGGGTTCCTTCAATGCATTCTGAAGCTGCTTAACTTTCTGGTTGCTATGGTTGGAGCATATATGGTACTGTACTCACTCTGGATGCTCAAGGAATGGAAGTTTGATACAGTGTCCACCTCAGATTCTGCCATCACGACTGTGTTGTCAGATGGTCTACCCCTTCTTGGAGAGGGAAACTTGAATACCCTTGGGAATGTGGGCTACCAAGAACTTGGAAGACCATTCATATCGATTGGGAAGCAGGGCCTTCTTACTCTTCCTGATCTCCCTGCACCATGGTATGTGGGATGGCACAATTTGTCAGTGGCTTTTTAATCCTGTGCTTCAGCTTGCTCACAGAAGGAAATTTTGTTCAGAAGTAGTATTTTGTGAAATTGTGGGCTTGCAGTAGTCAGATCTGTGAAGAATTATCATTGAAGGCTGGTAGAGTTTTGTATATCCTGACTGATGTTCTTGATGAATGCAGGTTTATCTATGCATTCTTGGGTTCAGGGATCATCACATGCTTTGTTGCTTTAATAGGCCATATTGCAGCAGAGACCAGTCATGGCTTCTGCCTCTCTTGTGTATCCTGCCTTGGTTGCCCTGCCGCTGTTTTCTTTGAAGTCGTTTTGTGTAGGGATTGTGTTACAGAATTATATTTTAAACAAGCAGGTATGTGAGGTGCATGACCTTGTGCTCCTTGGAGTTTAGAAGAGAAACTCTATATTTCATTCCAAGCCTGGAATATGCAGTAACCTTGTGTGGAAAATATCAATGATTCCTAATGATAGATGAACACTGGACACCTATTTTCCTTGAGTGAAGAATGGCTTGTGGTTGGTTGCATGCTATCCCATGAAATGCTACCATGACATGTGTATGCTGTCCCAATGATGATCAGGTCAGGTTTTGTTATTAAGAGCAAAATTAGTGTTTAAGACATTCTGAAAGTGTCTTTTCTTGTGTGTGGCTGTTATGTGCTTGCAAAGTGGTACCTTAATTCATCTGCAGTACACCTTCCTTCAAGTTGTGCTGCTCATTGTGCAGTTTGCCATTGCTGGCTATATTTTCTTTGACCGTCACTGGCGTGAGGTACATCATCATCTCTGAATCCCCATGTCCTCTAAGTTTTTGTCCAGCTTCTTAGTTGGGATGCAATGTGACTTTCCCTTGATTAATTGTTCAATCCATTTCTTGACCACCTATTCCGTATGCACTGTGCACTGTCATAGATGTAGGGCTTGTTTTGGGGTACTTTATTCTGTAACTGGAGGTCAGAACTGATGCAATGAATCACAATCTCTAAATGTCTTTTTAACAGTCAGATAATATTTGTTGGGAACATGCAGGACATCCCAGAAGATCCCACAGGAGAGCTGGACAAATTGGAAAATTTTGTGAAGAAAAATCTGGACATTTGCAAGTGGGCTGCATTAGCAGTTGTTGTTATGGAGGTGAGCAAAAGTTCAGCATCAACCTCTATAATGCAGTCTTACCACCTGCCATACAATGACTTATTGATAGGCTGTGTTGTATAGGCATTCCTTAAGATTTGGGTTAGGAGTGTCAATAGGAATTTGTGCAGCTTAACTGTGCGAGTTCAGGACTGAGGAGTTCTTTGACCTTAAACTCTGCACCTTGGTTTCTATTCATTTGTTGCATTCTGTCGGAGATAGATGGCAGTGGATATATGAATTTTGTATTAACTGGTCACATACTCAGTAGCCAGTTCCATCTACTGTTTCAGGATGCTGCAGGGTGAACGTAACAAGGAGTTGTCATCCTGTGTAGCTATAATGCTTACTTTTCACACCCTCCTTGCAACAGACCTTGCATGGATATTATTACATGGCTGCAGAGCTATAAGTGTATACAACACAGTGGAATTAACCAGTATAGTTGGAGTTTTTGTTATGAGGTCTGAATTTGTGAGAGGCTTTGTATTTTGAATATCATTTTATTAATAGGACGCTTTCCAATCTCATGACTACAGTCATTCCTCACCTACTGATGGGCTATGAAGTGATTGCTTGAAGTGATCGACATGGTCTGGAGGCTCCGAATGGAGATTAGAGTGTACCTACAACTGCTCACAAAACTGGTTGTCTATTTGGTATTCTAATTTGTATTGTTAAAAGTTTATATGGTGACCACAATGATTCTGTTCATTCCAGGCTCTTGGATTGTTTTTTGCCATGACCCTACGAGCAGTATCTGTTACATCAAGAAGGAGAGGATATGATAGTGATGATGACTACACAGCTTCAAGGAATGCCCGACAACCTATTAACCGACAGGCTGATCAGGCAAACAACCCAGCTGCTGTTGGGGCTCCACCCACCAATCGCCAGGTTCGGAATGATGCATGGAGCACAAGAATGAGAGAAAAGGTAATGTCCTTAACTGTGGTAGTCATTTTTGTCTCTCTTATGGTTTCATGGTTGCACCACAGTCCTGGTTCATGAACTGGATCTCATTTCTGTTGTTAGTGCATCAAATTCCAACAATGGCATTCTAACTCAAGCAATTGTTCATGTTGTTTGTTGAGCAGTATGGGCTGGATACTACAGAGTTCACTTACAATCCTTCAGAGTCAAGGCGATTTGCTCAGCAAAACCAGGCACCCATTGTCGAGGACAAGCCCAACCGGTGCACTATCATGTAACCACATGCCTGTTTCTTTTTGTGAGTTGAAGTATAACTGTGTACTTGAGGTCCTGTAAAGCACCATTGCCAATCCAACTCCAGATAGAAGGTGATGGTGGGAGACACAGTTGGCCAGATTGACAATGTCCAGGATTCCAAAGGGATTCAAAGGCAAATTTGGATGCACTCTTGTTGTCCTTTCTTTGCTTTTGAAGGAGAGAAGATTTTGGTTCAGGTATTTGCAAGGTGGCTTTAATAAGAATTCCCAAGGTCATCAATCTGACATCTTAGAAGCCATGTCTTTGCTTGAAGGTCTGTGCTTTGAGATCTAGGTAGGCAGATAGTTTCCAAGAACCCCGTCTGTAGATAGGTGAATAAGTTAAAAAATCCTGTCACAGATGATATCCTTGGATAGAACCCCTGTCTATGCATGTCTTCAAAGAGCCAATCTAATCTCTGTCTTCTTTTGTGGCTGGTAAAAGTGGGTGGTCAAGCTCACAATATACTTCATTTCCTACGCTTCAGCATGAGGTGGCTCTGAAAAGATCAATTGTACCCCAAGTTTGTACCAATTGTGCAGATTATTCAAAGATGTTCTTCTGGCCTTTGTGGCAGCATTGCAATCAGGTTTTGCCCATTGCTTGATAGCTTGTGTCTTGTTGTTAATGGACTGGTTCCACATTGTTGGTGTCAAAGCTTTTGAAAGTTTTTCCTGGTATCTATTACTGGGTGGCGGTGACTTGAGTGCTAGTGTTCCTGCAGTTCTGGATTTTAATGCAAGGTTTGAAATCCTAAGGAAGACTAGATTGGCGTTATGGCACGAATTGAAACAATTGATTATCTTTCTGTTAGTTCAAGTATTGTTGTGAGCTATTTATTGTGCAAATGTGTTAACAGGGAAAGAGGTGGTGTGGATTGTCAGTAGTCAGTTTTGTTTGCATGTTGTGGATATGAGACTATGCAACTAGTATGTGCATATGGCGGCAGATGGCAAGTGAGTTTGTTGTAATGAAGGGTTGTGTTGGTCCTTATTCAATTGCCCTTATTTTCCTTTCATTACAACAGTACCATTATATCTGAAATATGTTTCTTGTCAAGCATTACTAGATCAATGCCCAACTCTATGAAAATTAACAAGCAGCAAAACATGCAGACACCTTGAATTGGGTTCTAGCAACAAATAAACTTTATTTAAAAACTAATGTTTTACAATATCACTTATGAAAATCATAAAATTTGATATCATGTCTTTTGTTGTGTTACCAATTCAATGTCTCCTGCACCTCAGGTCTACAAAATTCTAAAAGACTTTGATTACATCCTCAGTGGTAGTAGGGCTTTCCAATAATGCCAAGAGCATGCCCAAATTCCGCTATAATTTTTAGTTTTGATTTGAATGAATTTTTAATGAATTTTTTTTCCCCACCAATGTTCAAATAACTTCTTCAATGGAGGTTGGACCATTAAGAAACTAACTCGGTGCACCCATACTCATCAAGGGCTTTCCAAAGGCACCAAGAGTGTGACAAGAGGTGCCATGGTTTGGGAGATCTCAACTCAACAAAGCAAAGCAAACAAACTACCTTCATAGATAGATGTACAATATGTATGTCTAACTACATGATAGTGCAAGCAACTAATCTAGTGGGTGCTACGACCTCTTGAGGTTCTACTTCATGCATGACATTGGTTGATTTGAGGTCTTCCAAAAGAGATTTTTTTTCAAATTAGTTCTTGCTAGTATCATATGGAAATCTAAGTGAAACTTGGGATTTTCAGCCATGTCCTTGTGAAATGTAAAAGTTTAGGAAATAAGACAATATTGAGAAGGATGAAATTTTTAAAAGGAAAAAGACGTTAGGGATATTAATGAAATGATGCCTGGTAGAGCTCATTCAATACCTCCATAACCCAAATGAAATTTTAAAAAGATATAATAAATTAGCTATTTAGGAAATTAACATGGAAATAACTTATGAGATCCAAATGTAAACACTTGCAAAGAAGATAATATTTAGAAAGGATTTTTTATTTTTAAAACAGAAACATGTAAGTGATATATAAACTATAATTAGTAGCTCATTAACCAAATGAAATTAAAGAAAGATATACTAAATTATCTATTTAAGAAATTAATTTAGAAATAACTTATCAGATCAAAATGTAATTAGCATTAAAGAACACAATGTTGAGCAATTATAGAATTAAAAAAAATTGATATACACAAATATGTAGTAGGAAATAAAATTTGGAATCCTCTTACCAAGTCCAATTGAAAAAAGAAATTTGAAGATGTATTCTTGAAAATGGATAACATTAAAAAAGAAAATGGCATCTAAGGGGTATATATCTAATAATGTGTTATAGACTATAATTACCAAATCATTAACCAAATTCAATATTTTTTAAAAATGTATATTAAATATTTCGGAAATTAATTTGAAAATAACTGATAAGTCCAAATTATATGGCTTTAGGTCCAAATTCTGACATTAGGTTTATTTGGAAAATAACCAATTCTAGGGTATCAATTTTCAATTAAAGCATATGTGGGAAAGGGAAATCAAACCATTTGCGTAATTAATAAAATTATTGCTAGGGACCTATACCCCCAATTGTAGTTAGATGATAGATAAGTAGTTGCCAAATTAGCTCACATAATTTGGCTATCTATAGTTAGCATTCGGCAAAAGAGGATGCACATAGAAATGGTTGTCTTTTTCTTTTCATTTTGTTGTAATTTCTCAAATGTAGGAGCCAAGAGAGCTTGAAGAAAACAAGTTGACCAAAAAATCTTGGCCATAGAGATGGCGATTGAAATTAGGTCACGGTTTTTGTAACATTTTTTTTTTAAAATTAACTTTTTCTTTTATAGTGAATGCTCCAAAGTTTGATGTTGAAGTTTGGATTGTCGAGAGTTTGGAGTTGAAATCAAAATCACATTTTTTAACATTTTTTTTTGTTGGGCGCTCCAAATTTTAGTGTCAAACTTTGGAATGTTGAAAGCTTGGAGTTGAAATCAGGTTGCATTTTTTAATTTTTATTTTTATCGCTCAACTTTCTAAACTTCAGCACTAAACTTTAGAATGCTGAGAGTTTGGAACTGAAATCAAGTCACGTTTTTTTTACCTTTTCCTTTTTCTTTTTCTGGCATGGTGCCCCAAACTTTGGCACTAAATTTTAGAGTGTCTAGAGTTTGGAGCGAAAATCAGGTATCAGGTTGCATCTTTTAACTTTTCTTTCTTTTGAATTTTGGAATTTCAAGAGTATGGAGTCAAAATAAAGCAGCATTTTTTTTAAAAAAAATTTCTTTCTTTTTGCTTATCACTCCAAACTTTGGTGCCAAACTTTGGAACCGAAATTAGGTCGCGTTTTTAAATTTAAATTTAAATTTTTTTCATTGGGTGCTCTAAACTTTAGTGTCAAACTTTGAAGTGTTGAAAGTTTGGACTTGAAATCAAGTCACATTTATTAATGTTTTCTTTTTCTTTTTTTCACTTGGCACTTGGAGCTTCAATGGCGAACTTTGGGATGCTAAGAGTTTGGAGTCAAAATTTAGGTCGCATTTTTTAACTTTTTTTTTTTGCTTAACGCTCCAAACTTTGGTGTTGAACTTTGGAGTGTTGAAAGTTTGGAGCCAAAATCAAGTCTTGTTTTTTTTTTTCCACTCAATTTTCCAAAATTCAATGCCAAACTTTGGAGTACAAGAGAATAAAAAATGTCGCAACCCCACTTTGGGCTAAGTGTGAAGATAAAACTCACACTCCCAAAAGTGAGAACTTGGAGTCCTTTGGGACTCCCAAAAATTCAGAGCTTAATTGCAGGGGTCAAAACACCTTACATTGGAGTGTTCTTTATATTGTTGGAAAAGTTTTAAAGTGTAGATTTCCAAAATGGTCTCGCATGAGCCATTTGGACATATGCAGCCCAAGTTATGGGCAAAAGAAGGGCCGGGAGTCAAACTGGCAGTTTGACTCCCGACCACTAAAAGTCGGGAATCAACTCAAGTCCGACATCTGCAGGAGGAGTGCAACATGGCGTTGGAAAGCTATCAAAAAGAGCTACAAGATTAATTTAAACCTCATCCCAATCAGAGGTCTGAACGAGAAGTTATGGATGCCCAAAATCTCGGGAGTCCAACCCTGGACAAATTCGGGACTCCTCCGTGGGAGCCTCGGGAAAAAGTGCCATTCGGATGTAGCCACTACGGGGAGCTGCAGAGAATACTATATGGGGGAAGGTGGTGGCTTCCCCCGAGTTCGGGCCATGCTGAATCAAATGAATCCAAGGTCGCTTGTGGCTTGTCCCAACACCAAATGGGTGCAGAATGAGTTCTGACCAACTTGTGGTTGGTTTTGGATGCAGGACCGAGTAACTAAGTAATTTGTCCCTCTTCCTAATCTAATCTCGGGACTTCTAACATGCCCCTCTTACCCCCCCCCTTTAATGTTGGAAGTCGGGAGCGGCTTAAAGTTCCAACCCCTTCCGCATTTCCGCATAGTTAGACCTTCAAGTGGGTCTATCAAGGAACTTGGGAACGTGTCAAAAAACCTCTCATAGCTCCAAAGTTTGGCACCAAACTTTGGAGTGCCAAGAAGTTTTTCAAGCTTTGGAGTGCCAAAAGGAAAAAAACCTCTCAACATTCCAAAATTTGACACCAAACATTGGAGCTCCAAAAGGTTTTTCGAACTTTGGAGGGTTGAAAGGAAAAAAAACTTGTCAACATTCCAAAGTTTGGCACCAAACTTTGAAGCGTTGAAAGCTTTTAGTGGAACTCCATCATGGTGTCAAGGTTAAAGCTTGAGTGTTGGAACCTTGAGCAATTTGGACAAATTGATGATTTCATTACTACTGTAACTTAAATTCTCCATTATTCCCATCTTTTATTTAGAATTCATAGAATTAAGTGTTTTTTGAAAAATTTGTAGAACACATTCCACCCTAGAATTATTTGTTGGAAGTGGCTCCCACCCATCAAAGTTTGATGCCAAAGTTTGGTGAGCTTGTGCTACACATTACCAAAATTCAATGCTGAACTTTAGTGAATGGAAGGACTATCAACACTTTTGGCATTTGAGTTTTGGTTTTTATGGAATTGATCCATCACCAAACTTCAACACCAAAGTTTGGTGAGGATTCCATCTTATACCCCTTCATCAAATTGTTGTAATTAAGTGCATGTTTCATTGTTTAGCCTCTCTTTGACTTTGTTACAATTTTTTGCCTTTCCATCTCTACAAATCTCCTAGACAAGAAGGTGGATCTTCTTATTGTAAACATCCCAAGCAATCTTTCAATGCCTTATGTCTTGGACCCAACATTCTTTATCCCATGTTGGAATAAACTAGAGTGTGGACAACTTCATTGACTTTGTCATTCTATTTTCCAACATTTTTTTGTCCAAGAATGGCATTGTGCTCCATTTCCATGCCGATGACTTGCATGTGCTAAAGGAGATTTGTTCCTTCTTGGATAACTATTTTTTGAGGATCTTGATGAAGTGGATTGTAATCAATATTCTTGAACAGACAAATAGTGAGGACGATTCATCGAAAGCATTCAATTTCCCATGTGCTCACATTTTCTTTCCTTCTTTTCTTCACACTCTGATTTGGTAACATTTGTTTCTCCTTCATATTCTTGTGAGCAGGGCTACCTTGCTTGTGAAGGTCTCAAATCCCGATTTTGGGAACAACCCTCAATTTTGTTTTTGACCCCCCTTCGATTGATTCCACAAGCAAGCAATCAATGTAGCCTTAGAGGATGTATTGTACAGTTTCACAAGCTTACCAAGAGCTGCAAGAAAGATAAATATTGGGATGATGGAAGTGTTTATCAACACATCTGTGGGGCTTGGATCAATAGTTGTGGACCTAAGTTGTGGACCAAGTCATTAAGATCATTTTTTTTCTTCACATTTGAATAGGCTTTGCTCTTGAATTGGAAATTATAAATCTTCTTCTTCTTTTGTTTCACAAGGAATAACACTTGAAAAAGGGTTTGCATCAACATTTTTCCCCTTGACTTTGAAGAACTCCTATTCTAGGAGGTTCTCATAGTTTTGTGTCAATCCCGACACTACCATCCATTAGTACTTTTACCCTTAGCCTGAATTTTGACTCCCCTATGAAGAAGAAACAATGAATTATTTTGGATTGTGAATAAGGGTCCCAATTTCAACTCTTCTTGTTCCTTCATAGTAATGCCCACATTTGTCGCAATAATTAAATTCAATTTTTCTAGTAGAGATCCATCTAAAAGACTTGCATTCTTTGCACAACCTTAGTTCCTTTGAAGTCCTTTGACTAGTCCAACATTGCCTCCATATGCTGAGGCTTGGGTTGGTGTTATGGCATATATGTAATCCTCACCATTGTTTGTAGTTTCATCACTATGATCCCTATGTTTTGGCCTTTATTGACTTTTATATACTTGAAGTTTCCAATCCTTGATAGTTTTTCCATTTTTTTTTATAGTTGTGTTTGTTAGTTTTTCTTTACTATTTGTTAAGCTCAAGGGTGGATGACATTCTATTCATCATTTTTAAGTTGGGTGGAATGTTCTGTTCAAATTTGAACATATAAAAGTTCCATTTCATTTTGCACTATTAATGTTTTTGAAAAATATTTAGTTTACAAAACCTAATTAGTTCATGGGATGATGGATTTCATGGTCTTGTGTTGTGAATTCTTTTAATTTTTTGATATATGAATTGTTTATATGTTCATTTGTATGTGTGAAGTTCATCTACCGTTGCTTTGATTTCTTTTTAATGACATCCTTTGGAACAAATCCTTCATTGGACCCTTCCCCAAAGTAATGCCCCTCAACAATCTCCATTCAGATTATTAAAGGGAAATATTTAATTAATATTAAGAAGTTTAGTAATGGGCATCATCGATTTTTTTTAAAAAATTAATCATGAAAATTTAATTTAAACCAAATGAAAATTGTAATATACATGATTTAAAGTATCTATCAATTTTAAAATTATAACAAATCTTATTTTGTCGACTTTTGATAAACATTATTTAATGATTTTATACTTGTAAGTAAGTAAATGTGTGTTTTGTAAAATCAATTTCATAAACAAGCAATTCCTTTCATTTGTTTCATTAAGAAAAAAAAATCATTCTCACCAGTCTATTCATTATCTATTGAGAGCCAATAGTTGTTCAATCTAGATTGACTATAAGGCATACACACAAATTGAAAAACTAAATAAGTTTTTTTCCACGGTTGTTTTTCTCCAAATATTAATTTATTGGGCTAATATGGTTCCATCCAGGTTACTGGATTAGTCATGGTAGTGAGTTTTATTACAAATACATATTGGTTATGCCTATGGGGATTTAAAAAGAAAACCATGTTAAATCAATAAAAACAAGTGTGCATTCATTATGCAAGGGAATTTCTTGTAGATAGAGATAAATACAAAGATCACCATTAAGCATTGGTATCATATTGTAGTTACATCTTAATTGTTCTCACAAGTAGGTTATATTGTTTGCTTCCTAAACACACAATGTTAACATTCATTGAAAAATGTAACCTAAAAACAACTTCTAGCCGATGTTTTGCACATTGTTACTTCCCCCGTACACTCGTTCAATACTTTGTTGCTTTGGCTTTAAATTTCTAGATGGCAACTCTTGTCACAATTGAACTCTCATTGTCAATGGTTTCCTCCTATTCTCCATTGCTTGAAACAAAAATTTCAACATCCTCTACTAACTTTGATTTTTCCTTTCCATTAACCTATTTGTTGCTTTTGTTTCATTGAGGGACCAAAGGTTGAAATTTTTTGCAAAGTGTTTTGTCAAATCTTTCATTGCATTTGCATGACAACTGGATGATGGACTTTTATTGGGCTTTCTAATAAGGTGAATAATTGTTCATACTTTTCTTCTTCAATTGTTTTTCTTTCAATGATTGTGTCACCATGATATTATAATGAGTCGTTCGTTGCCTTCTCATCGTTTTTTTTTCTAACATCATGACCATTTCCAGACCCCTGCAATGTAACACATTCATACATGTATTATTCTTGCAAAAAGTTTTTTTTTTCTTCACATTCAACCACTTATCAAGAACAACCATAAACATAATATGACTTCCATTCATTACATGAAATAATTTTCAATATCCTTTGTAGGTACTGGCATTGTGGTATTTTTATGTAGATCATCAACATTTGACCCAATAATTGTTCCCAACTAACCAACTAGAGGAAACTTTTCTACCTTCAATCACTTCCTTTATTTTCAATAGTTTGTTAAACCTTACAACTCATGTCTTTGGGCTAATTTTGCTTATGTTATGAATGTTCCATGTTCATAAACCTCTCTTATGCAAGTTAGCCTTCCAAAAAGCAGACGTATACAATTCCACCCCCATCCACATCTTGTGCCAACTATGAATAGGCGTCTCATTGACGTAAATGCATTATTATCACAGAATGCATGATATCTCATGAAAGTGTGAGAGTGAGTAAGAGAAGTATTATAATTGAACAATGTTTTTTCACATGTAATGGAAAGATCTCAAGACAATGTTTTCTTCTGGAAAAAATTGTGCCAACAAGCAAATGATTCCTATTATACTTTGCATGCTTACAATCAACTGACTCTCTTTGATTTGAGATTTATTACTAGTTTAAAACTTCCATTTTTTTCCCATAAAAAATAATTTAAATACACCAAAATAATCTTTGACTACAAATTATTTTTGTCATGTTTAAAGCCTTGGATTCAGCAATTCAATTTACATTTAATGCTTAGAAAGACTAACTCCTTAACTTCAAAAAGTTACATCTAATCAAAATAGTTTCATGTCCAAATGGATTTTTTCACGATTACACATTTTGGATTATAAATTGTTCTAAGGACTACATTGTTACTTATTCTAAATATCAACAATATTATCTATTTTTCTTTTAGACATATTGAATAGAGTCAAATTCTCTAGGTGTATGTTTGCATTATTATAACCCGTTTTTATCCTTGGCGTCGTTGTTGGTTTCGTGCCTTCTTCCTCCTCATCTATCATGACATCTTTTGGGCATGGTGTCTTTAACATTGTGTTTTTTTCTTCTTCATCTAACTTTGTCATTTTGTCATCTAAGCATGTTGTAGAATCCTTTTCCTTCACCTTGTTGCTAATTGTATTGGCCTCCATTAGCTAGTCCATTTTTTTGTTATAAGCAAATAATATTGCTTCATATGGATCATCCTTTACATTTGAATCGTTTCTTGGCCATTTCTTTTTAAAGATTGAGTTCCTTACTTTTTGGGGCACTTGGAATCCTAACAAGTAATCGCATTGTCAATAAAATCATGCTTTAAAGTTTTGATTTGTCAAGTCTACTATACATGGATTGTCTCCAAGTGGCAAGCTTCTTAGAAACTTTGAGATAAACATTTTGAGCACTATCCCAGATATTTTGCAATCCTACAAGTGGTTAGCAAATGCCCAATATCCAACCTCTGCCTAGAATTCTACATTTGCATTTTTTAAGTTTTTTTTTATACAAACAAGTATAAATCCAATTTGATGGTGTTCAACAAAAATGTTACATATATGGATATCATGACATGATGCAAATGAAGAAGCTCAATCCTATTTTTCTTTTATTGAACCTTTCAGCCTCAAAGTAAAATAAAATTGAATGCACAAAATAACCCATGTTTGGGAACATGTCAGGTTGGTGCCATAATTATAATGGTCCAATCAAATTTTACATTTAATTTTAGCATGAGAATCATTTTCTTTTATTATTTTATTTGGTTGGCAGTGGTGAATTTGGAATAGTAGCAAATGTTAAAATGGCTCCAAATGGCAAAGTAGTTACATGATTTTCAATAGCCACAATATCATGTATTTGCTTATGATATCATTTATTCCTCTGATTTGATATATTTAGTGATTTTTTGTTTCAACAATCATTATGGATATGTTAAACAAGCAACTTCAATGTTCAAGTTCAACCTTCATTTTTTATTTTTTTCATAACCAAATGTTTCCTTATGAGATCACATACTTTGAACAAATATTCATGTTAACACATCTTTTGAACCATAATTTAATGCAAACATTGGGATTTTAATTCCTCCTTCATTTGTTGATACATCGTTGTAAGTTTCATTGTTTTGGGGCCAGCCTTATCATCCAATGATTCATCAAATGTTTTAACACTTTGTTCTTAAATCTTAGTGGCACCTAGGTTTGCATGCTTAAAATTGCACACAATTGTTTTTAGGGTTTCATGAATTTTATTGATAGCAAGTTGCCATCGGTTACCAAATTTTCTGTTGACAAGTCATTGAATAAACTTGTGGAAAAATGTTTTAGAATTAGATTCTTCAAACTTGCACAATCTTTGAAAAAATCCATGGCATGTGTAAACTCTGCCCAATTGTAATCTTTTGTATCCTCCTTTGAAATGTTTGCAGTATGTTTGAACAATGCAAGACTTTTTTTTTGTCTATTTTCACATTTGCCCATCACCATGCCGCCCATTCATTTGTTTTGTCAATTTGCCCTTTTCCATTCTATCCCGGCCCCATGTTCCAATTTTTAATAAATGTTGAAAGAGGACTAGTTGGGTGTCATCTCTTGAATATTTTAAGGGTTCTTTTTCATCTCATATATTCTATCTAGTATGCTTGAAATTAATGTTTATTCAATCATACATTCCAAGGTGTTTCGTGTGACACTTGGTGTCAATTTTCCTCTTCCCATTGTAGAATAAAGGTTTAATATTACAAACATGTGGTAGAGGTAGAAAGGATGCAAATAGGTAGTAAAGGTGGAGTAAATGCAAATTGAGGTATAGATCATGCAAATTAGTAGGAGAGGGGGAAGAATGCAATTTGATTGTACAAGTAGCAAGAATGGTCCTTAATGCAAGAGGTTGAGAGAGAGCATGAAAGGAGAAAACAATATTAAATGGTATAAACAATGTAAAGCAGGCCTCCTAAGTTTTGAAATTGGTTGAAAATAGCAACAGATGTCTCAAAGTCAAGTCTGTAGCGATCTCAAAATTAATAAAGTTGCGTGAGATGGTGACCAAGAAAAAGTCGACGCCATTCTAGAAGTCACACGCCTTGGAGTTCGCCATGGAGATCGTTTCAATGGACGTTCGTGGCAACATGACCGTCCACTGCAAGTTCTGTCTGCACGAAGGCCGCGACGTTGTTGAAGTCGGCATGGCGGGCTGCAAGTGCAAACAACGCATTGATATCAAGTACTTCACGAAGCCATTTGCCCTGTTCAAGTATCGCAACCATCACGAATCGTAGCATGTGTCATCCTGGTGGAATACTAAGACCTATTGGTCAAGCAAAAGAATCAGTATTTCCAAGGGCGTGTCAAGTTGACCAACACATTCCATCATCATTTCGACTTGGATGCCGACACATTGCAATTCGTCATTAGTTCCAAAATTATCGAAACAATTGTCGGCGACCTCTTTTTTCGCGACAACAACCAGCCCAACGACATTGACGACAACAAGGGTGAGCAAAACGCGGTTGATGCAGTCCACAGTAAGCTCATCAAGAAGTAGAACGAGAAGAAGAAAGCGATGAAGCTGTTTTCGAAGGAGGAAGATGAGATCATCTACATGGTGATGAGCAAGAATGTCTTGTAGTTCGAACTTACAATCGACTATGTTGACATCAACATGTCGTTTCGACAGACAGCGGAGGCCATCCAAAAGGCCAAGGATCGCATGAAGATGGCAAAGCTGGCTCGCTTCAATGACCTCATCATCGATCAGTACACACGCGTTGTGGTTGCCATCGCGCTGCAGGAAATTATGACCATCCTCGATAATGAGTCCGTGTGGGCCATGTCGTTGGATGACGACGACAGCACACATCGTGGACAGTTGTTCTTCCACTTACGCATGCGGGTCTGTTATCACGGCAAGTTGGTTAACTTACATCTTGTCGCGATTCCGATGTTCAAACGCCATTCTGCAAAGAACATCTTCAACCTGATCGCCAAGTTCATGGGCGCACTTTACGTCAAGTGGCGCGCTAAACTGATTGGCATGTCATCAGACGGCGAGAACACCATGACAGGCTGTCATGTTGGCGTCGTCACCCACATCATTGCGTGTGCCAAAAACGAGGTGCTGCGCATCGCATCAGATGGACATTGTCGTCAAGGCAACAGCTAAGGCATTGACAACGGTATCTGGGTCAAGTTCGCCTACACATACTTTGTGTACCTGCGTGCGCAAAACAACCTGCTCATTAGTATGAACGTCACGTGCCCGAAGAAGACGAATTGATGGGTGCACCTCGGTAGCCTGCTGAATTTCTTCAAGTTGTATCGTCGCCCGATCCTAAAGCACACTAAGGCCAAGCACCCCGACATGATGCCGACAGACCAATGGTGGGTGATCACGCATGCGATCGCCCCTACCATCGACTCAATCACCGTCGCATTCGCCGAGCTGTAGGCTTAGTTGCTATTGATCGCCCAACAGGAGGCTATTGTGCAAAACCTGCTTGGGATGATCATTACCATGTTTGGCATCGAGATCGTCCTGCTGGGCGAGGGCGACGTGCAAGAAGGATCACTCCATGTCTCGACCGAGGCGATCGTTGACCACATCGAAAATCAAGGCTTCTTCCCGCGAGACTATTAGCGGCGCCTGGAAGCAGATGACCAACAGAACATGGTCGACCACATCGCCAAGTACGTGATTGCATTGGTCACGGGCCTATAGTCTGTCAAGGCTGAACGGGATGGCATCAACTGTGCTATGGAAAAGGATGCACCGGCAGTGATGCCCACCCAGCTAGTCAAGCTACGCCATGGCACATTCCTCAACGAAGTGCTCGACCGGTTTTGGCAGCAAGTCGGCCAAGCTTGGTTCGTTGATCAGATTGACCAAATCGAGCAGGAGCATCACAAGCTTCTCAAGCTGTACAACGCCGACGTGATCCTGCGCAACACCATCGATAACCATGACACAAAAACGACCTTCAACGACACCTAGGCCTGTGCCCCGGGTCGTTTCGAGCGCTTGCGCTTGTTCTGTGGCGGCTTGGCTACTGTGTTTGCCAACACAACGTTGGTTGAGTCGAACTTCTCGATCTTGAAATGGGAGTTGAACGACAACCGCACCGCCCTCATGCACTTATCGCTGGAGGACATCTTCCAAACCAAATAGCAGGTCCTCCTACAAACGCTTCTGCGTTGAATTGGAGCAAATGAGTAGTGAATACAACGAATATCAAAAACAACACCACACGTCATCGCAAAACTAAGCTAGTTTTGTTAATTTTTAGATATCTCAAAGTTTATGAGGCCTAGGAATATGCTATGGCGCAGTTTGACCAGCTAGGTGGGCATCATTGTCGGTGCATCCTTCTCCGCATTGTAAAATGTCATTGGCTACTTCATATTGTTTCACTTCCTAATGGGCACATGCTTATCAATGGTGAACTAGTCTTTGGATTAGCACATACCTTTTGGTGGGTCAACAAGTTTATATGCCATCGAATTGGTTTTAGTTTAAAATTCTATATGGTTTAGACGTTGTAGAAATTCATATTAAGTTAACATAAAGTATGCTTTCAAAAATGACTTTAGCATTTCATGTGTTGAATTTTTCAAAATAAACCAACATAAATTTTTGCCATCCCTTTTTTTTTCCAACTTTTCACCCAAATTTTTTTTGCCAATGTTCATGGAAAAAGTTCATCCATTTTCATTTGTCATTAACATTTTCATCCTTAAACATTGTTCATCCATAGTGGGAGGCACTTATATCTTGTGCCTTGAGTCTTGTCTGTCTTGGTTCTTGCACCCTCCAAGTCAAGCCCAGGGTCTAGCTCCTGAGGCTTATAAGAGCAACTCTACTGGTGCTCAGTATGCAACCCAATTGTGTTACTCACACTCAATCCCGCATCCAACAATTGTTTGTCACTTTGCACATGTAGCACTTCTCACAAGTTTTTTGAGACTTTAAAATGCAGTGGCATACTGATTTTTTCAGGTTGGCATTCAGTGAAGTGTGAGGGAGCTGATCATGCTATTACAAGCATACATAATGTGAAGTAAGCCATTCCCAAACTCTGGGCTGAGCCAAACTTCTTTGATCAACTGAGACTGTTGAGCAACACAGTTGCAGTGGAAGCCATGGCTTGAACTATGGCTACTCATCTTCTTCTCTTCCTCATCATCCTTCTTCAGATAGTGCTTGTCTGAGTACCTAGGTATCAAGTTCTTTGAAAGTGTGGCTCAAAACACATCAGCTCCAGCTCTCAATTCCCGGTTTTGAAACAAGAGATTCTGCAAGCAAATTGTCATTTGTCCAGTTTTGAAGAATTTAGTTGTTACGAAAAACTGATTGTCTTTTTGCTCTTCTTGGTCAATTGACATCAAAGCTCTGAAGCAAACAAACACAGGGTTTTGTGATGATGATGCATACATGGATGTGGCATGAACCTTGGCTTCTGAGAATGGTAGATGTCATCAGTAGATACCCAAGTCGTAGTAGATTGCAGCAAACACACTTTCTTTGTCAGAATTCTCCATCCACTGTCATTGGGTCAGTGCATACCAGAAAGCACTGGAGGTAGGGTTGAGACTCCATTTTACTTTCAGTCTTTTGTTCAAGTGCACACCGGATACTCCATTACCTGCACAACAACAGCATTCAGATTCAGCAGTTCAAGGTTTCACAAATTGGAGCCAATGTCTAGATTAGCATCAAGAGAGTGTATGGGTACATCAGATGAGAGAACATATATATATATCTCCAGACAGAGAACGAGACAGAGACAGAGACAGAGCACCAGCAGCTGGGAAAACTGGGAAATGCAAAAACCAACTTCTCAAATATGGCAATTTTTCTGAATCGACATTGTGTTCTGAGCTTCTTGGCAGGTGGATATTTCGTGCCGCTTCCAAATTCCATCTCCTTGAGAACTCTCGCAAATATTTGTGTAGTATTGCTGCTGTTGCTGCTGCTTCTTCTTCTTCTTTTCATCGTCTTTTGCATCTCCAGACTGTTGTTGTTGTTGCAGTCGATTGCATTCCAATCGCCACTACCTCGACGACGACGACGACGACGACGACGACGAGGAGTTCTATTCTTCTCATCAGGTGCATACCATTTTTAAATCACTGCTGTGTTTCTGGCCTTCTTCGCTAGCTGCAAACAAAGCGAGCAGAAAAAAGAAAGAAGTAACGCTCAGTATTATTGTCGTCGATGAAGATCTCTCTCTCTCTCTCTCTCTCTCTCTCTCTCTCTCTCTCAGAGAGCAACACTATTGTATTGTTGATCTTTTCTCTGTTTTCTGCGGAAGTAGAAAGTGGAAACTCGTCATGCTGCAGCTTGTTCTTCTACACATGACAGATTTGTCGCAAGATTTTTCTTAAATGTTTTGTTTTCTCAAAGATTATTGAGAAACATAGATCTTGCCTCTGAAGCTTTGCGAATGTCGAACGTCTCGTTCTGGATTTCCTGCAGCTTTGCTAACAGCCATCCAGAGGAGTGAAGCTCTGGAGATCTTAAGCTTTTCGCTGTACTAACAATGCGTTGTTGTTGTTGTTGTTTTTGATAAACTGCTGCTTTCACCTGCTTCCTTCCTTGTTGCGAGACTCGTGCAGCGGCAGCAATTGACGTCATGTTGTGGTTGTTTTCTTCAAGGAGAGAAAGCCAGCGCCTGCAGCCGCGATTCATCAAGTTCTTCCACTCCTCAAGGAGCGCAGCATTTCCTTGATTTGCTTCTGGAGCATACCGACGTTCTTCTGCTTGCACAACAGTAGTGGTAGGTTCAGAGACAGTAGGAACAGTCATCGCATTGATTATTCCTGCATCAGATTTGCCCTTGATGTGAAGAATTCCTTGAGCTTTGTTCATCGAGGAGTTCCTTCTTGTTTCTTCTTCTTCAAGCTTTTGAGGAGATGGAGTTCTGCAACAACAAGAACAAGAAGCTGCAGCAACAGCAGCAATTTCCCTTTTCTTTCTACAAGCAACGCAAGTTTGTTTCTTCACGCACGGAGCGCACTCGCGTCTGCCAGCATGATACTGCTGGATAATATGCAGCGGGATGTTCTTCGATACTGCAAGCTTCTCCAGCCAGCGCTTTGGCTTCGAGATTGAGAACTCTTCTGCAAATCTTCTTCTGCCGGTGTTGTTCACTGAGGACGAGGAGTGCCTACAACAAGTAGAGCAGCCGCGGCGGTGTGGTTTCTCTTCTGTTCGAACCTCATGCTCTTGCACTAGTACTGCATGATGATGATGATGATGATGATGCTCTTGTTGTTGTCGAGCTCTTCTGGTGCTGCTGCTTTCTTCTGGTTCTCCTCCTCCTCCTCCTCCTCCTCTTCCACTGCTGGTGTGCTGCACCTCATCCTGCTGTGCATGATGCTCCATCATTGGATGACAACAAGCAGGACACACTTCTTCAAGCTCACCACAAGCTTCTTTTTCATCTCTGGATCGATGATGATGACGATGATGATCTCTATCTCGGTAAGAACAAGTCACAAACTTTTCTTCACCATGATGATGATTTTCTTCTTCTTTCTTTTGCGTGCTTCTCCTTCTCCTCCTCCTCCTCCCTTGTGTGATGTGGAAACAAGCTTGGGAGTTTGATGTAGGGACAACTTCTTTCTTCTTCTTGTGATTGTTGCATTGTTCATGAAGAGATGAGGAGGATCTCCTCTTTGTTGGAGCCGGCAGGAGAAGATGAACATGAAATGGGTTTGGATCTTTCTCAAGAAATCTGCTTCTCTGATGATGATGATGAGGATCTGTATGAATGGAGCTCGCACTACGATGACTCTCCTCCTCTCCTCCTCCCATTTCCATTTCTGCTACAGTGATTTGTTTGCTCTGTTGCTTCTTATGAAGAAGCACTTGTTTTGCAGATGGTGTGGAGTTTAGTACTGTCTTCTTCTTCTTCTTCTTCATTTTGCCTTTCTCTTCTTGGCTGTTTTTTGTGGGCTCCTCTTCCTCCACATCTTGTGATCTCCACTGAGAGGTGTCTCCTGTTGTTTTTGTGTGGCAGCAATAACCTTGAAAAGTTTCAAACTTTTGTTTATATGGGTCACAGTTACTAATACCTTGTTCCTTTCCTTCTTTGGACTCTTGAACATCAGGATGGAGGAAGCAATTCCTTTCCTCTTCCTCACTGGGAGGATTTTTCCCCTGTGCTGATGCACTCGAATTGTGGTCCTTCACTGGGTGATGGCAAACCTTGCAAACTTTGACAGTGTGACATTGTTCCTCAGTGTCAGTTCTTCTTCTCCATCCACCGCATCTTTCACACTTCTCAAAATCTGTGTCTCTTCTGGTGCAGGAGCTACTCTCATTGATTTTTGTTGGGTGAATGTTGCAGTCTTGCTTGTTGTTGTTGTTGCTGTTGCTGTTGCTTCCTTCCTGTCCAGTGTGCTGCTCCTCTTTGCCCAATTGATCAACGATTTGACACCATTCTTCATCCTTGTGCAGGGAGCTACTCTGTTGCTGCTGCAAGTCAAAGCTCCAATTTGGCAGCTCCATATATACTTCGTTTTTGTCATCATAGTTCTTTGTCAAGTGGTGGATCAAGCACTTTTTGCAGTTATCTTTTTCATCATTGTAATGCAAATGTATGGTGCCTCCACAGGTTTGACAGATCCGTAAGCCAAGGGGCTCTTGCAAAACACATCCCGTCATGATATGCAAATTGGACTTCCAATGCACTTCTTCTTCTTCACTGCAACAACCACTTCGAACTCCAGTCATGCACATCACACCGGACTTTATTTGTTCCTGAGAAATGTGGTTCTTTCCTGAGCTTCTTTCACTACAATTGACTTGGAGAAGCTGTTGTGGTGGGTCATCCTCACAGAGGCTCCCAGTATTAAATTCAACTCTACTCCTCATGCTGATTTTGTTGTCAACTCTGCTGTGGATTTTGTCTGACACGTCATGCTGTGGAGTATCTGGTGATGTCTGACAAGGAAAGTCTAGTGGTGATCCCTGGTGCACATGTACTCTATAAGAAAGACGACAAAAGAAATCACACAAATGTGAGAGTTTAGTCATGACTATGATGCACACAAATCCTGACTTGTATTCGTATGAAGATGAATTGGAAGATTGCAAGTGAGCACTTTTGGCACACATTTAGGTACTAACATTCCAAGAGTTCTTTGAAAGTGCATTCCATAACCTAAAGAGTAATAGTGCAAAGACCATACCTGATGTTATCACCTGTGTCAGTCCAATGTACAGTCTTGGTAGTTCCACCTCTTTGTGGAGACGATTTTGTTTCCACAAGGTCTGGCAAAATGTGTGCTTGCAGGCCATCACTGGTGCAGACAAGAAGAACCTCATAACCTTCCTTGCATTTTTGTTCTGTCCTTGGAGGCGAGTAGAATAAGCAAGCTCCCAAACAGGCTTTGAAAGTTAGGGAGCCAACACAGCTCCAATGCCGAGTCTCGTACAGGAAGACTCTCTCACAGGAAGAGGATCCATCCCGACCAGGAAACCTAGCATGCAAAAAACTACTTGCTACCATGGAAGTTCCAGCTGCAAGAAGGCCTCCATCTGCACGGAAGCTCAAGCATTTGATCATTGAGACATGATCATCTCCAGATTTCCCTGCAGCCCAAGTGGGCACCCAGTTCTTGAAGCTTGAATGGCGCGACCAAATGCTCAAACCCCCTTCACTGGTCCCGACAGCTAAGTAATCTGAGGTTGTTGTCATCCCTGTTGATGATTGATGCAGCTCCATTTTGTTCAACAAGAATTATTGTTTGCGTTCAAACTGTAGCTCCAGATTTGAATGTTAATCTTTTATGCTTATTCTAAAGCTGAAGCATCAAGAAGGTTTATGAAAAAGATCACCTTTTAGTGAACCCATAACCATTGAATCATCATGTAACAACTTCTTGTAGAACTTATCGGTGTCTTTCAAGCACAAAGAATTGGTGGAAGAAATAGTCACCTGTCAATCGTTCATCCTCTGACACAGAGAGAGGTCCTTCAGTTTGTGGTGTATGTAGTGCAATGGCAGAAACTGAAGCTCTGTCAGATGATGAAAGCTTCTTAAATTTCATCAAGTACAAGCTTGTCGAGAGGTGGTTTGGATCAGCATCCCCATTTTGCATGGTCCAGAGTCGAACCTTGCCATCTGGACACCCCATTGCCAACCCCCATGGTTTCTCAACAAAAGAAAAATTTCTAGTAGCTTGGTGTGGTGCTCCGAAACAGCCTCTGAAATATCGTTGAGGTGCTTGATGTTGGAATAGAGTAGTACTGGCAATGAAAGGCTGGTGAAGATTGATGAAAGAGACATTGGTTTGGCAAAGCAAAGCTCCATCCAAAAGTCTCCAGACACAAATTGAGCCACTCGTTGCAGTGGAAGCGAGTGCAAGACCATCTGACCGGATTGCAATGGAAAGAAGAAATGAAGCTGGGTGGCGACCAATACAATACACCTTTGCAGTTCTCTCATTTGTGTCAGCACCCAACACACATTTTTTCCAGCTGCTACCACCATGTGGAGGAGGAGGAGAAGAAGAATCAGCGGCACCTGGCAGCTTTGCAAACAATATCCTGCTCGAATTTTCCTGGAAGAAAATGATCTCATTCGGTCGCTTTGGAATAAACTCAAAACTCCCCCACTGCACATCCACAGCTCTGAGGTTTGACCCATTATTATTTCCACCACAAGAGATATGCAGCTGGAAAGATGCAACATGCAATATTTGAGGACGATTGCCACTCTCTTGTATATTGAGCACATATGTCACCAAAACACCTCCAGTCATAAGAGCAGCAAAATGGTGAGCCTGGTTTGGATCCCACTGTGCAACCCCTGTAAAAGAGTTGGGAGGAGATGACAGGAGTGGTGGGTGAGGAGGAGGCAGTGAAGAAGAAGAAGCAGCTTTTGTCCTTGTTTCTACTTGCACCAACACCAGCTCTGATTTCATGCTTCCATTCTTCAAAACTTTTCCATGCCTGCATTCCATCACATTTGGCCCAATTTTTCAGCTCAAAGGAAGGAGCTTGACAACCCTAACATGATCAACCACAGTATTTGGGTTGCAGCAAGCAGGCATGATGCGTTCATTTGTGAGTATCTGTCTATCACCACAGAAGGAGCTCTAAGCAACAAGCACTCAACAACACAGGCTTATCAACAAAGTGCTTCTAACATTCACTTAAGAAAGCTCTTTTGTGCAAGAGGGCCATAATTTGCATATTCCAACTGATTGCATCATCTTTCTTGCTTCTCTCATTCACAGGCTTATCTGACTCTCCAAAAAGTTTACATCAAAAGCAGCATTCAGAGATGGTGGTGTGCTACAGAGTGGTAAGAGATTGTGATTTTTTGGAGGGATTTTCAATAGCTGACACATTCGAAGCTATTTTCCAAGCACAGAAGCGCAACAAAACTCAACTGCAAATCTTGTAAGTGATTCCATCAATCTCCAAGATTCCATTTTTTGGAGACTTTTTGGTTTGGAAGGAAACCCCAAAGTTGCAGGTGGAAAAAAGAATCACATAAATGGGGGTGTTGCATTTTACCTGTATAACTTAGCTTTCAGAAATGGATCATGCAGAAGAATGATGGTGCAAAAAACTCGATGCTGTTTTGGATCTCTGACTATTTAGACCAGGGCAAAATACATAGCTCCTAGATGTTGAACTTCAACAGAGATTTTACTTGCAGAAATGTGCAACAACAACCCAACAACTGAAGTCAATTGATATCCAAACTCTTTCTCCCTCATGCAAACAAGAAGCTCAAAGATTTGCTCAAGAGATCAAATTTGCTCAAAGATCGATCTCACTATCTTTATTACTTCTGTGGTATGTTATGTAATCCAATCCAATCCAATCCAATCAATTTTGAGTCTAAAATGTTTGTGGGTTTGGTTGTTTTTCTCCCACTTTCACAGAGCTGTTTAGATAATGGGCTAAAGGGGTTTCAGGTACTATGAGAGAGAGGGAGAGAGAGAGAGCTTGGTGGATTTTTCTTTTATTGAGCTTTCCTCTCTTACTGCTTGTGCAGGCAGGCAGTGTTCATCCTTGAAAAGCAGTTAAGCTGCCAAGAAGCCAATAAGTATTCTTCCAAGAAAACCCCCACCATCTACTTCAAGAAAGTTGGTTAAGAAATTCACCCCTAATGCCCCAAGTTCAAATTTTGAGATTTCATCCCCTTCTTCTGTCATGGCAGTTGTAGGTCCCCTTCCCCCCACCTCCCCCTTCCCTTTTGCAGTTTGGCATGTTTCTTCTAGTGTGGCTGCCCTCTTTGCATGTTCTGTACATTTGGAAAATGAGTAGATCTATCATCTCCCCCCTCTTCCTCTTCTTCTTCTTTGTCCTCCTGAGGATCATACTGACAAAAGTTGTTGTACACAAGTACAACCCTTTTTTTTTCAGGTCAAAGATTTGTGGAGCTTTTTTTGTGGTCAGAAAGATCTTGAACCTTGTGAGAAAGAAAAATGGTTTTCAGTTGTTGTGAGGGAGGGAATTTCAATGAGAGCTCTGTTCATGTCCTGTCAAACAGCAAACATGTTTCACACCCATCACTACGAAGAAAATAAGAAAACTCTCTCTCTCTCTCTCTCTCTCTCTCTCTGTGTGGCTCCCCCCTGTGCCTGGATTTGTTCTCATCTCCATAGATCTCAACTATGACTAAAGCTTCAGATTGACTACCATATTTCATCAAAGGCATGATGACAAAGGTCTTGGACTTTTGTATTCCCACATGCTTTCTTAGTTTTGTCTCTCTTGTAAGAGTGTGTGTGTCTCTCTCTCTCGTGCACCACACCACAAACAGAGCAACAGAAGAGATTTCCATGGTTTTTGTCTCACTTTTTTGTTATGTTTTTTCCTAGAATGGAAATCAATCTCCGAGAATGAGATTGATTTCCAGGAGAGTACAAATGCAAGAGACTCAGGATTTGCCCTCCTCCTAGTTTGAGGGTACATTGGGAACCTGTGGGAACACTCTGAGAACATGGTGGGAACACAAAAACCCCAAAGGAGAAGAAAAACCCTCTAGCATTTTCGGAAATGAGATTAATTTTCAGGAGAGTACATACAATAGGCAGAGACTCAGGATTTTGCACTCCTGAGGGTACATTGGGAGCCAGGTGGGAACGTGTTTAGAACTCCAAAATTCATAGGAAAAACTGGGTTCTAGAACTTTTAAGGTTTGCAGTTCAAATCTGCCAGTCGAAATCTTGCATATGGTTAATTTTAATAATAAAAAAGTTGGCACAAATAATAAATAAATTTTCAAAAATTTGGCGAAACAAAAAAATACTTTAATTTATGCCAAAATTGTTCAGATACTACTATACAGTAGCCACCAAATTTGGCTTGGCTAATAGACCTTCTTAAGAAAGTGGGTAGTGGGTAGCCTATATTCAAAACCTATAACACCAAATTTTGTAGCAAAAATTGAACCACCTGCAATGACATCAACAACCATCCCATGTGTAATAATCGCATTGGTGCTTGAGGATCCATTCATAAAGGTGTAAGAATACACAAGGGCCATGCAGTGTTTTCTCATGTGATGAAAATTCACCATTTTGTGAAATTAAAAAGGTTTGCCTGCAAAAAGCCCTTGTAAATTTTGGGCTGTTAAAAAACAAAAATTTCGAAATTTGATGACTGAAAATATAGGGAGGCTAGCCCTACTATGGATGGCCAGGATTTGTCGTTGCTCTTGACAAATGGCAAAGATCTTGTGTTTGTTGTCCATTGTTAGGTTAGGAACAAATGTTGCCATTGCACATCACATTCCATCACAACATCATTGAAAGGAGTTTTTGTTTATAGAGTAGTTCACCATCACAACTTGATAATGCACTTAAGCGATCTTGCAAATGCTTGATTGTTGTCCCTATTTTCAGATTCTCACAAATTATGTATTGAGTTTGGAGGATGCATCTTAAATGAAAATCTAGTCCATGGAATTAGATCTTGAACAAGGAGAGGACCTTATTCTAAAATCCAGGCATCTTCAAATCTAGTTGATGAACTTTGAAGGAGCAAGCTTGCAAAACATCATTAGGTTTACACTTTTATTTCAAGTCTCAAGCATGTTGCTTCAAGAGTCAAGATTTCAAACTTTAAAGTTCAAACGATCAGATTTGGGTGTTGGATGTTCAATGTTCATGTTACTTATGATCATTGTGTCGTTCTTTTACACACATTTTAGTTTTTGATAGTTCCTATTCATGATCATTATGTTGTCACTTTACACAATGAAGTTTGACAATCAAAGTTATTCCGAGCAAAACAAATAACTCCAAGGACTAGCTTTGAGTGTGTGACTTACATTGATGTATAATCACAAAGGGAGTTGAAACTAAATGTGCATGACTTACATTGGAGCAAAATCACAAAGGAGTAAACAACAAGGTCTTTACTTATAAAAGGTATAGATTTATTTCAAAAAAATTAATCTTGCAAGGTTCACATTTCATAGACAACACACATTTGAGGGAAGTTGTTCACAATTTAAAAGTAAATTACACTTGTTGTGCTTGTGATCATTCCATTGTACACCAAAACAACCTACCTCCATTCAAGCCACCTTCAAATTTCTAATTCAAGTTGTTTTTCTTTGGGTTTATCCCCATTTTTAAATACATGCCTTTTCAACTTCATAGTCTATCAGGGATTCCTATTAATGTTGATACTCGTGAATTGATGCATTTGCATCAAGAGGCAAATCAATTACACACATTTAAAGTACACCCAACTTTGGACCAAGTTTTATTACCCTCACCTCTAATGCATCCAAATCTTGTCCTAGCATTTCAACATTCACCCCTTATGTTCCAACTCTACAACTATTCCACCCTATGCATGTCCTAGCTTCTTTACATTCACCCTTGCGGTCAAAATGCACTCAAAGGAGCCACAAGCATTACTTTACATTAATCTTGCATGTCTTTTTTCGTAAAATAATTTCTTTAAATGAATGATTTTTTTTGGAACTTGTTATGAAATATGATTATAGTTGCCCCAACAAGTCAAAAAATAATAATCATTTTGAATAAATATGAATTTGTAAAATGTGCATAATATTTGCACATTTTATGTTTCATCTTGAAAAATGATGATAATTTGAAATCATACTAAAAAAATTTATTTTTAAAAGTTGAATTTAATATAATATAAACTACAACTTTGTTCAATACATCATTTACATTATACCCTATTTATATGTGCTAAAGAATTTCTGAAGTTTTTAAATTCTAAATTTCCAAATGTACATAATTTTCAAAGTTTTAGAATTCCATATTTTTTAAATTGTGATTTTTTTTTTAATGTGTCTAATATGTTATTATCATTTCATTTTTTTTACATCAATTATATGAGTCCTTTGAAAGTCCTTTGTAAAAATTACCTTTTTCAATAATATAAAATTTCACTTTCAAAAGTCCTTAACTAAACCAAAACTTAAAATTGGATCAAATGGATTTTTAATTTGAGTTTTTTGACATTCATGTTTAAAAAAGAATAATGTGTCATGAATACCATGATTCAAATGGCAATATATATATAGTTTTTATGACATAATCTGATATTTGACACCTTTTGTGGCCCCTTTGATTATGTTTTGACCCCTTGGTATGTCCAACTTTGGGAATGTTTGGCCATCTACAAATCCACAATTAAAAGGGGGAAAATATATATATATATATATATATATATATTCACCAAGTTTTCAAATATCAATTGGCTACTAAGTTTCCATGGGTTGAGCACGTCATGGGTTGTGAGTTTAAGTTGCAAATTGTGCATTGCAAGATGTGCATAGTTGTGGAGGGTAAGGAAAAACTTTTAAACCTTAAATTGTATGGTTTGCAAAAACATTATGGTAAGCAAAAGTTTTAGTTGTTCATGCAAGCATTGTAATGGGTGATTATTACCATAGTAACCAAAGTCAACATTAGAAAAATCAAAGGATTCATATCATTCAAGGTTTTTATTTTATTTTGCAACTGATGTTCAACGGAAGGAAGGAAGGAAGGGAAAAAAATAATAATTTGTGATAATATTTCATTTACTAAACCATGGCAAGCCCATGATGGATTTTGAATATGTTTCAAAGAAACATTAGACAAACTCCAATGGGTGGGAAATTTCAATAATCATGCACAACATTGTGATTTTGAATCAAATGAAACTGGTGTGAAATAATGCAAATTTGTTTCAATCATTTGTGATGAAATCACAACTATGGACAATTAATCCTAGATATTTGTGCATGCAAAGATTGTTGAAAGTTAGGAAAGGGTGCCAATCCTTGTAAATCTTGAAAGAGTTGTGGATGGAACCACATTTGGTAACCTCATTGTTGTGATTGTTTATTCTCTTATTGTATTTGGTGGTTTATTAAATGTTGACGTTGTTAACAAGGTTGATTGTTTTGGGATTAATGGTGTAACAATGTTTCGAGGGTTAAAGATAGGTGTTGCTATTCAATTAAAAAATAAACACAACCTTTACATTGTTGGCATTCATTATATTCCATATTAATGTAATATGGTTGTCCAAATTCTCTTTTCCTTGATGTTAGTTGCAAAGATTGGATGTTTGTTTGCATCCATGTACATGTACTACAATCCATGTAGAATTCCCCAAAAGGCACTTTGAATGCATTAAGTTAACAAAGGTCATTGAATCACAAGCTCAGAAGATTTTATGAAACATCAAGATGAGGTGGATTCTATGTTGGTTCACTCTAGATGAGTGTTTGGTGAATACAAAACATGGTCGAAAATCAACAATGTTAATGCTAGCAAACCTAATGCTAGAACTAATTATGAGGTTTTATGTGATGTGAAAATTATCATGGATTTAGCATGTTGGCAATGTTGGAAGTAGTACAAAGCTTGGGCAAATTTGCTCAAAACAATGACACATGTTCATTCTTGATTATCTTGTAACAATGAAGTCATATGACCACTTCAAGTGTCTTTTGGATTTGGTGGAATGCAATATTGTTGCCTTGTGCATGGTGTGGTGGACTAAGCCACAAACACAAGTGGAATATGATGCTTTTGATTTCATTCACCATTTGTATATGCTCCACAAATTTGAAAAAAGATTAGATAAGTAACCATGGTAACTTTGGATGATTGGGCATTTACATACCAAAATGTCAAAGAACAATGTAATTTTACTACTAAAGGCTTCATTGATGAGTTAGATAAATGATTCCCTGTTCAAGAGATGATGAATGCCACAAGCATCATCTACCCTAAATATTGGTTACAACCGGATCTTACCACACATTCCTTATCCATTTAGCCATCTTGAAATATCAATACTGCCATAACAAGACCATGGCACCAATTGAAATTTCACATGGCTCATTGCTAAATGTTGATTGTTTAATAAAAAAAAATTTATATTTGTTGTCATTATGCAATATAATTACAACTTTACCATGCATGCAATCCCCCTTTGATTGTAACCCTACCACTCAAACATGGAAGCACTTGCATACAAATTAGGTTTGAAACGTAGGTAATTTGACTACCTAAAGCTTGTTGAACTAACAATTGTTCTAGGGAATGTGGAGGATGAATGTACATTATTTACACATACTGCCGTCAAATCAAAATTGTAAAATCAACTTATTACACACCTTAATTTTGTTGTGAAAATTTATGCACAATAATATATATATATATATATATATATATATATATATATATATATATATATATATATCCATTTTATATTGCCACCATTAAGTCGAGTGGGGAGAAGTTTCGATACGGATTGGAAATGTAGCATGACATTTTTCATGGGCTAGCCATGCTAACAACTAAATGATTTGAATTCAACATTTTTTCTGCAATGTATGTATGTATTGTTTGCCATGCCTATTCATAAATAGGGATTTTGGTAATAATGTGTTTTAGTTTGTAAGTATGCATTCCATTGTAGTAGGGAAACATTCATGTAATGTGGACTAAAGCTCAAATTAGTTAGACGTCAATCGATTTTTGTTTCACCATAACACATGTTTAATACCATAGGACCTAACATGCACCGTTACTTTTTTAATTAAAAAAAACCATATGTTGACATCAACCTTAACTTCTTTAACCATAAATTTTTGGAAATTTGAAAAGCTTTCATGAAAAGTTTAGAACGAGAAAGCAATGTTTCCACCATATAATTTGCTTGAATGGTCTTGGGATAGGTCACAAGTGGGTATGAAACAACATTTTCAAAATAACTAAACACATTGTTGTTGATAGATGTGGTGTTCTTGCTATGGGTGGCATGGTGTTTAGAATGTCTTTTTTTGTGTGTTTTGATTAGGTGTTGATAATTGAAGATTGAAAGTAGGCAACACAATTTGACAAGCAATAAATATTGACATTGATTTGTTGCCACTCAAAGATGAAGTGTCATTGTGTTAGGGGAAAGCTTTTGTGAATTTTGCCATTGGGACAACTACTAAATCATCCAATAATCAAATTTATTGTTAGCTATATTTTGTAGTTAGTGTTTAATGATTTCCATGTGTTTTGAACTAAATCAATAAATTTCTAATGCTTGTCATCTTTTAATATCAATGCAAGGAAGGTAAAACATCATGTCTTATTTAACATTTAAAGTGTTACAATTTTATAACAAGTGCAATATTTTGAATCTATGAGTTTGTTCCCTTGTATTCACATACTAAATTTCCCCCCTTTTTAATGTCACAAAACAATAATCAAACAATAACATATGAATTGTTGTTGTTGCTCATTAAGTTCAATTTTGTTGTAGCCTTGTTTTGAGATGTTTCATAGAAAATGTATATCCAAAGAATAATTATTGATCATTTGAACATGCCTTATGTCATGTTTGGACAAATTCAATAGGTGGGAGGCTAAAACTTTTGCTTTGAAGGTTAATAAGATAACAATGTAAATATAGAGATCTTGAAACATATATAAAGACAAATTTTATTAAAAATTCCCAATTGGTAAAAAATTTAGGGTAATTATGTGACCTTGAATCCACAACAATTTGTGATTTGATCATTAGTACAAAAATGGGATGTAGTTCACAAGCTTAAATCAATATGGGACTTTAAAAATGAAATAATTTCATTAGATTTTAGTGATTTCACCATGGTTGAAGTTATTTCACTATATAAAAATTGCGTTTCATTACTAATTGACATAATTCACTACTATAATTTATTGTGATAAATAGGTTTATTTATGTTGTTGTTTTAAAAAAATTATGTTATTTTATGATATACCTTATATTATTTTAGGATACCTTAATTATTCTAACTTATACCTTAATTTATTACAAATCATTATAGGTTTTATACTTTAAGTTATTTAAATTTAAATTATTCAACTAACCTTAGGTTATACCTTAGGTTATTTCAAGTTATATTTTAGGTTATTATAATTTATTTTATCCTAAGTATAACAATTTAAAATAACGTATAATAAAGTAACTACCAATAGCCTATAATAATATGACTTAAAATATCCAATAATAATTATAATAAAATAACCACCAATAGATTAGTCACCAATAGTCACCAATAGAATAACCATCAATATTCATCAATAAGATAACCATTAATTGCACACAATAGAATAGTCAACAATAACCACTAATATAATAACCAATAATAGACATTAATAAAATAGTCACCAATAACCTATGATAATTTCATCTAAAATAATAATCAATATCCACCAATAGAATATCCACTAATAGTCATTAATAACCTATGGTAATTTAGCCTAAAATAGTCATCAATAAAATAACCAACAATAACCACTAATGAAATAGCTTAGAATAACCAAAAATAAAATAAAAGAGCCAAAAATAATTTAAAATAATTGAAAATAACCTAAAATAACCAAAAGTTACATAAAATAATAATTTTTTGAAAATAACCATAAATAGCCTTAAATATTATAGGGTGAAATAACTTAGAACAATGAAAAATAACCCTAAAATAATTGAAAGTAGTATAATATAAATAATATTATTATAATAATAAGAAATTATCCATTTATTTATTTATCAAATTTTGGTCATTGAAATGTTATTGGATAGTGATATTCAAAGAAAATTGTTCAAATGAATTTACATTTTCAAAAGGAAATAAATATAATTATGTACATTATTGAAAAAATTAAATTAAATTTTAATCATTTCATTTGAACAAAATCTCAATAAAATATGAATTTCAAATTTTATACGTTTTGGTAATGTTTAAAAATAAGTATTTGATAAATAGAATGGCATGTAACACGTTATCACAACAAGTGTGGTGGCTTGATGGTAAGGGTGTTTGCTTCCATCCTAGAAATCTAGGCATCAAACTTCACAAAATGGTGTGTTTGTGGTCAATAGTGGTAAATTGATCGAATATTCTCTTATTTAGTTATCTAAAATAAGTGTTTATTTAAGTTGATTACATGGCCTATGTTACCTAATCTAGGTTTTAAATTTAACATAGGTAGGGAAACTTGTCAATAATTCATAGATTGAAAATCATGAAATTATCAATAATATTAAATATTACATTGGATATTAAATAATTGAAATTTAATTAATTTCCATGCTACTTAATTAATTAATTAACAAATGAAATGGTTTGGTAATTTTGTATTTCATTTGAAAGTAACCTTGTTTCATTAAGTATTATTGGACCAATTCACTATCCATATCAACTAGTCCCCATTCATTTGGGGGTTGACCAATTTCACCATGGTAAAATGCTCAAATTCATTCAAAATCTAGTGAAACCTAAAGTGAAGTAAGACACATTTTGGTGTAATGGATGTTTTGTTTATTCATTGTTCTTATTATTTGTGTAAAATTGTGAGTCTGATAACCTTAAAACTATCAATGAAAAGGTTGTCATATAAATAAATAAAAAAGAAAGAACATGAAAAAATATGAAGGTAAGGCATGTTTTGTGTTTGTTTATCATCTTGCAACACCTGTCGTCATGAAAACCTTTTATAGATGTTGCCTACCATCGATAACACTTATAAATCCTTTGTAGTTATTGTTTATCCATTACAACACATGCAGACCTTTTATAGTTATTGCATATCATTTATAGCACCTACAAACCCTTGTAATTATTGTCTATCGTTTGTAGTAGTTCCCTACCCTTTGTAAATTTTAAATCTAGTGGCTACCTCCTTGTTGTTGCCTTCAATTTACCATCTTGTCGCAAAATGCATTTTTTACTCCAAAATTAGAACATAGAGTAGATAATTTTATAAATTTATAAAAGAAAATAATAAGTAATACATTAAAGTGACAAAGCTCTATAGAATTATAATATGAATTATTCTCTTTTCCTTTACCACACTTTAAGAATAAACATTAAAATCCATACAACCTTCAACCATTTTCCATCACACATAAGGGCAAATACAACTTTTTCCTACATTCCTCTCCTTCCTTCTCACACAAGAGTGTCACACATAAGCATCCTCCTAATGATCCAATGTCTAATGCATTGTGAATGATGAAAACCAATGATCTAATGTTCTAATGAAATCTTTTATTCCTCCCAAGAAATAAATAAGGAACCCAAAAATGATTTTCACCACATAAAAGTTGAATCCTTATCCTCTTAGATCTCCTTATCTTAATCCCTTGCACACATTATAATTAAGGGAAATTAATCCATCCTTTATCCATTTGGATTAATTGACCTAAGTGGCTTCACCCCTTAATAAATAAAAGGTGGTAAGTAGGATATTTATCATTAATAACCAAATAGTTATTAGGACACCCTTCTAAGTAAACTATACTAGGATATTATTTCTAGTGACTAATATGATTTTTATCATAATTCCTCTTAACATTAACTTCTAATTATTCTGCCCCATGAATGTTCTTCATTGTATTGACAATATTATTGTCAAAAACCATTTTCATTTAGAAAATTTCATGTGATTATTTTGTTATTTGATGATAACTACCATCTAGTGATGGTAATACCATCTCCTAACATCCATGGTGTTTAACCAACATAGGACAATTTTCTACCCTTAACAATTTGTCCTCCCTTTTTGTAGCTTATTAGCAAAATGGCCAATGTACATGTGGTCCTTGTTGTAGGCTCAAAAAAAAAGGTAGGACTATTTATGAATTGACACAAAGGCAAACAAAAACCTTTATTCACTTGCAAAGGATGCATCCAAACAAAGCTTATGTAAAGTTTCATAAATGGAATAAGAAACCTAGGATTTATAAAATTGTCACCCACAAGGTATTGTCAACCATCTATAATGGGATTTTAAAATAGATATTTTGATTCTTGCAATGTAAATTATTACAATCAACTTGATGTTATTTGAAGTTCTTATGTGGTTTTTCTTACAAGGTGATGTTGTGATCTGATGAAAGGATGTGAAGTTTTGAAGTTTCCACCATTTAATGTTGTGATTCAAGTATTGGAAGCTAAGGATCCCATGGGCAATAAATGTGTTGATGTGGAACACATGGTGCATAAGGTAGGTTTGATGAAACACATTTGTTATTCTTGAATAAAATTGGTATTGTTTTTCCCCAACATGGCTAATCCATTTACTTAGACTAAATCATCATCTATTGAACAAATTTTGATTCACAAGATGCATTGATTTGCTCTAATAAATCTAATGTGGCTAATGTATGATCTAAAATTGACCATTTATTATTGTAGATTTGGTACCAAGGGAGGTGATTGAGCAATGGTTGAAGTACCTTCAAGAATAACTACCAATAATGGCTTTGAAGTGCAACACCTAACACCAATGAACAAATCTTGGTTTTAAGTCATTTAGGAGGCAATTGATAATGCAAAAGGTTTTCCGAACTAGTGATGACCTTTTGGCTAAAACTTTGTTACAATTTCTAAAAAATTATTCAAGGAACCAATAGGTAGACTTTTTGTATCATTTCTATCATGAGTTATTTCCTCCCACTATTAACTAGTTTTCTTGAACTTTTAATGTTATTGCTGATGGAATTGCTTCAACTAACAAGCGCGTTGATTTTGTAGCTAAAAATTGGAGTTGTACTTAGTGTTGTTCGATTTGTGAATCTAGAAAAGAATAATCTCTTCAAGAATTTGAAAATAATAAAAATGGCAAATGTGGGTGTAAATCCAAATGTGACAAAGGCTATGCAAGAAATGCACCTTGATATGTGTATGAAGCTCCTTGATTATTTTGGTATTATATTTGTATCATCTAAAAACAATGAAGCATTTGCAACTTTTTGAAATTTTACTAAAATCTAAAAACTTACAAATCCCATATTCACTCAAAATCAATCAAAGCCCACTAATAAATGAACTTGGTGATTTTTTTTGTCATCACCTTCATTTTTTTATGTTTTAATTTGGCATGTTCTTGATGACAAAAAAACATGATGTGCCTCTTACAATGAAAGAAATATAATACCACTTTGTTGAATGGAAAATTTGATGTCAATTTACAAGGTTTCACAGTTCCACAATGAAGATGAGTTATTGGTAAAAAGGCTTATTTTTCGTATTTTTCTTCCCCATGATGTGTGGGAAGCTCAAAAAAGGGGATTTGGGTGATAATGTTGTTAGAGATCATATGATGTTTCATGATTAGAATGAAGGTTCCTTCCTTTCAACTTATTCAACATGAGAAAAATATTATTTACTTGTATGTTGTGAATAGAAATAAAGACAAAATTTTGGTTATTCATAAGTTCATGTTCTTTAAACAAAGGCCTTTCACACATCTTGTGTTTCCTAGTGGCATATAGGTAAAATATTGGACACTCCACCACTCTACTAGCACATGAAATTAGTGATCATGTTGAGTTCATGGGGCAAGGAATTTGATGAGGAGGATCTATTTAGGGATGTGGAGTCCACTATCATCATTGGTCAACGATGATTCATTGGCACATTGCATGTTGAAATGCCATTAATTACACCACTTACCATGGACATTAACATTTTTGAAGCATTGTTTAATCTCAACTTGGGTACTTCATGCATTTTTATTTATTCCACTTTCAACTTCTTCCAACTTGTTTAGTGTTCATGCTCACAAGGCTATGGCCAACACCATCTTATGTTAATGTTTTTTTAATAAAATTAGAGATGTCCTTGCTGATGGAGAGCAACATGGTTTTGAAAGATAGGTAGAAGATGTATTTAAATTCTAACATAGTAAGGTGCTTATAATAGTTGCAACAATTCAAGTTTTATCATGTGTTATTATTGATCCATCACAAGTTATTTAAGTAGTTCCTATTGATACCCCACTCAACTTGTTTGTTGTTATGATAAAAAGAAAAGAAAAAAGTTATTTTCAAAGATTGTGTTTTCATAATTTGTTAATTATGGTCTCTTTGAATACATATTTTCCAATGATGCTTGATTCAAAGCCATCAAATGTGGTATACAATATTTAGTGCTAACCTATGTACCTAGTGCATACACATTGATTTCATTTCTTATGTATGGCAGTCCAAGTTTCCAACATGACACTTAGAAAGAAGTGAAATCAAAGCATATAGATTATGTATACCGTATTAACTTCTATTTGATACCAATTTCATCAACTTCTCCATTCCAAAAAAGGTGGGTTTACCATCACCCATTAAAAAATATTACATCCATCTTATTATCTTTCACTTTAATTGGATTTTATTACATCTTGTAGTTGTTATTGAATTCTTGTCACAAATCTTGTTGTTGTTTGAGAATCATTATTCTTATACTCTAATAATCTCGATTTTTTTTTTTTAATGACTTGATGTAAGTGATTGGAGATGGAGTTATTTGTTGATGAATTTCCTATTTTAAGTATAGGATTGATGAACATCTAGATTCAAGAGGCGAAGCTCGTTGGACTAAAACTAAATTTTTATTTACCTTATTTACTAGGTGATGTTGTTGGAAACAAACTAAATATTCACATTCACATTTGTCAAAACCACTTGGTAGTATAATTGTAGATTACGAAATCGCTCCCTAATACAATGTAGTTTGCCAAATTGTTATAACCATCACACTTTCCTCGCAGTTTTGCACCATAACAAGTCCTTGTTGCCACATAAGTCAAACATTAAACTAAAATTATTGCCATCATAATACATCCAAAAAAATCTTATAGCCATGTGCGCAATTTTACTATATTGGTATTTTGCCATTTCAATCCACCTAGCCTATAAGGTAAGGCCAATTGTGCAATAATGAAAATCGAAATAAAATTATGTTCATGGCCATGATATTTACACTGATTTTATTTAGTTAAAAAAAAATCAAATAATATTTTAGATGAGTCGCTTGCAACTAAAAAAATTGCATAAAGAAGGAAATAAAATGAAACAATTAACAAATTATCTAGAACAAACGATTTTCTAATAAATGAAGTATTAAATCATGTTGCCTCCCATGTACCAACTTCTAAAGCTTTAAGTTGAATTCTTTTTTAAATTAAGTTGTAATTTAGTTGTAAGTAAAAAATAATATATGTGTTTGAACTTTGAAGATTGTTTGTTTCCAACCATAAAGTTTAAGCTATTTTTAGCATTGAATTGTTGAATGCATAGTAAAATATCTTAATTGTTGGGTCAAAAATTGGATTTAGATTTACAAAATGGCAAAGGGGAAAGGTCCCCAACTTGTGGAACTTGAAAGATGGCCCATCCCAACATTCTTGCTTGTTTTTGAATTGTGAAAGCTTGCATCTTTTGAAATGTTATTGAAACCCATTGTTTGAAAAAATGGTTAAAACTAAAGGAGAATTTATGAGATTTTCAAAATTTTCAATGGTTTTACAAAATTTAGATCAAAGGTGATTTCAAATGATCATTTAAATGATTAAAAGTGATTTTGACAATTTGATTCCCAACCATGCAAATGGCCATCAACCATTCAATTGGTAGTGTAATTTGTGTTAGACATCATTGTTTTGGGGACATTGCCCCACTTTATTTTAACATGTTTCAAAAAATTTCTAACAATTTAAAAATGACCCAATGTGAAATAAGGTTGGTTTTAAAGACTTTGATCCAAAGATTTTAAACATTTTAAAACTTCCCACTCTAAAAATGAGAGTTCAAATATATTATTAGCACAAATGTGTAAAAAATCATTAACTTGTCTATGCAAACAATTAAAAAGGTTTAATGCTATGGAGAGGAACTAATATTTTGGATGTTAATTTTTTAAAAATTGCTCCTTTGTTTTAGTTGCCTTTAAAGTTGCAAAACCATGAGTAAATAATGTTAAAGACAAAGGCTTTGCATGGTCAAATCATCAATGATAACATTTACAAAGGGGTGAACCCCCTCGTTGGAGATGACAATGTATCAATACATGTCATCTTCTTGTGTAAGGTGTGAAAGAGGGAAAAATATGCAATTGCTTCCAAATCACATTGAAGATAATTTCTCTTTGCAATATACATATGTAAAAGTGTGAACCCCATTATTGGAAAGGATGATGCCAACACATTGTTTGGATGTTGATACATCATCTAATTATATAAGATGTGGGAAATAGAAAAACATGCAATTATTCTTGAATCATATTGAAACTAATTTCCCTTTGTAATATATGCAAATACATTATAGATGGTGTCATAAATTGTTACGTTTTCACTACCATGGCCACATTGTAATAGATGCATAACCAATTGGTCAATCACAAACGCAACAAGAAGAAAAAGGCCTATTACCAAAAGATAGGGCAAACCAAGTTGGATTTGTAAGGCAACGAAATATATTATCGTTAAACACAAGACAAATATTTTTAACAACATGAGAAACTTGACAATGACTAAAAACTAATTAACTTTATTAATTGAATAAGACATTATACAAGCTAGGTTTGAAATGAAGCAAAATACAAAAATCACAACTTGTGTTGCCATGATTTAAACATGATGCTTTCAAGACCTTTGTTTATACCATCCCATGGAACATTTTAGAATCCATTAATCTTTTATATGATTTCATCAACTAAACTTTTTAGAAAGTTTCACAAACTAAACCTTCAAAAAAATTATCCATTAAATCTTTTAAAAGTTTTACCAAGTAAACTTTTTAGAATATTTTATTTATTTAACTTGTAGAACCTTTGACCACTTAGGTTTCTAGAAGCTTCTTTCTAAATGTTTTTGTCAATTTAAACCTTTTATAAAGTTCCACCAACTAAGCCTTTCAAAACGTTTTATCAATTACATCTTTTGAAAGCTCTCATCAACCAGATATTCTAAGAACTTTTAAGCATATTTTTTGAATTTTAAAAAAGCTTTCTTTCATGCTTCATTTTGATGACAATTATTAACAATAAAAAACATTGATAAAATAGGTTGAACTATAAGCCACATGCATAGCCTTGAGCATGAATAAGAAATGATATGAGTTCAATGCACGTTGGACATCCTATAAAAAAGAATGATGAAAATGTGTGATATTGCAAATGTTTTGAAATGGAATCTTAAAGGTGTTTTTTACAGCTAAGTTGCTCAAAGGGGGGAAAATATATGCAATCAATGGCTAAGGGAGAAAGTCATAAACTACTAGGAGGGATACATTAAAAAAAAAAGTATGATCAACATTGTGAAACACATAGTTAAAACTGCAAAAGCTCCAAATTTTCAATGAAAAAGGAATGGAGAGAGGGGATCTAATGACACCCCAAAACTTTGAGGTCATCACAAGGGATGCTAAAGAGAGTTAATGAAGTGAAATTATTGGGTAGCTTGATGATGCCTAAACAATACATTTGTGAGGTTGCAATGAAAGATCAATCACACTAAGTTGGGAAGCTAGGTACTTGAATGTCGTAGAGACCATGGAGAGAGAACTTAAAAGGTGGATATGTTTGGGGAAGGAAATTTCAAATGAAAACACCCCATTAATAGTATTATTACCAATGCATGGGGATTCATTAAATTTTTTGAAGATATTGGACATAAATGGTCTTTGAGTATTTAAAGGGATTGTTATGACGTTTGTGGGTGGGGACATTGATCATTAAATGGTATTCTATAGAAAAACAAGGGGTTGTGTCACGTTGTGGCCTTGGCATTTACATTCTGAAGTATCTTAAAGCAAAAGAAGAATTAGGGAAACTCAAATATTTCACCATCCAAAAATACAGTCTTCATAAAAATCCTCTCAAAAGAAACCAAAATCCTTCAAGATAACATAACTCTATTATAACTAATCTCAAGTTTCAACACATGCCAAAACATCACCTTTCAAAAACCCTTGTATAAAAATAGACCTACTACTACCTATAGGGGCCAAAATCCCTTAAGCTACTACTATACTCCAAAATGAATCTAAACACAAATATATATATCCTTGCCTTGGTAGTAGGCAAGGCCCATAAAGGAGTTGTTTAAAGTTTTGGGGTGGAGATGCTCTTAGTTTGTGAAGCTTCTTTGCTTAGGTTCCTCAGACTGCAAGCAATGGCTTCCTATAATTAATAAGACATATGTTATGAATGACAAGAATCCACTTTGTTTGCTTGAGACACAAAATAATTTAATTTGATGATGGTGTGGGGTCCATCCTCAAGTTCATGATAATGGGTAGTTTGTAGTTTCCCTTCACAAGGCTGCCTTCATTTGATGTTTGAAGAGTGTAGGAAAAGAGTTCTAGAACTTGGCTTTCAAAGGACAACAAACCAGCACAAGTAATGTGGCAGAAAAGCCAGAAGAAAAGCCAGTGTTTGTCTATTTAGTTATTGATGAAGGAGGTTGTTGCAGACTACTACAAAGAGAGAGTCTGTTTTGCAGACTCATCATCTGATTTTAAGAAAAGATGTTTACAGAAATGATAGGGTTTTTGCACAGGGTTGTTTCATTTGATTAATTAATTAATTAATCAACTGTTTTAATTATTTAAAATTATTTTAAAAAATTCTTCAAGTAGGTCCACTAGCTAGGATCCCTGGCATTAATGAGCATTAAATAGTGATTGTTCTAGGTGGGTTGTAATATTTTCACAAAAGTGTTGCTATAAGTGATGACATAGGAAAATGCCTAGATCTAGGACGTGACAAAATCAATTAATTTCATTTCTAAAGGTGACGAAAAAATCATTTAAAATCACAACATTTCTTTGTTTTTTGTTTTTTTTTTTTTTTGGTCCATTTTCAGAAGTACAAATTCGACAAGAAAATCAAAAATTTGTGCATCACTCATTAAAATTAGGAATAAATACAGAAATGGCTGTTAAAAAGCTTCAAATTTGTGTCAAAAGCTCATTGCACAGGTCACATGTAAAAGACATGCCATGTTCACTAAGGCAACTCTTTGAAACTAATAAAGCCACCCATTTGAACAATCTCATTGATCACAAATTTTTTTCTTCACACCTAGGCACAAGAGTACGAGGCTATTACAATATTTAAGTAGCAAGCTTAATGACAAGAACTCCTCAAAACAATTCAAAGCAGCCATTCTAACAACATCAATTGGTCACATAAGCTCTGTTTTTTCCTAGCCCCTAAGAGCATGTTCTAAGAGACCTTGGATGTAGGCTATGTGTATTTTTTCTACATCAACTATAAACTTTGTCTGTATGCAGACATCATAACAAAGATGGTAGCCAAAAAGGTTTAGGGTTTACTCCCACAAGCTCTGCAGATATTAATAGATCCATTACAAATTGAAAATCCCCAAATGTGAGATTTGAGTCCAAATATATACACTCAATCCAAATTTAGAGAATTTGGAGATTTGCAAGGATGGGCCCTCTCACTTTAGGTCTCTAATGGCACTAACTATTAAAGACCTTAAATTTGAAAGCACAAAACCATATATAGATGCAAAGGGTTTTGTATGGGGACCTTTGATTTTCAATCACTCAAATTCCCCGCCTATCAAAACTCAGCTCTTCACTCTGAAATTTTGTGCAAAATGTTTAGGAGCAGATTCAAAATCCACAACATATGAATATTAACATGGCCATGTCATGAAAAATCTGCATTGCAACAAGAAGAGATAGGCATCTGGCTAAATCAACTTATTTATAATCAGTGATGGATTGGACCAACTCTTGTCCCCAAAATTTCCAAATTACAAATTCAGCTACATGAATATGATGATGTATTAGTATGCTTGCAAGGTTGGTTGGCATTGCTAGTTTGGAGTAGTATTTCATTGTTTTCTTTGGGGCTTTTGCAGGGCTTGTCAAATCTATCATATGCCTTGTGGTAACAAACAAAATAGGTCCATTTGATTTGGAAATAGAAGATCATTTTCCATTCGCATTACATTTTCAACAAGGGGGTGTGTCACATTGTGGCCTTGCCATTTACATAAAAAAGTATCTTAAGGCAAAAGAAAAATAATGAAAACTCAAAAATATTTCACCATGCAAAAATATAATCTTCAAAAAATCTTCAAAAAAAAGAAACCAAAATCCTTCAAGAGATTATAACTCTATAACTAATCTCAAGTTTCAACACGAGTGAAAACATGATTTTTCAAAAATTCTCATACAAAAGTAAACCTATTGCATAGGGGCAAAAATCCATTAAGCTACAATACTCTATAATGAATATAAACACAATATCCTTGCCTTGGTAGGCAACGCCAATAAAGTTGAACATTTTAAAATTATTCTATTGTCGACTTGCCTTCTACACCACCCCTCTTGTCATGACCAATGTTGTGCACGTATATTTGGTTAAATTCAAATATGAACTCCCCGACCTTATATGTGCACATAGTCATTATCACAAGTAGTATTGCATGTTTCTTTTTTTTCATCGATTGCCCTTTTGCATGTCTAAAATGTGTGGTGCCCACACACATCTTGGTGTTACCTATACACACTTTTGGTTCCTATTATGCACATTTTGGGCTAGTAATTTGTGTGGGCCCATTGTGTCTCTAGGCATCATCCATATGGTTGACCCAAAAATGGATTGTGTTGAAGGCATGTAAGGAAGAAAAATAGTTAATACAAAAGCATTAACATGCAATATAAATTATGTTCATAGACGATGTTTGTGGTATGAACTCAAGTATGAACAATGATATTAAAAACCATAGCCATTTGATATGTAATTTGGCCAATGCTTAAGGTGTACTCAAGGTTTAGGGGTTTTGAGGTTTCATATACCCCATTGTATAATAAACCAATTTGGTCTCAATGTGAAAGAGATTGATGTTATTACTCAAACTTTGTGATAGTTGTAACTTTTGAATCAAGGATTGGTTTGACATTGTGAAAAAATTGGGTTGCAAAAATTTTCTTATGTGTTCAACCTATTTTGTTGCCTTTGTTAACCATGTTCATGTGTGGAATAGGTAGAAATAGGTTCTTGAGTTCCTCCTACTGTTAATGTGCACCATGTTTATGTTGTGCATACAATTAACACTTAAAAACAAACTTAGTGATGCACTTCTAGGTTTTTCAAAATGGTATCGAAGTAAAAAACTTATTAATTTTGTAACATAATATGAATCCAACGTGCGTTATTTAGTGTCACAACCTTAACATCAGGTTCACGATTAAATGTAGAGTGCAAGGGCCAATGAGGCCATAAGAATGTGTTTAGGCGTGAAAAAGACTTTCACAAATGGGGGAGAACACAAAAGATGATGTCCAATGACTCCCAATTACACTCCCACTTTGGGAATTGCACTTGTGTGGAAGTCCCAAATATTCAAAACCTTGGTTGAAAAGGTAAACAAACATAAAATTGGGTTGCCATGATACCATTGGAATTGTCTTAAAGTTTAGATGCCTGAAGTGTCCTTGCATTGTTCATTTATACTTTAAATGTATGAGTTATTATAAAAAAAAAGGTTGGGAGTCAAATTGGGAATTTGATTTTCGACCACAAATCCCATTAGAGAAGGGGTCAAATGACCTCCAATTGAATAATGCAATACGCCATTGGAAAGATTTTTTTGAGGGCTATAAGATATTGCCATTTCATGTTCCAAAATAACCTTTTTTTAAGAAAGATATGTGCGTCCAAAGTTTCAGGACAACAAGAGTCCCAATTTTGGGACTCCTTATAAAAAACGCCATCTAAATGTAGCCCTTGCAAAGAGTCACAAAATATATTGTAAGGAGTGGAGTAATGTTTCCTCCCAAAAATTGTGGGTCATGTAAAGCTTGTGTTTGAAGTTGTCCCTTTTAAATTCATCGCACCACTTGCATTCCACTTGCACTAACCGCATTTTTTCCTTGGTTGTGCAAGTTGATTTCATTTTGCACTATTGCTTATTAGTTTAACCTAGTCCCATCCCATATTTCAACATGCCCTCCTACCCCTGAAAACATGAACTAAAGAGCATGCCTCAATTCTTTTATTTTTTCGTTGTTTCATTTTGTGGCCCACATTTAAGTATCTTAAAAAGTTTGGGGGCGCATCATTTTATTTTCACAATGAGAAAGGACATGAAAGCTCCATGGTGAAATTAAAACAAAATCGCAAAGCAAAAGTGTGAAATAAAAATAATGTTCATAAATGAAAAAAAAAAGGTTAGTGCAAATTAGAACCAAAATGGTGGACAAATGAACCATCCATAATTCAATTCACAATATACATCAAAACTTACACTAATGATGAATTCATCAATATTTTTTTTATAATGTAATTTGTGATTAACAATAAAACCTACATCAAAATGGCAAAAAGTCACAAGAGACCCTCCCTTCCCAATGTTATCAAATTATGAGTCCTATAGTCTTATGTGTTCATAACTCTTGCATGTGAACTTAAATTAAAGAGCTTTCATTCATAATTTTTTAATACAATCTTTGATTGAAGAACTTTCAATTAAAAAGTTGAACCTTTGGAAAGACCCTACTCACACTATTTGGCACATTCCAATAAAAAATGCTTTGACTTTTTTCCCAAGTTTTAATAGTTGGAAGTCAAGCTACCAATTTGATTCTTGACCTTTCTTTGGTTTATAACTTAATTTTCAAATCTCCAAATAAAAAATGTGATTCCATTTTCAATATTAAACCTTGATATTTTTCAAATGGTCTAAAAAAGGTTTAATTTAAACATCATTTGTTATTTTCATTCTTGTTTCAAACAAATTAAACATTATAATATTCAAACTTTCATAATGGGAAAACTACTTGGGATTGTTGGGTTTCATTTTCTCAAACTTGCAAGAGTGTGTTTGAAGCATGAAACATTCATTTGGTTCACTCCCCCATGTTTTAGATTTGGTTACAATCCTAATACTAGGGTTGCAACACTTAATATTTCATGATATTGTTGTGCATCATTTTGATGTGCACTTGATGAAACATGGTGTTATACACACCTTTTTTAAAAAAATTGACTTGCTTGTTGATTTGTTGAACGATTTTCCAAGTTTGTGTTGTGAAATTTTTAAGGTTCCATGGAAGGGACAAACTACATTACTTATGAAGCTTGCTTGGATGATGAAGGGGGAGATATATGTTTTGCCTTTGAATCACAACATAAGTCACAACATGAAATTGGATTTGTAGATGTGGAGGTGCAAGAAATTGTTGAAACCCAAAATTAAATATTAATCATTGAGTAGTTGGCAAATTGGAATCTTATAATATACATTGAAAACTAATCAAGAGTGTTGGATTCCCTACTAGGAAAGAGCGTAATGTGGGCTTTCTTTTGTTCCAATCTAGATGATGAGGTGCATCATTTGCCAAATCCTAATCAAACATTGGATATGCATTTGCAACAAGTTTGGTCATAACACAACATGAAGTGAAAAGGGATTGGTTCAATGGGGTGGGTGCAAGAAAAGGTCAATCATTTTTGTGAGACACTACAAGTTTTTGTAGAATGTTATGCATTGACGTGCCATTAACATCCCATAAAATCGTCATTGTGCCAAAATTTTCATTGAATTAAAGATTTTCAACTTGAATAAAAACACATTTAGATATAAACAAATAAATAAATAAATAAAAATAAATTATATATATATATATATAATTCAAATATAGAGTGTTGAACTTTTGAAGTTGAAAAAAATGAATTGATTTTTTTTCAATGGCTTCATACAAGTACATTTTGGTTTATGATTTTTTTTTGCGGTTTTCATATAAGAATTCAATATATTATATGTATTAAAGAAAAAATAACATAGATGCAAAAAAATTGTTAAAAAAACCTTAAGCCACATAAATAAATAAAATAAATGTCTAAATATGGACCTTATTTTCAAAAGTTCATATCATATTCATTTTTTGATTTTAATATTTTTTCTTTTGACATATATGTTAAAGAGTTTTTTAATAAGTTTTTTATTCACATAAGTTTTATATTAACCACCTTAAATCCCCCACTTAAACTATGATATCATTATAAACTACAATTTTAACACTATCAAATGGACTTTTTATGGAAAAGGTTATAAAAAAGTGGGGCAAGGCTTGCATTGTATTTGGTTTACTTGTAATGATGTGAAAACATAGGTGAAAACAAGGTTTGCAAATTTATAGGGTTGTGATTTCTTAGGAAACCTTAAAATGTATTGATGTTATCAACACAAAAAAATTATGACAAACAATCCTTGCACCGACAAGCATAAGTGCTTAGAGAATTCATTTGGCAAAACTATGTGGTGTGTGAAAAGGCCAAACTCTTTACAATAGAAAGTGACAATTTGTTTTTGTTCCCCATTCTTTAAAAAAACAACAAATTCACAAATTTTCAAAAATTTCTAATACCTTTTTTTTGTAAAATGCTCTTCATCCATTTCATTATATAATGTTTTAGTTTCACGTGAAAAGGTAAGCAAAAGATTGTTGGTAGTTGAATTTTCCTTTTTTTGTTTTTATGTTTTCAACATCAATGATGATACATGGTTGCTTTTGGTTTGGTGGATAAAGATGCTAGATTGTACCCCAATGTGGCCCTTTTGAACAAATAAATACATGCAATTCCTAATTTGTAGATTAAGAAAATTAAAAAAAAAATTTGTGGCTGGAATTTTAAATAAGTTGTCATGTTGCATACTTGGGCTTCAAAACCTTGATGTTTTTGTCACGATCTACAATAATTGGTTCAACGATGCTTGAATTAGGTGTCACCTTACAAACAAAGATGTTGTGAGTTCTTAAATCATCAAACATATCTTTTAAAAATCTATGAAGATGAATTGGGCAAGTTTGATTACTTTGACAACAATGTGTAGTGGTTGCATTTTAGTGGTTGTAATTGTAGTGGCCATTTCACTTTGTTGTTTGGTCTTCACAAGTTTTTTGATACTCTCACATCATCTATGTTTTAACCTTTGTGCTTTACATGAGAATTTCAAATTAGTTTCACTCATGCCTCTAAGATTTAAACTTGGGACATTTTTTTAATGAATCCATTTTGTCATGTTTAATATTTTTGTTTGGTATTCACCAAGTTTTTGAAGTGCTCATATGGTCCATTGTTTTGTTTTGGCTTAGATTTGTATTTTGTAGCTTCAATAAGGTTTAAACTTTTAATGAACACTTGTGTACAATATCATAAACCTTGAACCTTGAACCTTTGTAAAAATTATAAGCTTTGTTGGTGGACATCAATCTCAAATTAAACATGTTTGTCCATGGGTCATGGTTGTTTTTGTGTAGTCTAGTCATGCAAACTAGTGTTTTTTTTATGTGAATGTTGCCATGCTTGAATGTTTACATGTTTCATAAATGTCATAAGGACATACCATATTAGGGTTCATATACCCCTTGAATGAATTTTTAAAAACTTAATTACTACCATCCTACAAAAAAATTAGATATATATATATATTTTGAGGTTAGTGACATGTAAAGACCATATTGCTATCTTCCATGCATAATATTGGACATAGGTACAAAAACTAGTATAGTATGTGTCAATTGCAATACTTGCACAATGTTGTTCATGACCTAGAAGATTAAGAAGGCCAAAATCAATGTGACAAAATAAATACAAGGGATTTGGTGCAAAGAATGCTTGTTGACCTTATTTAAAGTTGAATCCAGAGGACCCATATAAGGCATAACACAACTACTTGAGGGGATATTGTTCAAGTCTAGTTTGAAATTTGTATTGTTTTCAAATTATATCTAATTAAAAAACAAATAGAAGTGTCAAATGAAGACCATATGTAATACATGTGGGTTTTGAAGAAATGTTTTCAAACTTGAAACTTTAAGAACATCTCCGTTGCACTATCTTTTTAATCCCATCATTGACAATTTGATGCAAATTGATCAATGAGCTCCCTATTACAACCTTATAATCATCAATTTTTTTTTGCCAATCTTGCCTTTCAAGGCTCCTCGCTTTGAAAACATTGTGTTTTTTTGCCATTGTCACCAAAAGCCACATTACCTTGTTTTTATTTGTCTTTTTCTTGTTGGGCATCTTTTTGGCTACTTGTTGCATATTTTTTTTTCCTACTATAAGAAAACAATTTCCTCTTTGAGATTTATTTTAGATTTTGTGAAAATTTTGCACCCTTTTCTAGGTGTGGAACCTTGACTTTGAATTTTGGGTTAGGTTTTTAAAGAAAAGGAGATTACAATTGTGGTTTTGGTTTTAAAAATCAGACTTAATTGTAGTCCAATTATGGGTAGGGTAAACATGGCCCCCACTGAACATCACCCTAATGATGGAACACCCCTCTTATGCATATTCACATTGGTGAATGGTTGGAGTCCTTTGTGCAAGTGTCGAAATGAAACCCTATGATTGAATGCTTGAATTTGAAAAAATGTGTTCAAGGTTTTTTATGTAATCCAAACAACCTTATTTTTTTGGTGTGATTATGAATGTGAAAAAAATAGTTATTTAAAAAAATACACATTGTTATATGTAGTTTTGTTTGGTTATGGGAGAGGAACAACACATTGGATATGTAGTGATGTATAGTTATGGGAAAAGACCATGGCATTGTAATTCACATGTTTGAAAACAAATATGGTGGCAATGAACCTTTTAAAGGTAGGTTTAATAGAAAACCAAGATACATAAAATGCAAATAAAAAAAAGATTGTTGGGTTAGGGGGGTTCATGCTTTCATTAAAGTGTGTGAAACTACACATTAATAAACCCTAAACCCTAACAAGGATACAATGCACAAGGATTAGCAAAGGGCACCTTACTTTGGTAGCACATGTATTAATCCCCAAAGGAGAGTCCCCAAATATTCCTACTATGCATAAGAACTTTGCATTCCCTCCACTAAAAAAGAGGGACAAATCAAAGTTTGAACTTAAACAAGGTTTACATGCTCATTCTCTACTTTTGATCTGAGCTCAAAATATGTCTTCTCTATGAGCTAAAGTAAAAAAACAATTTCAACTTTGCTTAAAATTCCTAGGTCCTAATGACAACGTCCTTAAAAATGGTAATATGCCATTGACAATAGAATGTTAGTCCAAGTCAATGAGTTTACTTGTAGCAAATATGTCTAAAAAGAAAGTAGAGCAAGTAGAAGAACATAAATTAGGTTCAGAAGTAGATTTGCAAAAGGTGAAAGTAGAGCAAGTAGAGGAGAAAAAATTAGGTTCAAAAGTACATATGCAAAAGGTGAAAAATAGAACATGTAGGAGAACAAAAACTAGGTTTAAAAGTACATCTACAAAAGGTGAAAGTAGAGCAAGTAGAAAAACAAAAACTAGGTTCAGAAGTAGATTTACAAAAGGTAAAAGTAGAGGATGTAGAAAAAGGATCAATGAAAGACATATAAGTTGAAACTCTAGACCAAATTTACAATCAAAGGTTCCAAAAATATTTGGATTATCTTTGGATCCAAAAATCCATAATTTGTAATGTTACATCAAGGAGCTTCAAAAGAACTAGGGGTCAACTAAGTCATATCAATTGCTTCTACATATTTCTCTTCAATGCATGCATAACAATAAAAGAAGTTTATTTAGATTGGATTGATTTTACAAAATTTTATAAGTTACTATATTCTACTATAACAATCCATGAACATGCTTTAACAAAGTTTTCAAATTTACTACGCTTTTTACATTCTTGGGTTGTTTACATGGAAGGAAAAAAAAAACCCTTGGTGGGGCCATAACGCACTCCACCAAGTTGTTGGAAGCTAGGCCCAAAACGAGAAAAACAATCATGAATGGCATAGTCCCTCATAGGAAACAAATTTGTATGCCAGAGACCCTACATTAAATAAAGAAAACCTTCCCCCTATTCTTGACCTACAAATAAAAAATCATCACCATAATTGAATTGAGTGCCTTCAACAAGTAGAAGAGGCATGTGGACGGATGAAACATTAAAAACAATCATGGATGCTATTGAAAGAGGGACGCATTCCTTAAGGAGGGCCAATAGGTCATGGAACATCCCAATGAATTCCCTTTTTGACCATATGAGTGGAAAAATTAGATCTAGAATGATGGGGCCATGAGGGGTGCTTACAAAAGAAGAAGATTCAGTAATGATTGCATGGACATTAGCAATGTAAAAGTGTGGACTATCCATTAGCCTCCAACAACTCAAGATGAAGGTTGCAAAGTTAACACATACAAGGGTTACACCATTTCGGGATGGAATACTAGGTAATAGTTAGTGGTTTTGGTTCAAGTTAGAGTTTTGCATTGGGCTTGACAACTGTACCCATACCTGACCCACAGCTGCGCGTGGGTCAACTGTACCCACCCATTACCCACCCATGGCACCGTGTCCATACCCATTACCCACCCAACTCATACCCATCAGTCCATCACCAAAATAAAGCTACTTAAGAGTACTTTGAAGTGTTTTTAAAAGGAGGGACGCGTGGCGCAATCCGAGAGTTATCACTACTGAGTATTGACTACTATACAATGAGTCGCCCTATAATCTGCTAACTCAGTCGTTGTAAAGCCCGAGTCCCTCGTACCCACCCATTACCCACCCATGCGTCCAAGCCCATACCCATTACCCACCCATTTACCCATGGGTATGGGTGGGTATTGGGTACCCATTGCAGGACTCTGGTTCAAGTGTAGACATCTAGAAGTTAACATACAACATGTAGAAGGATTGGAAGTGTGTAGAACAAAATGACTAACACCCATTTCTTACAACTATTTCTACATTAATTTACAATCATTATATAATAAGCACAAATACAATTTTGATCATATATGGAATTGTGATGAAACATGGATTCAAGTTGGTAAACAATCTATAACAAGAATTTTGGCTAGGAGAAGATCTAATGCATTTTACAACACCATCCCAAAATCTTGGGAATGGTTAATTGTAAATTGTGTAATCAATGCTATAGGGGGTATTCTACATCGTTTTTACTTCTTCAGAGGTGAGAGATTAAAGGATGACTACAACAGATTTTGTAAACTAGGCATTTGTATGGCAATGCAAAAAAGAACATGGATGATTACTTTTTTTGTTTAAGGAGTTTTTATGTTTTTTTAATAAATTAGTTATAAGTGGAGTGTCCTTCAACAACCAACAATTGTTAATTCTAGATGGACATGGCAACCATGTTACCCTAAAAGTAATAGAATAAGCAAAAGACTTTGGGTTAGACAAAATAACATTGCCATCACACACATCACATCCATTACAACCACTAGATGTGTCTTATTTCAAACCTTTTAAAATTTCATTCAAAAAATTTACGGATGTAGCTATGTCTAGAAGCAATCACATGGAACCATAAAAAATCACTTTAGTTGGATGGGTGGATTAGGTCTTAGAAAAATCACTCATTAAAAAAAAAAGAAGTCTAGGTTTAGAAATACATGAATATGGCCTTTGGACCCAAAGGCAATGGATAACAAGACTAGACCATTAGACGTTTACATTGTAGTAAACTTCAATAATGTAGGGAGTGAAAAGGAGTATACAACTGAGAATGAAGTTGAAAATAATCCTCAATGGGGAAAGGATTTGTTAATGCATAACTTCTCCATATAATTAAAACAAATTAACATCCAACATTTGAAGATATACTTATCTACAAGCCAGAGAATGACCAATGTTATTATGTAGATATGCCCCAAAGCCCTATAATGATAAAACAATAGCCATCAAAAATTGATGTTGGAAACCTAGACGAGGGCAGTCAAGCAATAGATATTTAACAACTACTACAAGAACTTTAGCTACTTTCAAACTTGACCCAAGACTCCATGCGGGTGCATTACATATTATTGCCAAGTCATTTACTTGCAAGATGCACCAAGGGGGAAAAACCATTAATTGATTATTCTTAGTCACACATTGTGATTAGTTATGAATACCTTGACATCTTAAGGAGAAAAATAATGGAAAAGGCAACTACACATGAAATCAAAGTATGTAAATGAAAGGATAAGGAAGATAGACAAGTTAAATGAATAGCAAAATTAGGTTTTGCAGTAGAACGAACAACTTGAAAAACTATTGAGAAACATGCTAAAGCAAAATTCATTACAACTTGGATTCTAGTTGTTCTTGCTAAAGTGGGTCGTTGTTTTCACCATGAATTTCAAGTAGGTTTTCGAACAAATCTGTGCAAGTACATGGGGGTGAATTTAGGTTGCACAACATGGGTTCAACAACAAGGAAGGATGTGGGCATGGGCTAAGTAACAATCACGAGGGCACTAAGCAATAAGGGGACTACCTTCCAATGATTGAAGAATAAACAATAAGGTTACAGTTGCGAAGAAAAAAGTAATAGTTGTTGATAAAAAGTAAGAGTTGAATAACAATTACAAGAAAGGCAACAACAAAATAACAACTAAATAATAGATGAGAAAAAAGGTTAAAATGTTTGAACAATATTGGAAAGAAAAGGTCCAATTGAACAATAGTTGAGAGAAAGGGTTCAATTGATAATTAAAAGGTGAGAAAAGTAGGGACTATCAACTCATTTGAAATACATTGAGCTTGGATAAAGAACCATGAGTAATAGGTAACAAAAGGGAAAAGACTAGCATAAATTGCCATGGTAAAGGTCCAGTGAAAGTGAGAAAACTTGTAGGAGAGGTGAGGAAGATGATGAATGCTCAATGACAATTGGTGGTTACATTGTTAAAACCTTGGAAGTTCATGTTTGGAAGTGGGAAAAAAAAGAAGAGGAAGAGAGGGAGTTCTTGTACAACAAAATTGCCTATAAGAAGATGAACAAAAGGTTGTTGAAAATCAACAAAATTGTGCCACATAGTTGCAAGTAGATTTTTAGCAAGACAACTACCATTGTTGCGAGAGGAAACTGTAGGTCCTAATCTTAATGGTTCATGTCTCCCATCATCAATTGGTTTTGCTCCCATGCATCAAACCAATGTTGTAGCATCATCTTTCTTCTCACCACAAGTAAAAGCATGAGTAGTAGTAGCTACCAAAACCCAATAACAAGAGTAGTAGGAAGTAGAAGCATGAGTAGTAGTAGCTACCAAAACCCAATAACAAGAGTAGTAGGAAAAGAGATGGCTCACTATGACTGTTGAGGTTTACACGAATTGAACTTGCCAAGAGGAGTAATAGCAATAGTGCCTTTGAAAAGTTCTTCTTCTTTTGCTGCACACAAGCTATTGGAGTTGAGTTTGACCAATTTGCAATATGTTGGAAGAAGTACATAAAAATGCTCAAAGCTCACCTACATGAGTTGAGAAAGATGAGAGAAATGGCATGGTAGTAGTAATAAGGGACACTCAAAAGAAATAGAGCTTAGATAGAAAAGAGAGTTAAGGAATGTAGGAGGAAACGACTAGGAGGGATGTCGTTGGCAATAGTAGGAAGCAACTTGGAGGAATGCAAAACTTTGTGGGAGTGATGAAAAATTTGTGCCCACAAACATTTTGAAGAGGGGCAACAAATTTGGTGAATGGGACAACATTTACCCATTATTGTCGATCTAGAAGCTCGAATTTGGGTGTTATCACAGCCCTATGATAAAAATATGAACAATTATTTTATCAAAATGGTTCATTGCCATCTTCATCGAGTTCGATGTGAGAGTAGATAGCGGTCATTAGTGAGCAAGTGTTTGTTTGGTGTTAGTTGACTGAACAAGCCATCATGGGCTGCCATGCGGACGATCCCTTTTTTTAATCAATTTTTACCCTCCAAACTTTAAAGGAGCGTATCTTCCTCAATTTTGACCGGTTTTGAGCGATTTAAACGCCCATTGGTGCGCTTTCTACTTGGCTACATTTTATCTTCTGACCACAACTGGAAAGGAGCCAGATCGAGTGAGATATAGGTGACTCAGACACTATGTGTCCGGTCACCGGCCTGTTTACCCTAACACAAATTGGAACCAACGATTGATCGCTGGTTAACCTCTAGTTAGCCCTTGGTTCTAGTTTATTTAATTTGTTTTTCCCCTCACAAATCTTGGTTCCAGTTTGACACATAAATGAAACCCAGAATTTGGTTTCGGGTTCGGTTTTTCAACAACAAAATTCAACACCGGTTGTAACTAGTGTTGGGCGGTCCTTTACTTCTCAATTTTGTGATGGTGTAGCCGAGGGGCCAATTGTCCATAAGCTAAATTTTGGCCATTTTTTTTTTTTTTTTTCAAAAGCTCATTGAATTTGTGAAAGGAAATTTCCAAAATAATGTCACAACTTTGCGAAAATTTCACAGACCAAAAAAAAAAAAAACAAAAAAAGGGTGGTTGGTAGACTAGAAAACATGTGTATTTATTTTATTGTTCCCAAGGTCTCAAAGTCTCAACAAGCAAAATGGCCCACTTCAAAGCGTGGTTGGTAAGTAGACCTATGTTGACACTAATGGAAAATGTGCTTTCATCTCATTTCAAATGTGGGGCTTGAATGTCAAAGGAGGCATTGATGCATTTTCACTTATTTTGAGCTATTGAAGAAATTTGACCTAAGGGTGAGACGACATTTGAATCATGCTTTGTTGATAAACTTCACGACTTTCTTTTGATTGATGACACACATGATTACCGTAGCCTAGGGTTAGTTTTCACATCCACAAAACAAATAACTAAAAAATTTCAAATTTTTTTGTAAATTTAAAATTATTAATTTTTCATGACCTACTATGATATATTGTCATATGAGGAGTGAAATTATTCAGATTTGTTGCTTGCAATAATTTTGATGGGTTTTAATATCTTAGTGTCATATTTTCATTGAAAATTTGTTTCACTATTTAAAAAATTATTTAATCACAAAATTGACCCTAGTGTGAAGTAATCCATCACCCAAGAACCCACTAAAAAAAAAAAAAAAAACCTATGAGACATTGGACACCCAAAACTATGTTGGGCTTGATTCACCTCACTAACTATGTCATTGCCCCCATTGCCAAAAAAAAAGAAAAAAAAGAATTGTGCCTTCAATTTCCCCTTGTTCTACCTTATGTATCATTGCATTTTTTCTCACAAAGTTTGTTTGAAGTTATCAAACAAAGGCAAATCCATCATATGATGAGCGGTTCACACTTGGCTTCACAAAAGATGGTGTTATTTATAAGCAAAAACATTTGCACCATATGCCATTTGTTTGGTGCATGTGCTCACACAAAATGTGCCATCTAACAAACTTCCAAAGTAAGAGTTTATGGGTTTCAAGAGATTGAAAGGCGATGTATACATTTTTTTTTGTGAGCACATGGCCAAGAAAAAACCCTAAAATCCACGTAACAAAAACAATGCATGATCTTCAAAGCAAACCCACAAAAAAACGCATGTTATGGACTTGTTTAAGAAACAAACAATTTCCAAAGAAGTTGTTGAACACACACACACATACATACATACATACGTACGTACATACATACATACATACATACATACATACCCACTACTCAAAAACTAAGTTGAAAATGAGTCTCGAACACATGCATACAAACACACACACACACACAACTTCTTTTGCAATCCACATTTATAGCTTGTCAAAGCATAATGGTATCATCACATGTATTAGACATGGCATCAATTGTGCCATATAAATAAAAGCACCAAATAATTTAGAGGGTACCGTAATAGCTTTACCATTCCAGGCAATAATTAAATTATTTTCCAATAAATGTGGTTTTTTTTTTAAAAGTTCAAAATTAGGTGTCCACAAGGCCGGAAGTTTTAGAAATTAAATTGTTGTTTATTGTACACGGTTATTTTGTTTATTCCACGTCTAAATGCCCAGGTCTTTGAAAATGCGGGAATCTTAGGAAATTTCTTATTGTTATTGCAGGAGGAGTGAAAAAACAAGAAATAAATAAAATATTTGGCAAAAAAATGAAGGAATGGTAACGGTATTATGGTATTGATAAATAAGCAACTTAGATTTTATTTATTGATTTTTTAATAGTTTATTTGTTTTGTTTAGGGATTATTTTTCAAAACAAAATAATATTCATTTCTTACTCCCTCAAAACTTTGAACAACTTATAGTAGTAAGAAAAAGTCAAGCTTCCGGATACCGGACTTCTCCGGAAGTGGCTAAGAAGAGAGATCGATGGGTGTTGCACCTTCTCCGTCACAAATTGCTGGCAGATACGCAGTCATATTCTTTTGTGGTAAACGAACCATCCGGTCCATAACAATTCTTTTATAAATTCCTTGAAGGACAAGTGGACGGTGTGTAGGTCGACTACTTCCATTTATTCTTCCAGATGGGGGGTAGCTGTCCCAAATAAAAATACATGGTTGTCATTGGGACACGTGATGCCAGTCGAGCATCGTCGACATGCCCCCCCCCCTCGGGCCCGAACTAAGGGGGCTGGTGGGACCCCCCCTTATTCGGGTATGGCTTGAGTCCAATAAGGCCACTCAAAAAAAATATGACCAAATTGTTAACAAATTGTTATATTTTGAGTGACTCACAGGACCAATAAACAACTTTCCCGGGAATTCCGGTTCCCATCTCACCAATGAGCAAGTTGAGTCGGAATCTCCCACCAATGATGATTTCTCAATACGATCGATCTCCCACTAGTTGGTAAGTTAGCCCCGGAGAAGTAGGAAATACTTAAATGTCGGAGCCGATTGGTGTAAAACACAAACCACCCTATGGTGGGTCCACTCCCCCCCCCGGCCCCCTGCCCCCGGGCATTTGTCCACCTTGTGACAACCGGCCTCGAGAAAATCGTTGTTGGTTTTTCCAGGCCTCGGAATAGTTGTTGGGGTTCCGGGTGGGGGCCATTGGTCGGGTTAGACAAAGCCAGGTGTTGTGGACAATTTGATATTTCTATTCCTTCTCCTCTCGTCTTGTCGGTTGGTGATCAATCTCGTGTTGTCTAATTAAGTACGGTATTAAACATTTGTACTAATTTATTTTGGTTAAACAAATAAAAATTTGTGGGAAAGTGTGGAAAGAATGGGTAACCGAAAATATGGTCTTCCTTAGGTTCGAAGGACATGCTAGATAAATCATTTTGTAAGTCTTGACGGAAGACGTACATAACCTCACAAGCTTAAATACCTACCGCTCAAATAATGGTTTTGGGGGTGGGGTGGGGTGGGGGGTGTAGTTTGTTGTTTGGACGATCAATTTTGTGATGTAGCCAAATTGGTGATAATCCATAAAAATGTTTAGCCAAATTTGGCTACAAGCTAGAATATGAAACTCTAAAAAACCGAAACACATTTCTATATTTTTGACTACCTACCTTGATTCATGTGTAGAAAACTGGTGATTTTTCTTTAATTCATTAAAAAATAAAATTCTGCCAACTGAAAATCTCAAAAAAGTCATGTCCATTTCACATTTTTAAAATTCTCATTCTACTTTTTTGGCAAGACAACACATGTCTGTAAAATAATTAATTAAAATTGAAGATTCCATGTCAAAAATAAAACATTGGTATGGATTCTTTATTTTCCTTCACAATTTATTTTTCCCAAAAACATTATTTTGAAAATATCAAAATTTCTACAAATAATTTAATTAGTGTCGAAGCTTGCCAAGGTGCTATGGTATTCTGATTCCCGAAACTTCTAAAGGAGGAAAAAAAAGATTTATAAAGAGTTGGGCCAGATCTGCCTTTGTTGGCCTTGCCTTGGTAGGCAAGCATATTATGTTTATATTCATTATAGAGTATTCAGTAGCTTAAGGGCTCTTTTGGGGGCCCCTAGGTAATAATAATAGGTCTATTTTTATTCGAGGATTTTTGAAGGATGATATCTTGGCTTGTGTTGAAACTTAAGCTTAGTCATAGAGTTATAATATTGGGTGAAGGATTTTGGTTTCTTTTAGAGGATTTTTTGGAGATTATATTTTTGCATGGTGAAATATTTGAGTTTCCATATAATTTTTTTTTGGCCCTTAAGGTCCTTTTTTAATGTAAAAAATAAAGAAATCGCCTTAGGTTCTTTATGCAAAGGAAGTTGCCTCGTGTCACCATTTCCTTAATTTTTGACCTTGTGTTTTCGGGTTTTGGCTTCAAGGCCTCAACAAATTAAGGAATGCCATCCACTTGGGGGCCTTCCTCTAGGTAATAACATAATCACCCAAATTTCACGAAGAATTGCTTCCATGGAATCAACAATTTTTTTGCATTCTACCTCATCATTTTGTCGCCGTGAAGTTGAGCATGAACCCCCAAAAAAAAATAAAATCGTAGTTGTTGTGGAATAAGAATTGTCTCATTATCATTATAAAAATCATATTCCAAATTCTAAAAAATAAAAAACTGTTGCCTCAGCTCTGGCCCCCCCCCCAAAAAAACAACCAAAAAACAAGTACTTGAGCATGTTTGGAATTTTTGGATTTTGTGTATGGTGACCCCCTTTGACAACAAGACACTTGTAAGAGTTGAGATTGGTGCATAAAGCACGAGGGCCTTTCAGGTGCGCCTTTCATTAGGAATGGGGAATAGGATCTTGCATTCATCAAGAGGGACCTCAAATCTAAGAATGAGCAAGATTTCCATCATGTCGTGATTAAAATAAATAATATATTGGTTTTTAATGGAAATAGTATTCTACAATTCTTTTGATAAAAAAAATTGCAATATCTTTAAATATGATGTTTTATCAACACATTTTTTTTTCTAAACATAGATTTTCAATGTTTAAATATTAAAAAAAAACCTTTAATTTCAAGATAAGTATACTTGAGTTCATATTTACAAAGGTGTTAATTGACACACCTAGCCCACCTGACCTTAGTCACAAGGTTTTCTTGCACTTTTTCTTGTTGTATATATTTTTTATTTCTTGCATTTTAGGAGCCTGTAGCCTAGCTCGGTGGTTTTTTAGCTTTTTATTTCTCAAAACAATTCTAAATTTCGTTTTCAACATATAGCCATAAATATAGAAGATTGATTCAAGGTTTTTACTTCATATTGGGTTAATGGCCAGATTTGGCTAAATCTTTTACTACAGATGATGGCCATTTTTTTCTATATCTTCCTATAGATATGATCACCACTTCAGCTATATTAAAAAATAAATTCCTAGAAGGTTTTAAATTCATATTGGGTTTATGGCTAGATTTGGTTAAATCTTCTTAGGGATGATGGTCATTTTTTTTTCTCTACATCTTCCTATAGATGATCACCACTTCAGCTACATTTCAAAAATAAATTCCTTGAAAGTTTTTAGTGTTTACATCATATCTGGTTTATGGCCAGATTTGGCTAAAATCCTTGTACAGATAATGGCCAATTTTTTTGACATCTTCCTATAGAAAATCGCCACTTAAGCTACATCGCCAGATATTATTTTAACACTTGTAACTAATCTCAAGTTTCAACACAAGCCAAAAATATCATCTTTCAAAAATTCATTAGGTATAATAAAAATAGACCTATTATTTTTTACCTAGGTAGGTACATAAGTAGGTGGGTAGGTAGTAAGTAGATAGATAGGTAAGTACATAAATAGGTGGGTAAGTAATGGGTAGTTACTTAGGTAGGTACATAGCTAGTTGGGTAGGTAGTGGGTACCTTAGAGGGGTGGGGGACACAACAACTACCAACAACCGCTTCCCCACCACACACACACACAAACACAGCCCTGTTTGGGTCCAACGTACGTCCTTCGAAATGAGGACGAGGAAGAGTTCGTTCGTGAATTCGTGACGATAAACTTTGCCTCGTCAGCGTCAGATTGTTGGGAACGCACAGCGTTTGAGCGCAGTCGAACGTATGTCGTTTAAATGAGGACGAGGAATAGTTCGATCGTTGACGAGAAAAGTTTCCTCGTCATATTCGGAGAGCGCGAGAGGCAGAGCCTTCTTGTGCTCGCGCGCGTGCGCGTGGGGGTCCGTCCTTGTGAGTGGGGGGTGCTTGCCCAGCGAGCGATCTTCGCGACAGATCCTGTCACAGATCCTTGCAATTCCGCGTCCTCGCAGCACATGTTGCCAACTTCTAGGCAATCGCGCAGTCTTGAACAGTCTACATTGTCGAATTCGGCATATTTTTTTTGTCCACAAGCAGTGAGAGCTGATTCTTGACAGAAGAGGAAGTACGTTCCCTGCATCTTCTTCTCCCTCTACCCTCGCCGCAGTGGAGCCGCCTGTAAGCATCACATCTCTTTCCATGAAGCATATACTCTTTTTGTATTATTCAACGCTGATCTCTTGGAGACAGTGAGCGCAGTGAGCGCATCGAGCTTTGCACATTTCTGAAACGGGCAAGTCTTAGTTACAGAGTGGAAGAAAGAAATCCATCGGTAGAGGCAATTAATTTTTTTTCCCCCCCCGTCTTCTTCTTCTTCTATTTTTTCCTTTTTTCTCTCTTCTGATTTGGAGAGGATCTTTGTTTGTCAGTGGAAAGTCTTTTGTTTTTTTGTTTTTCCTCTCATCAGGTTATTATTTGGCTCAGCATTTTGGACTTTCTTCTTCTGAGGTTGTTCTTTTGTCGACGCCGGGCCGTCAGTCAGCGCTTTTTGAAGTGTTGTGTTTTTGCTCGGCGGAAGGCTATTGATTGGTGATACAAGATCTGGTCTCGTCAGATCTGGTTTCCGTCTGTCGTCTTTTGTATGTCTTTGTGCTTATCATCATCATCATCAACAACTGTTGTTATTGCTCTGACGCTCTTATCAACTTTGGAGTTGCTTTTGGATCTTCTTGCCGTTGCTTCCAAGCGTTTCATCACTCATCCAAGGGTTTGACGGAGCCAAGAGGAGTTATTTTCCTGTGGGACCTGCTGCAGGTAAAAAGCTGCTGCAGCTGGAGGAGGAAGAGGTTCCTTTTGCCAAGAAGGAAGGAGGGAAGCTAGCTAGCTAAGCTGGAGTTTCTAGGGTTTGTGGGACCGGCAGCAGCTTGAAAACAGAAAACAGGACTTGACTCCTGTTGCACAAGCTGGCTGTCGTGTCTGCATTCCTGTTATTGCTGTTGCTGTGCCTTTTAGAAAGTCCCTGCCAGTTTATACCATATAAAGCCCTTCCAAGGACTTGACAATCTTCCTTTCTCTCTTTCAACTCTTTCTCATTTGGGAGCAGCTCCGAGTTCTGTTCTAGCCGAGCGCCCTGTCCCTGTCCCTCCTGCTGTGTGCATCATCCTCTCGTTGCTTCGGCAAGCAAAATTCTGCTGCAGGAAAAAACCTGTTCACAGCACTCGAGAGCAGGAGTAATCAAACATAGCTGAGAGCTTCTTCTTCGCCTGCCTCCTCCGCAATATCGGGAACAAAGAAGGGCAAGGAAACTGTGCAAGCAAATGGAGTTCATGGGAGCGCCACGATTGATGATTGTTTCAGATCTTGACAGTACCATGGTTTGTTTGCCTACAACACATTTCCCTCCTCCTCCTGAAATATCTTTTCGCACGTCCTCTAAAATCTTCCTCCTCCTCTATCATCCAGGGATTCAGTATCATCTTCTTGCCACTACTGAAGCGCTTTCTAAAATCTTTCTCTTTTGAAAGAAAGAAAGAAAGATGAGATCTTGAAGAAAGAAAGCTTTTGTCAGTCAGTTCTTGATCTTTTTTTCTCCAGTTGCCTCCTGACTCCCAAAAGATTTTTGGGTTTCTTTCCTGCCTGCCTGCCTTGCAAATCCTATTTTGGCAGGCTGCATAAATGGGTTTGTTTAAACCAAGTTTTTTTTGTAGCAAAATCACCATGCTAAAATTGCCTTAAAACATCTCTTTTTGTGAGCTTTCTGGAAGGAGAAATGATCCAATTTTTTTGGTGCCCCGCAACAAATACTCCCATGAATCTTTCTGTAGCACCCAAGCGCATTTTCAATTTTCTTGATCTCTTTTTGTCTATGATGTAGCACATTTGTGAGAGCAATACCACCCTCCAATCTTGCCAACAAGTGCTAGATTTCATGTTTCTTGGGTCCAAGGAAAGGTGCAATCTTGTGTTGACACAAACTTATATGGCATATCAAGGAAGAAAGTAATGAAGAGGGTTTAGTAGAACCAAAGTAGAAGACGAATGTGAAGATGAAAGGGTTCTGAAAGAGGAGTAGTGAGAGAAGGCCATTTTTCCTGGTTGTGCAAGATGTGGGTTTTTTCTTTGCAGGTGGATCATGCAGATCACGAAAGCAAGTCTTTGTTGCGGTTTGGTGCCTTGTGGCAAGCAGAATACAACCACGACTCTTTGCTGGTTTTCTCCACAGGAAGGTCACCTACATTGTATTTTGAGTTGAGATCAGAGGTACCTCTATTGACACCAGGAATTGCAATCATGTCGGTGGGTACTGAAATCATGTATGGAGACACCATGACCCCTGATTATGGATGGGTGGAAGAGCTGAGTCAGGGATGGGATCGCAGTGCTGTTGTTGAAGTGGCAAATGAAATGCAGTTGAAATATCAGGTGTGTTTTTCCACCTTATTTACTGGAGTCTTTATGTTGTGTTTCGCTAGTATTAAGGAATGCTCTATCCTCTTATATCTAGTCAACTAGTATTGTGTGTTGTGCATAAGCAGGAGGATGTTGTCTCATTTTGAGTTCACTTTGTCACAATCTGGCAGTGTGATTCGGAGCAAAGGCCACATAAAGTGAGCTTTCATGTTAAGAAGGAGGAGTCTGTTCATGTGATTCCCATGCTCACCCAAAAATTGGAGGCTAGAGGGGTAAGCCCTTTCAGTGTTTCTAGTGCTTTATCCTGTCTGCTGCAAACATACCAGGTTCCTCTATTTTTCTGCGATGCTTCTGTTTCTTATTCTATCTTTGTCCCACAATCCTTAAGATTTCAGAATAAATTTCTTCCCCATGCCCTTACATGTTGTTGAAGTTCACGCTGAACACATGTAACTGTTACTACTGTTCAAACAGTTTTTTCTTTGTTTTTCAGTATCAGGGTCTCCTCTTTTTCCCTTCTTGCCGATATGGTTTTTGGATCTGAAATCTCTATGAACTGATTATTAGGTTGTCACTCAATTCTAATCGGGTTGACTTTAGTGAAGTACTGAGAAATTTTCAATAGTTTTGAAGATATATTCCCATGCCATTACTCTTGCACTCCTCTAGAAATTTAGAGCCAAAAATAAAATGCTATCTCTACAGGATAGGAAAAAATACTTCAAAGAAAATTACAAAGGGAATTGTAAGGGCTGTTGTTGGGTTCCTAGCAATCTTTTCAAAATCAAGTTCATTAAGTGTTAGTATCTAATCATGATTGTAAGTATTTGGCAGGGTCATATGTGAGCTCTAGATATATGCTGGATGGTGTTGTGTAGAGTAAGATCCTGCTTTGCCAAAGGTTTGTGATAATGGAAATTGGAGAGTCATGATCCCTACAGCATTTTTGTTGTTTAAAGTTTTATAATGTGGGATAATCTGCTAAATATGTTATTTTAGATCTTCCCCTTGCTCTAAATATTACCTTGGAAATGTGAGTTGTCGCTGTTTTTTTACACTCAAAATTGTTCATTTAAATTTTTTTTGGAGTATTTTGAGTTCTTTGTCAGACTGTTTTGAGTATTTCCTGTTGAGTGAGTAGTCATGAATGCCAGGTTCAGCCAGCATTCCTGCTCCATTAACAACATGTTTGTGACAGTGAACATGGTCTGGATGCAATATAACTACATTGATACTGCTTGCACAGAAAGTGCTGTTTAGGTTTTCACATGTGCAGCATGAGAGCAAAGAAATAGCTGATGAAGTTGGTGGGTTATGGGGAGACAGTTAAATATCAAGCTGATCTACAGCGGTGGTTTGGATCTGGATGTGCTTCCAAAAGCTGCTGGGAAAGGCCAGGCTCTTGCATATCTCCTTAGGAAGCTCAAATCTGAGGGTCGCTCCCCAGCGCAAACTCTGGTATGTGGAGATTCAGGCAATGATGCTGAGCTCTTCAGTGTGCCTGGTGTGCGGGGTGTTATTGTAAGTTCTTTCACCATCCCCTGATTTTTCTTTCAAGTGGTTTTATCCACAGAATTCCCTTCATATGTAATTCACTTCTGAGTTGACAACCTTCATGCTGGTAACGCATCAATGAAATTTTGAGTCCATTGTTGTTGGTTCCCTTACTTTGATCTCTGTCTTCTGATCTGATATTGGAGTTGGCAGGTTGGCAATGCACAAGAGGAATTACTACACTGGCATGAACAGCATGTGGGAGATAAATCACACATTTTCTGTGCAACTGAGCGCTGTGCAGCTGCCATCATACAGGCCATGGAACACTTTGATATACAGCCCAATTTGTCACCTCGAGACCGCCCTGTGCCACGTACTGTGCATGACAAACTTGCCCCAAAGGCTGATGCAATCTCCGTGGCTCATGAGGTTGTGGAGTACCTCATGCTTCTGGAGCAGTGGCTGCGGGGTGATGTTGAAGGCACAGATGAAGTCTTCAATCGGTTGAAATTTAGCTTGGTGCGTGTGAAACCTTTTACCCAATTGGTTGTGCCACGCAGCAATTCCACAGTTGACAACCTGCGAGCATGACATGGCCAGTGCACAGTTACAGGCACATGGATAGTTATGCTTGGTAGGAATGAAGTTCACTCTATCCTTGGACAGTTGAACCTTTTCAACTAAGGATCAAACTGATGAGTTGAGGTTGGAGTGGATGGCATGTTTCTTTCAGTGTCGGAATGTAATCTACCTTTCGGACTGTGTACCTCAAGACAGGAATTTGAATGCTGTAGTCGAAAATTTTGGTACTTGTTTGGTGAAGATGACATTGAAAGCTCCTTTATATGTCTGAAATTGGATGTGGTATGGACAGGCAGAGGACTCAAACAGGGTATGCGCCTGGGGGATACTTGAGAATCCTCATGAGCATATCAATTGTCTTCGTCATCATCATGGTTCTCAGAAAGGGAAACTTTTCCACATATGGGCTGATCGTGTGCGCTCTGTAAGGCTAAGTGATGATACATGGCTTGTCAGATTTGACAAGTGGGAAAGATCAGGTGAGCTACTTTATGTGCTCACATTTGAGTTGAGAAGAAATGCAGCTGAATTTTGAGAAGACTTTCACATGGCATTTGCAAGCTATAGCAATGTGTTCTCTGAATAGATGTTGAGATTTGAATTATTTGGTAACATTGTTTTTGTTTATGTGATGCAGATAAGGCTCTTACATGTGCACTCACAACTTCTTTGCTACAAGCAAATGTAAACTTTTACTCCCTCAATATAGGATTGTGAAGAATATGATGGAGAGATCTCATTGATTTCTGCTTTGTGGTTGGGGCACTAAATAGTTGGTCAATAACAAATTGCTGTTGGCTACCCTTTTGCCAGCTATTGATGCCTTGCCAAAACAGCACGCCAGTGTTATGTTAGGGACAAAACCTGGTTGAATTCGGATGCACACTCAGGATTTGACAGGAATTAAACTGATGGAAACCTGAAAATGGGTTTGTTAGTTCCAGTTTTGGACGATATGGGTCAGACATCACCATCCAAGGGCTTGAAAAGTCTGCAGTATATTGAGATGTGGTTTGCTTCTCTGGTTGCAGAAGGATTTCCCCAATGGAGTGTACTGGAAATTTATCCATGAAACATGGCTTTCAGGTTATGAAGGAACAGTGCCCATCAGGAAGATTTAATTGGTCTGAAGGGTGGTTTTTGCTTGGCTGAAAATTTCAGATTCATGTTCACTTGATGAATTGCCATATGGATTCACATGCTGCTGCATCAAGTGTATTATTACGAGCTTTTCTGATCTTAGGCAAAAGATTGCACAAATAGACGTCCTGTCCACATGTCACGGTGGTTCAGTGACTTTCTACTCATTTGGGATATAGAAGTTTAAAGCCATTGGATGTGAGCTTGTGGATCATTCAAGGTTGGTGCCACACCTTCACTCAAAATAGATGGAAAAGGCTTTACATAGATAAGAATAGATTGTGTATCTACTGTTACAGCTTGTTGAGGTCAATTGTCCTAGCAACAATCACGAGAGTTCTGTAGCATGCAGTGGCTGAGCTCCTAAGTTAGAGCTTAATGCACCAGGTGTAGGTCTCCTCCTGACATTTGCAGGAGGTTTTGTCCTGGCTATCTCCTTAATTGATTATCAGAAAATTCTCTGATGCCCTTGTTCTTTTTCACAGGAGGGAGAGAACTGCATTAGTAATGGAGGATTGGTTACCAATCTGTTTCGATAAGGTTGTGTGTTCATTGCAAATGTTGGAATAGCTTCATAGCAAAGAAAGTCTTTCTTCTTATCAGTTTTTTTACTGAGGAGTGCACAAACCTTAACATTTCTGATACAATGTCAACCTTGCAACCTTCTAAAGGGTTATGGCACATTACTTGTGCTGGCTGTGTAATTAGAAAAAAGCATCTTCACTCTCACGCGTTGTAATGGAGTTTAACACTCATGTTCCCACATTACAAGGAGAAAAAACATCTGAAGTCAAGCAATCCTTAGAAGGCTATAACTTTCTACTTGCCTCTAGGACATGTAGCCGAATTGGCTAAATCCTCTAGTGGATGCTTGCCAACCCACCAACTTCACAAATTTGGAAACAAATACTGTATGGGAAGCATTCTAAATTTTGCTGGAAAAACGCATTGCTTCTTGTAAGCCCTTTTTACTGAAAAAATGAATGTAAATGGGACATTTTCCAAATGCTACAAAATTTTCAAGCATATTAAAAATAAAATTGCTTTCCAACAATTACACCAAGGATCCTACCTTAAGGGGTGTTTAGCTGTGGGCTTTAGGGTTTACGGTTTTGGGTCTACACTTGGGGCTCCACCTTGTATGGGCCCTTAGGGTTGAAGATTTTGGGTTTTGGGTCTACACTTAGGCTCTACCTTGTGTGGGCCCTTAGTCCAATAAAGCTCACAGCCTTGTTGAGGTTTGCAATGCAAAAGTTTGCCCAGGAGCACCAACAAGTGTGGGTTCTTGGACAACAAGCAGCTTTTTGCACATACAATAATGGAAGCTGGCTGCTCATCATAGCAAAAATTCAAACCAGCATTTACATATAGTGAAGGAAGTCGTGAAGCTTTTTTCATCACGTGACCCATCCATTCATCCATGGATGGCATCATATAGGGAAGAAAACCTGGGCAGAAATAAATAACACCCCCCCCCTCTGCGCATGTGTCGCTGTCTAAGAAAGGCATGCCCGGCCCCAAGGGGGCCCACCCCCAAGATTTTGATAGCAATATCAACAACAAACTCAACATATATTTTAACAAAAAATTATGTATATGGATTCCAAATTGCATTCATTTCAAAAACATAGTTTGACACATAAGCAAACTTACTTCACAAATGAAAAACAAATAATTGGTTTAAAAGTGTAGATGTAATTATGAAATTAATGTTTCATCTTGAAAATATGGAAATGCATTGGTATATCATATACCCTATATTAATAACCAAATTTATATATCAATCACATATGTATTCATTATTAAACTTTTAATTCAAAAAAATTGAAACAACTTATGATATAATTCCAAACATTTAATTGATGAAAGTTAACAACTTTTGACTTGTCGTTTAAACACAATTGAATTTTAATAAAGAATCTCTACTACAAGTGTCATAAGCTACTTATTGAAATATTTTGATCATTTATTAAAAATTCACAATTCACTTATATCCCATGGTATAATTTTTTTCCTTTTGGGCCCTCCCTTGGTCCATAGTACTTTATAAAGATTGTGCATAACAATCAACAAGAGTCAAGGTCAGACACTGATCAACGTTGGAGTATATTTGCCATCTCCAGTCTTTTACCATGGTCAGCTGTATGTATGTTGCTATCTCATGGGTCACAAGCAGTGCAAACATCAAAGATTTTCAGCGGCCAGGGTCCTGATGAATACATGTGGAATGTGGTATAAAGAGAGGTTTTGGAAATGCAGTTTGTAGTTATAATTTTGTAATATGTACCGTCAAATACACAGAGACCTGTGCATTAGGCACGGGGGTTCAAACTAGTGTTTGTTATATAAAATAGGAAATGTTCCATGAAAGCTTCAAAAGACCAACAACAACTTACAACATTTCTTTTACAATATGGGACCACATGGAAAGTACATGGGTTTGTGAAGAGTAGTAGTAGGTGCAGAGCATTCCTCCAAAAACTGGATGAATGAGAATGAGAGTAGGTCCATCTGTAGTAGTAAGCTAAGGCCATACACTGAACTAGAAATGAAGTACTACAACATCCTTCCAATTGTGTGAAAATGAGTTTCAACTCACCTTTTGGCATAGGCCTATCTCTCTACATATACAAATGGTCCCCCACAAGGCCCCCAAGTACAAGAATGACTGCTTCTGATTGGCCAATCATGATGATTTTCACCCAGGTGATGCTATTTTAAATTGATACTATATGCCCCAGGTACCTCGTAGTACCCCCCTGGGGGGTTCCACCACACATGTCTGCCAAATAATTAATGAATCCATCCTGAAGATTCCATGTCCCAAAAAGAATATCCCCCCCCCCCCTAAAGGATTCTTCCTTTTCCTTCATTGAAAAAAAATTTCCTTTGTGAGAAAGAAAACTATGTTTTGAAGGATAAATAAAAAAATTACATTTTTGAAAATGATTTAATTTGTGTTGAAGCTCCCAAGTAATTATGGTATTACATATATTTTGCATGTGTGTGGGTGGTGTTAGGGAAACAAACAACACTCCATGTTGGATGTGATAAAAAGTCGTAGAGACACAAAAAGGGGGTGCATGCCTTCGCACTGCATCCTACCATGTTGAGTCATCTCATCAGTTGCATGAAATTTTTATTTGCTCATGTATGAATGACATCTAAATTATTATGAGTGCATATGATGGATGGGCATGTTCCACAAAAGATTGAAGTGCATACATCTAGATGAAAAGTTTTACATCCTTCCAATGAGAAGTTTTTAATTTCAATTTTGAAGTTTGAACCATAAAGGGCAAATTCATTACCCAAGTTGCTTGTTTTTAAGATTGTTTTGAATGGTTCACAACATTCAAATGATGTTAAATTTGTACCAAGATTGGGTGGTGTTATAGGTGGATGCTTGTAACACTTTCAATTCAATATCATAATTAGCCATTTTTTAGGAGTTATGATTTTCATCTAGTTTTGTGTATGAAAATTTTCAATTTGTTTGATAATTATACACATGTCCATCGTCAATGTATTTTTTAAGGTTTCCCAACATGGGGATCTCATAGTCATTTCATGGGAATTAGGTACATGAAAGGGACCCATTGGGAGGAGTGTTGTTTGCTTTGGCTCACCTTTGTGCTATTTGCTTTACAATAGTAGCCCACCATACTTGTGTTTTCCCTTCCTTGGTAGATGATACACATGTAGTAAGTCTCACATCATATGTGGGTCTTATGTTTTTACGATTATAGGAAGAGTTATTAGCATTAAGGTTTTTCAGACAGCTAACAAAGTGTGTTGCTTGGTCTTCACAAAGGTTGGACCACTTTATATCACTTCCCCCTAACTTTTTATTGATTTATGTAGGTTTTCGTATTTTGGGCACACTGGTGTGATCCACATCATTTGTTGAATTATTGGTGGTTAAGGTTTTCCATGATAATTTTGTGACAATATTTAATTTCCTTATGTTTGTAGATCTTTAGAAGACTTTTGCAATGTTCTCGTTGTGTTATGCCCAACACATGGGTACTTGTTTTGTACAATGTTTCCATCTCCATGTGTTTTGCAACATTATGTTAACTTCAATATTCTTACCATAGTTACATTGGAGAAGATACTTGGCGTGAGATTTTTTGGGTTTTATTGGTCATTTAGCTTATCATCATGCCATTTTTTATTTATTTTTGGGTGAGTTTAGTCTCCCTTCTATGGTTCGGACAATTGCCCCCACATTCTTGGGGTGTTGGGCGTTAATCATTTTTGCACTTGTCATTCATTTCTAGTAGGATGATCACCTTATTCTTCTAGATGCAATAACACAAGTTGAAATTGACATTTTCCCATTCTAGATGGCATTACATGATGTTTGAGCCATGTTACTTTAGATTGTCCATTCTTAGGTCCCACCTTTTGAAAGCTTAATGGTTTAATTTTATCCTTAATTGTAATTTTTTGGCGAATCATCTACACAAGTAGGAGTTTGCTTCACTTCTATCAAATGTTCCTTTGGGATATTGTGCGAACACATATTTGCTCATGTGCGATCCAAGGGATGGCATTTGGTTATTAATTTGTCCTACCACATCAACATTTCGTTTATTGTCAACCCACTTTCTTACAATGTTATGTACCCATCTTGGTTTACCACATCCTATAGTTGCCCACCTTTCACAGTGTTAGTGTGGTCATACCAATGACGATATAAATACCCATTTGCTTTGGTGCCCCTGTGAAAATGAATGTATAGAAGCCCACAACACACTTTAGGATAATGTTACAATTATTGCTTTGGAAAGTGGAGCATACATTCAAAGTGGCCTACCACCTTTTCCCTTGTCACATTTGATGACGAGTGGATATCTTTATCATCATAGATGGTTTTCAAATTTTGATGGACATTGTCATTGCTAACCCAATTTGCACATATATGGTGCAATAAATATCAACAACAATATCACATGTAGTGATGATGCTTGCTTAGGAAAAACCATGATCCTATGCTGAACGAACACCAAATGATGATTTCATTCTCCTTGTTGTTGAAAGGTATGGGTGTTTTCATTCTTGTTTTAATTCATTTTTGACCGCTTGTGCATAGACCACTATTGTGTGTCATTAGCGATCTTTTTTAATCCCATCGTTACTTGTTTATCATTATTGATAACGTGTGTCCATAATCTTATAGCATGCATAAGCCATAATGATTCTTCAACAGGTTGTTGCATTTGGTTGAGGTTCTTCATCTCTTCACCACATCATAGCTAGTGCACCTCTATCATTAACCCATTTGTGGTACGATAACTTTCTTGGCTTAGGTCTTCTTTGTTGTCATTGATCGTCATATCATGACCATGGGTCCCATTTGCATAGGGTTATTTCCTTTTTTTTTTTGTTGATTGTTTGCATTTGTTTTTTTGTTGGGTTGTTTACTTGTGTTTTCATTTGCCTCGTACTTTTAATTTTTATATACATGATTTTTTCCTTTTCCTCATTTTTGGCTTAGTCTACTATGTATGCATAAATCTATTCATAAAATTGTTTATCACCATTTTTGGCTAAGACTATTGTAGTACCTTTACCTAAACCCAAAACTTGGGGGTTGAACTTTTTTTATTTTATAAATTTTTTGACACAAATAATAAATAAAATTTCAAAAGTTCAACAAAATGAAAAATAATTTGATTTCTTTTGAAATGGTAAAGGTGCTACAGTAATACTCTAATACCCGTTCCTAAGAGTGTGGGTACCTGTTGATTATGCATTTTTCACTGCACTTTAACAAAAATTGATTGTATGATCAACAAGACATGATAAGCTAGAATTTGTAAGTCCCAACCTGGAGTACTCACTGAACTCCCCATCAAGAGGCCGAACCTCTAAATTGATTTACAAAACATTACTATAGAAACTCTCGACACCACGATTCTATACATGGTTTGAGTATGTAGCCAGAAATGTATATAATGATGTTTAAAATATTATTCTCTCATGTTTTGTTCATAGCCTAATTTGGCTAAATCAACTTAAGGATGATCACCACCTTGGCTACTCATCACAAAATTGAAAAAAAAAACATAAAAATCTGTCTTTTTTTTTTTTTGCCCCGCCTCCCCAAAAATATATTAGTTGAGTGTGGATTATTGAAATGGTAATTGATGATTTGTGATAATTGAGTTATCATTCTGAATCTTTCTAGAGATGGGTGCCTAGAATTCTTTTGGGTATCCAACACTCTTAAAAACTAGGAATGTCACACACAACAAAACATGCACATGAACCCCAAAAAATGAACCTTTGGGTACACTCCATTGTGTTTTTTCATTTTACTTTTTCATTTCTTAGATGTAGCTGAAGAGGTGATTGATCATCCATAAGACAATGTAGCCAAATTTGGCTATAAGTAAAAGGTTGAAGCATCCTTCACATTGGCTACTATGGTAGTAGAGCCTGATTGAGATATTCAGTGATTTTTCAAAAGAATTTAAACCAAAAATCACAATTTAAAGCCATTAAAAAAAAATTCACAATGTGACTAAATTTAGCCAAAAGAAACCCTACTAAACTCCACTTAGACTTATTCACCTTCTAAGCATGAAAAGTTGAAACCTTGTTCACATTTGGATTTGAACAAAAATATATCATACCCAAAACAAATCATTATGCAACAATAAATACTTAACAACCAACAAAAAGAACTGGGGGTGTGTCACATTGTGGCCTTGCCATTTACATTAAAAATATTTTAAGGCAAAAAAAGAATTATGGAAACTCAAATATTTCACCATGCCAAAATATAATCTTCAAAAAAATCCTCCAAAAGAAACCAAAATCCTTCCAGATATTATAACTCTATTATAACTAATCTCAAGTTTCAACAAAAGCCAAAATATCATCTTTCAAAAATCCTCATATAAAAATAGACCTATTATTATTATTACCTAGGGGCCAAAATCCTTGAAGCTACTATACTCTAAAATGAACCTAAACATAATATCCTTGCCTTGGTAGGCAATGCCAATAAAAGTAAGAAACTATGAAGAAACTATCATAAGATGAGTCATTTGAAATAAGCTTGGCTTTAACACACCTCCAACTACATAGTTTGCTTCATGATTACCTTAGTATGCACTAAATAGTGACACTCTTCAAAAACACAATGATGTACCATGATGTGCTTCGTATTTTGGTGAATGCTTGCTTGTTGATGCGACAAGGGAGGGAGGCACAATGAGTACGATGTAGTTAGATATTCGACTAGCTAGCATTGTCGAATGCAAAAGTCACATTATGTACCAATACTTCACAAGTTGCATGAATTCTTCTTTCTTATGGTTGCTTTTTGTTTTCATTGTCATTCATTCTTCTAAATTGATGTTTTGGATGGCAAGTGCGATTGATTGAAAAAAAAAAAGACGATAATGAATTTTTATTTTTTATTTTTCATTTGGTTGCATATTTTGTGAAATGTTCATCAAGTGTTGTTAATGTGAACTTTGAGATCATTTTTTTTGGAAGCTCATAGAGCTTTTTCTTTTTTTTAAAATTTTTTTAAAATAAATTTTTTAAAAACCTTAAATGACTAATAAGAATTTTTTTAAAAATGGGGTTTGTTTCGAAATTTCAAATGGATGTGGCCCCAAAAAAATTTAAAAATATTTTTCCATGAAAAATTGGGGGTTGCATATCGAATTGAACTTTCCATCTACTAAGGTAGAGATATTTTGCAATGAACCTTATTGTTTTAAGTAGTTGCAATCGACATTAAATATGTCATGCATCGGAGTTGGTTTGGTTCGATTCATCATGTGTGTTTATGTACAAAGAGTTTCATTACACAAAGTACTTGGGTAGAGTGCATGAGTAGAGAACTAAATCAAGTATGTAACCCACTCGCCCTTGTGAACAACTTCTAATTGTACACACATGGAAGTGAAATTTTTTTGTTTAACTTAACATTAAACAAATGCTAAAAAAATTTATGCCGCTATTTTACAATCTCAACTAGCACTTCAATTTAACGTGAAATGGCTCTTTTATTACCTAATTCAAGGCCCCAAGTCACACACATAGAACCTTCATTCTCTACTAATAACCAAAGTGCAAAATAGCAACTATCCAAGGGACAACATAAAATCAAAGGGTACCAAAAGATGTTCTTATTCTTTTTTCTTTTTTTTCTTTTGCATTTTTAATTTTTTAAATATAATTAATTAATTAATTAAATGTTTTTGGGGCTTCCACCCTTTTATCCTTTTTTTGAGTGTGAAAATCCAACTCCCTTTTCTTCCTTAGCTAAGTTTGAATCGAATAATTGGAACTTGAAACCTACTTTCAAGATGTATGGATCGTCTCATTTTTTGCGCATGTTCAATTTGGGGGCTTTTTAATCGATTTTGCTTGTCAATAGTGCACTTCCCCCGGAAATCACATATTATGCAAGTACAACACATAGTAAGTTGTCGGCAAGTCTATGGACTTGGATTGGATTTTGGCTCACTTTGGTATATATATATATATAATTATTTTTTAAAAATATATTATTATTATTATTTTCTCAACTCATAGAATGCAAAAAAAAAGGTTCCAAAATTTCATCATTCTCCAATATAAAGCTAAAACCCTAAATGAGAGTTCCCACCATCAAAATACTCTATCAAAATTCAAACTACTTTATATCCCAAGTTCCAACCATTCAATAAGTACCCATTAAAATAATTCCCCCCGCCACCCCACAAAAAAAAAAACAAAACAAGAAAACAAAAACACCCCTAAGAAAAAAAAAAACCTCCCACCCCTCTCCCCAACAAACAACACTATTATGCCTACAAAAAAGTGGCAAAATGAAACCCTAAAAAAGAAACCCCCACCCACCCAAAACCCTAGAAAACAAAAGAAAGGGAGAAGAAAGGCTAAAACCCATAGTTAAAAGTGTATATAAATTATTAATATAAAATAAAGATACACTACTATGTATATAGGAATTTACTATTTAGCCCTAAATATTTATTTGCTCCTTTTAAGAAAATAGGTGTTTCGCCTGGATGAAAGAGTGGTTGCATGTTTTGCATCGACGGTGGATGTTTTTGGATGTTTCTCATCCACCAGGGCTCAAGGGTGCTTGTAGCGGAATGGGAGCGCGCACTCTGTGAGAGAGCGAGAGAGAGAATGAGCGCGCGAATAGATGATGGAGCTTCGCGACGAGATTTTGTGTCGTGGCTTGAATGGGTGGGAGTGTGGTTGTGATTGTAGCGAATAGAAGAGAAGGGCAATCTGGCGAACTAAAAATTGCGTGATTTGGTGCAGGGATCCGCAATTTGTTGCAACTCAAGGGAAGGAAGGTGAAAGGAAGGGAATACGAAGAAGGAACGTTTAATTCTCGTCGCGTTTGCTTTGTTGTTTGTTTGTTTGTTTGTTTGTTTTTTTTTTTTGTTTGGGGGTTGCAGAAGTAGCATTAGCGGTGGGGGTGTCGTCGCAGTGGGGTTTTTTTATCCATTCTCTTGTGCGAGTTTTGTTAGAAATTTGCTTCCGGGATTCAGAGGATCATCATGTGTTGTCGGAAGAATCCGTGAAGAAGGGAAAAGGAAGGGAAGTGGGGGAAGAGCGAGGAGCTTCCTGTGATCATGGTGCAGTACGAGGAGGAGCTTCTGAGCCGCCACTCCAAAGGCGGACAGAAGGCGCAAGGAGGAGGACTAGATCCCACAGGCAGAAGAAGAGGCGGAGGATCGTCTCGACAGCAGCCCGGGAGAATGCTGCTGAGACCGAGGCCTCCTCCAGCGCTGCTGCTTCCTGTACCTCCTGCGGCTGCTGTTCTTCCTCTTCCTCCTCCTCCTCCGGTGCGCTGGAGCAAGGGACTTTGCGTGAATGTGTTATGGAGGGAAGCTTGGTGGGAGGGGATTCTGCTGGAGGATCTGTCGCCAGAGAAAGCGAGAATGGGAGTCTACTTCCCTGACGAGAGAGGCCAGAATGTGTTCATCATCAAGGACTTGCAGTTGTGCGAGCAATGGGAAGAAGAAAGAGCTGGGTGGAGTCTCAGAGTGCGTGGCAAGCTTCCCTTCTTCCTCCTTAAACCCTACTCCTCTTCTTCACCATCTCCATCCTCCCAATCTCGATCCTTACAGAGACCCAATTTGTGGAAACAGCAAGAGGCAGTCTTTGGAGCCAAGAAGCTCATCTTCAAGCCCATAAAACCCAAAACCCCCGTGAAGATTGTGGGGGCTCCTGTGAAGAAGAAGGTGGAAGAAGAAGAAGAAGAAGACTCTTCTGACGATGATGAGATGCCATCGTCATGTGCAAGACTGCAGAGAGTGAGTAGATTCTCCTCTTGCATTCCCGGCAGAAGACGAGCAGTGATGATGGCCCCTGCACAACCCCCCACATCACCGACTACTAGCTCAGATACTAATACTTCCTCCTCTTCTAAGCTGCTGCAAAAGTTCGGCTATGGGTATGGGCAAGCTAGGAACAACACCCATCTTCTTTCTGAGCTGCTGCAACAGCAGCAGCAGCAGCACAAGAGGATGAAGGTTCAGGAGGAACAACAGTCACGGAGGAGGGAGTCTCTTCGCAGTGGGATCAAGCAGCAGCAGCAGCAGCACGAGGAAGAAGAACGACAGATGGGTAGTAGAACTCTTCATCATATCCGAAACTCTTACAGAGTAGTGAAGAAGCGTGAAGAGGAGGTTGTTCTTCTTGCAGCAGCAGCATCAGAAGGTGAGCATGTCAGAGAGGAGTTTGTGGACATGACCATCCACCAAAACCAGCAACGGCGTCATCAGACTGAGAAGAAATCTAGGGGTTTTGATTCTGTAGAGGCTTATTCTACTCTTGGAAGCAATTCTGTTGGGATTTCAATGGTGCTCAGAAGAAGACAACAACAACCTCATCAATCAGCTCAAGAAGAAGAGTTTGATCGATTTGAACCAGATGTCAATGTCGGGATGATGGAGAAGAATCTGCAGGACAAAGTGATGATGCATTACAGAAAACGTCCATCAGCAAACATGCAACATTGCCGTTTTGTGGACACAGAGCATCAGTGCAGCAAGAAAAGAAGGTGTGGAGGAGGAGCCACTGAGGCAGCAGCAGCTCCACCACATGCAGTGGTGGATGTGCTGATGCCTCAGTTGACACAAGATGAAGCAGCAGCAGCAGGAGCCAGAGGTTCAAAGAATCATGTTGCAGCTGTTGTTCACAAGGGTCTATTAGGGGTTCGGGAAAAGATAGGGAAAAAGAAAGGCGGTCATGGAGGTTGTCGCATGGAGGTGAAGCTGTCAGCTCCAGTTGATTCAGTGCATGAGGGAGGATCATTGACATCCATGAATGCAAAGAAGAGCATTCTTTCATGGTTGATGGATCTTGGGATGTTGGCAGTAAATCAAAAGTTGCGCTATGTGCACCGCACAAGGAAGCAAATAGCACTGGATGGCTGGGTGACACCCGAGGGAGTTCTATGCAGTTGCTGTAAGACGATCGTGACACTGTCCATGTTTGAGGCACATTGTGGCAGCAAGCTGCATCGTCCATGTGCCAACATCTATGTTGAAGACGGGAGGACCCTTACTGAGCTACAAATTGAAGCACTGAAGAACCAAAATCCATCAGATCAGTTGGCTGTGTATTCCCATCCTGCAACAACAGTGTGTCCTGGGAGATCACGAAGTGGAGCTACTACAAAAGTGAAAGAATGTGCAGCAGATGGGAATGATGACACTTGTGGTGTATGCGGCGATGGAGGGATGCTCATTTGCTGTGATCATTGTCCATCAACATTCCATCTCACTTGCATGGAGCTGCAGGTCAGACGTTTCCTCTCTCCTTCTGGAGATTGTTATGGCACCCCCATGGTATTGTTATTGTTCTTCCTCTCCTTCTGGAGATTGTTGTGGCATGCACTCCCTATGTTGTTATTGCTGATTTTTGTTACTTTCTTTTCAGGCTGTTCCAGAAGAGGACTGGTTCTGTCCCAACTGCAGGTGTGCAGTATGTGGTGGGCCGCCAGTAAATGCGAATCCTGATGAATTTAATGAGATGACTGTACTCTCATGTGACCAGTGTGAGCGAGAATGTATGTTTCAGAAGCTTGAAAAAGACTGTGTTTTTTTTACTCAGACCCATTTTGTGTTTTCAATTTCTTTGTCAATTCCAATTTCCAAAATCTCTCTGTTTACTCAGAGTAATAATGACCCATGGCAGTTACAGTGGAGCTGGGGCTGGACCAAACCCAAAGCTGGGATCACTGCAATTACTGTTGACAACTGTGAAACAAATGTGTCACTTTGATTTCTAATCTATGAATGTTGTTTTTGTGTTTTTGGTTCAGTCCATTTGAAGTGCTTGTATGCTAGAGGCTTGCCAAAGCTGCATTGCTGTCCTCAGGGAAGTTGGTTCTGTGGCCATTCTTGTGAGAAGGTATCTTATCTTGTCATACATACACTAAGCAAAGTTTGAAACGTTTTTGCTGCTTGCATTCTTTGAGGACAAAAGAGCAGTTGGTGAAGAAAAAGCATTGTCTTTCCTGTAGAAAAAAGTGTCTTTTGTGCAGTAAAAATTGTGTATTTTGGTGGATCTAGCTAGCTGGGTCTTAAGGACTAAGGAGGATAATGGTGGGTGTAGATCTTCCGGGGCTTGCGGAGACTGGTTGGAACCTGTAATCCTTTGGAGGATGGATACTCATGGACATTGCTGCGATCTCAAGAGGAGGACTCAGACCTGTCACACCAAATTGACAAGGAGTTGATGGCTGAACATAAAATCAAATTGGCTATTGCTCTCAGTGTGATGCAAGAATGCTTCAAGCCCATGATTGATCTGCACACCAAACTGGACATAGTTGCTCATGCAATTTATAATCGAGGGTGAGTCTTGATGACAACATGACTGTTAAAGTAGATTTGTTTATTCGTGATGAAGGTGATGGTCTGTCACTTTGTGAGCGACTCTCATGAGGTTATGACTGCACTCATTGTCATGTTACCTTTAATTGTTGTTGTGGAGATTTCTCTGCAACTTCATCGATCTTGTTTATTTGTTTGTTTTTTTTCTTTGTTTTCCTGCTTTTTTGTTCTTTTGTCGTCAGAAGTTTCCATCCAGGGAGTATCATAGATGTGCTCTCTTTGCATTTCTTTTTTTCTTTATTGTGAAGAAAGAAACAGATTAGTTATTACCCCCCCATCAGGTTGGCTTCTATTGTCAGCATGGAGATGCTAGTGGTACTTGTAGTAAAGATAATTTTTGCAGTTGTTCTCAACCAAGCAACACTGGATGCATTTGCATGCCAAACCAAAAGATGGGTTGCTGAAAAAATAGGATGCAAACTAAAATGCTGTTGCAGGGGTTTAAGGCCTCTGATTGCTTCCAGTAATCAGATCCAGCCTTTTTTTCCTGGTGAACTGGTGCTAAATTGCACCCAAAAAAGTTAAAAGAAGAATGTTCTTTTGCAGACTCTTGAAAATTTCACCAAATTTGATCAAACCCCAAAAAAGAATTTGCCAGGTTTAGACAGGTTCCTAGTGTTAAGCCAGGTTTTTCTGCCAGACTTTCTACTGTTTTGAGAGTTTTCCAACAACTTGTTATCATCAATGCCAAATCCTTTTTGGGATGATTGCCAATAGTGCTCCATCACCAAAATGAAAGGAAAAAAAAGGCTGATCAGATCAAAAGATCATGTGCCTTTATCTTGACGCCCATCCTGTGTTGGTAATCAGGTCCGAAGTCAGTCGCCTAAATTACCGTGGGTTTTACACGGTGATCTTGGAGAAAGGAGATGAGCTGATATCGGTTGCGACAGTGAGGTATGGTATCCTTTTTGTATGTCCCTTGAGCCTTGCTTGTTGCTAGAAAGAATCTGGACTAATGTTGAGTGAAAATTGGAAATCATAGATAGTTGCCCCAAGTCTGCGTTCTCTGGACTTCACATTTGGAAGTGGGTGAACCAGCAGATCTGGTGGTGTGTGGATTCTCACATGCATTTATGGCAGTTTGTTAAATAAAAAAATGGTGACAAATGTGTGCAGGGTTCATGGAGCACATTTGGCAGAAATGCCATTGATTGGAACTCGGTTTCGATACCGTCGACAGGGCATGTGTCGTCGTCTTGTGCATGCCCTTGAGCTGGTATTAAATTTGTTTGCGACACCTTGAGGTCAAATGAGAAGTTTGTTTCATGAGTGCTTTTTTCTCTGCATCACTGCTGTTTCCTGTTCTCTGGATTTATAGGTGTAACGGATTTTTGCAAAGGCTTGCATAACTCTTGGCCAGTGTCAGGACTTTCATTCAGTGCAGAGTTTTGTGGAGCTTGTAATATCTACCTATCCTTGACCACAAATGATGTTTTTGTAAATGCCAGATGTTGCAAATGGTGGGCATACAAACATTGGTTCTACCAGCTGTTCCCGAAATGCAGGACTATTGGACTGGGCCATTTGGTTTCCGGCCTATGGAGGACTCTCTGAAAAGGACACTTCTTGAGTTGAATCTTCTTGTCTTTCCAGGAACATCCATATTACAAAAACCTTTAGCAATCCTCCCAGCAGCTCTTCCAGGTAAATATCCTAATATATGTGGTTAGGCAGCATGTAAGGTACACAACAAGGTACCTCTCTCTAGTGGGTGAGAGATGAGCTTTGTTCATTTGTAACAATAGTGTTTTTGTGTGATCTGAGGAATCTTTCTGCTGATTTTAAGTCCCATGCTTATTGATTCACATCTGCAGATCTGCAAAGGAAGGCTCATCGGCTGGCAAAGGATTCCAAGTTATCAGCATTTTACTGCCCTGCAGTCTCAAAGGGAAGGCCAATTGAGGGTGCAAGGACTAGAAGAGGCACAATCAGGCGTGTTGCAGGAGAATTACAGTTTGTGCAGAGTGAAGTCTCTAAACAACATAAGAAAAGTCCTGCCAAAGCAGATTTCAGTGGAGTGCTGGAGTCATCCACGGAATGTGAGCTTGTCAAGTTTGTGCCACCAGCCACTACCATGGAGGAAGATACGGTGTCCTTGCCTGTTGCAGACACATCAGTTGACCCTGAACTGGCTGTCTCTCAAAATCATGGCCATCTTTCTGAGGGCTCCCTTGTGCTGCATTCCTCTGAAGACAATGTGGTTTTGCTTGGCACGGAGACTGAACATAATGTTGAAAGCTTTCGACAATTTCATGCAGATTTTCTGAGAACTGAGGATATCCCACATCAGCAGAATGGTTATCAGGGAGATGGGTACCTTTCACACACCTTGCTCTAGATTGCACTTCATTTGCTTGTGAAATCAAGGAAAACAAATATCTGTTGCATGCAATTCGGATGCCTTAAAAGTCTTGGCAAAGCAAAGGAAGAGGATAAAAATGTACTTTGTTTTTCAAGCAGTGATCTGACTACTGTTCAAGCTTCATCCAGATGGGAAACTTTGTAGGCATGTTTAGCTCTGTTGCTGCTGACCAGATTGTCAATCAGGTCATGTGAGTGTCAGGTTTGTGACACTGCAAACTTGTGTGTGTGGATGTATTCATTGCAGGCATTTGGAAGATAGATGTGAGCCGAAAGAACTGCAGGAGGACCTGCACATGGTAGAACCAGTGGTTGAAGTCATTTGTTGTGCCAAGCTGCTGGTAAAAAAGCTGGCCTCTGAAGCTCTTCTCATTTTTCACATTATGCGAAGAATTGAACATCATCATTTAGAGTCTTTTTAGGGTTAGTGTCTTTTTAGGATTATCACACTGGCCAAAATGGCGGTATACTGGCATCATGTCTTTCAGTGTTTGACTGTAGTGAGCTGGGGAATCTGTTGCATGCACACCAGGTAGGAACTTCTTTTAACATATAGGAAATGCAAATAATAAGCTTGCATCCTCATCACTGTGGCAGGCTGAAGATGCATTATCTCATATGGAAAGAAGGAAAGGATGTTCAACGTACAGCATGTCTACTGAAATACTGCCAGTAGGTGCTGAAGTAGGGCTTGTTGATGCACAAGACAGTGTACCTGACAGAGAAGTGCTGGGAGTAACCACTACTGCGGAGTTGATTGCAACATCTGTGGAGCTAGAAAGCTCACTCCCTTTGACTACAAATAGTGCTCCCAAGCCAAGTGACCATGATAAGAAGACTGGATATCACATTATGGACAAGGAAAGCAGATTGGGTCTAGAGGTTAGTGCCTTTGGCAATACTGTCAGGCATCCAGAAATCAGAGGTACAAGTGAAGGAGGACAAGGCAGTGGCTCCCTCTTGCAGGGATTGTTGAATCACTGTAAGGATGTCACAGAGGGAAGCTCACATCCAACACCCAAAACAGGGCAGCTGGAGAGTGCAGGTGCAATAATGTGGCAAACCAGTGACTGCCCAATTCAGGAAACAGCAAGCAGCTACAGGATCTCCTTGGCAAGGTGTTCCATGGATGCTATGGACGGAGCCCCTTCAATGCACTTCATCCAGCAGTTAGCCACCTCGGATGATTCAATGCAGGAGACAAGGAGTCCCTTGCCTGTGGTGTCCCTGGCAAAGTCCTCTGAGGATGCTATCAAGGGGGTCCCTTTATCACCTAGCACGAGGGATCTAGAAATTGCAGGGCAATCTGGTGGGACTGTGTTGCAAGGGTTGCAGAATTTGTGTGAGGATGCGAAGGAGGTGGGATCTGCAACAGCCAGCATGCAATTGTCAGAAATGGGTTGTGCAATGACTGGACCAGCAACCAGTGACCATCCACAACTTGGTTCCATGAGTCTCTCTGGCATCCTTGCTGGAAGTATTTCAGAGAGCATGCCTTCAACACCCTCTGGAATGGGGCACCCAGACAGTGGGTGTGCAGTGAGTGGGCAAGCGGGTAACAATCCAATGCAAGAGTTGGTGAGTCCCTCTAGGGTTTCCTCAGCAAATGTCCCTAAGGATGATGCAGCTATGGAAGGGACCTTTTCAAAACCAAACTCAGGGCAGCTGCTAGACAGCAGCAGGCATGCAACAACTGGACAAGTAGGTGATTATGCAGTGCAGGAGTCAGCAAGTCCATCCAGGACCTCATCATCCACAAGTTTCACCGATCAGGCTACAGATACAGTGGTTCCTTCAACTCCTAGAATGGGTCAGCTAAACATAGGGCCTGATGGAACAACACCAGTGCAAGTGGGTAACAACTCTCCACTGCTGGAATCATTGAGTCCCTCTAACTTTCCCTTCCCTTTCTCCCTCACAAGTGCATCCACATCACAACAACAGCCACCATCTCCAGAACATCAAGCAACAGTTGGTGAGATTGTTGGTCTGAAGGATGGGCTATTTTCTGTACCTGCTGATGTAAACAGATGTGTTTCTGAAGATGGATTGAAGCAATTTCCAGCTCTAGGTCAGCAAGACTGTTGAGATCTTTCCTGCACTTGATTCAGAGGACAAGCTGTTAAACAGAAGCAGAAAGCAGAAGTCAAACCTTGTGTCAGCTCCTTCCTGACACAGGGTGGCCACCACAACACATGTAGATATCTGGTGAGGTTAATGATTCTTTGAACCAATTCCAAGACCAGGAAATTTAACCCTGCTCTCTGGAGATGCCGCCATGGACTGTAGGTAAGTGAGCAGTCTGTGAGCCTGCTTTTGTACATTCTTTCTAACCTGGCAATGTAGGACATTGGGTGTCATCAATTTTTGGCATAAGATGGTCAGATGACATCCTTGAGCAAACTCATTACACAGCTCAGTTAGTTAAGTGCAGCCTTCTGGCTTCGTTCCTTTCTCACTTTAGAGGTGAAGAAAAAGGATCTCATTGAAGGAACAGCATAAGTAAGCACAGCTGTGGCTCTATTTTGTTTTAACTAACTCGAGTTTATTTTTTCAACTCAGGGACCTCTCAATTCTTGGGGGTGAAGCTATCAGCAAAGGTGTTGCTGATCACTAGTTTTTCACCCTGGAAAAGGCAAAACCATCACTTTTTGAATATGATTTGAGCCTCATTTGAGCATTCCATTTTCCAATCTTTGGCTTTCTGGATGTCACTATTTGGTAATTTTTTGCATGAGTGGTTGCATATTACAGCTAGAGTTTAGCTACTGTTGCCGTAAATCTCAGTTATATATACACAGGCTGAGATGGTGCTGGATTTGGTGGTGAGTGCCACAAGGATTTGCACTCAAATTGGTAGCTTTGCAATGTGTAGAGTTTTCTGGATGGACGGGTGCTGACTTTCATGGCCAATATCATGGCCTCAGAGATTCATGCGATGTGGCTGATATCCAAAGTACAAGGAAGACCAGCAACATTACAGTTAGAGGAAGGCCACCAGTGCTCAGTCTGCAAATTAAAATTGGATGAAGAAAAGTGAAACCATGCCAGTTTGGTTGAGCAAAATGGTTTTGGCCCAGCATTTTTGCCACAGTTTGCTGAGGCTGGTAAAAAGCACAGCAAACCCTAACCCTGCCAGAGAAGACTCCTCCCTGTTGTGTGATAGACCGCAACTCCCTGTTTCTGATTGGCCAAGTACTGATTGGTCCAGGTGGTTTGCTGTTAGTAGTCTCCCACCTATATGCAGTCCCAGTTTTAGTTTTACAGTTGGGGTTGGAGAAAAGTGAAGAACTAAACTTGGATGTGAAAAATATTTTTGCAACATCACATGTGAGATGCACTTACAAGAATGACACTGTCCAAGAGGTCTCAAAGCCATGCCATTTGCACTTGACAACAATGTGTTGGGAAGAAAGCAAAGAAAATACAGTTAGATACAACACATGAGTGAAAGCTGCCACTGTGAACTCCTACACACACGTCCTTAAATGCAAAGAAGCTTGTTTGACAATCTTGTAAGGTGCTTGGGCCACTACAAACTGCTATGTACAGGTCCTTAAAGCAATGGAGCTTGGTTGACAGGTTGACAACCATTTGAACCAGAAGACAGAACTTATAAACAATGAGACTAACGAAAGCTGGCTATGTTCAAGGTTTGGGAAAAGCTTGCACATCCATCAGACCTTTTCCTACTCTTTTCAATCTGAGTTCCTGCTTCTACCTCAAAACTCAAATTTCTGAATGTCCACTCGCTCACTGCACATTAATCTTGTGTCATACTGTGTGTCAGGAGGAGGAATGGCTCTCTCTTTCTCTAGTGGCCACCAACTCGAGTGTCTGTCTACATTATTGTGCACCAGCTCGATTGCTGTTGTTCTGTCGTGGCTGGTGTGGCCTGGTTTTGTTGTGCAGCACCACCAAACTCTGCAGTGTCCTTCCCAAACTGCAACCAAAAAAAAAAGGTGCCAACACAACCCATCACTTTTAACATTATTGTTTTTCGGGTTTCAGATTCCTGTTACACAGTGTGAATGGACTGAGGTTACTTACAAGTGAAATGGGTTCATGTTTGTATTGCAAATGCCACTTCAAGGCCAAATGTGGCCATGAAGTTAGCCATTCTATGGAATGAGATACTATGAAATGAGAGGCTGATCAAAGAACTTTGTGAAGGTGGTGATGCAAGACATAACATGATGGTCAGCTCTCTAGTACCTTATCCCTCATCCTTGTGCTCCAAGCATCATTCTTAGGCGAGCGGGCTTCAGATGGAGCTCCAGGAGTACTATTGGGTGTGGCTGCCTGGATTGGCTGACGGTTTGCAACAGGTTGTCGACTTGAGCTTGCAGCCAAATAATCTTCGTCAATAGCATAATCCCTTTGTGCGCTTGCTGAAACAGCTCGTAGTACCGTTGCAAAGAACAACCCAAGTACCTGCAATCAGAGTGAATTCACCAAGAAGATTTGAGACATCTCCCATCTGCTGATATGTATGTAGATTCTTGTGAAACTCAGCATCAGATTGGAAAAAACAAAGTGCAATCATGCAACAAAAACTTGGCAGAAAATTGCTCACTTCCAAAACCACGACACTCAAGGCAACCCATTTGCATATGTCAAGATTTTCCTCCACAAATTTTTGCACTTTGTCAAGCTCTCCTGTTGGATCATCAGGCAAGTCCTAAACCCAAAACAAACAAACAATAATAAATATGATGAGTTTTTGTCCTCTCCTCCAATGTGAAGAAGCTAACTATATGTCCTTGAATGTATGACCCCTGAATTATTTTCATAACAGCAAAATGAAACAACAAACAAATAGAAGAGGAAAGGGGAAATGGGTTGAAGCACACTACGTAATAATCGTAGTGTCTTGTATGATTCAAGTTTTACCTCACGCCAATGACGGTCAAAGAAAAGAGCTCCTGCAATCACAAACTGCACTAAAAGCAGTACAATTTGTATCACAGTATACTGCAAAAAATCGTTAAGAGATTGACCACATCCATGACCAATTGAACCAAACAAAATTATTTTATTTCTAGAAAATAAAAGCCATAGAGAATTTTCTATTTATTTCTAGAATTTTCTTTTAAATGAATTTGCCCATTTGTACTTGCAAACTAATATAATATTATTGGAACTTAGCATTTGATTGAATTTGTGCTCTTTCAAGCTTCTTCTTCTTCGTCTTTTCTCATGTCATCAAAAAGCATCACTGCCATTTTTAGGATACACAAGAGAGACAAATGGTATTGCTGGTCTCTGCAGCAATATGGCCTGTGCAAGTAACAAGCAATGTGAATATACCCCCAGCCAAAAAAGCATAGATAAACCTGAAACCCCCCACCCCAGTTCCCTCAGGATTTCAGCCAAAAATATAAGTATCTTAATGTAAAAAATTCTTGAAATCTTCAACAGCAACCACCAAACTGGAATTACAAAAACATGGAAATGATACAAACACACACACACACACACACACACACACACCCACAAGCCCTAATTTTTCCTGAACAAGAATTTTCAAAGAGAAAGTGTACTAACCAAAGTTGCGGGAAGATCTGGAAGACCGAGTGACCAACTGACTGATAATGGATTTGCAACCACATGCAGCAAAGAAGAATTTTGTTCAAAGAGAAAAAAATTACTAACCAAGGTTTGGGAAGATCTGAAAGACCGACAGTCGACTTTTTCCCAGATGACAAGAAGGGTCTTCCAAGTGGTTGTTGCATAGGGATGATGTCAGTCGCCTGCTGGAGACTCAAACTAGTAAGGATGTTGAAGTTTCCATCTCCAAGAAGAAGATTATTTCCATCTGATAATAATGGGTTGGGTGAAGATGATGGAGTAGCCAAATGAGAGGAAGTTATGTCTGACTGCCATTCTTTGAACATCCAAAGAGAGTACAAGATCATGTATGCCCCAACAAGAGCCACCAAGAAATTGAGCAGCTTCAAAGTGCATTGGAGGAACCCCTGGCATGTCATGATGACTAAACTGGAGAAGAGAATTTTAGTTTGAGAATTCCTTGTCTTCTTCTTCTTCAACAACAACACCACATCTGATGTACCGGCAGATAAAGGGTTTTCTCAGTTTTTCTTCAAAAGCATGATGACCACAATCCCTCCTCATTTCACAACATCATGCACAGTTATTTCTTGCAGCAAAACTTCCATGATAATATATATTGTTGGTGAGGACAGTGAGATCCTCTTGCAACCGACCAATCCCTGCAGACTACACACAGGAAAGAAAAACCCCACATAAGCTCCTCAAACCTAAAACCTGGATCCCTTTTGCAGATTTTTCTTTTAAAAAAAAACCAAAATTTGCTGCAACTCTGAATCCAATAACTAGATGTTGAGAAACTTGCTGCTGAAAAGAAAACTCCTAATGTAAAACCAGAACCTCAGGCCCATTCCACAACTGTTTCAACATTCAAAGACAAAATTCACAAAAACTCCCAGATGCTACCTTTTGTCTCTTAAGACCTTCCAACTCAGCTCTTACTGGCACATCACTGAAGAATTCAAAGAGTTCATGACTCTCTATTGGTGAAGATTGAATTCTGTGTTTTGGGTTGATCATGAGAAAACTCAAGGTGTATAGAGAGGATGCAAAAACAAAGATCAAACAAGAAAAGTCCCTTCAGCATCAATTTCCTTGTGTCATTCAGCAATCTATAGAAATTTTAGAAGATCAAGGATGACCCAATCTTCAACCAAATCCTGAAATTCCAAACAGCAACAACAACAAAGCAAAAAAGAAAAGAAAAGGCCTAATGAAATCACAACAGCAGCAAAACCCAAACAAAACCAAGAGTGAATGAAAGTCTGAAGAGTTTGAGAGGAGGAAAAAAAAAAAAAAAAACACTCACCAAAATTGTGAAAAAACCTCAATTGTGGAGCATTTTCTCTTGCCCTTTTCTTCTTCTTCTTCTTCTTCTTCTTCTCCAAAAAAACTACCCAATCTTCCTAAAATTGGCTAAAACTTTTTTCTTTGTCTGCAACCCCAACAGAATCCACCACCTCCACAACTTCAAACATCCAGATCTGCTTCTTCATTTCCCTTGCTCAGACCCAAACATCCCTTCTTCTTTTTTTTCCTTTTTCTCTTTTGTTTTTCTGAAAGTTTTGGTTTTAGCATTTCTATAAAAAGCAGCAAAATTTGGGAAGAAAAAAAATTCACAAAAGAAGGATTTATTTTATTTTATTTTATTTTATTTTTATTTTGTGGAAACCCAAAAAAGGAAAGATTTGCAACACTTTTGGGCTGAGTCTTGTAAAAGCAGCTTTTTTTATTAAAAAACACTGTTCGCTTTCTTTAAGGGAAATTGTTAAATTGAACTCAGAGACTTTGATTTAGTCTATGGATGGAAATTAATTGAGGCCTTGGGGTTGATTATATTTAAACCGAGGAAAATTTTCATTTAATCTCATTTAAATTAATTTTAAACTCAGAGAGTTTTGATTTAGTCTATTGACAGGGATATTCATAAATACTTATGCATACATATTTATAAGCAAACAACTGAACAAATTTGGTTTTTTCACCATGGTAAGTATTAATGTTTAGTATTGGTTCATCCATCACCCAAGGCTTAAGAAGTTATATATAGCCTTTGTTCTTTCAATTTTTTTTCTTTTTTCACTGCTTACTTCCTTCCTTCCTTCATTTAGCTAATGATGCTGTGATATTTGTTGCACTAAAATTTGGGAGAAATTTTGCAAGGGATTTTTTTTTTTTTTTTTAAATGCACCCAAAAAAACACACTTTTAGAACATAGCTTCTTCTTCATCCATCATTCTTCAGATCTCTTTTTTTGTCTTGCTGCCAAGTGGCTTCAAGTAGTATGTGTCGTTGCCTGAACACAAACACCCTTTTGTGTACCAACTAGAGAATGGGGGTGGGGGCCCTCTTAGGAGTTAGTGACCCTTCTATATATCACACAGCCAAACTCTTTCTCCTAAAGCCTAAAGTCCTAACCTTTGAATAATCTCCCCATTCTCCCTTTTACCAAGCCCTTCAAAAGCTGCCCAACATTCACAGATAGCATTATCTTTGTTATTCCTCATGTTTGCAAAAAGTGTTTCACCAAATTCCATAACTTTCATGTTACAACTTACACTCTCATTTGTGAGCACTAAGCAATGAGCATTGAATTTTAAAGATTTTGCATGATCTTTTTATGGCCCAAGATTTTGAAGTTTTGTTTGGCCGTTGAACATTAAGTTATGAGCAATGAGGATCATGATTCTTAAGTTGCAAGTTTGCAATAATTTGTGAGCACAAGATACAATTGGTTATAGATCATGGATTTGGAATGTGCATTGGATGCTAAATTTTAAAATTAGATCCAATTGAGCATTGTTGACATCATCATGGTTGCAACTTGCAACACATTTTTCACCTTTTATGAGCATCACACTTTTTCAAGACTTAGGTTTATGAGCCATGACACTCCACATTTGGATATGGTGCAAAGTTGTAAAGATTTGATTTGCAACTTGCTTTCTGCATTAGTGAAGATTGGAGTATGTTCTAAATTTCCTTTTGCACTTTCACTGTTTGTAAATTGTGATCCATAAGTTGTAATGTGTTTAGAGTAAATCAAGACTCATAACATCTTTCCAATTCCAAAATCGAATCATGATCGACAAGTTGTAACTAATGTTTGTGATTCGTGAGGCACCTTGGTTTCTTCTTTGTTTTTATGGGTTCACACTTTTGTTTATGCAAAATTCAAAACTTCAATTCTTTTGTTGTTTTCTTATTGTGATTTTGTTTGAAGATGTTGTTCCTTAAGACACCCTTGAATTTTAAATTCAAGTATTTTTGCAATTCCTATAACTCTGACAATGTACTCCTCTTGTTATATATAATGTTACTTCTAATTATAAGAATTAGTCATTTGCTAATTTGAAAGGGAAGCAACTTGTCATTGGTGTTCTTATGATTTGTTTAAGTGTCATATTCTCCTACATAATCTTCAGCAAAAATAATTTTCACATCCAAATTTTGATGTGGATGTTTCTAATCAAAGCTTGCCCCCACCACTAAAAGTTTGAAAACACAAATTTGTGAATCAAAACAAAAAATTTAAGTTAAGTTACAAGTGGGTTATGATTGTTGTATACACATTGTGAAGTGCAAAGTTTGCTCCAAGAATGAGCATAAAAAATGAGCTCCTAGTCCAAAATAGGATTCATTCCAAAAATGTGCAAATCAAAAGAAAGTTAATAGACTTATTACAAAGTTGAAAAAAAGGGACTAATATATTAATAAAGATTATAAACATAGCAAATGGAAATTGCTTATACTTCCAAAAGGAGGGAGTTTGTTTTGCAACAAATTATTAGTAAGTTGATTGGTGAAAAACATATGAAATTGGTTTAGGTTTTTACATTGTTCCACACATTCAAAATGGTATGCCAATGGTAGAATATGAAACTCACAAAGACTTGTTTGATTTTTTGAATCTTGAAAAGGACCTTAAAATGCATTGGACAAACATTTTTGGTTGGGATATCGTTGTAACCCTAAGCTTGGGTTCATGACCAAGGTAAGGGCTTGCAAAAGGGCGTGCCAAGAATGAAGCTTGGGAGTTGCATTTCATGCTCCCGGGAGTGTAAGAGAGTGTGAAGGAATGAACCCACACACTCCCAAATGGGCTTCCACTTTGGGAGTTGGAGTCCCAATGGACCTTTAACGAATTTTTGAATTTTCAAAGAGCAATTGCAAGGGTCAAAAATCATTGGATTGAAAATTTTCTCATATCATTGAAAAGATTTTAAGACTTAGATGTCTAAAATGGGCTCACATGATGCATTTGGATATTTAAAACATAAGTTATGGTCCCAAAAAAGGTCGAGATTCAAATTACCAATTTGACTCCCGACCACTAAACGTCTGGAATCACCTTGGTTTCCTTACGTGCAGGTGGTGTGTCGCATATCTTTGGAAAGATCTTGACGAGGGCTGCAACTTTGCTTCAAGCTTCATTTCAATCAAAAGTTTGCACACAAAATTATGGCCTTCCAAAATTGTAGAAATTCACATTTCGAAAATTTCGGGACTCCCAACTTGGGAGTCCTTAGACAAAATGACATTTGAGTGCAGGGCCTATGGCTAGGCACAAAGAATATTATAAGGGGGAAGGTGGTGGCTTTCCCCAAGTCCAAAGCCACGATGAATTTTATGAATCCATGTTTACCTGTGGTTTATTCGTGCATCGAAAATGCTTCAACTATGCACTAACCACTTGTTATTTGGTTTGTGTAGGTCTATGTGAATAATTTATTAATTTGTCACTCATCCTACTCCCCATCCCAAAGCTCCACCATGCCTCTCTTCCTTTAAAGTACTACAAGCTAAGGAGCACGCTTTAACTTTTTTTCCTTTTGATGTTTTCACCTTGGACTAATAGTTGAATCTATCAAAGAGCTTGAGGGTGCATGAAATTATTTTGAAAGTCACAAATTTTGATGTTGAAACAGTTCAATATTTGTCATTTACTTGTGATGAAATTAGTTTAATTGACAACTATAATTAGTTGTCAATTCTTGTTTAAGTAATTCGAAATTGATTCCAAATGCTAATCCAAAAACCATTAAAAAAACAACCAAAAAAAAAAGGAAATTAAAAAAGATAAAAAATAGACTACCATTTTTTTTACAACCCATCACCTTTATGCTTTAGATGATTCAACTCTTTCCACCTCCTTGGAGACTTGAAAATGATTTCCCAATCTCACATTTTAATGCCAAAAGGATGTGATAAAATAAATGTATATGATTGGATTATACATATGCATGAACACAATGGTAGAATGGCCAACACAGTAGTAATGCATCAAATTGAAACTTTTGAAATTTAGGGGAGAAAAGATGTTATGCAATCAATTCCATGCTTGTTATTCATTGCCTATCCTTCAAAAACTTGTTGACATAATGTTCAACAAATCAATAGACAACACATTATGAACATGTGTAAAGTTGTTTTGATGTGTTGGTTGCACATGTTTACCCACATTAAGAGGCATAAATCATCATTCATTAGACCTCATGTGACCTAAGGCAAGACTCATTAGTAGTGACTATCTACCATGCCATTAATCCTTTGAAGTTGATCATGTTGTTCTTGAAGAGTACAATCACATGATCCATCTAACATCATTGTGATGAAAACCTATCAAGTTTTTACACTTTGTGTGAACTTTGTGGTCACAACATAAGTATGTACAAATGTTACATACCAAGACCCATTCATACCAATTATCTACCCCATTAATCCGACCAAGTTGGCAATTTTGTTCTTGAAGAATGTAATGACATGATCCAACTAGTAGCATTGTGATAAAATCCTATTTAATTTTTGTATTTTTTCAGAACTCATGCTCACAATACAACAATGCACAAATGTTACTATTGATTGACAACATTAGATTTTGAACAAACCTCTTTCAATTTTCATGTTATAATCAGTTTAGAAACTGATTTTTCAACCAAAAGAATCAAAACGTGACTAGTATTGAATTTGGTTTTTCAATTTCATGTTATAATGCAACAATGAACTTGAAAAACCAAATTCAATACTAGTCACGTTTTGATTCTTTTGGTTGAAAAATCAGTTTCTAAACATCCAAGACCCCGCATAGCCAAAAACACAAACAAAACACATTTTGGCATCATGCCTCCTATAACTCATGCATGTTATAAATTCTCATAACACCAAAGATAGAGAAGCTCCAGAAACACTTCTTAGTAAATTCAAGTAAATTCTTAATAATCTCATGCGTGTGTTAACTGGAGGGAAAATTATCGAGCCAAAATTCACCCAAGCTGACCTTCTGTAGCACAATCAAGCTACCCAGCACAGATTCAGCTTTCGTGGCATCCTTGTGTTTGCTCACTTCAGACAGGAAAAGGAGCGGCAGTGGAAAAAAGGCTGCAAGTCCTTCACATACCTGGAAAAGACATTTGCTGCAACCACAGCTGGTTGGATATTTTTGCAAACTGATAAAATACATGGTTGCAAGGTAGGAATGATTTACCAAGTCATTGAGAGAGTTGGTGGAGTTAACCTTTCCAAAAGAGCTGCATTGGGTAGCCCAGTTTTTCCACCCAAGAGAGAATCCTTTTGCTGCCTGACAGTTTCACAAACTTCACCAAATACAGGCAGGACTTGCAAGGATATATATGTGCATTCTCTTCCCGGATGACAACTGAACCAAACTCATACTCATGTACATTCACTGAAGCAAAATACCGCAGTGCCTGCACAATTCCTTATCAGCAACACTTTCTCTATGTGTGATTTCCAGGCTTATAATGTGCATATCAGGGTCTGTATGTCTGGATTCCAGCATGTTGATGAAGGCCAGGATATGTGCAACAATCGTATCGTTCGAACACATTTGCTGCAACTTCAGAAAGTCTGCTCCAGGATCCTTGTAACTAGATATTCAAAAGGATTACTGAGAATCAGCACTTACCCATCACCTGCTAAAAAAAAAGCTCCATCACACTTACAATGAGATTGTAACGGTAGACACAAGTGTGCAATTGTTGCCACCACCATCTCATGTCAAGGTGACAAAAGTGCAAAGTTCCTCTGTAACAAGGAATGAGTCAGCTCCTTGTGTCAAGTCTTTCTTAGTCCCACAAACTGGTCTCCATAGCAACTGTGGGGGAAAGCAGCATTTGTATGGTCTCAATGTGGGAGGCAAGTCCTCTTTAAGTTAGTAGCTTACAAGACTATTTTTGTAAAATCCCTGTGGTCACTTTGTCTACATAGGATTGTCTGCTTTAAAGAGAAGAGGACTCCAAAACCGTGCACAGCTAAGCCATGCAGAAGCAAAAACCACTTGCAAACTGCACTTGTTGATCCAGTGCTGTAACCTCCAGATGACAGTACATGGAGCTTCCTTCATGAGCATTCAGTGATATGTGATTCTCCATCACCTCTGTGAAATTTTGCAGCTTGGGTCTGTCAAAACTTCAGTCAGGTTAGAGAAATCTGCGAGTATGACAGCATGGCAGCAAACATCAACGAGAGCATTGGTGGCAACTATCTCCCATGTGATTCTAGAGTCCAGCATCCCTTTAAGGCAGTATTAACTAGTTGACCAGAACCAGCACTTTTGGTAATGGTTTTCTTTTGAGTGAGTTTTGTCCTCCCTCGGCTGCTATCTCGTGAATCTGCCAGGCTTGGAAGCATGTTCTGCCCCTCAACCTGGGATAAGTCTGCAGATAAACGTCCAATTTGATGCTGCAGTGATGCAATAGATGGGTCTGTCTGTGCCTTGGCCTTCCCAGTCTTCTTGGAGGCATCCACTTGCTTGAGCTCCAATCTATAAAGGGCACAGTCAGTCCGAGAACTCAGCTCATATTCAAACAAGTGCCATTCAAAGAGACCCTCAGGCTGAGGATCCATGTAGTAGGAGCGCTTCAGTCCTCCAAACTCCTTCATCACTTGCTTTCTGGACTCATGCCAACCTCTTCCCCCATAGTCAGGCAGTGAACGCTGCTTCCGTGTGCCACTTTCAAATGCACGGCGTGGTTTGTCAAAGAAAAGCCACTCCCGGAGCACTTCTCCATGCAGGATAGCCATATCAAACAAATCTGCACTTCCATAACCCAGCCCATGCCCAAATTATGTACATATGCTTACAGGCGTCACTGTGCATTGTGGACTGAGTTATTTTCTATGACTGTGGCTGAACTACAAAGACAGAAAGAACCAACCCTGTTGCTCCAAAAATCACAAATGGCTTTATCCTTGCAAAGTGGGTTCAGGGTTATTGAAAGAACCCTAAAATAAAGGCTGACATGGCATAGCTCTGAGCAAATTGAGCAACCAGCAGCACAAAATTTAGAAAAGGAATAGGGGTTTACCTGTAGCATTCCAAGGCGTCTTGGAAGTGGCAGCCCCATGCAATTCTGGAATACCAACAGCTCGCCCATTGACACGAGCTGTTAATGCTGCAAATAGAGGACCATCCTTTAAGTCAATCCCACCTGGCCTCAGCACTGGGCACATGCCTGGAGCACCTTCACTCAGTGCCAATTCTTCATGGAAACTGCTGCAATAAACTAACCCCTCATTGCCTCCTTGAGCAGGCCTTGGGCAATCCCACAAGGCACATTTAGGGTTCAAGAAAGCAATAGATGGAGGAAATATGCCTGGCTTGAACAACATATCAGAGGTAGCAATTGGTGTTTGGTGGTTGTGCTGCACAGGTCTGTGAGAAATGTCATCACACTTCCTAGAACTTGGTCCTGCCTGATGCTCAATACCACCCTCACTGGGGATTGGTATTTCACACAACGCTGGCACCGCAACCCCACAATCCTACAAAAGACAATTTTCTTGAACATCAACTTCTGTAATATTCAAGCAGTCTCAAGATGCTTTGTCCATCATGCTGCCCTAACTACTTTAGCACAAGAAGTTTCATGCTGCATGTTTAAAGGAAGTAGGGACAACAACAACTGGAACCAAAGGTGAGCCCTGGATTCAAATTTCATGACATCAAGCTCTTAAAATGGAGTGTGTTGAGCTGCATGTCTGAGGTTGTTAATAGAGCCCTAACAAAGTAAGTACCTTCTGAGAAGTAGATGTGCCTGCAGCCTCCAAAGGCAAGTTTGTCGTAGGAGAAGGAGTCAGAGCTATGCTGCTAGCATCATCATCCTCATTATTTAACTGCAACAACCGCTCCATGTCTGAGGACAGCTCTGAGGAGCTAGGTTCTGCCTGCAAGGACTGCAGAACACATCAGTTTTCACTGCATCCCATCCTTGCACCAACTTTGACCTAAAAAGTTCCAGAGACCTTATCAGCAGGAGAACCAGTCATATAGGTATCAAAAGAAGGACATTACCAGCAATGAAGAAGCAGGGGAAGCTTCCCGTAACTCGGCCTTCCATTCCCGCAGCATCTGATGCATTTGCTCCTCCAACAATGCAACATCCTTCAACCTATTCTGCCGCCGTGCCTGTTGCAATTCCGACACCATGCCTTGAAGATCATCCACCCTGTTGGTTGCTTTTGCCCGAAAATGCTGTGATCCTCTGCTGGCTTTATGTTTTGCAGCTGCAATCATTTCCACTCCCCCCAAAGCATCACTCCAAGTTCCCTCACTAAAAGTACTCCTCATATTCACATCCCACAAAACTCACTGAACATGCAGCTCCAAGCAATTGCCAATCCACATTGTTTTCCTCATAATTTCAGAACAAAGATAGAACAGAATGCAAGCCTACAAGGGCATCACACTGCAAACAGGTTTCTTTCAGCTTTGCAGTAGAATTTTCCCTGAAAATGAAAGACCGGAATGAAGGATAGAAAAGCTTTGCTCTGATCCATTCTTCAATACCTAGGAAACAAAGATGTTCACAAACGCAAGCTCCCTGGTCGTCATGCCTCACAGCAAAGGAATAAAACACCGCTTCTTCCAGCTTATTATTTTCATCATAACCGCGACACTCTTAAGATCCTCAGTTTCTTTTCTTTTTCTCTAAAGGCCAAAAGACTCCCGAAAATACAAGTCCACGCAAAGTACTTTGCACTTTTCCCTCAAATTTCAGTCATAAGGTTTCTCAAATGATCGAACTTGTGCACGATGTGAAGAGCTCTCTCTTTCTCTCTTGTCAGAAATCGTCATGGATCCAAGATTTCACGGCGGATCCTCAACGCGATGCACAAAGAGAGAGAGAGAGAGTATTCAAAACGTTCCAGAATACGTTTGTGCAAGAAGAAGCTTTCTTCCTCAAACTTGTGCACGATAACAAAAACTTTTTATTCTTCTTCTCTTCTTAGAAATCTTTCGGGATCCGAAATTTGATGATAGATTCGCAGCGTGATGCATTGAGGACAGAAGAAGAGAGTAGGTAGTCAAAACGTTTCCAGGAAACGATTGTGAAAGAAAAGATTTCTGGTTTTTCCTCCCTCGATTTTCAACAGAATTGAGATTTTCGCATATCATCGTTTTCAAAATGACGTAAGGAAGGTGATAATATTGAGAGAGGAAACACTTACCCATGGATTTGAGCACTGCAATCACAAGGATTGTGCGAGCGCCATCGCCTTCACGCTTCTCTCCGCTCGCTTGCTTCGTCTCCCTCCATCAGTCGGCTACCGAGATCCCCAAACGAGATACACAAAATTCAAGGTCCCAAACGAGATATCCAAATCCAGAGGTCCTAAAAGATATGCCCAAATTCCGAGATCCCAAAAGATGTGCCCAAATTCCGATGTCTCAAACGAGATACCACATTTCTGAGGGGGCTAAAAGAGATCCGCAAACGCCGACTTCTAAAACGAGATACACAATTTTTTGACCCCTCCAACGAGATGTCAAAATACCTAGGTCCCAAAAGAGATGCCCAAATTCCGAGGTCCTAAACAAGATACACCAAATTTCAAGGTCTCAAACGAGATCCATAAATACCGAGGTTCCAAAGTCGTCTGTTCGTCTCCTGATGACATTGGGATCTGAAACTAGGGTAAGAAAAAACTGGAAGCAATTTATTTGCCTATGAACGTACAAGTCACCATAGGGTAAAAGTTGCGTAATTTTTGTGGTTGATTATTTTGTGGTAACTTTTGAAGTAAAACTTGAGAAATTTTATTGTAAAAAAAAAATCTAAGTAAGAAAAAGAAACTGAAATTAAAGGAAATTAAATTGAATTTTTTTGGTACAAATAATAATTAAAAGATATAAGTAATAATAGTTCAATTACCAAAAATCAAGTATAAAAGCAAATGTGAAAATGGGGAGGTCCATTAATAAAGCATGGATTTTTTATTTCTTAAAAAAATAGATTAATATTTTCTACTTATTAAAAAAAACCATTTCACATATGCCATTTCATCAATTTCATCATATTCATTTTTATTTTTATTTTTGGTCTTTGTGAGTCTTGCTATAGGCTAGAACTTTGCATCATTAATCAATAAATTATCAGCTATCACTTCGTTAAATTTTCATCATTTTTGCTTCATTTTGAGTGATTTAAAATGTCATGGGAATGTTACCTCAAGCTTTAGAAATCATCTTAACCCTATGGCGACATGTACGTTCATAGGCAAATAAATGAGCACATGAACACATGTGGAATAAATATTTGCCTACGAACGTACATGTCACCATAGGGTAACTTAAAAAGCTTCCAAATTGTTTTTTTTTTGTGTTATTAGAAACTTTTGAACCAAGTCATGAGATTTTTACCCATGTCCGTATACAGAAAATGGTTATAATATTAGTATATTAATATAAGAGGGTGTTGACTCGGCTTGTGTGTTGATGTGTAGAAAAAAAAATGTTATGGCCAATGAAATCACTGGATTTGGTGGTCTAAATTTGATTTCTTAGTTATCTTGAATAAATTAAAAGTTCAATGCCTAAAATAATAGGTATTTATCGTGTTTGGTTCATGATAAAACCCGTAGGTGGGGGGACATTCCCAAAATGTGAGGCTAACTATGGCCTTGTCTTAGGCCCCTTTTGTCTAATTGCCTCACCCTAGTGCCAACAATTTATTTATTTTGCACCACATGAAAGCAAAATCATATATTTATTTTTAAATATTTGCTCGGGCTTTGTGTTGTTGTGCGCACTACAAGTAGTGACCATCAATGGATGGAAAAAATGAATTGATTTTGTGAAAATTAGGTTATATTCAAATGACATTACATACAATTTGAATTGAGTTGAATTTAAATTCTATTTAACAAAAATGGGTTAGAAATCAGTGCATAAAGTATTATGATTATGGTGTTTAAAAAAAAACCTTTGAAAAGAAACTTAATGTAATCAAACCTAAAAATAAAAATTGCCCTTTTTTTAGGCATCTAGTTTTGTGCTTAAATTTGGCACTCATTAAACATTAAATGGGTTTGTATTAAAACTAACCAAATAAAGGTGAATCCCATGCACTTTTTTCCATTGCATGGACCCATTTGTCAAGCTATTTAAATTTATTAAAGGTTTGATTAAAAGTTACATCCAAGCTATTATTGGCATCTTAAAGGATGGAGTGATGACAATCTTATATATTAATTCACTTGGTCCGTGTGTGTGTCCGTGTGTCCGTTCGACATGACGGTTCCGCATTTTAATCCGCCGGCGGAACCGGCCTGGACAGTCGGACATTTCCGCGTTTTAATCCGCCGGCAGAACCGGCCTCTGCCCGTCTGTCCGTCCGTCTGTTTGTTCGTCCGTCTGTCCGGACATATTTGCTTCTTTTTTTTAATCTTTTTTTTTTTTGGATTTGTTTTTTCAGATTTTTCTCCCCGTCTCTTAAATTAACAAAAATGAAAAAATTAAATTTTAAAAAAAGAAATCGGCAGAAAAATCTAAGGCTACGTATTTGCTTCTTTTTTATCTTTTTTTTTTTGGATTTGTTTTTTCAGATTTTTTTCCCCTTCTCTTAACCAAAAAAAAAACAAAATTTTTAAAAAAAAATCGGCAAAAAAATCTAAAGCTACATAGTTGCTTTTTTTAATCTTTTTTTTGTGAAAAAATAAGAAAAAATAAAACTTATAATAATGAAGAAAAACCTTACTTGAAAAATAATGAGGTGTGTCTTCTTTCTCCAAACTTCAAACTTGCATCCAAATAAACAAAAATATAAAAGTGAAAAATAAACACAAAATAAAACAAAAAACACATAAAAATAAAAAAATAAAAGCTCGCTTCACCGTGTATGTTTTCATGGGGACTTTTCAACGAATTTTTGAAACAAATCATTTTTTTTTTAAAAAGAAAAAAAAAGGGCTGCTTTGCGCCATTGTGTGTCCTTCTTGGTTTAAAGAAACCGGGGGACTTCACAGTGTCAGAAGGTCACGGGCACCACTAGTTGTATTTTAACTTCCTTGTTAAAGTATGGACCATCATATGTTACCATTAAATTTATTGGCACACACGAAAGTGTTTGATTAATATTATATTATATTTGCCACATAAACATAAAATGTGAAGGTCAATGATAATCTATATTTCAGCAAGTGACATTCTTTTAGTTATAACCTAATCATTTTAGATGCATTTTGTTTTGAATGTGAATGATGGAAAACACAATGGGGGTCATAATAACAATTTAAATCAAATGTTTCGATTATTATTTGACACTAAATTACAAGGATTAGAAAATGCTAAAAGTTCCAAGGATATAGAGTGTAATTCATTAGAATGCATAAATGAAAAGTATGGGTATGCACAACTTGTGGATTCAAATTTATTAATTGGGCTACAACATCATTCTCCTCTATTTATTGTATCTTCTAGGTTTGTCAAGTTCAACAATCAAACTTATTAATTAAACCAACCAACGTGTTGAGTTAATGTAACAACTCTCCACGCAAACACCATGGTCTCCATCCTTGGCAGTCAATTGCAATGTTATCAAGACACTAACAATGGCCATCATCTGCATGATGTGAATAGTAATCCAATTAGGACCACCCAACCAAGATTAAGCTACCCAAGCAAGCATGCACCACCGAAAAGATCTTGACAATTAAATGATGGGTTCAATTTAAGTGCACATAAACTTGGTTATCAAAGTTACAATGTTCCAAGGACTCAAAATCATAATGTTATAAATACACATGATCTTGCAATTTGATTTAGAAAGTGATGGAATAGATTGAATAAAAATGAGAATTGGGATGATGCAACACTAAATTTGACAATGGATGTTGTTGAAGGTGACAATAAAATCCAAATTGCAAGCCACATGTTTGGTGTGCATGTCACATCACATAATAACCATATGTATGGCATAACACAATCATGTAAAAAAGGCAAATCAAGAGTTTTACAAAAATGATAGGAGGAATGATTTATTGAATATGTTAAAAAAAATGCAAGTAATCAAGCATCCAATCACACACACAAAATTGAAGTTAAAGTGACTAAGATTATGCAAGAAAGGGTCATGATTTTCAGTAATGGGATTATAAGTTGGGGATGGTTGAGATAGTTTAATAAGGAGGCATAATATAAATCTATCATTAAAGTTTATGCAAGGTTTGAAGGTCAAATGCGCCAAAGGTTTGTGCCCAACAAATGTCAAGATGTTTTACGCTAACTTAGTCAAAGCTTACAATCTGCACAAGTACCAACCAAATAAAATATGGAACTATGACAAATCAAATGTGCAAGTTGGTTGAAATGGAAGGGCCCTGGTTTTAGTAAAAATTGGTTCAAGATCAATGTATCATATTACATTAGTTGAACATAATGGTTATCTATTTTGTCTTGCATTAACACAAATAAGTAAATACTTGCTAAATTTCTACATATTCAAAATAAGCAATTATATCAAAAATTACATTGAACACTATGAATCTAGGGCTAGAATGGCTATGTAGTCAAAAGCTTGGCTGACAACTATCATTTTTGACAAATGAAATCTTGCATGCAAAAGAAACTTGTGTTTAACACTAATTTGTTTTGGATGGCCACAACTCCCATGTGACCATGGATGTTGTGTGCAAAGCCAAGGGGGTGGGGTTCAACCTAATCAATGTGCTGTCACACACAAGTAACACATTACAACCTTTGGATGTGGCATGTTTTAAACCTTTCAAAACAACATTCAAGGCTTACACGAATGTGTGGATGTTGGCCAACAAATGAAAGGGTGCTACAAAAAAGAAACTAGTTTAATGGGTAAGTTTAGTTCTAAAAAAACCATTGATTCCACATAACAAATGTAAGGGGTTCAAAACTATTTGAATATGGCTACTTGATCTTAATGTTATGGCAAGCAAGATGTAACCTAGTGAACAATTTATGGATATAAACACTAATTTCCACATAGTCAACTTGTAAGTTGAAAAGGTATTGGGTGAATGCCCTTGTACCACTAAACCCAATGCTTGCCACTATTATGTTGATATTGAAGGGCAATTTGATGAAATGTAGGAAATTAATTGCATTCATGTGCCCAATGATGAACAATCGACTATTATAAAACATTGATGCAACACAAACATCAATGACAAAAGATGAAATGCACATGGCATTCACGTCAAAAAACCAAATGCCCCTCCACAACCACATTAATTGATTATGGACTTTGCCAAAGTTTTGACACAAACTACATGATGAACCACAACAAAGGAATCATTCATTGATTACAACAAGAACATCATGATGACCTCTAATGATTATGTGACCAAATTGAATAAAACATTACAATGGATCATGTCCATTTCAACCCATGCATTTGCAATTTATGTCCAAATCAACCATTTTTGCAATTATAGATGTGATTGTCTTTCATGGCACTAAGTAAAAACGACTCGTAATTGCATAAATAATTACATAGTGATTTGTAGTTTACATATGCAACTTCTATTTGTGATTAATGTCAATTTGGATGAAAATGAAAAATACACTTATATCATCCATTTTTAATGGCACCCCAAAATCGATGAAAATGTAATTGTTTTTTTTATTTGGAAGGTGAATGTGTAGTGGGGTTTGTTGGGTTTGTGAAAAGTTCAAAAGACCCATGGTAATTAATGGTGGAAATAGGTCCAGGTTTTAGGTAATATGTATGTGGTTAAGTAGTAGGTATTTATTATGTTGATATGTCATTTTTAATAAATAAGGTAAGCTAGGAAATAATTACTAGGTATAAAAATAAAATGAAGGTTTAACATATGAAATTTATTTATTATTATTATTATTATATTTATTCATAAATCATGTGATCAAATTTAATTTTTTTCCCAAATCAATTTTTATTTTTAAGAGGAAAAAAAAATTGTGTACATTATTGAAAAAACTTTAAGTTTAAATTTTAAATCTTGTCATTTGGAAAAAATTTAATAAAATATGAAAAATCAACAATGATGTATTGTGTAATGTTTTAAATGAATTAGATTAAATAAAATACACATTATTTTTTTCTCACAACAAGTGGGGTGGCTTGGTGATAAAAAAGTTGATTTTATCCTTGAGGTTCAAGGGCCAATTCTCACAAATGATACGGGTTGTGATTAATGGTAGGATGTTGATTGAGTATTCCTTATTCACTTAGCCAACTTAAGTTAGGTGCTTACTAAATGAGCTTGAATAAACATAATAGATGGCCTACTTAACAAACTAAATTAACTTTTAAACCCTAGCCTATGTAATGACATGTATCAACATGGTACAAGTTAAACTTAAGTATATTTAAATGAATATAAATAATGTAATTACATTTCTTAGTTGTAAAATCAATTGCAAAATGATGATGCCATGTAAGGTGGTTTAGATGGATGAAAAGTTTGTGTAAGTTGCATCTTTATGTGACTACCATTACAACTCGGTGCTACATATTGCTTTTTTAATCTAAAATTTTATGTGATTTGTCCAAGGTGAGTGAACTTTGTAACAAGTTTCATGTGATTATTGTGACAAAAAATTAGCCATTCATCCAATCCTTTATTTACAAATTTCTTGTAGTGAAAATTTAATACATAAGGAGATTACAACTAATGAGAGAGAGCATCAAAAAAATTTGATGCTTGCATCTAAAGAAGCACGTGTAGCTGAGAAGGTTGGAAAAGAGATCACCAAGTATAATCAATTTAATGAAAAGGCCATGAAAAAGAAATTTGATGAGGCCTAATTTGCAAAATGTTGTGTTGAGGTTGACAAGGTCTTAAATGTCACAATTCAAATTAATACACCTTTACTAAAGTGTACTTATCGAACTCCATTTTGTGGCTCCACACCTATAATCTACGAATTCAATATGCATGCAACAATTGAAAAAAGAAGAGCTAGGAAAGAATATCAAGATGCTTCATACATCATTTTGGTTGAACCCAAGCAAGTCAATTGATCGAATCTTCATTATGTTCTTATGGAGTGATTGATTTCGTGCTATTGAAATGGTGGCTTGCAAGTAGGACAACGATCATTCCAACAATTGAACATGGTTTTTACAAGTTGTACTAGTAGTTTCATACATGTAGTAAAATTTCATTTTAACAATAGTTGTTATCACAATTTAACACAATGAAATGATGTCCCTCAATATACCATTTTCATTACTTTTGTGACTAGGAAGCATTTGTTTTGGGTTACACACAATGACGAATTTTTTAACACTTTCATTGCTTTTGTGTTTAAGAAGCATTTGTTTTGAGTTACCCATAAGGATGAATATTGTCATTACTTTTGCAACTATAAACAATTGTTTTGGGTTGTCCATAGATTTAAATTTTAAAATACTATCATTGCTTTTGTGATGAGAAAACATTTGTTTTGGGGCACCCACGACAACAAATATTATTAGGAGACAACCTAAGCCTACATGATTTTTTTTTGTGTACAATATCAATTGATTTTTATGAATTAGTATGGGAAGGGCAAGCTTAAAACTAGAAACTCACATGAACCCTAAACCTTTAGCTACTTATAATAAGTGTCTATATGGACAATTTGATATCTTTCCATTCCTCTTTACTTGGGAATCAATTTAATATATTTCAATTCAAAATTGTCTAAAACCTAAAGTCTTCTTCCCTAAACTACTAGTTTTGACAAATCATTAGCATTAAAAAATTTCTTTATATAGCAAAGGGCTATATATTTTCAAAAACCCATGTTTAGGATTTTTTTTGGAGCAAAATTTCATCATTTTGGGTGAAATATTTTGGATTTTTTTTTTGGGGTCACACATTCCCCTTTTTATTCTGAAAATTTGCCAAAACACGATCACCAAAAATCACCACGATTGCCTACAACATGAAAACATGCTTAAGATTTTTACTACTATCATATTTTGAAAATCACCAAATTAGGCTAAATATTCATATGTATATATGATCACCACTTGAACAACATCACAAAATGTATTCCAATTCCGTGAGGCTCTCAATTGGCAACCTAAAGTTGTACATTATCCTTGTGCGGGTGGCCTAGTTTTTATTCCCTTCCAAAAAAGCCCATGGAAAACCAAGAGAATGGCGTATACCAAATATACTAGGTTTTTCCAAAGTGGAAAAATAGGCGTCCATAGACTTTTGGTTGGTTATGGTGGTGCCAAAAACACATGACTAACAACATACATTCGGACGAGGCTAGCTAAAACCACCACTTGAATGTTATGCATTTGTTGGATGAAGTATACATAAAAGGTGCTATCATGTTCCTATGTATGTATGTATGTATGTATGTATGATATGGAAAACCTATTATATGAATCGCTTGTGGTGCAAAAAACACTTGGCATTGTGCATAGCAAAGTGCGAATTTTTTATCAACAAAAATCCACATTCTCATCTTCCCGTCTCTCTCTCGCTTTGTAACACTTGTCCTACACCCTACTTTCACGTGGCGGATTGTTAGTGGACTAAGGGTTAAGATTTATCACTCACTTATAATTACCTACCTCGGAATAGAAAAAGACAAAAAAAAAAGAGGGAAAAGAGAAGAAAAAGGAAAATGACGTATGGTTTTTGACAATTTCAAACACTTCCAAAAAACCCTAAAAATGACCAACAATTGGTTGCTCTAGTCTTCTTTTCCCTTCATTTACTCCAAAAGTCTTGTTAGGGCGGGGGTGGTGGGATTTGTGGGTTGTGGTCAATGGGATGAACTCATTGTATGAACTTCATCCATCTTGACTAGATACCATTTTGCTAGGCAATTTTTATTTTTTTTATAATAAATTATATGTAAAAATGTATGTGTTCCAATTACTTAATCAATTTTCATGAATTTAAAATACCCAAAAAAAAAAGGTCACATGGAAATTAATTCAGACAAAGATTTCCAAAAAATATCCCCATAGTCATCCAGTTAGCATCCGGATTATGTTCATCCAAAGAGGGGAGGTTAACCCGCCACTTGTACCTTTTCCCGAGTACAGAGTGTGTAAAACTACCGGCCAAAAGTAAACTCTGGGTTAAATTCCAAACCAGAGGAGGGTTAGTAAACTTCGGGTTAGCCTGTAGAAGGACTCCTCCTCCTTCCCCCTTCCCTTTCGTCTTTCGCCATTGTCACAGAAAGCTTTAGCTTGCACGCCATCGCTCTTTGCTCTGCGTCAATGCACCGTCTGCCCGTGCTCAGATCCGCTTTCTGTATCGATTTGGCGTTTCGTGTGGTTTCTATGCCCCAGGTACATCTTTCTCCAACGCAATTTCTGTGAAAAATTTGGAGCTGTATATGTCCAGTTGAATGGCTGTGGTTTTCGTCCTCTTTTGCTACTGTGCTTCGAAAATTTCGTGACGATGATGATAACCGAATGATTTGGAGCATCTGCTTTGTCGCTGCCGTTTTCTTTTTCACTTATATCTTCCTCCTCTAAGTTTTCTGAAAATTATTTTCCGTTCTCTGGTCTTATTGTTTCTTGCACTCCTGTTTTCATCTCCCTCTGGATCTCTCATAGCTGCATCGTCTCTCCTTTTTCATTCGTTTCTTATTCTTTGTTTCCTATTATATTTTTCTTGTAATCGTGAAGATTGAGACTGACGGGTTTTGTTTCGTGCTCAAAGGATATTGGACTTCTTTTGCTTCGATTCTGTGAACAATAATACAGTGTTGTCTTAAAAGTTCTATTTGTCCCCCTCAAATGCGAGCCACGCTCGGCCGTCTTTTATCTGCCCTGTATGTGTCCATTAATTCGTAAATTCTTCTTTCTTCACATGTCCATCTCTTCTTGTATGCCTTTTTTCCCCTCTCAAATTCTGTGAAATCCTGAAGCAGCAGCAAGGCAACGCCTTCATGGTTGTGGTTCATTCTGAAGTTTCCCGTTCTTGGATCTTATTTTGCCACTGGTTAGGAAAATTGATCATCTTTGTGTGTGTGTGTGTGTGTGTGTTCCTGTGCCCTATGTCTCTTCTCTTGTAGGTATGTCAGTTGTACTTTTGTGAATGGAATTCGAACTCTCTGTAGTTTTTTGGTGTAGTGTGCTGGACTAGGGCACTGTGACCTGACAGAACCTTCACTGGTGGTGTTTTGTGTGCCTGACAGACCACCGAGTCATTGTCTTTGATGTTACTATGGTCTGCCACTGTCACAATTCTGTATCATTAAATTCAGAAGGCAGCTGCACTGGATTCTCAAGTAAGTTCTTCTTAAGAGAAACTGCTAGCTAGGACGAAGTTCCTCCTTGATGTTCAGGAAAGACATCACAAAAAGAAGCACACATGTTTCCATGCCATTATTGCTCTGCATGATGACTTCAATTTACAAAGCAGGACAAGCAAAACTGGAACTAGAAATTTACAGTATTGAGGGGAATTACTACCTTCCTGCACTGGAACTTTTGTTTCTTAGAAGAAGAAACTCATCACAGCACAATTGGTGAAGACATAGAATTGACACAAAATGGGGTGTACACTGATTTGGGTTATGTATGTGAGCTCCACATGATGATAATATGCAATTTGAAGTTCCAAGTAGCGTATTCAGTCTCCAGTCAAAAGTGATGAGTGAGGTTTCTATCTCCTTGATATCAGAGGAGCTAGTGCGCTGGGAGAAGGGGAAAAGTCCTGATAGTATTTCCATCATGAAGTTTTCTTTTTGGAATTTTGATCATTCTGTGATACTGGGCAATGGGTTTTGTTGCCTGCAGGTATCTAGCTCTCTTGCAAAACTCCTGCTCTTCCTGTTTCATCCACATTTTTCACCTCATATGGCAACAACTACAGAATCCAGTATTCCATCACTTGGTGATCTGACTAGTACAGAGGGGTTACCAATGCTACCACCTTCTGCTGGCACCAAGTACCTTGCACTTGAACCAACTACCATACTAGTGGCACTTGCTATTGCCATTATTACAACTTTCATTCTCATATTTGTCTTCAACAAGGATGGGAAAAAATTGAAGCAACGTGCTGTTACATGCAATGTGGGAGGTGAACCTGGGCTTGCAAAGCGCAACCATCGTTTTTTGAGCCTGGTCGAGACACCATGGGAGGGGGCCAGCACACTGGCATTCCTGTTTGAGCAAGCTTGTCACCAATATCCTGGGAACCACTTCCTGGGGTCACGTGAACTCATCAAGCAAGAGACAGAAGTTAGCAAAGATGGTAGGAGCTTTGAGAAGCTTACTCTTGGAAAATACAATTGGGTAACCTATGGGCAGGCGCTCCAACGTGTTACAAACTTCGCTTCAGGGCTGGTGGCCATTGGCCATCAGAAGGGAGAGAGGGTCGCCCTATTTTCTGAGACACGGGCAGAGTGGATGCTGGCTCTCCAGGTATTTATGCTTTCCTAAGTGTTCCTTGCAGTTTCAACTGCAAAATGTAGGGGTTCAGTGTGGTGTGGGACAGGCGACTACATTTTGGGGGAGATGGGAACATAATGGTGGATATATTGTATGCATATCATGTGCCACATAAGCTTTGATGATTTTGTACTTTGATGTGAAGGGCTGCTTTCGACGGAGTGCTCCAGTGGTGACCATCTATGCATCATTAGGGGAGGAGGCACTTGCATATTCTTTGAATCAGGTCAGCTTAAAAACTTACATTCATGTTTGTAGGAAAAATACTATGTCCTGGAAAGGGTATAGCTGCCTTCATGTGGAATTGGTCCTTCATTACAGCATTTGGTCAGAATTCTCACACTTTTTAAGTTCAGAAGGCTTCGGGGAACTGGAATTGAATCTTACCTGGGTTTGTGATCAGAGGAGCAAAAACAGCAGTGTGATGGATATAAAGTGACTCTATTGTGCTGTGGTTGTATGTATGCGACCATATTAGGTTCTGCTTGTATCTGTAGTAATGAAGACAAGTGTGTGGTTGTTTCCAGACAGAGGTTACCACAGTGGTGTGTGACCGCAAGCAGCTGCAGAAGCTGGTGGGTTTAAGTGACCACCTTGAGACGGTTAAAAGGGTTGTGTATATTGAAGATGAGCCCAAGTCAAGTCCATCTCTTAAGGGAAGGAGCAATGAGTGGACAGTGGCTTCCTTCTCACATGTTGAGAGCTTGGGTGAACAGTTACCTGCTGAAGCTGAAATGCCTGCTCCTAATGATGTTGCTGTCATCATGTACACTAGTGGCAGCACAGGAATGCCCAAGGTAGCTTTCCCTGAGTCTACTTCAATATACCTTTTCGACTTACAGGACTGAGGGATAGTGTTTTGTGTAATTTTGTGTCTGTCTCTCAATGTCAAAAATCCAATTCAGCTTCAGCATCATTGAAGACTAATAATCAGCTGCTGCTCAAACCTGCTCACTCTGGGGTTCACCCAAAGAATCTCTTGGGCAGTACTTCTGAATAGCCAATTGTTATTATAACCAGCCCCAGTGCTTTCCAAGATGAGACAGAATCTGTTTTGAATCTTTGTTTTCACATTGCCTTTTAGCATGCCAGAGTTCATCTGTATCAGGCTGGTCCTTATCGTCCTAAATTTGCATATGGGCTGTCTCACAATCTGTCCAACAAAGGTTACCCCTTATGACTCTCAAATTGGTCTAAATTGATTCTTATATGGTCAAGTTCAGTCAAGACTACTGAGTTGAATACTGGTATGATTGGAGGTTGTCATTTTGACTCTTTCATGGTTTAGGGGGTCATAAAGATGGAATGGTGACAATTACCTCTTCAGATAGTGTGAGCCATGGCTTTTTATTTCATAGTTCAAGATTGAGTTTATGTCTATTTTCTTTCCTTCTGTGTTGAGGAGAATAGGGTAAGAACTGAAGAGGTGATTGCAGGGAGTGGTGATGTCCCATGCAAACATTGTTGCAACAGTAGCAGCAGAAGTGACAGCAGTTCCTGAATTGAGCTGCAAGGATATCTATCTAGCTTATTTGCCACTGGCCCACATTTTGGAACTTGCTGCAGAGGTATGCTCCATGTCTGTGATATTACATGTGGATGAGTTGGCAGTGTTGTGATGTTGTCCTACTTGCCATCTACCTTTTCTTTTACTGCATGTCAGGATATCACCAAGTGACTCCAAGCATTCCCCTTATCCATGCAAATGTTAAAAAATTAAGGAGGCAAAGGATATTCAAGATGTTGTACATAGACATGTCAGGCTTTTTCAGAAAGAGAGGAAGATTTTTTTTTAGGGTCAGGCACTGTCACTGAGAATGGCACATTGGCTTTCATCACTATTAAAACTCATTCTTGTGGTGTTTGTTTCAGTTTTTCTGGTTACCTTCAAATTGTTGCTGTGGAGTTTTGTCTGCAATCTCTAGATATGTGAACATGTCCAAGTTAGCTGAAAGTCATATGCTATATATGCTAGTGTTGATGAATATAAACTGATTGCCAATGTGATCAACTTATTTGTGTGAGATGATGGATCCAGACTACAATGATTGCTGCTGGTGTAGCAATTGGGTATGGATCACCATTGACTTTGACAGATACCTCCAATAAGATCAAACATGGTACTAAAGGGGATGTTAGTGAACTCAAGCCAACATTAATGACTGCAGTACCAGCAATCCTTGACCGTGTTCGAGATGGGGTGAGGAAAAAGGTAAGGAGAAATCCATTTTGAGCTTACCTTAGCTGTTGCTGACTGTTGCAGCAAGTGCAAAGGGCAGCTTCTGTTTGTTGTGTTGCTCAGTATAAAGGTAGTTCTTTCCAATTCTTTCAAGTTGAGCACTTTTGAAAAGTGTAATGATGTTATATGGTTTGCCTCTGTAGTGCTCTGGTCTACATCTAGAGATTGGCTACTGTTTATATGGATTACTCTACCACATATTAAGCCTCTGGTTCATGCTCTTAATCTGTTCAACTGTAGACATACAGCAGGTCAAATTTCTTGATATGCATGCACTTTTGTGCACACGTGTCTGATTTCATATTCTGTTCTTACAGGCTAGATTGTGATGTCTGTTTGAGCAGGTGGATTCATCAGGAGGGTTTGTAAAGAGTCTTTTTCAATTAGCTTATGACCGCAGGCTGAAGGCTATTGAAGGAAGCTGGTTGGGAGCATGGGGGCTTGAGAAACTGCTGTGGGATGTCTTGGTATTCAAGAAGATCCAGGCTATCCTTGGGGGAAATATCAGGGGAATGCTTTCTGGAGGGGCTCCACTTTCTAGGGACACTCAACGTTTCATCAATATCTGCTTTGGGTATGATGTTGGCCTCTGCAGAATTGATTTTTCTAGATTGATGGAGTCATTGCAGTCTGTGTTTACTATTTTGGGAGGTGGTGCCATTGATGCTTTATCATGGTTACAAATGCTGTGGAAGTCTAGTTGGGATTTGTATTTGGAACTCAAAACCACTTGTCATTCTGAAGTTTATTTAACGTGGAGGTGTGGTTACCCTGATTCCTGAAGCAAGATGTGTGTTGGGGTTGGATGGGTTAACACAGGGCTCCTATAGGCCAAGGGTATGGCTTGACAGAAACCTGTGCTGGTGGAACATTCAGTGAATGGGATGACATATCAGTGGGACGTGTGGGTCCCCCAGTGCCTTGTTGTTACATCAAGGTAAACTTCAAGCATGCTTTTGTATGCCAGGATTATGTATGAAGATACTTCAATTCCAGGCACAAAGTGTCATGCAAGATCCAGATTCTGACTGAATCTTTTGAATGGGTGTGATACAGTTAGTAAGCTGGGAAGAGGGTAACTACCGGTATACAGATAATCCACCCAAAGGTGAGATTGTGATTGGTGGGCCAAATGTCACTTTGGGCTATTTCAAAAATCAAGCTAAGACAGAGGAGGATTTCAAGGTAGGTTCTGTTTGTTTACAACTTACCTTGCTCAATATGATGTATCAGGGAGCACTCACTCTTGACAGCCACTCAAGAGAGCTAAAGACAGACAAAAGCTGTATTCTTAATGATGTGGAATCTTATGCATACATCAGAACAGGCTGGAACATTTGCTCTGAGGAAAACTGGGATCCCAGGAGCAGTACTATCACTTAAACCAATGTTGTGACTCTCAATGATAGCAGGAAACCTTGGACAGGCATGAATAGGCATGTGTATGATATGCTGGAAGTGTGATAGTCCTCTCCAGTGGCAGAGCTTTCCAGTATGGCTGTCTCTAGCAAAAGTTTGCACATGACCAAATCTATCATTCCTTGAGAAATGCTTGTAGTGATGATTTCTGATCACTCCAATACTGCTATTGCCATTGAAGACAGATGAGAGGGGAATGCGCTGGTTCTACACGGGTGACATTGGACAGTTCCATGAGGATGGCTGTGTAGAGATTATTGACCGTAAGAAGGATATTGTAAAGTTGCAACATGGTGAATATGTGTCACTTGGCAAGGTACTTTCTCCCTTGGGTGTTTTCCTCTTGTACTTTCTGCCATGATTGTAGACATAATTGTTTGCTTTGCAGCTCTTTCTAAGAGTTTTTGTGTGGTAGGTGGAGGCAGTGCTTGCAGGAAGTCCTTATGTGGAAAGTATCATGCTAAATGCTGATCCATTTCACAGCAACTGCGTGGCCCTTGTAGTTGTAGTCCATTCAGCACTGGAAGGTTGGGCCAAGAAATCAGGCATCCAATACTCCAGTTTCGCTGACTTGTGTGAGAAACCAGAGAGCATTAAGGAGGTTCTTGCTTCACTTGCTAAGGTCAGTCGAGATCCTGCAAAATCTCCTTTCACCTAGTCCCAGTGTACAATTTTGTGACATCTGAAAGATTAGTTGGATATTCTGATTTTATCTGTGTCTTTGTCAGTTGCAACACACAGTTCCTATGCCATCTCATTGAAATAATGTCATGCTCATCATGTCAATGCTGGGAGGGAAGATACACATTGTGCTCTAAATAGAATGTATTTTATGGACCCATTTGGATGCTAGTATGTGTGGGGATTTGAAAGCAGCTTGCACCATCTGCAGACATGATGCTTTCCTTTCTGAAGTGGACATTTCTGCAGAGTCCTGATGCATGTCATCAGCTTTAAGTAATCATTTGATGTCATCAGTACACATCAAAAGAAAAGGAGGCTACATTGGAGTAATATTGGATAGTGATAAGAACAACATTGAGAAGCTGCTGCTTTCATGTGTGTGTAGGTGGGAAAGGAAGGGCGTCTGGAGAGAGTTGAGATCCCAACAAATGTGAAGCTGCTCCATGAGCCTTGGACCCCTGAAACAGGGTTGGTTACAGCAGCAATGAAGATTAAGCGAGAGAAAATCCGAAAACAGTTTGCAGATGATCTCAAGGAATTGTACCATAAGTAGGAGCCACCAGGTACATGACCCTTGAAACAACACAGTGGTGGTTCTATGGTTTGCCAAAGACTGTAAACAGAGCTGGACATTTGCTGATGATTCCGTTGTCCCAAGTGATTGAATCTTGTGTGCATTTTGTGTAGATACTAGGCACTTTTGCCCTGTCTCTTGAAACGCAGGGTTACCATTGAGACCATTGATATATACTTGGAAACATGTTTGTAAACATAATGGTAATTTAGTAATTCTGATTTATTATGTTTCTGTCATTTGAAGATTCTTATTGACCAATGTGCAAGAAAGCACATATGGTTCAAGGATCCTTTAGATTTTTGGTGTTGACACGGCAGTTTGCATGGAGATGACTATTGGATGGTGTTGCAGAATTGCACCTTTCAAGTCTGTTGAATGAGAGAGCGGGGGGTCATTAACAAGACTCTTTAGGTATCCACTCTCATACAAAACTCCCTTGAAGAAAGGCATTTTAGACACAGACACTTAGAAGCGTTGATTTGTGATGTTGATTTGTGATGGGAAATAATATACACATATGTTTCCATTTCTAAAGGGAGGGAAAATGGTGCACTAAATGAGAAGCAATTGAGTCCTTCGGTTTTGCTACAATCCTGTGTGTTAACAAACTTGCTATTGTTACTAGTACAAGGAAACGATAACCATTATTACTGCCACAAAAGCTTGGTTGATGTGAAGAACATTTTGAACAAATGTTTGAGTACACCAATCAACAAGTACTCAAAAGACTTCATGAAGCAAACCACTGCAAAGGCAGAATGGGATCATTTCCTTGAACTTGAACAATAGAAACTTGTGTTCACTAAATGGGATATAACACTTCAATGCAAAAGTTTCCAAATAGGTGAACATGCTCTAGAAGGAAGGAAGGAAGGAAGATGAGCAGAGAGGCAATAGCGATAATGGACACTCCAAATCCTCTCCCTTCATGTTTTTATTTATAAGTCTTCAAGAGATGGAATCTGTTTGGATCTGGGATTGAAAGGATGGGGTATGGATGCAAATGGAACCTGTAAATTCACTGGCCTGACTGAACCAACAGCCTTTATAGGATCAGGATGGATGGATGGATGGATGGTGGGTGGATCAAATACTTTTTTCATTGGGTGTCTACTCCCTAGCTAACCATGGTTGTTAACTCAGGTTGTTGTTTCACCTACCTACACCTACTAACAAGCCACTAGCCCTTGCCTACCTACAAACCATCTACATTCATCTGCAGAAGTAATAGTAGTAGTAGTAGTAGTAGTCACTAGTTGCCTGTTGTCCTACCTACCTACCTACCTATGTACCTACACACTAGACCTTTTTTTTTTTTTGAACATGATGGGTTACCAAGGTGAAGCCTAACATCAACTCAGGTTGGGTTTCATCCACAGAATAGGCTTTGAATGGATGAAGTTTCATCCATTTGATATGAGATGTAATCCACTTTGTGGTTTGATCACCATGTAGATTTGCGCACAATCCCAACTAGTGACAATGAACTGATGAAAAAACCTCCATGTTGTTGCACACAACCACAACTCAACTATGATCAATGAATGAAAAAAAATTTAATTACAATGATTCATCAAAGCTAGTTTAGGTAGGACAACTTTTAGATTTCATAGGTCATAAGTTGTAATTATCATTGTCACTTGAACAATTCCAAACTATAATCTATTTAGCCCATTACCAAGTAAATGCATTTTTTTGGATTTATCTTTTTAAGATTTTTTTCTCCAACACCATATTCATATATAAATTTTCAATACCTTCTCCACCAATTGGTATCTCATTTTTCTTCGATAGAATTTGAATTTGAATTGAATTAGATCTTAATCCAATTGTTGGATTGAATGTAGTTAAATTAAAATTCAACTCAATTCAAATAAAATTCAATTCAATGTATTCAAGTTAAATTTCAATTAAAATTACATGCAATCTCATTCAATATTTTCATTCATATGAAACTTGATTTCCTAAAATTCAATTTTTTTAAAACATCAATTGATTAGTAGATTGTCATTGGTGGTAATGCATAGCACCACAGAGCTCAAGTGAATTGATTTTGTCAAATTTTAAGTTTCATTTGAGATACAATGTCTAAATTAACATATCACCCAATTACAATAGACTAATCATGTTTTTTTTTTTAATAGAATGCAAGAGTATGAGGAAATGGTATTGGAATCAACATGTAGGTTTGGTTTGAGTCAGTTTACTCTAAATCAACCCACAAGTTCTACTCGTAAATATTGAATTAATATCATGATGTATTGTGTGGATGAGATCAAGGAAAATTCGATGGTTTATAAAAACAAATGAAGATCTACATCACATAAGCTCAAAACTTATGCACATGTGTTTTTAAGAATTCACATACATGCCACCTCATTAAAATTCTCAATCACCAAGGAATATAAGATCACCAATTGCTTCACAATAGGACTAAGTTTCGAATTTGAAGATGCTAAAAAACCAATGCCAACACCTACAAAACTATGATGGGGTGCATGCTCTAAAAACCCTCATTTACTTACCTACCATTACCCCATAAGAACAAGCCCATAAATCTAGTTTATAAGAGGCAATTATCAATGTCACTAGTTGCTGGTACAATATATTTTAATAATATCAAATCAATAGATCAATAGATTAATTGTTTTGCCCTACTTTTATGGATTACAACGATGAATCTAATGTATAGAGGGGGTAATGTTAATTAACTTTTTTAGTAATTTTTTAAATAAAAAATTTAATTGTTTAGTTTTCTTTTACTAGTTGAATGCTAGTTTTTTAATGGTCAAAATGTTAGTTTGAATTTAAACTGTGATCAAGACATTTTTCAAAACATAACAAGTTTGAATTGTCATTCTTGTTGTATTTTTAAGTTGATCATCTTCACAATTTGAATGATGAAATGTTTTGCAAGTTCTTTCCATTGTAATTATAAAAGGAATTATGTGGTAAGAAAATAGGAGATTTGAGAAGCACAAAAGAGCTTCATTAAGTTTTTCTTTGTGAACTTTGTTCTAAATTTTGTTTTCTTGAAGTTTTTTCATTGTATGAAAAAGTACATATTTGAATAATTGAAAAAAAACTCAAAAATAATAAGAATAAAATTGTGTTTTTATGTGTAAGCTATACCAAAATGTAATAAAACAACACATATTCAATAGACAAATTAAAATTATGAAATCTCATTCCCATATACCTTGTCTTTATTGGAATATTCAATTTTCTTGGGAAAGTATTATAATTTTCACAAGTCTTGTTCCATTTCTACCTGTTTTTTTGAGATTTTTTGGCCAAGTTATTCATTTTTGCAAATTTGATTAAGTAGATTTGATTGAAACAAATCTCAAATTGTTACATATTTTTTCATTAATTGAAAAAACATGGCCAAAACAAGTCCCTTGAAAGCTTTCATCCAATCCAACAGCTTCACATTTCATAATGGATTTTAGGGTAATTATCATGGCATTCGAATTTGACCCTTCATCTTCAACATAAACAATGATTCTTCTTTTCAACCCATATTGATTAAACAAGCTTGTCAAATTATTGACCAAGGCTTGATAAGTTATTTTTTTGATCTTACACAAATTAATAATACATGTTTAAGTTACTAATTATATCTCAAAAAACTAATCACAAGGGAAAATTTGTCATGATCCTTTAGACATCCATAAATCAAAACTTGATATTGCATAAATATCATGTGCCAATTTTGACATATATATATATATAGTTTTCTCCACCAAATTAAGTAATATTTTCTTTGAATTTTTTTTCTTAAATGGGAAGACAACTAAAGGACATAAATCTAAAACCATTCATTTGAGCCATACACTTTCCACAAATTGCAAGGATAATTGATTTTTCACAATTAAGAGGCCAAGATCTTATAATTTTTTTTTTTTGTTGTGTGTCATCTTTTAAAAAAAGGTTTTTTCACATCAAAATAAATAAATTTGCACCCGTAAAAACATTAAGCCTCTTTCCATTACTTGTTTCTTGAACTTACTTCACACTTCTTTTCATTGAACTATTCATTTCTTCTTCAAACTTTTTTGCATTAATTCCATGATATGCATCCACATGTTTTTGTCAAAGTTATTATTCCTTAAGTTATATAATATGTTACTAGACCTTTTCTTTCTTTAGTGCTTAACTTAGGTACATTTACATTATTATTGTAACAAAGGATACATTTCATGATTTGAGGACTCCCCCTTCAACATCTTTTTCATCATTAACACAATAAAAAGACCCAAAAAATGCATTTCTATTATGACCTCTCCACATTTTCCTTTGAATATGTAATTGCTGCAATTTTATTTCCTTTTGTTCTTCTAAATTTCTTGCTCTACTGTTTTTTGTTTGAAGACTTCTTTTCACAACTTTTTCCATAGCTATGCCACTGAAATGTATTTCATGTTCATTTTCAATTATCATTACATTTTCATTGTCGCTTGACATTTTTCACAAGAAAAATACTCAACAAGGTGGAGAAATGTTTTAATACATATTTTACCATATGTGGGTTATTCTTTAAGTTCAAATGATCTACGTTATATGAAAATTAAATCCTAACAATTACAATGAAAAATAACTTATTTCTCTCTCTTCTTTTTATCCTAGAAAAATGTATTATAACCAAAAAAATGCAAGTGTAAAAAGAGCAAAACATTTGAAAAATAAAACCTACACACGACAAACAATGTCATGATTAGTGTTTTTGTTTTTAAACCACAAAAAAAACATAAAAGAAAAAGAAACAAAAGAAAAGAATTTAGATGTATATAAAAGGGGGGGGGGGGGGGGGGGGGGGGGGAGAAACAAAAACAAAAAACAAAAAAGGGGAAAAAAAAACACACACACACACAAAAAAAAAATCTTGATGGAAAGAAGGGGAAAAAAAAAGATAAAACATACTTGTTGAATGTGGTTGGAGAATTTTGTTGTAATGGAGAGGATTTCTTCCTAAACTTGTAGTAAAAGTTCTTAGACCTATAGCAAGAGCTATTTTTTAAACCTACATGAAAAAACCTAGAGAGAAAATATCGATCTATAATTGTAAACAATAACACAACAATTCAACAACACGCAATGACCAATAACAAAAAAAGACAAGGGGTGTGTCATTTTGTGGCCTTGCCATTTACATGAAAATATATCTTAAGGAACAAAAAGAATTATGGAAATTCAAATATTTCACCATGCATAAATATAATCTTTAAAAAAATCCTCTAAAAGAAACCAAAATCCTTTCAAGATATTATAACTTTGTAACTAATCTCAAGTTTCAATACGAGCCAAAATATCATCTTTCAAAAATCCTTGTATAAAAAAAAACCTATTCTACCTAGGGCCAAAATCTATTAAGTTACTAAATACTCTATAATGAATCTAAACACAATATCCTTGCCTTGGTAGGCAAGGCCAATAAAAATACAAAATGATAGTTTATATAAAGGAGAGTGTGGTGGAGAAGAAGCTTATGCTCCAACAACCACTATAGAATGTGGGGGCATTGCTTCTCTTTCAAACCCTAATTTTCAAAAAAACACTTTCAACCCGAAATTGCATAGGTGGTACCTCGTCAAAGAGAAATTAGACTAAGGTGCTTTTCATATATGTTAAGATGGATTTCCATTTGAGTTGTCCACTTGGGATGTTCTTCTCACATACTAGATTATGTGAGGGGGAGAGAGCAATTGCCAACGTTTTTGTGAAGGGATGTGTTCATCATCATTGTAACAAGTGCAAATGTTGTGTCTATGATGCAACTCTTTTCTAGGCCACAAATATAGCAGCTCCACCACCACATGGAGAAGAGGGATGTGAACCTAGAGGAGCTTGCTTCTACATGTTTACATGCACCCACAACTACATTGTACCCATCAACAACTTTTGCAATGCACTACATTTTGTTGTAGAACGCCCATGATAGAAACAAATGTGGCATTCATAGAGCAAGATGATTATAAATTTTCTTGTGTTCTCTCTTTCTATACTACCTTCATCTCACAATTCAGATGTTGTTTGCCAAATTTTCTTGACTTCATTATAATGACATCTTCTACCAAAAGTAAATCAAAAGATTGGACGCAATTCATGCAAGATGCAACATCTTATTATGGGTTTTGAATGATCAAAGTATATGATTTGAAAGGAAGGCTTTGTGCAATTCATGGAGGTTAAAGGGAAAAATTATGGCCACAGTTCTTTTTGGACCCTTCACAATGGTGGGATCATAGATTAGAGAAGGTCTCTGAACATTAGTCCTTTTAGAGTTCATATGTGAATGGAGGCATAACTTTTGTTGGTGTCAATATTGGTTCTTTCTCTTAGTTGCTACATTGGGATGGTTTAAACTTTGGTAGAAATTCCTTTTAGATTCTTTGCATAGGTGGGATGGTAGTAGTAGGTTGGAAAAGGTAAGTATATGCAATATGTTGTGTCAAAATTTTTTCCCTGATGGAGAAGGTCAAGGCATTTTTCTCTATTCTTCTAAAAGCATGTATGCCTAAAATGTGGAGAATATATGGCTAATCCGCTTGATTTGGATTTTTGGTTTTAGGTGAATCAAAGGTACTCAGATTTCAAATACAAGAAGACACATGAAGCACTCTAACTTGAAGACCAACGGGACTCACCATGGGTGGTAGCTAAGATAGTTACAATCGCACCATGCATAATGCAATTGCACATTTTTGCATGGAATAAAAGGCTTAAAACATATTTGAAAGATGGACAACTTGAAAAAGCATTGCAACTTTTCCAACAATTGCAATGAGAAGGAATAAGTCTTGATAAATTCAATTTATTCAAGTGGTTAATGCATGTGCTTAGTTTTAAACACTTGAAGACGATATGCATGTTCATAAATAGATCAATCAAAATGGTTGTGAGTTTGATGCCTTTGTGGGGAGTAGCTTGATTGGCATGTATGTAAAATGTGGGAGCATTGAACATGCTTGGGGATTGTTCAAAAAGATGCCATCTTGAGACATGGTGACCTGGAATTGCATGATATTGGGACATGTGAAATGTGGTCAAGGGCAAAATGCAATAGAGTTATTTCAACAAATGCAAAAAGAGGATGTGCAATCAAACTTTGTTACATTCACGGGGGTGTTGAATGCATGTGCCAACATGGAGGTGATTGAAGAGGGCAAGCATGTCCATGAGTAGATCATTGAAAGTGGATGGGTTTCAAATGTCTTTGTGCATTATAGTTTGGTTAACATGTATGCAAAATCTGGGAGCCTAGAGGATGCTTGGAGAATGTTCAACAAGATGGTGTCATGTGATGTGGTCTCTTGGAATGCCATGATATGGGGACATGTCAAATAAAGGCAATCCCAAAAGGCGTTACAACTATTTTATAGAATGCAATAGGAGGATGTGCAACCAAACTCTATCACTTTGCTGGGGGTGCTCAATGCATGTGTGAGCATAGAGGCAATTGAAGAGGGCAAGCATGCTCATGAGCAGATCATTGAAAGTGGATGGGATTTAAATGTCTTTGTAGGGAGTAGCTTGGTGGATATATATGCAAAATGTGGTAGCATGGAGGATGTTTGGACAATGTTCACCAAGATGCCATCTCAAAATGTGGTGACTTGGAATGCCGGGCTTGGAGGGTGTGCCATGCATGGGCTTGGTAACCAAGCTTTTAAACATTTTGAACAATTGTGTGAAGAAGGTGTAAAGCCAAGTGATACTACTTTTACTTGTCTCCTATCAGCTTGTAACCATGCAAGTTGGGTGGATGAAGGCATGCATTGTTATGTTGTGATGCGAAGATAGGTGGTTGGATCCTGTATGGGCTTTAGTCCATGTTTGGGTTTAGGGCTGTTTGAGGCGGCTGGCATTCATGGAAGGTGCTGGAGCTGAATTGATGAAGACAGCGAGTAATGACAGCTGGGAGGGCTGCAAGTGTTGGAGGGAAGAGACGTTGAAGGATTTGGAGAAGCTTCTGGAAGAAGCCAAGGAGCTCTGTCAGAAAAGATCAGACAGCTGAGGGGGCGGTAGTTTTCGAGGAGAGTAGATCAAAAAGACAGATAGGAGAGCGAGACAGTTTTGGGGAGAGATAGAAGGATTTGAGAGGAGAAGAACTCTGTAGCTCGGAACTTCGGCTATGTCTTGGATTTCCGCTGCGTCTGATAAGTAGCTGGGTTCATGCTACAGAAGAATAGAGAACAAGAGAAGGAGCAAGGACTTGTGGTTTCGTTGAAAGACATGCTTGTACTGTCGGGATGTAAATACTCAGTAAATATGATGCCAGAACTCTCATTTTTTAACCTTCATTTGTGTGCAAGTGGTTTCTAGAATGTCGTGCTGTTGTGTCTGGCAGTCTGTTGAAGCATGGTGTGTCAGAGAAGAGAGTGCAGGAGGATTGAGTATGAGAAGTTCAAAGCTTGATGAGCATCAGAGAAATCTGTAGAACGTAGGCGCCGGGGGTCTAGAGGCAGGTGGTGTATGCGTCGTCTGCTTTTCTGGGTCCCTCTCTTTTGGTTACAATGTGTCCATGACCATAGTTTACATGATATCTGCAAAATTGGAACATTACACATTGTTTTGTGAAAATATGACATTGTGGGGATGAAAATCATCGTAATAATTAATTAATCATGGATAACTTTTAACTACTCATATGACTAATATTACATTAAAATATTCTAAATAATAATAATAATAATAATTCCAAAACTGAAAAAAATGAATTAATTTTTTGAAATAAATAAATAATTCATTCTCTCAATGTTGAAGTTGACCTTAGACTATGGTAAATCACGGTATTGGACAAATACCATTATTATATTATTATTTAAAAAAAAGGAATGTTAGTTGGTAGGGTTTCTTTTCAATTATTTAATATCGAAAAATTGGCGAAAAATTAGAAAAAAAATAGAAAGATGGTATTTTTTTACATTAGGGAAATGAAACATTTCCAAAAAAATTTCATTATTTTTCACTCAAAAACGTCAAATTTTATAGGAGAAAGATACAGGCCCTGTAAGCGCGCACTCACCAATGGTGCAGCGTGGCCTAGCCTCCTAAGCGGCTAGGCGGTAGTAGCCCAAAAAATATCGTCTTCTTGTTATGACCCGCTACACCCGGGGTCGGTCCAAAGCCGCTGACTGCATAAACTATTGCCCGAACCGGCTAAAACCGGTCACCACGCTCTACAAGTCGCCTTTAAGTGCCTGCTATTGCCGGTGGCGCGCAGTCGGAGGAAGGGCAGAAAAAGAGACGACGAAAACTGCCACGTTTTTCGTCGTCGTCGTCGTCGCCGTCGTCGTCATCGTCTCGGCGCTTCTCTGCGCAGTTTGCACAGTTTCGATAGCACGCATTTTCATGCGGAGACTTGCAAGGGCGGAAAGTAGTGTCGTCGAATCTGGTTTCCTTTTATTTGAGCTTTGCAATTCGAGTCGGGTTCGTGGCACCAAGTTTGGTTCACGAGAAGTTTCGTTCTTTTCTTTTTTTTTCCTTTTTTTCTCTACATGCAGTGCGGAGGATGCTGAGGAGAAAGTGAGGACGCAGAGTTTTGGTTTCTGGTTTGGACGTGCAGTAAGCGGAATGGTTGCGCTGATATGTGAAGAATTGTACGCCTAGAAAACAAAAAATTCAGTGCTACTTATGTGGTGGAAGCGGTGCGAACAGATCGCAGTCAAGAAGTGAGAAAGCGACTTTGAGATCCGAGAGGTACGATCGGAACTTTTGGGGAGGAACTTGCACTGTTTGTGATGAGGAGGATTATTCTTGCCTATGAGAATGTGATGATTTTTTGGCGGTAGAAGGAAGATGAGCGAGTGCTAGTCTGACGAACTCGCCTCGTGCCTTTGTTTTCTCACTGTTGGATTTCAGTCGTATCGAGTGAAGAAAGATTGCCGGCCAGCAATTTTGCTATATGTATGGTGGTGACTGGTCTACTATTCTTACCCTAGTGTCAGAACCAAATGCAAGCCGGATCCGATTAGGAAATGCTTGTCATGTGTTTTGTTTTTGTTTTCCGCACTTGCTGTTCCTGTAGTTCGAGGACGGGATTTTCATTTGGGAAAGAGAATTGGATTGACATCAGTGTTGACAGGTGCCGACAAACAGTGTATCGCAAGTTCTCTTTGTTCCTCATTGCTCTGGAAACGTGTTTAGGAGTGCACACAACCTAGTCACCATAGAGTTTGCCAATAGTTTGGAGATTATCTTGATAAATAGATTTCAAAGTCCAGTTTGACTAAGGATAGTGTGGCTGGAAATTTGTGCAGTTTCCAAACAGTACACTCATTTGCAGAAGCAAAAGCTGAATGCTGGATAGACTGCAAGTTGGTGGAAGTCCATGAATCGGGAGTTTGGAAAGGCATGTTGCTGAAATCTTGTTGAAGACTCTCCTTCCATCAGAATCTTCCACAACATTAGAATTTATAGATAAATCTATTGTTAACACAAATTGAGATCTGTTTCCTCAACACATTGAATCAGCTCTGTAAACTGTCCAAGGAGTTGTGCATATCACCATGGAAGCTTTCCAGGGCATTGTTAGAGGTATGACAATGACAAGACAATCTCAATTCTCAAGGCCATTCTTAACACCAGGGGCCTCTTCAAGCCTTAGAAACAATATTGCTCAGACATCTTCTGGACTTACCTCATTCTCAAGAAGCTCTTGTTGCAGCAAGTATGCCAACAGAACATTCTGGGGCCCAAAACATGCATCTCCACGCACTTGGAAAAGTTTACAAGGGAATAAGAGTGTTGTACCCAGCTTGAAAGTTTGGGCATTGCAGCATGAGAATGTATTACCTCTTCCGTGTGATGATGAAATAGCATCGCTTGAACACTTGTTGGAGGCATCTCCGGACCAATCAACATTACCTACTACACCTACAGAGCAGCGCAATCAGCGTCTTGAGGCTCTTATTGAGCGGGTGTGTGAATCAAAATACCTTTCTCACTTGTCCTCACTAAGCCTGCACCAGAGGTCTTCCTTGTATGACTAACTCACTCTGTAAAAGCTATTAGCTTCTTATCCTGAGATCTCATTTGTTGCAGTGTAGTGTTATCAATTGAATTGTCATAGACAAGACAAAGATACTCCATGTAAATGAAAAAGGTCTGCTGCTAATGTTACTGTCACTCTCTGTCTCATCTCACACTTTCCCCTTTCTATATGGATATTTTGGGATGGTATGCAGGTCATATTTAACTGTCGTTTCTTCACATTGATGGCAGTTATGGGCTCCCTGGCAGGGTCACTACTTTGTTTCTTCAAGGTAAAGCCTCATTTTTTCATTTGGACAGTATAATTGTTGGGGTGGGGGGAAGGGGGGCAGTATCTTTTGAGGACTTGAGACTCAGGATGAACACAAAGACCACATAATGTCAATTGGCTCATGTCTGGACACAGCAACAGATGTGCTTTATTCACCTGTCTGCATTTCTTAGGCATAGTTGAAGTTGGTCAAGAACTCTAGATAAAGACAATGGGCAGGTGAAGTTGGAGTTTGAGACATTGAGACTGAAGGCCATCCTATGATATACCTTTGCTGTGAAATATGTTTGAATTTTTGAATGGTTATTGAGCAACATCTGGATGGGTCAAGCAGGGATCATTCTTTGTGGTGGAGTCGTTTATGGAGTATTTCCAAGCATCTTGGCAGGGACTGGGTACCAGTCAAGTTGTATTTCTTCTGGTGGAAGCTGTTGGTAGGTTGCCTTCTCCTTTCTCTTGTATTTTCACATTGTACAGTGAAATTTTATGTCTCATATTCTTTTATTCATATCACCACGTGTGTAAAACTCTTCAAATCCCTGTTTAATGCTTGTACCTGAATGTCATGACAGACTAATCACACTGCTGTGGGTTTGTAGATGTATATTTGATGGGGACAGTCATGCTCATATTTGGCATGGGCCTTTATGAACTTTTTGTTAGCACACTAGAGGTAGCTGGTGATGCAGCTGAAGGAATTCGCACTACTACATGTGGCTCAAATATGTTTGGCCTTTTCCACCTGAGGGTATAAACAACTTCCATGTCTCAATGTGTTCAAGCAGAGAAATTGTGCATGGAGAACTTGTACACTATTTCCTCCATGCTTCTGCTATGTAGAGTACAAAGGGAAACAACAATTCATGATGGACAGTATGCCAGCAAGACCTTAGGGAGATTGTAAACGAAGGTAAGGCAATTCGCACACTCAATGTTCTAGGACTCCAGCATCAGTGGCCTTCATGTCATCATGAGAGTGTTTCAAGAATTGATGTAATTGCTTGTTACCAATGAATGCAGGAGCGCCCCAAGTGGCTGGAGATTCACTCACTTGATGAGTTGAAAACAAAGCTGGGTCATGTGATTGTGATGATACTCCTAGTTGGAATGTTTGAGAAAAGCAAGAAGGTAGCCATCCACACAGTTGCTGATCTGCTCTGCTTATCAGCATCTATCCTACTTTCATCTGGCTCCCTCTTCCTCCTCTCTAAGCTCCATGCCAACCTCCAGGAGTAAACCCATTTAGCAATTGAATCAAGCTATGTGCCAAATTTGCAAGGATTCAGGTCTCATCTATTTCTCTCAAGCGGAAAAGCTCAAATTCCCTGTGGAAATGCTGAACGGCATCTCTCACTGATCTGTTGTCTATATACTGCTCTCTTAAGGTACGCTCTCATGTAGTAAATCAAAGCCACCACTCTCTATCCAGCTTTACAGTTGAGAGGGGGCAATTGAACTGAATATTTTAATATGACAGCCTATTTACTGAATATGGAAACAGGCTAAAATATCAATCAATAGATAATACAGTCCCATGTACATGCAAATGTGCCGAATGAAGGTTTTAATGATAAATTGCATTATAACTATCAGTCAGTTTGAACATGATTGTGTAATGTCTATTTGCAGTCAGTCATGTGTACCTCATCGGTCTGACCAAGTTGGTAGCTAGAGAAGAGGTCTTCTTTGTGGCCAATTACTGCTACAAAGACTTAGATCATTCCTCTCTGAAGACCTTTGTCACAGTTTTTAAGTCTGGAAAGTCTGCAATCTGACAGAAAACACTACTCACCCACTAGTTTGTCCTCTGGGTGATGGCCAAATCACAAATCTCTTAGCAGCATTTTGCTTGCCACAATTTAAGTTAGAAAAATTTGCTAGTGACAGGAAAAACCACTCACCCGCTAGTTTATACTCTCCAAGACAGCTGCATCACAGAACTCAAAAGCAGCATTTTCTTGCCTTGGAACTTCTTGCCGACCAGAATGTCAAACAGGACTTTCATCTTGAAGCAGTTTCACCCTGAAGCAGATAATTAGGAAATGAAATCTACCTGTGATTACATGAGCAGCATTTTCTTGCCACGATTAAGTTTGGAAACTTTGCAATCAACAGCAAAAAGAACTCTCCCACTGGTTTATCATCTCCAAGGCAGCTGAATCACAAACTCTGAGCAGCATTTTCTTGCCTTAGAACTTCTTGCCAACTAGAATGTCAAACAGGACTTTTCACCTTCAAGCAGATAACTAAAAACAAAAGCTCCCTTCACTTCCACATGACTGATCATACAAAATCACTGTTCGGTCTTCAATATCAACAGTTAGAAGCAAATGTTCCTGTACAATCTGTCCAGTAACTTTTATGAGAAGAAGCCCCACAGTGTGGCCAATGTCATCCCTTAGCAAGAGAGACCGTCTTTCACTTCTAGGCATAACAGGCCATTGCAGCACTACAGCTCAAGGACCAGGAGATGAAAAATGCAGTGCAAGTCTTGAGTGTTTATTTGCTCATCCCATTTACAAGCCCAAATAAGCCTCTAACCTGTTCAGCTGAATATAGCCATTGTTTGTGATGATTGCAATGTGTCTAATGCTCTACAATTCCAAAATGTGTGTACAACTCTGAAGAAAGTTTTCTGAATTCCTCCCAATCACTTACATAAGAGCCTACCTCGGCTGATGGAGGAGAAGGTTTTAATTGAGTCTTGGAGCTTGACCAATCAATCAGAGTAATGCAGTCTTAGCTCTAGGGTGCAACAAGCAGAATGCATGCAAACTCTAATCACCCTCCACAAACTCTAATCCCACTACATATAATGCTCGGACTTCAATGCCCATATTGTACATGCCATCTGCACTTCTCTGGCTCATGAGCCATGGCCAAGTTGGACTGCTCTTAAAACTTGCTCCAGGTCACTGTTGCACCTTCTGGTTGAGACATCAAAGTCAATAACATAGCCAATCCTACAACCCATCATCACTATCCAACCACCTCTCAAGTTCATCTTCCTCATCATGACCCCGATAGTCGTCATCAACATCATCTCCTTCCCCTGAGAACATGCGACCAAGTTCTGTTCCATCGCAGAGTATGTTCACTGATGGACGCACCTTGATTACAGACAACAGAATCTCTTGCCTCAAACTTGATGAAATGCCTAGCCAGCGCAGCCTTGGAAAGTAGGGCTTTCTGAACCACTTCAAAGAAACTGCACTCACACCTCGACAGTTCCACAAATCAAGGAGCCGCAAAGTTCCTCCATGTCCTGTGTCCTTCGAATGTGCAGAGGCCAAAGAAATGACAGAGGTGTCACCAACAGAGGAACAACCACGGAATCTGAGCTCCTCCAAATTCTGCATTTTTGCCCGCACAATGGCAAGTGTGGCATTATCTGTCAAGCCTGCTATGCCTGAGAGATCCATTGATTCCAAGGTATTGACCAATCCACCAGCCAACAGTGCTGCTACACCATTATCTGTGACCCGATGACAACCTCTGAGTGAAATTAATGTCAAAGGAGCAATACCTTTCCCAAGCACATCTAATCCATGATCACTCAAATCTGAACCATTCAAAGCCAGCACTCTCAACTTGGAAAGACAGGAGATGGCTTGCATACTCCCATCCCCCACACTCTTACACCCCTTGAGATTCAGTGACTGGAGGTTTTTGCAGAGGGCCAGATGTTGAACTGAGTAATCGCTGAGTAGGATGCATGATGCAAGACTCACACACTCCAGTACAAGAGGAGTCAAAGGAAGATCATGGAATGCAAGATCTGTGAGCTGTGGTGTGTTGCTGAGCTCAAATGTGTGTAATTTTGATGAAATATGCAGCACTGCCCTACAACCCGCATCCGTTATCCGTGAGAACCCACCCAACCTTACGCTCTCCAGGTTGGAACAGCACTCTGCCATCAAGAAAATGCCCAGATCACTCACTCTCTTGAAGGATGCAGGGTGGCAGTCTTGACTTCGAACCAGTGATAGCCGTCGCAACAGTTGACATTTACCAACCTGCTGGACACCTGTGTTGGTCAAGTCAAGTGCTGCCAGAGGCTCTTCAGATGGTTCATCCCGCAAATCCAACTCCAACAGGCAAGATAGTCTCTGTGCAACCAAGGAGAGGAGGGAATCCGTTATCCTGTCCAGAACCAGTGACAACTTTTCTAGCTTGGAGAAAGAGAACCCATTGTTTCTCTGAAGCTTTGCATCAGCATTCACATCCAAAATTTGCTTGGCCTTCCTCTCTTTGACATATCCAATCTCCAGAGCCTTCAGGCTGGATGCAGCCAAGCATGGTATGGAAGCATATGCCATAGTGTGAAAGCAACATCCGTCAGACCGCAATCTGAGGGATTCAAGCTGAGAGCAGCCTATCAGCAGTTGCTCCAGAGCAATGCTACTGAAGCTGTTGTCTTCATGCCACCCTAGCTCCAAGGATAAAATTTTGAGAAGAGGACACTTCACAGCAATTTCATTCAGCAACTTGGCAGAGAAATGATCACAACCCGAGAGGCATAATGTGTGCAGTTGTGGCTTTGTCAATGCCTTAATGATGCCATCATCAAGCTTACTGCACTTGAGTGTCAAGCTCTTGAGCTCTGTGTTGCCTGCCAACAACCGCTCCACTACCATTGCCTCTGCTTCCACATCCACCAGAGTGATTGTTGACAGCCGTGGAAGTACATCCCCTGCACAAGCTCGAAGAAGCCTGCATGAAGTTGCAACAGCACAGATGGAAGCCATGTCTAACTGTGACACTATGGCTTGCAACACTGCTCCCGGTAGTCGCTCCAAAGGACTTTCCATGGCTGCCATTTCCCTCCTGCTACCACAAGCCGTAACACAATCCCTGCATCAAAACAACAACCCAAAGAAAGGGGCGACGACAGAAGAATCCGCTTTGCATCAACAAAGAGAACAGACGGACATTGAATAGAACAGAGATCTTCAAACAGAGATATCCTTTGCAAAAGGATGTTTGTAATTCTACGCCGACATCAAAAGAGCGACACTGCTGAGAAGCACACGAACCTTTCGGAATCGAAGAATTCGGTGCGGGAAGCTTGCGCCAAGACAACAGGCAAGACTTGTTCCGCTCCACCAACTTGTTGTCGAGACAACTTTGATCCACTACCTACTAGCGCCATCGATGATTCTTCTTGTGCTACGACAAACTCCTCCTCGCGTCACTGGTACCATTTCCGTTGTAGCATCTTGCCGAAGTTCCGCACCATCGCTGCAAAAACCAATTGACTGTTTCTTATCATCAGATTCTCCTCCTCCCTCTCCCCTGCACCTCACTACTACGTAAGAAACAACAAGAACTCCTATTGAGAAAGAAAGCCCCCTACCAAGCGAGAAAGCTTCCTTCTAGGGTTTACAGTACACCATCGCAGACACGCAGGGAAAGCCGGAGAGAGAGAGAGGCAATGCACTGGCGGATCTGTTTGCGTGTTGCGTACATTTTGGGGTACTCCCTTGCGGCGTCTGCGAGCAGACGAGGAATAGGTGCTCCAACTACTGCCTACGGGATTCTTCGGGAAACTAGGCCCTGGGGGAACCTGTGCACTGGTTGAAGGAGTGTTGGAAGGAAGGGATCCATCGATTGATCGATGATGGTGGCCGCAGGAGCAGACTTGCAAAACTTAGTTGCGGCTCTGGATGCGGCATTGTTGCCTTGTTTACCAGCGCGAGAGCTTCAAGCCGCCGACCGCTCTACTCATCCTTCCCATCAAGGTAAGTGTCTGTCTCTCTGTTTCTCTGCTTCAGTTCGCTTTGAGTCTTTCTTTGCTTTGCCTCTCTTTGTCTCTTTTCTTCTGCATTAAGTCTCTGATGCAGAACTCTGTGTTTCTTCTCTGAATCTCTCTTTGTTTTGCCCAGAGAGCTCATTGGCTATGACTAGGTCATCTTGGTGTTGTTTTTCTGGCTGTGCAAAATGCTGCCCTCATTGTTTTGCCTCTCTGTGTGTCTCTGTTCTTCTGCATCAGTTTTCTTTGGAGTCTCTTTGTTTTGCCCAGAAAGTTCATGGGCCATAAGTAGGCCATCTTGGTGTTGTCTCTTTGGCTGTGCAAAATGCTGCAAAAGTTTGTGTCTTTGCAACACAGAATATGGTTTAACCTTGTGTGTCTTTACATGTATGCAATCACTGAGCTACTAGTGTGTTGTATGGGATCTGAACAAAAGAGATATGTTGAAGTCACGAAGCAACATGATCTCAAATGGTTCCTACATGGGGTTTTTTCATATTGTTTTGTCTGTTGCTATGTGCTGCTGTAGTGGATGTAGAAAGGCATGCCCGGGACTTCATGGAGACAGCCAAGAGCTTGCAGCTGTTCTTCATCAAAGCACAACACCAGCACAAGCCTACAAGAGAAGAAGCTCTTCGAAAGGTTAGTCCCTCCTTTTTCTTCTGGTTCTTAGAAAACCAGAAGATATGATAGGTAGTTCCATGATTTTTGAGAGAAGGTTAGTTGAGCTGTTTTCTGCTGCTGATGCATGCTGCTTAGACCTCTTGGTCAAAAATCACTATTTGGGTGTTTGCTTACTGAAAGTTCTATCATCAGAAAATTATCATCATTGAAGTATTCAACTGGAACTTCTGCAGGAGCTAGCAACATTGGAGGCCGAGTTGAAGGCCAAGGATGCTTTGATAGAAGCACAAAAGAAGTTGTTGCAAAGTTGGCAAGGGTTGCTTCAAGCCCAAAGAAATGTTCTTGTCAAGGAACTTGAGCAAGTTTAGTTCTATGCCTGGAACCATTCCTTGATTTGAACAGTTCAGGTCTTACAGGATATGCTTGTTAGCAGTAGCTTTTGCTTCAGTTTTGACATCTAAGATTGAGAAAGGGGTTTTGTTCCTACTAACTTTCTACAATGACATTGGTTCACTGACTGGACATGGACCAACAGTACTTTGCTTTGTGTTGCCATCCAAGCCTTTCACAACATTCCTTCATGTGCTCATGAGAAATCCAGCTTTGCAGTTTAAGAACTTGAATGCAGAATGGTATATAAGCAAGCTGCATGTGTAGATGTCTCCAACTGCTTCGGAGTGGAATCATCTGTTTTACAGAGTAGAAAAAATAGGTGCAGATCCCTGTGTTTAAGATATTGAAATCTTCACCACAGAAAACAAACCCATGCAACCCAACAGTAGTAGAGGCCTTTGCCAATGTACTAAACTCGACACTGCCTTGAGTTTAATCAAGACAAAGAAAAACAATTGAGAAGCAGTTTTAACAGAGAGTGAGTCATATGCGTGTTCAAGGACCTTGAACAGCAACATGTATGGTGTTGACAAACTCCTGTAACATCAGCAACTGACTTCATCTTGTCAAACGGTATCAGAGGGCTGTGGTGCTTAGGTGTTTCCACCTGGTTTGTATTTGGCAGGAGCTTTTCTCTTCTGCCTCCTATTATCAGAGGCTCAAGCCCTGATTTCTCAAAAATTACTGAAAGAAAGATCTCAAGGCAGCCGAACTGCTTCAACAGACAGCATACTCAATAGTTTATCCATGAAAGATTTGGTGCAGGTGTGCCCTGCATCACTCAGGCAAAATCGGCAGTTTGCTAGGACTCGTACCCCCTGTTATAGATACACCAAGATCCCCCTTAAACAAATTGTCCTCTTGTCCTGGAAAACACTCCTCCTCCTCTTCATCATCATCATCATCATCTTCACTGGATCTACTGTGCCTCAACCGTGCTGGGAGTATACGTAACCTGACACTCTTTTCAGAGCCAGCAGTCTCTGATGCTAGCTGGTAACCCTCCACCAGCTTCACCTGTAATGCCACCAGTTCTGGACTTCTTGGTAGTAGCTCTGCTGGTTGCCCCTTAGGAATGACTATCTGTTCCACTGCTACTCTTGCCTCCTGTAAACAAATGCATGCAGGCTTATCTTTGTTAATGTTGAGAAATGACCCATGCTTGATGGTTTGTGCTAGGTGCAAAACAAAGAATTTCCTCAGATTCAGAGGATTTGAGGTCCATTGTTCACATACCTCTAATGCCTCAATTTCATCTTCCAGAGTTGGCTGCCTGTTCATTACATCCAGACGTCGTCCCACTTCCTCATTTGACAGACTGGATGATACCACAAAGTAGGACCCAAGGGATTCCATGCCAAGAATTGCTCGCATTGCCCTCACCATCTGTGCCATGGTGTTGGCCTGTGCAAAATACATCCAATCCAAAATAAAGCACTCTCACAATGTCACAATCCATTTGTCAGCAAATCTCTGTCATTAGGGGCTCTGTCATCATCAGCTTCACAAATCTCTCTCTACCTCCAAGGGTTCATGATGTCACAAGATCTCCAAATGCAATCATCCCTATTAGAATGTTGAGCTCAGAAAAGTCTGTCATTGGTACTTGAAAGCATACATGATGATGGTTGCAAGACAGCTAACCTTGATAGCAAAAATGGGCAGCTGACGGAACTTGGCCATCCCTCTTACCCAAGAGTTTTGTTTGAGTCTTGATCGCAATGCCAACACAGCATCAGCAATACCTATGTCATCAGTGATCTGAATTACCTTCTCCAACCCCATTACCTCCATAACTTGCTCCAGCGATTCTTCATTCACCTGTCAACACCAGCACTAAAGTAACACTCTAAACAGCCAAACAAGCTGACAACAGCTGAGCAAAACAACTATGTAAAAGGAACAGCTACAGAATTTACAAGTCATGTATGGTTCTTGGAACAATATGTTGGGATTGAACACCCAAGGAATGGCACCTGGTATATGTAGAGCAGGAGGGGAGCTTCACCCTGTTCCCAGAAGTTGCCACTCTTCCTTCCTTCCCCAGACTCATCACCATCCTCGTCATCCTCATCTACGTCTTGGTCACTCCATTCTGCTGGGTATGAGGAGATGGACCCAGAACTGCGCTTGGAGCTGGAGTTGTTGGCTGTCGTCTCATTGCCATTGCCCACCACAACTTGTCCACTTTCTGTCATCCTTCGAATCTCTACATTGAGTGGCTTACCTGTGGACCAAAAGCACTAATTTCTTTTGTTTCAGTACATGAGCTATACTATGCAGACTCTTGACTTAGAAGATAATCAGACATGAATTGTTAGCAACAGGAAAGTTAAAAAGGGAGATCAGGGAGAGAGATACCAGCAAGGACAGCGTCAACAGTAGCAGCTAGACTATGATGGACACGCCACTCAGTCCTTGACACCATTTCACAGGCAGCTGTGAAGGTAGGAGGGCCCTGTCTTTCCAGCACACTCTTCTGCACATGCCGCCTGCGTGCTTCCTCATCCCCAAGTGTAACGCTCTTCAGACCAGCTCCATTTCACGCCCATTCAACAGGACCCTGTAAGTAGGTTTCCTAGCTGTTTGAGAAAACACAATATGTGTGCAGCAGCAGACATACATACTTGATCAGCAGCTTTCCTTTCATGTTAGCTCTTCTTTACTGTTCGAGATTTGAGAATCCATCTGAATATATGTGCATACCTGAATCCCACCCACTAACATTTGAAGAGAGGGATTTTTTATGAGGTTCTCCACAGTCATGCCATGTGCTGTGCCCACCAATTGCACACCTCGCTGAGCAATTGTCCCAGCTGCCAAGGCCTCTAGTTCTGTTCCAATCTCATCAATCACAATTGTCTGAGGCATGTGATTCTCCACTGCCTCAATCATTACCTTCTCCAACAAAAACACCCCACAAATCAGAACTCAAATCTCCTGTAACATGGAATCGACTTTAAGAAAAAGACCTCTTTCTCCTAACAGCATAGAGCTTCTTCCTATATGAAACTGAAGAAGAACAAAAGAAGAGGGATGATCATCTCCCACCTTATGCTGCATGTCAACTTTTGGCACCTGCATTCGCCGTGCAAAACCAATGCCTGCATGTGGGATTTCCCCATCCCCAGCTATCTCATTCGATGTGTCCACAATCACCACTCTCTTGTGATACTCATCAGCCAACATTCGTGCTACCTCCCTGGCACAAGAGATTGCTCTTTAGAACTGCTCCTTCTTCAGAAGCTATGCACATGGTGAAGATCAATTTCATCATCTTCCACCTCTCTGTCTCTTCTTCATATGTCTGTCAAGGTGTGAAGCCATAAGTACAGCTTTGGTTCCTTTTTCTTCCTGATGGAATAAGATAAACACACCGCAGTTGCAAAGCAGTAGAATTTGAGCATGCTCTGACTCACAAGGCCAGGCAAAAGTCTTCCGATTATAGCTAGCAGGACCACACAAGGAGAACAGATGCTCAAAGGTGATGGCTGCACTGTGATGAGGGACTAATGCTCAGACATATGTGACAGCATCAACTACACAGCATCTGTATAACGAAAGCACAAGGAGTGAGACCTGATTGCAGTTGTTTTGCCCACACCAGGAGGTCCCATGAGCAATAAGGAGCCACCACTTGCCACCAAATCACGGACCATCTCTGCACTACCGGATATAGCACGGCCAACTCTGCAAGTGAGTCCCACAATGCGTCCTCCTCGATTTCTAATTGCACTGATGCGATGAAGTGTGCGGTCTATTCCTGCCCTATTGTCATCTGCAAAATCTCCCACCTATATAATGCTTGAATCAATTTGTGTTTGTGCCTTTTTCCTGTGCTCATATCTTTCAACCCTAAGCAACCCATCTGGTGATTCTCAATTGCAAGCACAAAGAACTCAACAACAATGGCTCCCCGAAGCTTCAGCCACCAACCATGTACAACTACTGACATTCCCAAGTTTGTCTCTCAGGACAAGAGAACCAATGCAACTCTGGAGATGTTCGGTCAGAAGGAGGCTTTCAACTCCCTGTAGCTTTTCTCTTGAGAAAAAGCCACCTACATACATTGTTGCTCAAATGTACAGTGAGGTTTCTCTTTGTGCTTTTGAAGATGACTAAGAATTTGTTGCAATGCACAACATCTTGATTTCTAGAATCAACAATAGAAGAAGATCTCTTCACCATCTCTGGCAACAGAACCTACAGACAAGATGTGTATCTATCAAGAAGCTGACAAGAAGAAGATCTTTTCACCATCTCTGCCAGCAGACTCTACAGACAAGATGTGTATCTATCAAGTTGCTGATGAGAAGAAGATCTCTTCACCATCTCTGCCAGTAGAATCTACAGACAAGATGTGTATCTGTCAAGAAGCTGATGAGAAGAGGATCATCTTTTCACCATCTCTGCCAGCAGAATCCACAGACAAAATGTGTATCTATCGAGAAGCCAATGAGAAGAAGATCATATTTTCACCATCTCTAGCAGCAGAATCTACAGACATACAATGCCCCAACAGAGGAATGCAATTGATTGAATGCGTGCAGGAATTTTCAAGCATTCAAGAAAGATTGAGAGGGTGTACCAGAGAGATGGCATGCTCAAGGTCTGCAGCTGTAACAACACCATCCGAGATGGTCCAATCTCCAGAAGGGAAGCGGGCTATGGGATGCCGCCCCAAGTCCAGCACAATTTCCACCAGCTGCTGAATCTCAGGATGGCGGACAACCTTATGCCTGATGTGATCAGGCACCAGCACCAGTAGCTGCCATAGCTCATCCCGGATGTCATTAGGTCTTGTTTCTTCCTCTTCCTCTTCCTCTTGTCCCTCTGCAGAAACACACATACCCAACTGCCTTCCAGAAGAAGAAGCACATCTTCTGGTGATGCCAGAACTACTCAGCCTGGTTGTCACCACAAGCTGAAGTGAAAAACCTCTTGAGCTTCTTCCACCTGAGAAGACTCTTGAGCTTGCCCAGTTGTTGTTGTTGTTGATGGGGATTGAGGAATTCACACAAGAGTTTGAGGACAGAAAAGCTCTGGAGCTCCTCTGCATGAATTTCCCAAGGACTAAAGTCTCCATTCTTTTGTAGAGTGCTGTGGATTCAAGACTATGGGCATGTTGTTGACAGTTGCCCTCAAGCTACTGGTGAAGAAGAAGAAGAAGAAGACACCACCCCCATCACCACGCGGCACGACTGTTCTACAGACCATGGCCACATTCTTCTTCTATGGGGATGTGAAAAAAAAGTTCCTCAACTTCATACCCAAAACTGCGATTTCTCGACCAAGCTCCACAGATGTGAGCTCGGGAGCTCCAGATTTTTCTGACCCAAATGTTGCGGCGACGGAAGCAAAAGCTAGCGTAAAACGGTGACAACCCTTTTTTCCTCAGGGAAAGGAGTGATGCAAAAGGAAAACCCACATCCAAAAAGGGGTGAAGATCATCAAACGTAGAAGAAGTTTGGATAACGTTTTCTTCTTATTCTTATTCTTAAAGACTTACTTATGTGCTCGGAAGTGATCTACCTGACCCAAGAACGGACGTAAAGAAAGCTACGGAATTTGCGTCCTTATGTTTGCTTGCGCAGATTTTACGTCCATGGAGATTTTCATTCCGCAATTCAACCCAAGGTTTTATTTGTCGTTGAAGCTTGCTTGTGCGCACATTAGGGTTTCACTCGAATTCCAGACAGGATAACCCATATTGAAAATGGTAGAAGGAATTCTTCTTGGATCCTGTAATCTGAGTGTGTGCAATTTCAAGCTTCAACCTCAGATGGTGCAATCCTTGAAGCACAAGTCTGCAATATGGACCTCATTCCAAAATCTCAAGACTGGACCTCATTGCATTAAAATAAGCATGTGTAATGGATTTGTTAGTAAGCTGTTAGAAAGGATCAGGACCTCAATTCCAGTCCACAATGAGAGTGGAGGCCATGCAGATTCTCTCAGCTAGAGGTTGCAAAACTCAGGATTGAAGATGATGGAGATGGCATTTCAGAAGAGGTGAAGGAGACAGAAAACACAGCCTGCTGAAGATGCTGAAATGCCTTGGATTTGAACACCTCAGTTTTCACCTCTACAATCTTTGTCTTCCATGCACCCTACTAGATGTCGACAAGCATACACTGGTTCCAAGAATAGGACTAAGGATTTAAATGAAGTTTTGTGTCAGTTGTGCTATTCACTTAGTGTAAGGGATCACTTGGTTCAACTAGAAACTGCTAGAGTTCCACAGGTTTGAGTCATCAACACCACCAGATGTTCTCTGCAACAATAGATATATTCTCTGCACACAAAACAGTATTGTTCCTCTTCATCTGGCCTCATAAGATCTGGAGTAGCTTGAGCAAATAACAAAACTGAAACATGCGTGCCATTGGAAAGATGGATTCGTACCATGAGGTGCTGAATTAACATGTTCCATCACAATGATCTACACAGTAACCAAAAAAAACCAGCTCAAGATGGCCCATGTTGATTAGATTCAAAGGTATTAAAGGACCAATTTGGTTCCACTTCAACTTTACCATACATTACAGATATGATACAACAATTCAATGACTTACCTCCCTTTACCTCTAGATTCCATTTAGACCTAACACCAACAACAGGCCACTGTTACACTAATGAAATGGCATGTGTTTTTTATGGCCCTACACTGAGTCCACAACCCCAATCTAGATGGTTAATTGGGACTTTCAGAGGTGGCCCAAACTCTAACCCTACACCTGGAATGCCATTCAAAATCCAGGTCACTCTTTTGATGCACCATAGATCTGTGACAACTTGGCTGACAAGTTCAGTATTGCATCCCAGAACATTGATTCAGGCACTCTCAAGCCCCAACAGAAGTTTATGCTCAATCCAGCAACTTTTGAGGCTGCAAAAACAAGGTTCCCAGAAGTAATGCATCTGTCACTGGAAGAAAACATAGTCAGACCCCCATTGCTCTCACATGCTGTGACTGCCTGTTCTTCTACATTCAGGGATTCAAATATCCAACCACACACAATCAATTGGCATTGTAACAGGTCAGGGGGTCAAATCCTCAAGTTCCTCATCTTCTTGGATGACATGAAAGTTATCGGCATGTAAGAAGTGCGGAGAGATTCGAGATGGATCTCTAACTCGTACCAGCTCCTTTGCTTCACCAAAGCCTTCTGCATCACCAAGTGGTTCATATGTCTGAGGTGAGCTGTTGCATGCACTCATAATTGAGTACAGAGGAAGCAGAAACAAAAGGAGGAATGCCAAATGGCAGTTGAATTGAAGTGTTGCAATTGCCTGGCCCCTCATCAGATGCATACCTGCAACACCATGCATCACAGGTTAGCAGCCAACAGAAAAAAAGACTCTCTACTTGAGTGAATGATGACCTAAAACGTTATGCTGATTGACAGAATGCACCTATGACAAATTCAACCCGTTTGAGAGACTGCCACAAACTCCACACTTTGGAATCTTGAAACGGAAACCTCTTATCCACTAAGATCAATAGTTTCTCGAACTTTCAGCATCATGCCATGATGTCTATCTTCAACAGTAGTACCAGGCCAGCTCAAAGGAACTAACAGAGAATCAGCCTCCACAGCATCCAGTTTGACGATTGGACAGCAATAAACCCTACTAAGATTAGAGACTTAAGTTCAAATCTGAAAGAAACAGCACCATCACATGATGCCATCTCAACTACCTGTTAGTTCCTTTGAGCTGGCCTGAAACTAATGCCAAATACCAGTAGTATCAGGCTAGCTCAAAGGAACTAACAGAGAATCAGCCTCCACAGCATCCTTCTTGATGACTTGACAGCAATAAACCCTACTAAGATTAGGGACTTAAGGTCAAATCTGAAAGAAACCTTCTCTCAAAGTATGAAAGGCAAGTCAAAGGTGCAACCAACAAGGACCTTGTGATCAAACACCTTCTTCTTATATTGCTGTGGTGGGCCAGAAACCTGTTAACTCTAAAGGACATCCAACTATTTCTCAATGACTCTATTGGAATTCCTAATTTTGCAAGGATGGCTTGAATGGAAGAATCTGGTACCGGCAGCGTTGTCCTCACCTTGACAAGAGACTGTGTAGTCACCTTCCCCGGTCTCACTCAACAAGCAACCTTGCGAGATCCACTTAGTAAACAGCGACGCTGCAATTTGGAAAAACCACGTGCCTTGCAACACAAGAGCCATGCTACGAAGCAGGGGAAGCAAATCAGAGTTGGGATAAGGGATCTCCGCACCCGTGGTAACCAGACATACTCCAATCGGCAAAAGCAAGAGATGGTAATACTGGACTTCTAGGCCGGCATTATCCACCTGAAAATAGAACAACAGAAACTCCTGACCGAACGCAAACATGGCGAGCAGCTTGACGACCTCAGAAGGCACAGGCAGTAAAACCCTATGATTCTCCACGATTAGGGCTACAACAGAGTAAAGGAGGAAGACGGACACCACTCCAAGCCGTTCCACGTTAACGGCAGCTGCGAATCCGTGCGACTTTCCTTCTTCATGGTGAATCACAGCCATGTCGAAGAGCATGTGTACGATACACAGGGCGAGTATGGTGTACAGATCTAAGTCATGGAACCTGCTCTTCTGCCTGTTTCGATGAGACACGAAGCCACTCTTTCTGGCTCTCATCTTCTTCATGTGCTTGAAAGCTTGTATGAGTCCAACGGCAAAGAATCCCAACCCCGCCGCTACCTCCATCCGCCATCCCATGTCGCCCGGCTCCCCGTTGCCGTCCTCTCTCTCTCTCTCTCTCTCTCTCTCTCTCTCCTCGCCGCTGTGCTTCTCTCTCTTTGGCCTGGGCACATGCACATCTCAGCTCCCATTTCGCCCCCAAAACATAAGAAAAGGGTTTTAGGGTTCAGGGTTTTAGGTAGGTTTTAGGGTTTTTAGGGTTTGGGGTTTTGGGGTTTTTAGGGTTTAGGGGCAGATGTAAATACTGATTTTTAAAATTTATTTAGGAGAGGTAAATATTAGAACCCCTTTTTATCATATTTTGGGTATGCAGCTCCATGCATTATATTTACATGCATTAATTATCTTATTATGATCAACATCATATTTACTAAATAACATTCAAAACATTATTATTATTTTTTTATTTTTTTATTTTTTTTGAGTTTGTAGGAATATTAGTTGAAAAATTGTCCTTATTTTATGCAAGTATTGTTCACTTTCAAAAGTTTGTAACTAAAAACCAAAGAAACCTAAATCTGGATTTTCAAATATGAATTTCTCAACATCTATATTAATTATCTAGCACAACATTTTATGCTTATGGTGATTTTCAAACAAGAAAAAACATAAATAAATCTATGATAGTGTGCATTTTTACTAGTCCCTTTCACTACACAAAATTTTCGGCTATTTTGGTTGAAGTTGTGCCCAATTTCAAACATACATGTGACATGGTTTTATTATATTGGATTTTTTCAAATTATGTATTCAAATTACCATAAAATTCATTGGAGGGCTTAATGGTTTTATAAAGAGGTTTAAAGAAACTTTTATTTCACTTCCTTGTGTTTATGTTAAAAATTGGATATTTTAAAATTCATTTCTTTGAATATTTAACTTTTTTCTATCTATTACAAGTAAAATGCATGTGTATCATGATCTTCAATTCCATAATCCTTTGTTTTGCAATATGCAAATTGTTAATGTAAGACTTTTCATTGTGGACTATTGACATTATATGTTAACATGTATGTATGTGTTTTTTCTTCTTGGGGAATAACAAATTATATATGATCATGGAAATGTGCTCCATCCATTCCTTTCAACTTTCAAATGATGTCACATTCTATCAAAATTGGGAGATATTTAGTGCAACTCATCATCATATTAGATCTCGTTTTTAAAAAAACTCATAAAATGTAATGTCAATTTTACTTCACAATAGTACAATTACATAATGACAACACAAAGTTGGCAATATCCTAACAAAATATATGTTGCCAACATTTCAAAATATGTCTTTTGGATCTTAAAACCCACCCACCCTAAATATATAGCATACAAAATGAAATCCCAAAGAACATTGATAACAACAACACCGAGGAAAAAAATACAATGTGGTTTAGGTTGTTGTTGTAATAATTTTTTGTTTGAAAAAGTTTTTGATTTTTAATACCCAAAATGGAATTGAACTAGAAAAAAACACTCGAACTAAGCTTTGGGTGGGCATTGATAACACTTACTAAAGAAGCCAAAAGTGTGAACTTGCCTAATCAAATTGGCAATACTAGCCCAACCACCGAATCCAGCTCCTACAACTAGAATATACAACACAATAATCCCATTGAGAAGGAACATAAGTGTCCAACTTGGCAAGAAAGGTGGCAATTGCAACACCGAGTTCTGCATCAACAAGAGATAATAAGATTAAAACTCGACAATAATAAAGGTTCTTCTAAAAACATATAGATATATATATATATATCTTAGTTTCACTTTAACATTTCAAACCTTAATTTGAATTTCTCCTCCAAAAGAACAAGGATTTTGAGATGCTTTAAACAATTTTATATTCATGGAAAGATAGTGAGTAAGTACTCTTTTCTAATTGTAAGTTGAGATGTGCGGTTATTGGGACCAAACATGAATTTTTTCATTCAATTGTGTTGAACATTCTGATTTGAAATGCTGAAATTTTGTTGCTACCCAATACTTGGATTTGCTATGAATTGAGAGAAGAATTACACTCTCAAAGCAGACATGAATTTTTTCATTCATTTGTTTTGAACATTCTGATTTGAAATGCTGAAATGTTGTTGTTGCTACCCAATACTTGGATTTGCTATGAATTGAGAGAAAGAATTACACTCTCAAAGGTATCCAAATGATCTTGCAAAGTGAAAAAAGGCTTTGATGATGATCATATATATAATTTGATGAATGCAAATGAAACCCAGTAAAACAAAACAATATCATGAGAAGGAAGGAAAAAAACGAAAGAAAAGAAGAACCTGGCGAGCAGCTTTTGTTCGATACGCATACATGAAAGTAGCCAAGGGTAGCATGTAGACTACAACAGTGAGCAAGACTGCTCCCATCACTGAGTTGATGGGACCAAAAAAGGGAATGGCAAGTGCCACAAACCACACGAGCACCACCACTGGGATTCGCACTAATATGCGTAGCAGCATACCGCGATGGTGAACTCTGGCAAATTTCTCAACCAACAGAAATATTGGGTGCACAAATATGATGAAGCTTATGCTCTGCATCATGCACCAAAAAAAAAAAAAAAAGCCACCAAAATTTGTGAGCTTGCTTTCTTTCATTCCATGCTATTACTACTACTACACAATCAAAAGCTTGAAAATTGCCTTATATTCATGTTGTGAGATTATTGGTGCACTTGCTGCAAGTACTCATGATATATGTTTGTTGGATTCAATTGCTCAGAATATAATCTTCTTTTCTTAAGCAACTTGAATTTGTTTCATGCATTACAACATTCTATGCGAAATGGGTGATCATTAGAATTCAATAATTTTACTGGGTTTTGTTTATTCCATCATAACTCCAACCAATTCCATCAACTCAATTACATTCATTTAATATGTTTTTTAGTGTACTAATGGGATCCCGCTTGATCATGCTTAATTGCAATTGTTGGGTTACATGTTCAACCAATATCTCTTGCCATATGCTAATATCTCCAATGAAAGAAATGCATCATGGTATACGACAAAATTGAACCCTCGACTCCCTAAATCTTTCAAGCTACAAAGAGATTGAAATCATTGTTTCTTAGGTCAATCCCAACTTTGAATGGATGCATGTGAATCCTTTTTTTCCTCATTTGAAGCTTTGTAACTTGCAAAGGGAAAAAAAAAAAAAAAAGGAGAAAATCTTAGAAAAATGACTTACTTGGTGAATAACCATCAACACAATGGCTGTCATTCTCCATGGACTTGAAGGGAGAATACCAAAAGCATTGGATTGCCTTATAATGGTTTCACCAAAAGCCCAATATGGGGCAATTGCACTTGGATAGGTGATGAGAAATGTATATAAAACAACACCTATGTACACAAATTTGAACCTGTGTGGTCTTCTCGTCGATTCCACGATTTCTCTATTCAAACAACACAACAAATGACCCCTTAAATTTTATTTTTGTTTCTTTACATCTCTTACTATCAAATTAAATAATGAAAATAAAAAATAAAATAAAATCCAAATTGTTAAAGATAAGTTATTTTTTTGGTTGTTTTGTTGTGACCAAAGTTACAAGTGTTTGCACATGGGTTCAATGTGTTGGCACATTTGAAGGGACATTGTAGTTCAAGATAAAGACTTGATTTGTGTTTACTTGTGACACAACCATGGAGTTTAATATCACATCAACCCTTATAATATCATTTGCGAAGTGGATACTACTACAAGATGCATACATACATGGCCAAATTATTCGTAATAAGCACATTGCAATATTCATAAATTGCAAGGTACATCATTAGGTTCATCATATAAATGTCTTGTAAAGCTAGCAATATTTGAAAAGGTTGCCATTAGGAAGCTTGGTAATATATAGCCTTACAAAGTTAATCCACTTAAAAATTAATAATACCTTGATGTTTTAACTATCACATTTAGCTATTCCCAAATGAAGGTTGTGGAAACCACTTGAAAATTGCACTAGTTTTGATGGGTGTCAAAAATCTTGTTTATTGACCACTTAAATCTTTTTGAATGTAACCCAATCCTTCATTCAAATAAACAAGTGATAAGAATTTGTTTAAAGGGTGGAACAATCAAATTTCAAATGAAATATTATTAGAAACTTACATTGTGACACCATGGCCTCCAAAGGCGTACAATATGTAGGTTGCTCCCGCGAAGAACACCACCTTGTCATCTGGTCGTGTATGTGACACTCCTTCTATCTACATCTCCAAACATTAAAAAGGTCAACAAATAATTCATGTGCTCCAACAAAGTTGTTACACTATAAAAATTACACACACCAATTTATGGACACATTGATTTTACATTGAAAAAAAACATGTTTTTTTCTAAGCTATTCTTAAAAAAAAAAAAAAAAAATAGCAAAAAGTTGTCACCCAAAAAAAAATTAAAAATTAAAAAATCCCAAATACCCAAAACCTCCAATTCCAAGAAAAGTGATATCCTACAACTAGTCATGCATTACAAGGGACAAAAAACATTACAATTTTTTATGACAAAAAAGTTCCACAAAGTTAAGGTTAATGTAAGTTAAGTTACTTATTTACATGGTTCAAATTTTTTTAATGTATTTAAGTACAAAGCCTAGCTATATCTTAAATTGGTTTTCATCATAAAATTTACACAATTTACACCCAAAACAAAAATTCACAAAAATTTACACAATTTTCACAATTGGTGAGATTATTTTTAATACAAAATGCCAAGATGAAAGCTTTTAAGCAAATGATGTGTTTGTTACCTGGCCATGGCTGATAGAGGCGGCGAACAAGTAGATTGCAGTAAAAGTTGCTGAGAATACACCCAAGACAGCACCCCATCGAAAATGTCCAAAGCTCGGGATGAATACACTAATCAATGCAAGAGCACCCACCACATACGTCCATTGGCGCTTGTCGAGGTTGTCATTCGCATAATACAATTCACTATATACACACACACACACACATGCACACAAAAAGAAAGTAATTACATCAAAATTCTTGTATTTTATTTCATGTATTTTGAAATTTTTTAAAAATATAATTATATATATATATATATATATATATATATATATATACTTGTAATTTTTTTTAAAAATTGTACATTTTCAAATTAAAATTTAATTGAGGGTTGAAGTAAAGGGTGAAGAAGGAGATCTACCTTGCAGAGGCAATGAGCTGAATGACAGAAGCAACAAACAATGAGCTCATGACAAAGAACCTTGTGAAGTAATTCCCCCAAGGTCCAGTCAATCCTCCAATGACATCATGATACTGCAAATGCATATTTCCCAAATTTTGCACAAAATGAACTTAAGTATGGGCATTGAGATTCTTTATACTTATTATTTATTTATTTATTTATTTATTTATATAAACAGTTATGTTGTAAAATTAAACGTTATGTCAACTAGAATAATATTTTTAAAAAAAACAACAACAACAACAATAACAACAACAACATGGAAAATTTTAATGGGTTATGTTAAAATGAAGGGGAAAAAAAAAAACCTGAAAAGTAAATCTCCCCGAATGGCCTTTGTTGTCGATGGTCATACGTGCTTTGAATTCAAAGTAAAGCCATGTCAAGATGTATACCGACCAAGCTCCCAACGCACCATACAAGAATATAAAGAATGCACCATATGCGAATCCTAGTTCCGCAAATACTGAAGGTAACGTCAATAAACCTTGACCAGCCTACATTCAAACAAACAAACAAACAAAAAAATCCATTTCAATCATTTAATGTACAAATATATAGTTTGCCAATATTCTTGAATTTACGTTACTATATATCCTTTTCTTTTTTTGCATGTCGTAATTATTTCATACCAATATTCCTTTCATTACATGTATTGTCTTTTTTGCACGTCACATAATGATTTCATACTTGTAGAGAACATAATATATCCTTTATATCACTACTAAATGCTTCACGGAAATGCAATGGTTTGTGTTTTTATATCATTGTTGCATCATGTTAACACTTGTCCATTCTAGAACGAATAAGCAAATCATGGCATGTCATTGAATCATCTTACAACGTGTGAACACCACAATTTCAATCGAATACATTCCATTTGTTTCTTTAACATGTGAATCATGACAAACCCAATCATGGAATTTATTTTTTCTTGCAATTTTGTGAAAAGAATTTTGAAAGAAAAATATTCTATAATCAAATATATATATATATATATATATATAATTGTCACAATTGCTTACAATATGAAAGGGTGCTTAAGATATATATATATATTTTAGAATTCATATTTTGAGTATCGTCAAACTTGGTTAAATATATTTATGGATGATTATCACTTGAGCAACACCACAAAATGGGAAAAAAAGAAATCATTCGAGTTGTAGATTCTTTGTGTAAATGCTTGAAACCACTCGTTTATTAAACAATGGGTATGATATAATTTTTAGTTAGTTAATTTCACACTCTAGTGTTGTTCAATACATATGTACTTATAATTCACAAAGGATCCTCCATAAATAAACCAAAATATATATAAATATATATAAATATATATCATCAATAAAACCTTCATAAAATGTTATGCTATACATATAGTGAATAAAATACACAAGATTGGTTTCAAAAGAAAGACACACCACTGCAACTCCAATGGCAACAAAGTGAAGTAAAAGAGAGAGTGTGTGTGTGAGAGAGAGAGAGAGAGAGAGAGAGAAAGAGAAAGAGAAAGAACACAAAACACCAAAACACACCCATAGACTCACCTGGGCAGCTTGAGCAAGAAGGAAAGAGTCGAATGTAGAAGTACCCTTCCAAAGGAGTGAAGCCTTGAACCATGATGACTTTGTGACTTCACCACCACCACCACCACCATTCAAGTCGGTGATTTGTTCAGTCGTAGCACCCTCCTTGTGGGTGCTTGTTGGCAAGCCTTCACTCCCGCCCAGTACAACTTCATGCTCAAGAGCATGATTTCCATTTGTACCCAAAGCAGCATCTGATCCATTCTGTTCCTCACCCATTACTACTACTACCCACTTTCTCCTCTTCTATACACTAGTACCACACTCAATGTATAATGCAAAAGCACTACTACTCCTTCTCCTTCTACTCAACCTCTTTCTTCTCTTCCTCCTCCTCCTCCTCCTGCTGGTGCTACTACAAACACTTGCACAACAACCAACAAGACCCAAATCTTTCTGTGAGTTGCTAGTGATATAAAAAAGCTAGTATGGGCCAATTTTTATAGCCTGTCAGCTAGTGTTGTCCATTGACCTTAGTTGATTCTTTTGTGATTATTCTAAGTTGTTAACAAAAGCATTTAAGACATTTTTTTTAAACACCTTGTAACAAACAAACACACAAAAACATAAAGAAAAGAAGAAGGGACTTTTGTCAAGTTCCTTATGTGTCTTTTTGTGGGTCATCAAAAGTGGAGGTAAAGGGCCCAAAAGCCAAGGCAATATATATGAACACTTGCACATGCTCTTGTTTGGAATATTAAAGCATGAAAACAAACAAAAAAACAAACAAACAAACAAACAAACTTGAGTGGTACCCATAATACAACTACCTACCACTCTTTTTCCTTTTTAGTTGGAGAAATATTGTTCAAAGGCGACAATCAAAAATGTAAAAATTCCAAAATTATGTCATTTGGAAGGTGGGATGGGAGCAAAAAAGGAAAAAATAGAATGAAAACTCTACATCTTTGTTTTGACAATGCCAACTTAGGGCTACCTAAGAATTTTTTTTAAAAAAAATCTTAAGAGAAACATTTGCTAGGCAATGAGGAAAATATTGGAAAGTGTTTGATTATAAGTGCACGTGTTTGGTGATGGGTGGTTCTACCCTAACATATCTACTTTGCAATGTAGTTGAGGGTTCAATTCGCCTTGAGGTAATGGTATGTGTTGTTACCCTATCCTTGAGCCCCCCACCTCCCCCCCCTCAAAGCCTAGGTAGAATAAGAGTCTCAAAGTCAACTAGTTTTCAAAAAGACAAATGAGTACTTGAGCCCATTTGTCAAATGGACAAGTGGATACTTTGGAAAATCAAAGTCCAAGGGGGGGGGTGGCCACCTAGTGCCCACTAGCTTTACTATAGGTCAATTGTTTTTTTCCACTATGAGTGAGTGAGTTATACTTGGGGACAAAGAGTGATAAACCAACTTTGGATTTATTAAGGAAAAAACCTCCAATATACTCAAACTTAGTATGGGCCCAATTTTCACAAAGTGGGTCATGCAACAATCTAAGTTTTGTGATTATTTACTATAACTCACTTAATTATTTAGAGAGTGTTAAATCCATTATTAAGTCAACTAGTCACCCACGAAAAGTGTGATGATGTCCCAAAATAGCAATAGTGCTAAAGTCTTACAAACAAAGTGTATATTAGTTTAGTTTGGGGGGGGGGGGAGTGGGGGTCCTTTGACACTTGCAAAAAAGTTCCTAGGGGTTTGAATTTGTGTGTATTTTATGTGATTGGCCCAAAAAAAAAACAAAGGGCTTTCAATCATGCTACTAATGGTGAGTGGCCACATACCAATAATGCCATACAAAAAAACAAGAGTGTAAAAGTTTGAGTTCATTGGGGTTGGGAATATGTAGAGTATTTTGAATTTTTGTGAACTTAGATATATATCTACACTTTGGTTTGATATTTGGTGCACATCTAATCCACTCCCCCCCTTAATGTGGACTCACTTCCCAAAACATTTGGAAGTGTGGGTTGGAGGACCCACCCTCTTTCTTCAAAGGACAAACTCCATAGGAAACATGCAATAGGTGTTCTTGAATTCCTTTCTTGGTTCAAACTTGACTTATTCCCCTCCCCACATGGCAAGACTTTCAACACTTTGTATCACTAAGTAATTCCAACTTATAAGTCATGGAGAATCAAAGGGGATTAAAGATATCCCATCCTATCCTTACATCCATTTGGGTGATACACATCCCCCCCCCTTAACATCACAAAGTCATGAAGGTGGAAGATAAAGACAAACATATGTTGCCAACCAAAGATGAAGCTTGAAAAAGTTGTCTCACATGATGAATGCTTGTGTCAGAGTTTTTTTTTCCATCTTTTATGGGAGAAATAACAAAAGCCTCTTAGTTTTTAGATTAGGTTTGTAGCTCACCAAAAGAGTTCAAATGTAAAACATTTTTTCTTTCTTTCTTTTTTTTTTTGCTTTTTTTGACTTTTTACTTTAAATTTTACCTTTAACTTTCACTTGATTCTAGACAAAAAAAAATTTTACTTTTACTTTTTGGAATTCTTTCATGTTTTTACTTTATTTTTTTTCCTTTATGTTTGTTTTTTTGACTTTTAATTTTCTTTTCCTTTTTTTGGAGGGGGGTCATTTACTTTAAAGGTAGGAAACACTTTCATGATTGGAATGAATTTTTATTGGACCTGAATGAAAATTGGTTGCCCTATTTTAACATATTGAAATTGTTAGCTAGTTGATTTTTCAATAGCTTTTTGGGAGGAAAAATAGTGTTCAATACTTGGGTTATTACATGAGATCACAATTGATAAGCAAATGTGGGAAATTTGTGGATGATGTCTTATAATATGCACAAGAACCTTTGATGATAATGGGATCATTTTGGACTACAATGTGTCACCTATGAATTTTATCTAATGTCAAATTGAATACTATGTCAAGTCTAAATTATCATTTAAAAGTTTGGAAAATCTTCAAAAAATTCTAATGAAATATTCAATTTCATGAAGTGATTAAATCACTAATTTACTATTGCATTAATTAAGATTATTAAAGTACATATGGGCATATTTGCACATGGGTAGATAAATTTTAATTTTCATTTTAAGAGGTGAATAGAATTTAGATAAGACTTTAACTTGCAATTCAAATGGAAATTTTGTGATTTCTTATAATTAAAAAAATGTGTATATTTAATTCTATTTGTGTCAAGACTATTTCGTACCTAAGTACAAAAACTATTATATCCCCTTCCAAACCTATGTTGTACAAACTTACTCTTTTCTTTTTACAAAACATGCATGCTTGCCACCCTCCTTGTCCTTTGGAATGCATGGACAATTTTTATTTTTTTTCCTCTAGACTTTTTCTCTTTTGCAATGGCTAGACAAATTTTTTTCTTGTCTTGCCACCTCCCTACCCTCTTGAAAGAGTGAAAAACAAATTAAAATAAAATTCCAACCTCCATCTTGTGTGGAACAACAAGGCATTTGTTTTGCACCCTCCAAGCACCTTCTCTTTGGGAATGGAAGAAATTTTGATTTTATATTGCCCTTTCGATCACCCCTTCTTTTAATGGAATTGATAAACAAATAAAGTTCCCTCGTTAACCATCCATCAAAACATGTTAACTCCCGTCCATACCTAAAATTAGCTCTTTAAATTTTCATTTCTTTTGACAAGTCTCTTCATCTTCCCACACATTATTAAATCATGGGTGTTTGAACTAGTTTGGTATAACTTTTGATATCTCATATGACAATTAGATTATAATTGGGTTATGATTTCTTACTTTTCGAATTGCAAGATTTGTAAACATATGACTTGCGACTTGTCATTCACAAATTTTGTAAGTGTAAAAAAATTGAGCTCAAAGGTGGTTATACTCTAGGGACATTTGGTCTCAAATGGAATCCATTAGAAAAAAAAATCCAAAAAGCGCAACTACTACTTAGTCATTTGTTGCATGCAAATCAATAGGCTTGAACCCAAATAAAAAGGTGAAAATTGTATAAGTAATATGATTTTGATAATGCATTAACATTTGACATCTTGTTTTATGATGGATAAACAACAATTACTAGCATTAAAAATCACAAGTGAAAATGATAAGAGGGTGGTGGTTGTGTCCCAAGTGCAAAAGTGAACCCTACCAAATATCGAGTCATATCTAGTTTGCATCAACCAATCCCTAGTTGTTAAAAGCTCACTAGTCAATTAAGATATGTTGATGACCGAGTTTAAAAGAAAGCAAGGTGTGAAGTTTACCGACTAAACAAGATTAAATGCTTCTTCATTTGTTTCTTGTGAGAACTTTCTACCCACCACAACTTATTGCATCAAACTCAATTCCCCAAACCTTTCAACAAGGTTCCAACTAGTGTTGTGAATGTATATGGTTTAGCATACACATATCATGTGATCTAGTAGTCGAGGAACTTACATTTAGTTTACATAATGCAACAAGACTTGTCATTATTCCAACATGAGCCCATTTGGGTAGGCTCGATCTAATGGTTGGTCTCAATATTTTAGGTTATAGTTGACATAGCTAACTAATGTCACCAAAACATGAGTCCACTTGGGTAGGCTTGATCCAATGTTTGGTCTCAATATTTTAGGTTATAATTGACATGATTTCATGACAAGATTCATATCCAAAGCATTACACACCCAAAGAAAATTCACACATAATCATGTAAGCATGATTAAAAATACATAAGTGTAATGAACTAGGGTGTGTAAGTGTAAATAATTTACACACTTGCACATTAATGCACGCCTATTTACACACCATTACGCTTCCATGCACACAACACTAGTTCTAGCCCTTGGTATGCACAATGTTTTTTGTGGTGCAAAATTTTCATTGTTGCAAATTGTTTTTCCAAAAAAAGGGAAGGTTCCATTGCAACATTCCAAATAGGATTTTGGGAGGTGATAAAAGAGAGCATGCCCAAATTTTGAGAACAAATAAAATTTTACAATGATATTATATTTCCAAAATAATTAGGGTTTTTCATTGACATATTTCTTTTTTGAATGTAATAAAAATGGCCAGATATCTATCTTAGGTTCAATGTTATTTTGGCAAAAAAAATAATAAATCGGAGAATGTTGGATTTTCTTTTTTGTAGTGTAAATTTTACTAATTTGCTAATTTTTTAGCAAATTTTGCCAAATTTTTTTTATTGAAAAAACTTTGAAAAAAACCTTCCCTGATTAGGTTGTATTAGCCGGGTAGCCAAAAACATAGAAGGAAGCTTAAATTTCTCTACTTTCATATCTTTTTAATAGCCAAATTTGGCTAAATGTTTTGATGGGCACTGGCTACATTAGAAAAAAATTGAAAATAAAGAAATAAATAATCCAACTATTTTCCTTATTACCACCCAGCAAAGCAACTATTTTTCTCTTCTTTATCTCCTTCCAAGTTTTACCTTTAATCAAGACCGTTATATATATATGGCTACATTATATTTTTGGCTACATTTTGTTTTTCGTTTACTTGAACTAGATAAGCAAATTGACAAAAATATTCTCTATTTTTCGTTCAAAATAAATATTCTAAAATATTCTTCTATTTTGAAGGAAAATAGAGATTTTTTTTAAAAATATTTATTTTTCAAAATGATTTTTTTTATTTTAAAAAAAAAACAATCATTCAACAAGGAAATGAATTGTTGAAACTTGGCATGATACTACTACGGTATGCCTATAGTTAGTGTAATAATTTGTTTAAGCGGAAGGGCTTGCTCTAGAGGACCTCCCCTCATTTGAGCGTTGTAGCCTCGAGGGTGGTAGCCCAAGGGCATAAGCCTCAAAATTAGGGCGCGCCCACGAGAGTGCGCCTTTTGTGAAGGACGAAGCACCTTTTTTGATTTCAACGGTGGACATTTAGGGTTTAGGGTTTAGGGGTTTAGGGTTTTGGATGGATGGCAAAAGGTCTCTTCAATTGAAGGAAAGCTCAATCGTGCTTTTGGTGAAGAAATGTTCCACATTTCTCATTTTTATATGAGCCTTTGGATTTGAAAGCAAATACCTAATATGCAATTGAAGTAGCCATGGGAGGCCCCATGTTCTAAACCCTAATTTAACCTCAACAAAGTTTTGATAGAACCCACTTCTAATTAAATACTACCCTAAACACACAAATACTTGCAATTATTTTATTTTTTATATAAAAAAAACAATGGGCATGATTTTAAACCATTGATGATGATTATTATTTTTGTGTGTGTTTTTTTTTTCTTTGGAAAAATTTTGGACATTTCTTCCACCAAAAAATTGGAGTTTTTTTTTTTTTTTTTTTCTAATGTGAGTGTGAGTAAATAAAAAAAATTTGGGGAAAAAATATGACAAAAATTTCAAGATCTCAATACCTGAAAATAAAATAAAATAATAATAATAATAATAATAATAATAATAATAATAATAATTAATATGGGAAAAGAAAAGAAAAAAAAGCTTGGTTATGATGCAAGTTTTGTCCCTTTTGGTTAACCACAAATGCCCATACTTTTGGCTCTCATGGTTCACGAGGCCCGTTTTTTACCACTAGATTTAATATTTTATTTTTTTACTTAGAAGAGTAGGATCGTTGAATTTGTTTGTACCAAACGATCCGATCCGATCGAAACGCATGAGTCCAAACACGAGCGAGAAGACAAAGGGAACAAAAGAAATCCGTTTGGGCCTCGTGCCTCGGCGGGTGGCCCCTTTCACTCACTCGGGTAGAGTGAAACAAAGCGAAGAAAATCAAAGTGTATACGGGGCGATGTTTAACTTCCTCCGGAAGTGGGCCCCGAGTGAACGTCAATCAATTGAGTTAATATCTGGTTTCACCTTGGTAAAACCCATTTGGTAAGAAAGTAGGTCATATACATAGGTAGGTAGGTAGGAAAGTAGGTTTTTTTACTAGGCAAGTAGATCATTGGTAAGGGCTATGTTTTACCTACCTAGCTTATGGGTTGTTAGTAGGTAAGTAGTAAAAAAAAAAAAACAAAAAAAACAAAAGCCTCCAAGCTAACCACACCATGGTTAGCGTGGGAACTAAAAAACCTAAAAGAAAATTATTTCCCAACCACTTGTCATCCATCCATCCATCCATCCATCCATCCTTCATGGTGTGCACCCCTTGGTCATGGTTCACTCCACCCCCCCAAAGTGATGACTTGTTGACATGTCTATTCCCGATTGGACATCCCATGCCCCCAACATGAGGATGAAAAATGACCCATGTATCCATTCTGTATGTGGATGAAAAGTGATCCATATGCAATCGATGTATGTGGATGAAAAGAGATCCATATCGAGTCGGAATATGGATGAAAAGTGAATGATAACTTGAAGCTTTACACACTCTATTGAGTTTACTCTACACAATTTGGAGTGGAAAAACATGTCAAATGAGTTTGGATGACAAATTTGCTGATGTTAAGGTGATGTTAAGGTGATGTAAGTGTTTGTTGTTGTACGAAGTTGCCCTTGGGTTAAGTTGACTGTAGTAAGTTGACTTGAGTTTATATTTTGTATTAGTTTATTTTATTATTTTATTTTGTATTATTAATATTATTTAATTGGGTTTGAGAGACTCTCTAGTACCATTTTTCAAACCATGTTTTGGAGACCCTAAGCGAGTTTCAAATTTATTTATTTCTAAATGCAGAAATTCTGACAAAATTTCAACTTTGAAAAAGTATGATTTTGAGGTATACAAAGGAATTTTTCATTATTAAAAAAAAAGCCCAATTTGCTAGATTTTGAATAAAAATAAAAATCCCCAAATTTCTAGATTTTTATGATAAGTCACCCCTAGGTAGTCAAGAATAGAGAAGGATTTTATTTATTTATTTATTTATGATTATTATTATTTTTCTTAGTTTCTCTAGTGCGTAACCAAATTTGTTTAAATTATTTTTTGGGTGATTGTCAAATTTGCCACATCACAAAATCCTTTTTTATAAAAGAACATGTTTTTTTTTAAAAAAATAATTTTTTTTTAAAAGCAACTTGATTAAAAATTAATTACAAGGATGAATCGTGTTCCTTGAGAGATTCCAAAGACAACGAGAAGTTCCACTTCACTTGGCCACACCTTTCGAATGTAATTAGAGAATGGGCAAAATCCTCGACCATTGTTGGTTGTGCATTCCCTCGTGTGTTAGAGAATGCACAAACCCTTGATCATTGTGTCGGGTATAATATTTTCTCAAAAGCCTTCACGAGCGCCATTGTGATAAGCTTGAGCTCCATGGAACATAGAAAAATGTACTAGAGAGAGAGAGAGAGAAAGAGAATGGGTCCCATGGGTCCCATGGGTCCCCCACCATTGGTAGTATAAGCCTTTAGTAAGGCTAGCATAAGGTCCATTCATTCTTTTAAGGGCTTTTGCCACACTCTCGTGTTCCAATGGGTAGTGAGTAACATGGAGGCCTCTCTACCTATGGAGAGAGGCCTTTCCTTGGTCCACTTAGATTATTGGCCACATCCACAAGAGTTGCAATTTTTGTTGACATGGAAAAAATTTGGCAAGAGTTTCCCCCAAAAAATTAGCAAAATTAGTCAAATTTACACAAGTAAAAAAAAAAAAAAAATTTAAAACCACAAGATTTTCCCAAATCTTCCCAAATCTTTTGTCGAAAAATGACAAACTTTGTTGGAAAAATAAAATAAAATAAAATAAAAAACACAACCATTAGCCAAGTGAAGGGATCACATAGAATATTTATTGTTTAGCCTTAAAATAAGGGGGGCCATTTTAGAAAATGTCTTGTGGCAAAAGTTGAAGTGAGAACAAAATAGAAAAAAAGCCTAGATTTGTGCGGTTGTGAGGACAAAAGAAAAAAAAATTCTAGATTTTTTGGGGATTTTGTGGATTTTGTGGATTGTGTAAATCCATTTAAACCCATGTTTCCTCCCACCCACATTTCACCTTCACCTTAGCAAACCTACTCTAGTTACTTTTTCTTTTTTTTACTAGGGGGGTAAATTTTGGGTTGTAGCCAAAATGGCCATGATCCATTGAAAAAAGATTTAGCCAAAATTTGGCTAAAAGCTAAAATATGAAAGTAAAATTTCAAGATGATCCGTTTATATTTTTGGCTCCCTACTTGTACCATGTATAGTAACTCTATCTAGTGATTTTTTTTCCTTGAATTTTTGTCAAATTCTGGCAATTGAAAATGTCCCCAAAAAAAAAAGCACTTGATTTTTGGCACTTTTAATTATTATTTCCCTTTTTGGCTCTATATATAGCCAGAAAAAAGGTGATTCGCCAAAGACGGAATTGATCTTCTTCATGAATTACCTTTATGTGTAGGGTAAAGCCCGAACCTTAGTCTTCACTAGAATAAGGGCCTGTGTGAGGTGGACTAAGAGAGATTTTTGCCTTATGCAACTACATGGCCCTAAGAGAAGCCTCTTAGAAAAGAGCCTTAGTTCGCTTAGGGCCATGCCCAGTAGTGTAACAAGGCCCTAAGAGAAGCCTCTTAGAAAAAAGCCTTAGTTCTCTTAGGGCCATGCCAATAGTGTAACATGGCCCTAACAGAAGCCTCTTAGAAAAGAGCCTTAAATCTCTTAGGGCCATCGTGGTAGTGTAACATGGCCATAAAGAAACCTCTTAAAAAAAAATCCCTAATTAGGGTCATGCTAGTAGTGTGAACATGGCCCTAAGAGAAGGCTCTTAGAAAAGAGCCTTACATCTCTTAGGGCCATCCTGGTACTGTAAAATGGCCCTAAGAGAAACCTCTTAGAAAAAAACCTTAGTTCTCTTAGGGTAATGGTAGTAGTGTGAACACGGCCCTAAGAGAAGGTTCTTATAAAAAAAACCTTGGTTCTCTTAGGGTCATGCTAGTAGTGTGAACACGGCCCTAAGAGAAGGTTCTACAAAAAAAACCTTGGTTCTCTTAGGGTCATGCTAGTAGTGTGAACATGGCCCTAAGAGAACTAACTGACTGGGCCTTGGCCCTGTAATGCTGAATCAGCTTTGTATGGTCAGGCCTACAATTAGCCGATGGGGTCGGTGATTTTCCAAAGCTGATCAGCAGGCCAAATTGGCACAGCCAGCCAAATATCAAGCTGAGTCAGCAGGACAAATTGGCATGGCCAGCCAATTATCAAGCTGAGTCAGCAGGACAAACTGGCACGGCCAGCCAATTATCAAGCTGAATCAGCAGGACAAATTGGCACGGCCAGCCAATCATCAAGCTGAATTGGCGGGTTACGCCCGCACATAGTGTAGTGGCCAAGTGCCAAGTAGTCACGCCAAAAAAGCCTCTTTAGAAAAAGCCACTTTAAAACCTAGAATAAGACAATTTGTATAAAAGTGGTCCATTTTGTCGAGCACAAGATGATGAGTTATTCTTTCACCTTTTATTAAAGAATATTTTGTGCGCCATATACATACCTACCTACCTACCTACCTACCGGCACATATCGGACGGCAAATGGTCCAACCATGTAATGCCAGAATACGCCTCAAAACAAGGCGGAATTAGACAAGGTGGTGATCTTCACATGCTTATAGAGGGGGGGGGGGGAGCCCTTTACATAGCCCATTTGTTACAGCAAGTGGAAAAAAGCTTGGAGTGGCCATTCCGATAGGCCCTATCGGATACGGCAAGTGGAAAAAAGCTTGGAGTGTGGCCATTCCGTTTCCGATAGGCCCTATCGGATACGGCAAGTGGAAAAAAAAAGCTTGGAGTGTGGCCATTCCGTTTCCGATAGGCCCTATTGGATAGGGCAAGTGGAAAAAAAAAGCTTGGAGTGTGGCCATTCCGTAGCATTAAAAAGCCCCCCCTCGAGTTATATTCGTAACACGAGTATATTTTCACTTCTCCTACTTGTACAACTATTATAATAATTACTTAGTCCTGACTGGTGAGTTTCAGCATTTCATACTGAGATTTAATAAAAATTTCCTTACTTTGCAGAGACCACTGAAAGAGAAGGGGATAGATAAGAGGGGGGGGGGGGGGGTTGAAAGGAGGCCCAAAGACAAGACAAGGTGAAGAGAGGATGACTTTATGGTTAACTCTAATAACTTGTTGTGCTCAGGCATTGGGCATTTTGAACTTGGCTGGCACTCCCCACTCATACAATGGTATGAGTGGGAGGATGATGGCCACCTTGTTCGTTCATGTCACATAATGCCCTTCGCACCTGACGATTGCACCCCGGACACCTCGGTCTCCAACCAGGTTGTGATGGGTTTAGGGTTTTAGGGTTTAGGGTTTATTGTCTTCTTTCTCTTTTGTTGTTGCGGAGGCGGAGAAAAGCGATGATTTTTTTTCTCTACCAACAAGGCATTACACACCACACTTCCATTTTTTTCAAGAATCTCAAAAAATAGAGGAATAAAATCGTAATACACGTGCGTTCACACTTGGTGTTAATGACTTTTTGTATTACGTCCCTTAACACCAAGCTAGTTCTTTAGAACCTAATTATTTACCTATTTACCATGAAGAATTTTTATGTGAAGTCAACATTCACTTAATATTAAATAATCACCCATTTAACATTGGGTGCCACCTAAGATGCCACCTAAAGATTTTCACTTAACATTAGGTGTGAATGCGTCTTTAAACCCTCACATCATCACAATGTGGCCTAGTTGCCGGCCAATTCACATTTGTTGTGTGGGCGTATATTGTGTTGGTAATTGTGAGCTTTCAAGGCATCCATCCTACCATGTTTGTTGCTTGGATATTGATATAGGAAAAAAACATGGGCAAAGAGGGCAACAACACACAAAGGACATAAGAAAGGAATGATGATGGTAAGACAAATATAGGGTCTATAAGTGGTCTTCACCATGATAACTATAGTCATTGTGGACTTGACAATCATGAAAACATTTCATAAATACTTAACCAAGTCACTCCTTTCACCAACTCCATGTGACAATTATTAAAATATTTCATAATTATTTCATTATTTCATTCCTTTCATGAACCCACTTACATGGATATGAAAAAACACATTAGCATATTCTTTTTTATAATAAAAAATTTCATAATTTGATTGAATTCAACTCAACAAAATTATGAAGAGAATTCAATTTGAATTCAACCAATTCAAATTGCTAGAATTCAAATTGAATTTGATTCAATTCAACTTAGTCTAAATTCAAATTGCATTAAATTCAATTGAAATTTCAATGAGAACACTAATCATCATCTTGAATGCAAAGGAGAAAAATATTGTGTTTAGTTCAATTCATTTCAATTTAAGAATTTGAAGTCAATTTGGATTCAAGTGAGTTGCATTATGCAAATTCATTCAATATTACCATCATTCAAATGGAACTTAATTTTTACAAAATCAACTCATCTTTTTTATCATTTCATCATCATTAGTAGTGCGCAACAACATGGAGCCCAAATGAGGGTAGGAAAAATGCAAGAAATAAAAATTTAAAAAAAAAATTTTGTTTGAAAAATGAATTAATCAAATTTTATTTATCCAAAACAATTGTTGGTTGTATTCATCTCAAATATGCCTACTTGATTGGACAATAAGAATGGTTGAAAATTCATTATTCTAATGATGATGAGTCATTGGAACTGGATTAGGTAGAGCAACTTTAGGTTCCATAAATCATCCTTTTGGAGGATAATTTCAAAATTAAAATTTGTTTAGCTAAGTCCCAACCAAAGAGAAATGGAAAAGTGTTTTTTCAAATCTCAGTCTTTTAAAAAAAAATGAACACCATAATCACAAAACAAAATTCAATACCTTATGCACAAATTTGCATCTCATTTATTTTCAATTGAATTTGAATTTAATTTAATTTAATTTAATTCAATGTGATTGCATTTAATTTTAAAATTTTAATTGAATACAATGCGTTTGAATTAAATTTTAAAATATGAATTGAAGTAAATTAAAAAAAATTGAGTAGAATTGAATTGAATTGAATTCAAGTTGCATGAAATGGCATTCAATATTTTCATGCAAATGGAACTTAATCTACACAAAATCAATTAAAATTTTCCATCAATTGATTGTAAGTGCACAACAACATGGAGCCCAAGTTCAATAAAAGAAGAGAAAACTAATGAATTTGGTGTTTAATTTTATGCAAGGGGGAGGCTAGTTCTAGAAGGCCTCCTTTAATTTGAGGGTCATAGCCTCAAGGATGATTGCCCTATGGGTGTAGGCTAGCCCGAAAAGTAAGGGGGACCCATGGCAATAGGCCGTCCCCCACATAAAGCACAAAAGGTTTTTTGATCAAATGGCAGAAGATTTACATGTGAGCTTCTCCTTCAATTGATGAACAAATCTTTTGTGTAGGAAGGTGCTTTCAAATTCAAAGAAGAAAACCCTGGTTGTATCTAGTACCTTGTGTCATGTACCATAAAAGGTTGAAAAAATTATATCATAGTAACTAGGGTTGTTGAAAGACGTGCAAGTTCAAATTTTGCATGCCTTTTGGCAAAAGTCTACAATGTTTCCTACAAGTCCAAGTTCATGTTGAGATTTGTAATTCACAAGAAGAGAAAGAAATTTGGAAAGATGACATACAAATCTACTTTTCTATAATTCAAGGATTCAGGTGAGAGTAAGTAGATATTTGCATAGCTTTATGCTTTTTGGTACAAAGTTTGAGTTCATGTTGACGTTTATAATTTGCAAGCGAAAGAAATTTGGAAAGATGATGCACAAATCTACTTTCCAATCATTCAAGGATTTGGGTATGGAGATATTTGGCTAGTTTTATGCTTTTTGTTTGGCAACATGAAAGTGAGTGTCAAAAAAAAATTTGACCTTGGTTTCCGTGTTTTGAAGATGGAAAAGGAAAGGCATTTCATCACACAAGAGTTTCCACTTTGAACTTTTGGAGACCAACAAACAACTTTAACAATGTAGTATCCCAAGTGAAAGCTTTTCTTTTTCTTGTGCATCGATGTGTGCAAATTGAGCGACATGCTTGTGATGATCCCAAAGTTTGGAATTTAACACTTAATTGGCCAATGCAATAAAATGTCAAAGATTTTCCAATGCTACCAAATTGCCTTTAGATGAAGAAGCATGGAGTATTATGGACTAGGTAATTGACTAGAAATTGTTGGTTATTCGATATAATCAAACCATGGTAGTGGCGAGAGCATATCTAGTGACTAGCAACCTCGAGCCTATTACTATGCATAACCATGGTGTAGATGTGCATGACTTGCCCTACAACCAAGCATATTACAAAGGAGTTACAATGGCCGGCCAATGGGCACATGGGGGCAAGGGAGCGTGGCTATGGTGTTGGCCCAATCAAATGGTAGCTACAATCATGTCATTGGCTTCACAATTGAGGAGATGAGGTATGGTGCATAACCAATCGTATGACGAAGGGTTATGGGCTCTAACTAGTGAACTTTGGGCTTCTAGGCCAATGGTGTCTCACCATGCAATGTCATATAGTTGATTATGGATTGTCACTTGATTTTGTTCAAGTAAGATAAGATGGTGGTGATGATGATATTTTAGTGTCGGTTGTGTTAAATGATGTGACAAGGCAAAATTGAATTAGAACCTCAACTCAATCTTTAGAAGTCACATTGTGAATTGTCGTGTTACAACACTAGTTTTCCATTACAATTTTATAATGAAATCAAACTAGTTATCATTTTTCACGTTTTTACTTTCACTATGTAGCATATGTAACCAAATATGACCAATTAAATTGTCTTATTTGAATGAGGAAAAATGTCACCAATAATATGTGTTAGAACACTATTGTTAAGTATGCTTATGTTGCTATCAATTCTTGTAATCAATCGAATGTATTTGGTAGGTTTCTCAATGATGTGATTGTTTACGAAGGGTGACAATATTACACTATCACCTTACATTCTTTTGTGGATCAAATGTGAATGATTTATTTTGTAGGGGAAAAATCATTGCCGGTCCCACTTTGAAAGTGTGTCCCAAACTATATGAAAGAAAGTCTCAATTACACTTGACACCATTTACCTACTTATTTTCATCAGTTACTTGAGAGTGGACTCGGGTGGACTTGGTCTCCATGCTCCTACACTTCATCGTGCCAAACATTTGATTAATCGATGAAAATAGGAATTAATTTTATGAAAATGAAGTTTCATTCAAATGAAAAACATTGAATCACACATTGCATACAACTTGGATAGAACTTGAAATTTTACTGCATTTAAATTTATTTGAATTGGATTCAGATTTAATGGAATTGAATTCAGATTTCGAAACTGAATTCAACTACATTGAATAGAATTTGAGTTCCAATTCAACTAAATTCAATTCAATTCAACAATCGAATTAAGATTCAATTGAAGAGGAATGAAAATCTACTTGCGAATATGGTGCAGAGAAAAAAAAAACTTTAAAAAGACCCAAGAATGACAACAAAATCACAAAGAAGGGAAGGTCCAAGATGGTGAAATTCTAATGCTTCTTACACCCCTCAAATACTGCATCTACTGGTGCAAATGAGATAAAACTGCCTATTCAACAAAGACGACTCGGAGACAAGACAGACATGAAACACTCAGTGATGTCACTTGTGGGACATTCTTGTATAACCTTATCACTGATTATGATACAGTGGACAACCTCACATCCAGATTCACAATTTGATTGACCTCATAGATTGTCAACAGTAAAATGATCTAGATGGATGTGATCTTCAAACCTGACCATAATGTGTCAGTGCACTGCCCTGGTGAGATACTCTGAGCATTCCATGCTCTTGAGTCCCTACCCAGCCATTTTCACTGTATTGTACAAACTGGATCTCCAGATTTCTGTAACAAGGGAACCTTGTCTTTGTACAGACTCCTTGCTCCCCAAAAGTGTTTCATAGCACACTTCTGTTTCACCTTTAGTCTCTAAATATCCACAGCTACTGAATGTACATGGTTATATTCGTTCTCCAAGATTTTCAACAAGAAATATGCAATTCAGTTCTCAAATTGATGGAATGAAGCCACTTATCTCCATAAGCCACTTGGTTGTTTCGTCCATCCCTTCAAACATGGCTAGCTCTTGTGACTGTCTGAGTTTCTGCTGAGATCGGCTATCTGTACCACCATCATCAACTACAGCTGCTAAAACTCCCGATGTCTGCTGACTATCGTTGGTTGAATCATACTCCAATGGTTGGCTATCAATCACTACTGTCACTTGAGGTCCACCATCCTTCTTACTTGCTGAGGAACCATTACCAACAGCTGCCAATGGCTTGATTTCCAGAGATTCCTCCCTATGTGTGGGTTCTATGATCTCAGACCCATCTGGCTTTGAAGCCTTGCTTGATGGAGCACCCATGTTGACAACCTCTTCATTTCGATGGGAATATACAACTCCTGCACAGAACCAGAACAATCATCATTCACCAGAAGCTTGTTTTATTGATCCATATATATACCAAAGTGGACAAAATATGAAGTAACGAGCCATGCCTTACCTGCACTAGAGAGCAAGGGATGAAGTGCCGGCTTATTGAGTTTTGAACTTTGCCTTCGAGCTTCTACATCACTGTGCCTGTATAGTTTATCACCTACCATGCTTTCCATGGCTTTGTTATTGGATGTTTCTACAGAAAATGCTACACCATTGGATCTGATTGTATCCACCTCAACAATGTCATGCATCCCACAGTTGTCTTCATTGCCTACTCTTTGAGCTGGCTCAGTTTTGACCTGAAGATGGCTATTTGAATTATTCAACACAGTTGTAGTCTGCTGAATGCTTATCAGTCTTTCATCATGCTTGCCAATAATGTCACTTGTGAAGTCTGAAAGGTCCCTGAACAAATTGCTGATCCCAAACAGCTCACCCTTGTAGTCCTTGGAATCCTATAAAAAACACCTCAAAAAGCTCATCAGCCCAAAAGTATATTCATAAGTCATTTCAACGTCTCTAAACTTATGATCAAAGTCAAACACAATAGAATTGAGAAACCACCAAATAAAAAGGTAACAGAAAATTTGTATCCCATTATACATTAGCAAACAAGAAAAGGAGAAGACCCCAACACTACAAAACACAGAACAAACTGAGGAGTGGAGTGAACAATAGCAAAAATCACATAAACCTTTATGAAAAGGCACAAGCAATGTTCTCAATGCATCTACATAAACAGCATGTCAGTCAGAATTATACCTGGACTCCCTCAAAATAGCGTTTTTCAATGTTTCCATTGACCCCTATGTTGAAAAGCTGTTGTTTATATATTTGGCGAGAATAGATAAGCTCCTCAATAGACCCAGCAGCCAGTAACCGAAACACAGTGACATGCCTCTGTTGCCCAAATCGAAAAGAACGGTCCTGTGCCTGCAAATCCTGGGCTGGGTTCCAGTTAGGATCAAAGATAACCACCCTATTTGCACTCACCAAATTCAGGCCCAGCCCTCCTGCACGAGTTGAGATCAGAAACACCTGTGTTCCACCCACCATTCCCACACACATGAGGACCAGAACCACATGTGGACCAATCCACTAGTTCACACACCTAGTACTGGTTATAGAATGTGCAGCACTTAGTTTTACCATGTTGGATGGCATTCTAGCTCCATGGGCATACCAATCTTTGCCCTGATTCTCAAGAAACAAGAATGCTGGAAATGGGTTTTTTGACTTCAAAGCACTCATAGCACTAGCACATGACCATGACTGAAATATCAGGAACTTGAAGAGGTCACCTGCTTGCTGGGGCTGTGGTTGAACTCATCCACAAGAGACTGACGCAGACCCATTGGGGTTGATCCATCCAACCGGCAAAAGCAGTACCCTTTCCGTATCATAAACCTGTCCAGGATATCCAACATCCTGCACAAAGAAACCAGAGCAACCAACCTAAGCTTCTAAAGAGAACAACCTGTACAGAGCAAATCAGCCAGCAAAATGTTTATTAGCTTAAAACAGTGGATGGTGCTTTCCCCTCCACATTTTCCTGCTGAGAAGGTGCAACTGTACATGAAGCCTCAGCATTGAGGAAAAAGCAGTACGCACTTGACAGAGTAAGAGAAAAGTAGCACTTTGTCGCCTTGACGGAGCCAATCTGCCAGCAAAATTTCAAGGGTTTGCATTTTCCCACAGTGCTGAGCATCACTAAGGCCTAGAAAGCTCTCATCCTGCTTTACTCCCCCAAGCAGCAGGGCGTCGTCAGCCAAAGCAGCTGTTGCAAATTCTTCATCCTTCAGCTGTTTCTCTCTGTCATCTTTGGGATTAGGTTTTACAAGCTCCAAATGGTTGCTCACCTGCACATTCAGTTCAAAGCAACATACTTATGCTGTAATGCAGGATTCTACATGTGATGCTCCTCTGGAAACACTGGTATCAAATCTTCTAGCAAAGATCTTGTACATCCATTATCTAGCCCAATTCAAAAGTGCAGTTCCTACAGCATGGGCTGGACCCAACCTGCTGCAGCTTAACCAAGCATGGTAGAACCAGACAAAATGGACAGTGATCACAACCATCAGGATTGTCACTGTGCAAGTAGGACCATATAACTCCATCAGGGGCAATGCGGTGACAACACTCCACTCTTGACAAGTGACTACCACAGCTACATGGCAAATCCTTGTTGACCAGCAGTTGAAAATCAGGACTTTGAAGCAATCGGCGGTACACACGATGCTGGACATCACTCATTTTACAGAACACCACATTGTCTTCCTTCCCTAGCATGAGATGCCCAATTGTCTCTCCCTTTGTTCGGCGCAACAGATGCTGGCTAATCAGTTTCACCTGCAAAGGATCAATGTTCTCATATAAAACCTTTGTATTCAATCATGACCACATGCACCAAGATGCAGCCTTGCCACATCTTGCAAAGGAAATGAACATCTCACAGTTGTGATTAGGCGAAAATTCCCCTTCTAAGGTCACTCCATCATTATACTGCAGTTTGGGGTCGCTTACTAGGTGCTCTTTGCGCTCTGCAGCAATTTTAACAAAGCGATCTGGTGCACTGATGCGCTGTCCCTGCTTGATGGGCTCATCATAGTATTCACGGAAGAATTCACGTGGACCCAAACTTCCTGGCGCAGCCCACTCAAAGACATTAAAGAGTTCAATATACTTGTTCTGCATTATAGTGCCAGTCAACCCAAATCGGCGCTTTGTGCTTATTTTTGAGCAGGCCTGGTAGAGCTTTGACTTCTCATTTTTTAAGCGGTGAGCCTCATCCACTATCACACAGTCCCACTTGATTGAGGAAAGCAACATGCCATAAAGGCGGAACATGTCATGGCTAGTCAAGACCACCTGACAAGCACAACCATAACAATGCTCAAAGTTAGAATGAAGATAGCAGATGCCACCTTAAATCCTCAATGTGACATCTGTGCCTATAGACTAGCTCTGACATAGCATGTGGGTATTCCATCCTCTTTTGACAATATCGCTGATTCCCTTGATTAAGCTTCATCATCTAATGGATCTCAACAGAATCAGTTAATCATGAGCCAGCAAGTTCAGAGACAGGTTAAGAACCTCAAGATCACCAGCCTCTGCTTTTGCCATTACTGTCTCCCTCTGTGCTCCATGATAAATGCCCACACGAAAGGAGCCCCAGGCCTGAAACTCCTGCTCCCAATTTCTAAGCACAGAAGTTGGGCAAACAATTAAGAAAACTTTTGATGACGATCCAACATAATTCTCAACACCACTGCCCCTTGTTTTGCTCACTATGCTTGAGCCTGAAATAACATGACCACCCCTTGCCAAGCAGTCCAAGTCTCCATCCATTTGCAGCAGCGCTGCAAGGAGTGCAATGCTCTGTATCGTCTTTCCCAGACCCCTGTCAAATATTCAGAACTTGTAAGCACCTCAAATGAGAGACAAATGAGGATTGAAAGTCTCCTCTGCTAAAACTAACAGAAATCACATGATAGCATTTCCTCCTATTAGACTTTTGTTAATTGTGCCATTTAGGGATGTGAATTGCTTGAAAATTAACTGGAACATGTATTGCAACAGCTGAACCTTTCCTCCTCAACAACTGGAACATAACAGAAAAGAATGTGAGGTCGACAACATACATGTCATCTCCAAGGATGCCACCACGATTTTCTCTGTAAAGCTTGTACAGGAATCTCACACCCTCTCTTTGATGCTCTAACAGCCTGCTGTTGATAGATGCCGGAACCTGCACCACTTCGTCTCCACCATCGGCCGCCCTATCTGGTGGTGGCCAAAGCACGAGGGGCTCATACAAACCCTTGCTCTCTGCCCGTATAAAAAGCCCCGCTTCACTGTCGCGCTTCACATCCTCCTCTCCCCCTCCTATTTCTTCATCCTCTTCCTCTTCATCATCCGAACCCAGCTGCATCCCGCGTCTCTCATGACGCTGCTCTCCAATTTGTCGCGCTTCGACAGCACCGTTTTTCCTTTGCAGGACCTCCGAAATCCCTGAAGGAAGCTTACGTCTCTTCCGCTTCACATCTTCCGTATCAAAACCTAACCCTAATCCATTTCCCCGTGTCTTCTTCGCTCTGGAGGGCTGCTGCTGCTCAAGGCTATAATCCAAAGCAGGCGAGGGGACATTTCCCGTGGAGAAGGATCTAGGCTCCAAAGCTACCCGTGCACCGCAAACTTCCTGCTGCGAGAGAAACGTTCCTGGAGGACAAGAGACGAACCGCGTGAGCGGAAGAAGCTTGGTAGCACCTGAGTTCTCACCCTCAAAAGACTGGAAGGAGAACGCCAATTGATCCCGCAAGTTAGTCTTGGGCGGCAACCTACGATTGTCGACTTCCTGCGAGACTGAAGCCCCGCTACCAACAGCAAGAACTGATCCCGAACCTGGTTCTATTGGTACTGTTGGCGCTGCGCTGCTGCTGCTGCCGCTACTACTGCAGGTGAGAATTCTGGTGCTGCAGCTCTTGAGAGACTCCTTCAAGTCCTTCAATGACATAGTTCTTCTCCGCTGTGATCAACAAACGGCGTCGTCTTGGGCGTGGTCCAGCCACGGCCGCCGCTGCTTGTCCTCGTCGTCCTCATCCTCCGCAGCGTTGCCGTTGGTAGTGTCCATGAGCAAGTGGCGAAAACAAAGGCAGGCCGCAAAACAAAGGAATTTTGACACCAGCAACAAAAGGGAGGGAGGGACCTGGCGGTTCTCTTCTTCCCAACTAGTTTGAACAACCGGATCAAACCAGTTGCAGGTTCTAACCAGAGTTACACCCACCCACTCGGGTAATGCCACGACACCAAAAAAAAACAGTTATGAAAATATTTTCAAATCAGAGACCCTCCTCGGTCCTCATTGTAAAAAAAAATTCTTGGAACCAGAGAACCGCCGGTTCCTACTTTCAGCATTTTTGGAATAATAGAACCGCCGGTTCTTATTTTCAACATTTTTGCAATTAGAGAACCGCCTGTTATTTCCAAACCCACAAGAGTTGGTGGGGTTAGGTTTCTTACAGTGCTGTCCTGCTGAGTACAGGAAAATGAAACTGATAACCTCCGGTTGTCAATTATACACCTCCATGGGTTCTCAAAAACAAGTCAAATATAACCTTTTATACAACTGCCCATCCTTTGACTACTATTTTTGAAAACTGCCCGTTCTTTGAAAACCCTAGAACCAAGTGTAACCAGATTATGTTCTTGGATTCTTCTGGAATTGTTTATTTTTTATTTTTTTCCCAAAACCCAAACCAGAGATTATTAAGAAAATCACATAACCAACCCCAACACTGGATTCCTTGTGATATAGGGGGCGCCACTTATCTGATTTTCCTAATAACCTCCGGTTCTGGTCCTTTTTTTTTCTTTTTTTTAATTTTAAAAAAAATTAGTAATAAATTATTATTATTATTTATTTTTTAATTTGTGAGCAAGGTGGGTTGGTGACCATCACCACAAGAGGTTTTAGCCAGATTTGGCTACAGGTCTGAAAGGTAGGTAGCAAAAGTTACAGAACCTGCTATATTTTGGCAACAAGCTATGAACTAATGTCTGTCTATATATGGCAATTTGAGGGGAGAAAAGGCTTCAAAATGTGGCGAACTTTTTGGAATAAAAAAGGAATTTTGTGACAAGAAAAATAAATTGTTCCTTGTTGTGTAGGTGCAAAATTTCACAAAAATAAATATGGCTAATCAGAACCATAGTTTTTTAAATTTTTCCCCCGCCACTCCAAGAGGGTCTCATTTTTTATTACAAATTTTTTTTTCTTTTATAAAAAAAATAGTTTTGTGTAAATTTCCACATTTTACACAAAAAATATAGTTAATAGAATTATATATAATATGATTAATATAATATCAAAATATATCAAATTCCCAATCAAACGCCGAGATCAATATGAACATGAGCTTTTGAAATCTATGAGCCAAATATATTTTATGCTATTATAGAACACTAAATATGCACAACACATAATTTACCTTTCTACGAATACATATCGTCCTATACAATTTTTGTCGTGTCATTTTGTTTTGTTTTTTTTTTTTTTGGGATCAAGGAATCAACAATCAACACACAAACTCTTTTCTTCAATGGATATGGTTGGTTCATCCAAGTTTTTCTCAACCATACAAGAAACATGGGTTTAGAAACTCATGTATTTGGATGAAAAATGCTCAATAAACTAATTATGGATACATTTTTTTCCAATTCATCCAAGAGTTGGCATCTCCCCCTTTTTAATCCTTGCTTAACTCTCTAAGCGACGACTTCCTATAAAAGCAATGCTCACTCTTCCTTTCTTGATGAATATGAAATGAAAATATTGTGTGAGAATTTGTCCAAGATTGAATTGAATGAAGAAAGGTGTGATTCAACTTAGAGATTGCCACACAAGTCAAGTCTTTCAACTTTGTTTCCTCCCATCCACGATGTGGTGGCAAATTTGTGATGTTTGGCCACACTTATGTGAACCAACTTCTCCACATTAGTGACTTTGAGACATTAATAAAAATTGGTACAATTTGGTGATTACTTATGTGCATGGGGCTACAATGTGATTTTCTTGTCTTGACATTCTAGATTATTTACATTTTGTAAAAAAAGAGGGAAACCTAGATTGTTCTTAATAGTTAAAATTAGGTAATTTTTTAAAATAAAATAAAAATCATAGTCAATAAATCGTAGAAGAGTTATATGAGAATATTGTTGCATATCATGTAATCATTATTACAAAGTATGAAATGCATTGTGATAAATGAAGAAGACGGTAGTTCTTTTCATCAAGGAATAAATAAGGTATTGAACACTTTCAATTTTGCTTAAGTTGAATTTTTTAATTTCCTTTCAAAATTTTGTGAACTTTACCTTCTTAATGGCTTCCTTGAATATATCAACAAGCTTATCGTTAAGGAATATATCAACAAGCTTATTGTTATTAGATACAATATTCCAACTTCTTTTGAAAATAGTTCCTTTTTAATGATAATACACCTTTATGTGTTTTGTTCACACATGCAATAACGGGTTGGTGGCAATTTTCATTCAAAATTGCCAACTTCATACATATAAATCATTTACATATTGTATAGGTATGGATTATATGTTGGTTGTATACGTATCATATTTTACATTAATAAAATTCAATTTCAAATCATTGTTAATAAAATATATTAGTAATAATTCAAAAATATATTATTTGAAAATTTGAAAATCAATGTCATGTGGCAATTTTTTATTTGGCTAACCCTTTAGTGAGTTAACTGTGTCAATAATAATTGGCCTTGTTCATTATGGGGCATAGTGAATTCACCAAATTTGGCATCTAGTGAAATTGGGACAAATGTAAATGAAATAGTTAGTGAATTAGGCACCATTTCCTTGTAGTGGAGATTGATTTTATGTACAATTTACAGGATTTATGTAAATCATTGAAAACTATTTCTATGAAGAAAATTTCTTTCCTACAACTAGAAATTGAATTAGAATGGTTTTGAACATCTTCAAGTAGCTTTCAATGTTAATATTTTTTGAAAAACATAATTGTTGTGGTTTGTTTTGAAAGTAGAACCTTTGAGTGACATCTTTGATTTCATACTACATCTACAAAGAACCCATGCAAGCATAAGATATCTTCAAAGTTATAGCTATCAAAAAAAGGTTCATTCTTGAAAAAAATGATCACAATAACCATTGTTTTTACCATTTAATACCTAGTGTCATCATTTGTTGATGGTGCCATGTCTATTTGTTTGACATCAAGATGAGATTGAACATGTTTTCATTGTTGTTATTAATAGTCTAAAGAGTTTCAATTGTGCTAGAATTCATTTGATTTTGTTGACCTTGATGTATAACAAGTTGTGACAAGCTTGCACTTGCTAGTCCCAAAGATGCAACAACATCCCAAATCTTTTTTCCTTAGCAAACGACTATGAACTCTAATATTCTAATCATGATAGTTTGCAAATCTAGCCAAATTGGTTTTGTTAGGAAATGCCTAATCAATGTTGTGTATCAAATGGTAACTATGGGTAGCTTGGAATTGTGTTATTTACGTTCTCCCTAATAATTTTAGATGATATTTTGTTTATCTTTGTTAGAACTCCAATAGCTTTAGTGCAACAATCATTTTTATTGGAACTATGATATTATCTAGGATTGAGTTGAACTAACATTAATAATCACAAACCTAAGCCAATTTGCTTTTATACCATGTTTATTTTAGAATAATTTATATCATCATGAATCAATGATAATACAAAAAGCCACAAAGAGACTTAGATAATTGGATCTAATGAAAGTGGCTAACTAAACAAGATAAGCACGAAGTCTAAAGTCATAAGCTAGACCATAAGAAATCTACTTATTAAAATTAATCCAAATAAACAGTATCCAAATCATGTGGCTTTTAAGGTAACCACCTAATCAACAAGAGGGCACAATGTCAACACATGCTACTTATAAAATTGGGAATATAAAATATGTGAATGGAATACTCAATACATAATGTCTATATTTTCCATTGACATTTATTCCATTGCAACATTCATTTGTGCTCAATATTTCAATGTAATGTTTCATAGACTCTTCATATGTGTATGTTGCAATATATTCCAAGATTGTGGAGGAAACTTCAAAATCAAATTTCATTGAATCCAACAATTTGTAACATGTTGAAGACTATAAGACTAGGGCTTTGGTTGGCAAACTCAACATCTCTTTTCTTTGGAGGTAGTTGATTTTTTTAAACGAAACAACTTTCTTGTGCCAAAGATGGAGATGAAAAGTTTTGGATGCTGAGTTAGCAAAACTCTTAATTTGGGGGCAAATATAGACAGTAGTTGTCGTCGTTTGTCTTCCATTTCTTCCAATCTAAAGTTTTGTGCACACTAGATCAAGATCCAACACTATTAAAACTAACAAAGTCGCATGCATGAAAACATGCACACAAATAACTCATATTGTGCTTTGGAATCTTAGAACACCAAAGTCCAAACTACATAAACTATCCTCTAGAAAAAAGTACCCAACACAAAGAGTTTAAAACCTCAATTCACATTGAATTGGGTTTCAACAAACAAATAACTATAGAAAACTAATATCATCCAGTAAATACCTAGCAGATGCAACAAATGTCTCCACATAGATAGGGATGACAACTCTACGTATGCACTTTTAAGGTTTGTTGAGCAGGCAAATGAAGCTGTGCATGTGTACGTGAGTATGTAAGCATGTGTGATGTCGCAAAAACACAAGGAGAAAATGTGTAGTATTTTCTTCATTCCTTTCTGGAGAGAAGAGATATTTGACTTAGGAAATTTGACAGAAAGACATCTCACATTCATGGAAGATCCAGCATCAAAACCTTGGTCAAATACTGTAATGTTCCAGTGCACCTTGTCCTGTCATTGGCAACTCTTCAAATCACATCCTAAGCCTCACCTAATTCTGCATGCTTCATTCCCATATAACCACTGTTAATCAAAGCTCAAAGAAGTCACCACTCATATCTGCTTGTGTATATGGCGGGGTGATCATTCCAATTATCATTCAAAAGTATTCTCTAATGTACAGAATTATCCTCCTCCACACCCCAGTGATTGCAGTACCAGATACTCACCTTCAGGCTCCATGCTTCAGTCTCCTGGAGAATGTAGATGTCCCTTGTCAGCATCAACTCTGGAGCTTCAGTTTCCCTCTTTTCATGGCTTCCTTTCTGTGCAAGATCAATGATTCTAGGTTCTTTGCAAGTGCTCCCGTTTGAATGTCAGTGGGAACAGTGTCATCATGCCCATCATTATTATTGACTGGTCCCTGAATAACTACAGTTTCTTCCTTGACTACCATGTCTGTATCTCTCTCCTTCCCACTCCAAGATTGGAATGTCTCATGAAAAGTTTCAGTGATTTTGGTGATGCCTGACTCAAAAGGCTCGACTGCTTGTGACACAGTTACCTTCACATCATCCACAACCTGTCCAATGTATGCCAAATCCAATCAGCATTCCTGCATAGAAAACTAGTGTCTTCTTGATCAGCCAACAAAAATATTTAGCTATTTTTCCTTGCTAGAATTCTTCAATAATGAAGAAAGCTCGCATGAAATAGCACCCTAGGGTATATGATTCAGAGCATGGAAAAACAATCATACGCTGGTATCAATGAAGAATTATGCCTAGGAGATTTGAGATCTATGCTCAACTGGAAATCAGAAAACATCCAACTTTTTCAGCACATACAAAGCTGGAAGGTGTTTTTCACAACTAAAGCCTGAACAGTTCTCACAGTGCATTGATACCATGAACCACCATGAAATTCCCTAACAAAATCATGCTAGTAAACCAAGTTTGCTTCTGGGTCAGGTTGGGGAGCAGGCATCTGAACACTATTCATACAAAGACTAATAAGTGGGGGTTCCATCCTTCAGGCTTGGTTGATGCAAGTTATCATGGCATAACAGGACCCAAAGTTCATGTCAATAAAGACATTTGGAAATTGGAGGGAGAACCAGAACGTACATGTCCACCACCCTCGAAAACAACATCATGTACACTTTGTTTGACACTTGTTGCCCCGACTTGAACAGAGACTTCATCATCTATGGTGAGCATCCCAGTTGTGTAAACAGCATCTTCAATGCTGCTCATGTGCTTATATGGATTTGCTGGATACACAAAAATATGCGCCACAGCTGCAAATGCCATCTGTTGAGAACCACATGCCCATATACAATAGTCAGAAAATGCATGATAAGAATCACCCATTTCCCAGTACATCCAGAAAAGTGAAAGAAGTTCTGGATGCAGTAATTACTTCAATACAGATGATGAAATCTTGGAGGCGGCTTTGAAGATGCCCTGAAAAAATCTCCTTGCGAGAAAACCACTCAAGTGCTAGCCCTGACCCAAAAATGTAGGCAAGTATCACTCCCTGCCACCATGTCACAAACACAACTGCCTTGAAACATAGAAACTTTGCCAGGGGATTGATTGACTGAAGCTCATATTTTGTTGCATGGTAAAACTGCACAAGACAGTATAGTGCCCATATTTGACTAAAATTTAGCACGAGTGTTACATAAGAGTACCTGCACAGTTCCAGCATTAATTATTGTCAGATGAAAGAACTTACTGAAAGCACCACTGACAATGGACTAACCTAGTTGTCTTTGAATAACTACATAGGCAATCGTGAAGATTAACGTCACCTTCCCAATCCCCAGACTTACCCATTTGACCAACCAAATTCCCCATCCCCATATGAACTTAGTTGGTCCAGGATCAGCGCCAGCCAAGAACACACCGTTTTCAATATCATCTGAAATTCAAGCCCCCCATGAATTTGTATGTGTGACCAGAGAGGCTGGAAACAGGGAAAGATATGAAATAGTATATATAATTGCAGTCAATTTCCTTCATTGCAGATGCAACAATCATGCAGCTTCTCTCCCTTAAGAAACTGCAGCAAAGAGAAAACACAGAAACTTACATATTGTACAATGCCAAACATTATTTTGTCATAAAATGAGCGCCCCAAAACCCAAGGCGCCAAACACCAATTGAAGGGGAAGACATGTGCTACTGTGTTTGTTGCTAGGTGCTTGTCATCATCATCCAACAGAGACCTGCGTGGAACCACAGATCCTTGTTTCTCCAGTTTCTCTATTGCTATATCTTCCCCACCTGCCCAGCCACCATATTCACAAATTGGCCATCAAACATAAGAGAGGGTTCTACTATTTCACCATTTTCAATTTCCATTGGTCCAAATACCAACCTATTCAGATATTAATTGATTGACATCAAGAAATGAACAATGGCAGCAAGCCCTTCTTAATTCTTTGCACTGCAAAGAAATTGCAAGGTCACCCAGATTGCATGTTTCATTGTTGCTTCATCTCTTGACTTTTTTTTCAGTGAAGATTTTGGAGAGGATGTACCTAAGCAGCCGATGAGGTATCGACCAAAAGAATACATTGCAAGTGCTTCATAGGAGCCTGTCAGTGTATTACAAGTCATTGAAATTTCTGGCATGTATAGTGATAAAAACTGCAATCCATGCAAATACGTGAGAACTTCAGAATCCAATGGAGCAAATAAGGGTCGTCACACCATAACATCTGAAGCAACTTTGAAGGATGTAAAGTCCACAACAACTCTTTAAAGCAACCATGATCAGCATTCAGAAAGTGGAGAAATGAAGAAGATCCTAATTGAAGGAACATGATCAACCATCTCTCAAAAGCATGAAGACTGCATTAAAATGGTCTCATTCTAAGAAAATCAAGAAGTGTAAAGAAGCAGGTGTTACCGAGCAGGAACTGTATAGAGGAACCATGAATATTAGGCCAATGAGCCACCTCTGTTCCTGCAGAATGAGTGCAATATTTTCATAAGTACTTAGAATGTCTTCTCCATATTTATGATTCAAGACCATCTTAATAGAGATGACAAGATAAGGTCACAATGTATGGTAACGATCGGCTCTCATAAGATCCTCACTAAATCACCAAAGGACTTCATCAGCTCCCAGAAGTGGGTGTAGATCAATATCATACAGTTTCCCATGGATTGAGTTTCAATCACAAGACTCATTAGGGTAAGGGTAAGCCATGAGGCTATCTAGCTCAATAAAACCCTAAAAGAGAAGGAAACCAAGGAAAGAGGATATCTATGAAATTGCAGAGTAATCTCCACAACAACATTTTGAATGTAACACAACAAATGAGTGCAATCATAACCTTATGAGAGTCAGTTGCTCACAAAGTAGATCTGACCATGAGAAAACCAAGGAAAGTGGAACACAAAGCTAAGAAACAAAAGAGTAAAGAAGCCGAAATAAAACAATGAAGAAAAGAGAGAGAAACAAGAAGATGGAGAACTTGAAGAGCATGATCTTTGAGACCAAAATGGTCTGATCTATTCCATTGAAGACTGCCACACCAGAGTGCACCAAGTGCAAGTTCTCTTTTGACATTCCAGTTCTTTGCAAGAAAGCATAAAATCTACAATCTAAGACCACAAAACAAGCTGCAATTGCCAGTCTGAAATTTGGGAGTAATGAAGAGGATGGTTTATGTATGATCTGGAAAGGAGGTGAAGATACTTACTTCGGGCCCGTTGTAGGTCGAGAGATGCTGGAACAGCAGGTAGGAAGAAAGAAAGATAGTAAACGCCACAAAGCAAGCAGCAGTGATGAGAACCCAAGAATGCATGGATACATGATCACCCAGTGGCAGCATGGGACCCACCATCTTTCTCAAACTCTCAAGCTTCCAAAACCCTTCAACCAACAACAACAGTTTCTCCATCTTCCTCCCACAAATATTAACAACTATCTTTACCTCTCCTTTAACATAAGGGAACCATCTTTCTCAAACCCTAAAGCTTCCATAAAACCCTTCAACCCACAACAACAACTTCTGCATCTTTCTACCACAAATATTAACAATTTTCTTCTTGACCTCTCCTCCTTCAACATAAGGGAAGCATCTTTCTCGAACTCTAAAGCTTCCAAAACCCTGCTACCCACAACAACAACAACTTCTCCATCTTTCTCAAACCCTAGAGCTTCCAAAACCCTTCAACCACAAATAAATAAAAGCTACCTTCTTGCCTTCTCCTTCAACATATTCTCGAAAGGAAGACCTCCCAGCCTAGTTGTCGAAGAAACCATCTGTCCTTTCCAAACAAAAATCAATAAATCGTCATCCCCTGCAACAATTTTAGAGATTCAACAAAAGAGATACCCTCCCAAAACCAACAATTTCACGATAAACCCTAAAAACCCTACAGAGAGGGGAAAAAAAACACACAAACACACATTGGTTGCCAAAAAACAAAAAAACAAAAACCATTACAGAAATAAGAAACTTGAATTCTGGAACTGAACCTGCGAGGTCGAAATCCTTGCACCAAATTGAAGTAAAAGCTCCATACACAACAACAATAATAATAATGACAAAGCTCCAGAAAAGGCTCTCTCTCTCTCTCTCGCTAGTGCAAACTCAAATGCTATCAACAAAGAATTCAAAACCCAAGCTTCCAAATCAGGAGAAAACTAACTAGCTGAATTTCAAAGCAAACTTTCCAAAATCTGCATCAAACCCAAATCAAGAAATCAACATCTTTTTGAGTGAGCTACCAAAAAAAAAAAACCATGAAGTAAAAGTTCTTGCTCTGATTTCCTTTTCTCTTTTTTCTTTCTTCATCAGATAGCTTCTTGGGTGTGTGAGAATTGCAATTGTGGTGCTTAAAGGCTGATGATACCTAGTAGTGGAAGTGCATTCCTGTAAGAGAAAAAAATATTGTGCCATTCCCAATGAGCACTATACAGAGCACACTAATGGGTCCCTCTTGGGAGGCTTACTCTGCAAGACAAGTGGAATGCTGTCTAATTGCCAAGTAGGTGCAGCAATTAGGGTAGAGATTGGCCAATACTCTCTAAACCTACTACTTTCATTCAGTCTTAAACCCTAAACCCTACTACTTTCATTCAGTCTTTTTTTTCTTTTCTTTTTTTTGGGTGAAAATTTGCAAGAAAGGCAACACAAGTTTTCTCAAAGCACAATAGTTTGTTGAAAATTCCCTTCTTTTTAGTCTCCTAACATCAAGGTAGTCATTTAGGACCCAAACTTATTTACCATGAAATTTTTTTATGTTAAGTTAACGATCACCCATTTAACATTGGGTGCCACCTAAGATGCTACCTAGATTTTTTACTTAACACCAACTTATCATTTAGGTGTGAATGCACCTTAAAAATAGGTGCTTGTCAACCTCACTCCATGAAGAAATTGAAACAAAAAAAACCCATTGCCTATATTGTATATGTTCATGTGGAGTCCACTATAGAAACATAGTTATTATGCAGATTTTTATGTGGCAAATTAACATGGTTGAATTGACCAACCTTGCCAATTGTGCAAGTGATTGATTTTGTTGCGTTGTTCCCATGTTCCCCATTTTTTTTCCCCTCCCCCCCCCCCCATTCCCCACTACGTTCCAACTTTGGGAATTGTGCCATGAACCTTAAGGAGAGTGTAGGGTTTGGTTGTTTTGGCCCCTAGCTTGTGAATTGTCAAGCCCCTATTGATTAGGTGAGGCCATGTGCAAGCTAGACGCCAAAATCAACCCAATCCTACTTGCTCCCCATTACATTTCACCATCACAAGCAAGGATTTTTTCTTCCCTCTATTTCTTCAAGGCAAGTGGATGGCTATGAGGCCCTTCTATTGGTAAGCGTAGGTGACATATTTGTCCATGGGGTAATGGTTCCAATTGACTACAAAAGTTTCATCTCTTTCCAAAAATAGGTAAGTAAAATTTACTTGTTCATAACATCATGACAAGAACCCCTAAAACATTACCATTTTTTTAAAAATTCAAATACAAATGCCTACTAGATCCAATGCAAGATAAAATAGATTTTTTGGCTATTCAATAATAAGAAAAGTAAGCATCAAAATATGGCATTCTCAAAAATAGAAACCAACTTTCTAAATCACAAAGTAAGTTCATATGAAATGGTTTGATTTTGAAATTTCCTATTTGTCATCCAAGAGCAAGAGGGTATTCAAATATCATCCATGAGGGTGGGGTTTTGGAGTTGAATAGGTAGAAAATGATTAGAAGGTCACAGATTATATGTTCCAACCCATGTTTTCTTAGCCAATTAAGGGAGCGAGATGATCACGTTAGTTGTTTATGGCACTAAATAAATACAACTTATTTGCATAATTTGTGAGTCTATAAAGACTAGCACTCTTCCATGCTTATATATGGTGGCTTAGACAAGAAGAGCTTACAGTTAGAACATATGCATATGTTTGTTGCTTAAGCTTGGGTGATTTTTGAATGGAGCTAGCAACTAACCAAAGTAATGCAAAGTGAACTTTTGTATAGACATATATGTATGAAATGTCAAAACAACATGTAGGTCAAGTTTTCTAGAACCTTTCTCACATTAAGAGATTATGAAAGTTGAGTTGATTCAAATCTTTTAAAGAGTCTAAAATATGTTTGGCTTATGAAACATGGTTCTCAAATAAATTAAAGTCCTTATAACAATATGGCCACTCTTCATGACCTACAACATCATTGCACCAATATTGAACAATGAACATCTTCAAAATGATAAATGATTGAAAGATCAAAGACTTCCATCTAAAATTCAAATCTAAAAAAACAACCTAGCCCTTGTTAAACCCTCAAATATTATAATTTAAAATTATAGCCCCCTTATTTGAAATCAATTCAATAACTAAATTGTAACTTCAACTACTTTGAATTGATGATGTTGATGCAACATGGCATAAACAACCTTAGATAACTCTAGAAGTTTTGACATATGTGCGACATCCTTGTAAGCATAATTACATAATGTACTAAAAATAAAAAGACAAGATTTTCTAATCATTAAATTAAGCACTTGATGTCAAATTTATATCAAAATCATTTACCTCCTCAATTATGGAATTGTCAATCAATGGAATGCAAGCCTTGTTAAACTTGTCATATTCATGTTTGTAAATCAACTCCTTCACATTCTTGAAATTGGGGTACCTACAATGAGAGCAAACAAATAGGAGAAGTAACCATTGCTTCTAGTTAGATTATTTGTTTTTTAAAATTCTTTCAACAAACACAACACCCACGATCATGGTTATGTCCCTAATAAATCAAAGCAATGAGTCAATGAACATGAAAATTTTAGAGACATATACAAATGCGTCATAACTCTCCACTTTGCACATGTTAATAATGGCATTGTTGACATTCATAAATATTGCATTGAAATTTTATTCTGACAAAAGAAAATAGTTAGACAAATTCCATATGCACTAATTGATAGGTAATTGATTTCAACTAGTGTAAAGTGCAAATATATGTTAATGCAAACAAGGTTCAAGAGGTGAACATGATTGAAATACAATGCAATACATAGGTTTAATCTCACCTATCACATATGCAAAAGTTATAAGCTTTTCCTTGTCTTTGGATGCATGTCATTGATATTAAAACAATATTCACTCATAGGGATTAAAATAGTAGTGGAAAAAATGGGAGGAAACTAGAAAAGTTAAAAAAACATTTTCACAATAGAAAAATAATGTTTACCCCCATATTTTATGACAAACATCAACTTAACTTTTACCTCCACATGAAAATGACCTTGCACTTTTGATTCCCTTGTTAGATGGACTAGGTCAAAATTCATACCTCTAAAACCACAAACTCCCATTTGTATTTCCATAAAGGAAAAATTATGATTAGGTTGGAATCTAAACCCTAAAAAACTACAAGTTCTCATTTGTAAAACCATCAAATTCAAATTTCCAACTAGGTCAAATTTCAATACCTCTAAAGTTATGTTTGATTTGGACTTGTTTTTGCCTTTTTGAAGTGACCCAATGTTTATAGAATTAAATAGCTACATTTGCTAACTATAAATTCAAAATTGCCAACCTTGAGTGGTAGATTTTAATCTATAGTTGTTGAATGTAACTATTCAGTTCTTAGTCATTATCTTAAATGTAGTTTTCTTTTAAAAACAAGCAAACATGGAAATATTTTTTTAAAACTAAATTACATCTAAAATAAGCCACAAAACTACAATAATAATCAATAGAAAAGAGGGTCCAACAAGTAGTCACTATTACTAGAGTTGGAAATTTGTGAAATGGAGCTAAAAAGCATTCAAAATAAAAGAGCAAAAATTCAAGGTGCTCAAATTGTTGAATTGTTGCATTACTAGAATAGGCTTACAAAACATATACATACACAAAATTAGTGAATAATTAACAATCCTCATAAAATCAGATTGTCCAAAAATCCATCAAAGTATATATTAACCAATTTCAGCAACATGTTCATTGTTTAAATAAGAATGAACTACCCACTTGTTGATTTTTGACTACTCTAACTTTTACCACTTTTATTGAGAGGTTGGACATGAAGTCAATATTAAACGTTTTGTACAACGACTATCATCACAACATATGCACAAAAAAGATGTTCAACAACTAATCTACAATAACAAAATGTTGAAAGAAACTAAAAAACAAATGGTTAAATAAAAACCATCACAAGCAATTCAAGTTTTTTGTTTGTGTTAAACCATAAACCCATAGAAAACAAAACCTCAACTTCATGCATTGGCCTTTAAACAATTAGTTTTTCAAAAAAATGTTGTAAATCACATATTTATTTTTAAAAAAGCTCAATTGGATGCATTTTGATTTTTATACCTTATAAAGTAGATTTGAGTCAAGAAAACCTATGCATAAACAAAAGATGCCAAAAGAACATATTTGAATTTAAAAAAAAATGCATGAACGAAAATAATTAAATAGGCAAATCTAAATCAACATAGATATGCATGGACAAAACTTAGAAGATGCCAAAATGGGAAAATATGAAACATAAATTAAAGGTTATTTTATAACATGCTAAAAGTTCGATTGCCACAATGACTTCAATAATCAAGTACGAACAATAAAACCCCATATAACCCATTCATTTTTTCTATAATTCAACATTTTGGGCAAATATAGAAGCAAGAATTCCAACAAAAAAAATCAAGGTATGTGCATACAAAACTTATGGTAGATCATGAACAACACATTAAAATGTGTAAGCTTATTTTGTTTGGAACACATTAAATCCAAATATCCCATTAACATGAAGGGGATTCAAACCTAGATTCAATAAGGATGCTACCTATTACATCCCATGTTCTACTTGCATTCAAACTAGGTCATAAAAGAAAAATTGTCATTTGCAACCAATTTTGCAACTAAAAAATGTTTATTCTAAATGATTATTTTTAACATGTGTACATAAACTTCACAAAAGATTGCAAAATAATAACAATGTGACCATGATTTAATCCCAATGGGAATTCATAAATAAAACCAAGCCACCAAGGATTCATAAAGTTTTTTTGACAATTCATGCAAAGTTGGTTTAATAGTAGGAAAGTCATCTTCATCTACCATCTCCATTTGCATTTTGTATAACCTAAAGTAAACCAAATGGTATGACCAAAATAGGTTGGCAAACCCCTTATAAACCTATGTTGTAAACCCATAACATTACTATAGTTTTCATTCCAAGCAACAATTGTTGTAAAGAAAGGGAAGTTATGCATTGAGTAGAAATATTGAACATACATATAGAGCACGTGTCCAAATGAGTAATTACTCAATTCCAAATCTTGGACTTGATTAAGGTCAAGTTCAAGACAACATTAATGAAGACCATAACCATGCAAAGCTTCATCAATTTAAACCATTTAAAAACATGATGGTTGAAAATCATGTTGGACCCAAGTTTTTCCCATAGTCTACTTGTTGGGTTGTAATCAAAGGAGATTCCATGGCAACCACACATTGGTTTTGCATGGTCAACTTCAAAAAAGAATATTATTGGTCCAACAATGACCCAACAAACATACTTGAAGTTTCCAAGCCGTTCAAGTGGCCAAAATGGGCTTGAAGTATGGCCATGTGCCTTAGAAAAGTAAGTTCAGCCTTTGGAACAAGCCAATATCAGGGCTAAATTATCCAAGTTACATTAAACAATTGTTGTGTTGAAAAACACTCAAACTTATAAACGAATCATGTCGTAACATCAAAACATTGCTCTTACATTAAATTTGTAATTTCAACCCAAACTTCTTTGGTGACCATTTTCTTAATCCAAATCTTAGGGTTTGTGCAATGCAACGTAAACAATTTACCTCCAAAAAAAAATAACAAACAAAATTACATATGCCAATTCCGTCCTTGTCAAACATAAGGCATCATGCACATGTTCAATGAGTTCAAGAAAAATGCAAAAATGTTGGGGTGAAAATTTTGTTTCAAGGGCACAATACATGGAATGTAAATCTATAAAGCTTTGCATTCACAAAATCACAAATAAAAACTTATCGCCCTTGTGCAAATTCAAATAGCCCATCCACCAATTCTAGTAAGCGTAAGACACAACAAGACCCATTAATGTTTTTACATCACATAAAAGTTCATAATTTTTCTTAATGATCTTAACAATTGAAATGTCAATAACAATTTTCACACAAAGATTTTATACTATTGCAAAACACTTTTGGTGGATGATAACATAGAAATCTAGCAAGTTTTTAAGTGTTGCAAGGTCTTATTACCTTTGGTTTACAAGATTTCAACTAACTTATTAGCTTCAAGGGCACGCTTAGAGCTATAGTTATACATAAATGTTAGGCAACATTCAATATTTAATAACAAACTCAATTCACTTTGTAACAAGATTGGTTTGGTGTGCCATGCAATGCACCTTGATTACGAATGGGGCACTTTTTGCAAAATTTGGATGGTGACACCACTTTTTCCTTGAACTAGAAAAATGTAGTGCCATCAACTCCAAAACAAACCAACTTGTTATTCATTTTTGTTTTAGTCAAACCTCCATAATCAACATTGTTCTTTGCAATGATTCTCATCAAATTCTTAGACATGGCTCCATCCACAACCTTTTGTTACAAGTTCACCAATATATAAGGATCCTCTTCAATTTGTTAGTCACATAAACATGGATGGACAACTAGCTTTAGTTAACAACACTAATCATTTCATTACAACTTATTGAAATGAATTCAAAGTTTTAAATAGTAATTTTCAGAGCTCTTAAAACAATGCCATGCATAGCTTCTACCATGGACCACATAATGGAATTTGACTAATGCTTTCAAGGGAAATTTAAACCTTCAAGAATTGAAAAAACTCCTTGAAGCCCTCAAAGTTCATCATGGAACACACCTTGTTTAAGAAGAATTATGTCACAAATTGTATGCATTTTTTCGTTCATTTTCCTTGCCCCATTCATAAGTTGGGCATCCACAAATTACCATACCCTAGATGCAAATAACTTATCATTCTTCATATGTGAATTGGTAGGATAGAAAAAATATTCACCAACAACAATCCCAAGTCTTGTCATAATGCATTTTTTCATTCATGAATGTTTGATTAGGAAATCTAGTACTTTTAGTATTAACAACTAATCCCTCCCCTTCATTTTCAAACAAATCTTAAACTTCACCACATAAATATTCCCATCCTCACCTCAAAATGACTTAGATTAACATAATCTTGCTACCCATGATCCTAATATGCCCTATTCATTTCTAGGCATTTTTAAAAAAGCTTTCTTCTTCTATGGTTCATTTGAAATAACTTCATCAAAATTTGCACCAAACATAACTAGGCATGGGACTTTAGATAAAAGAGGGCCCTTCCCCTTTTCAATTATAGATAGTGGGACTTCAATATATGTGGGCTTTGGAGCAAAGGTAGATGATGCATGTGTAGATGTTTGTGTGCTTATATTAGGTGTTTTAGGCATTGCCAAAGTCGAAGAAAAATGATAATTTGAAGTTAGTTGATGGCTTCAAGGGTGCCATCATGAACAATATATTTCACACAAACAAATTGGGTGGCATAAAACTCAAACACAACACCTATACACAAATCAACGTCTACCAACATTGACCTCTTCAAGAACAAATCAACAAATTTAGTTTCACAAAACTAAAATGTTAGCTTATTACAAGGATTGGACTTTCCTACAAGCAAATTGGCCTTTCAAAAAAACACACAAATGGGTGAATTGGGTTTGAGAAAGGACCAAAGTTTCATGGAAGCAAATCAACCTTTGAAAAAACACTGAAATCTATGAATCAGGTTTGAAGACCAATGAAAAAAACACACAAATTGACAAATTAGGTTACAAGTTTGAGCAATTTCATTACCAAGGTCAATGATAGAAAAAATTACATGTGCATTCATTAAAAGGATCAAAAACCAAACACAAATGTGAAGACACAACACAAATTACAATGACCAAACATGATAATTTCCAACAAAACCAAAATGGACACATGTGGCAAACTTTTGAATAGAAAGGTTAATAACACTTCAACTTGCAAAAGTAACCAAACCTAAAAATGAACCTTATGCAAAAATGTACCTTGAACCTTCATGATAATTTGTTCCCTTTTTTATTATGTCAATTGTAAGTTGTTCACAAATTTCACTTTCAAGGACAACTTCACAAATGCAATTTCCATTTTGTGTTTTAAAGCTCAATGCCACAAGGCACAACACTATGCTTTGTTACAAGTTTTAACTTGCAAATTCCAACTCTAGTAGCTAAACGAACACCTCGACAAAACAACAAGTGTAGTTTTGAGTTGTAATAACAAACAAATAATAAACTACAAATGCACGTTGAAACCTAGGCCTACAAACATTTTACAATCATGCATATTTTGTTGTTCAAGTTGTATGGAAGTCAAGTTGTGAAGACTTTATATTTTTGTGCAAATCTGATTTGCCATTGGACTTGGTGTATGACTCCATATATATCTTGCCACTATGTCTCTTCAAGATATTCCAGAGACAAGTTTCTCCCAGATATCAGTCTTCAAAGACCAAGGCAACACTGAAAAATAGTTATAGGAATATGGAAGGTAGACTTTGTTAACCCTGCAGCTATTTTGATTTCCAAGGGGATGCTTATGAGTGGTGGGGGTGCTTATGGATTTTGAACCCTGAGTTGCAAAAAATTTCAAACAAAATGCTTAAGCCAAGTTTCTATGATGTAGCTAAGTATGTGAACAAAACTTGAGTACACTTAAAACAAGCAACATGAAATAGATTAACTCAAGAAAGAGCATCAGATTTAATATTTGCATGTTTAATAATTTGCTACTTAAAGATTACATATTTGAATGAATTGGATCCTGAATATAAAGAAGAGCTTGAAGATTCTGAATCTATAAAGAAAAAATCTCAATAATTTGTTCAAAGATATTGTTAATCTTTTAAAATAAATTACTGTATTTTTTTCATTTTTGAGCATTCTGCTTGGTTTCACATTGTAAAGCACAAGCCAAACATATGCAGACTTAAACATATGCAGATTAGGAGGTGTAGGAAGGGAGGGTTCTTACACCTAGACTCCTTAACAGTGAGACGGATCTTACAACCTATAAGTCGGCATAATTTTCCTCCCATTCTTGAGGATTTGGTATAAGATTCCTCCTTTTTTTTAGACGGTATATTCATGACGTAGGGGGGGAAGTCACGGCTCCACTTTGCTTCAAACAACCCTGTGTCAAGCTTGCAGTAAGTCAAAGAGCATGAGCCCGTAATCTCTCAAAGAGAATCTGCCCATCTTTCATGCCCATGACGCGGAGATCTTCAAATCCACAAGTGACCACAGCTCGTCACTTTGCAGTAGCAGTCCCCTAATTAAGTTCAATTGCGCTCGCTGACCGGACACCCTGATCTCTTGCAACGCGTCCCCGACGCTTACTGTAGGGCCATATCATAGTACATATATATTGACATTTACATGACGTACAGTGATTGTTTGAAACTTTACGCTTAAAAGACTTCTCTAGCATATTCTGCATGCTGGAGCCTTGGATTCTCTTGTTTACCCTCTATTCAAGTAAAGCAGCGGCGTGACTGAATTAAATGTCAGCAAATCCCCTCAAAAACAGGGGGCTTGCTTTCACTAAGCAATCTAGGGGAGCTCTTAAATCTTTGCTGTGGTTCTTTTCAGACAAAAGCCTCAGTAGCACTGGCTCCATTAAGTAATGTACAAAAATTCTACATCCTGGAGATGCAATAGAGCTAATGAACTATGTACTGAAATTTAAATTTTGCACTCAAAGTGAAATCAACAGAATTATATCAACAGTCCTGAAACCCATCTGACTTATTTGAAATTGGTCTCCTGTCCTAATTTCATACAGTGCTCTAGTGTGGGTTGAGTTCTCATGAGTCCGACATGAGAATGTAAACCAAAGAAATGTTTGAAGGATTCCTTGCGGGATCATTAGAATTTCCCCTAGGCAAACATGAAATGGTCTGTTTGACAATGGGCAAATACAATGATCCCTCTGTTTCACAATGGAAGAATTAGAATAAAACATTCAAATGTGTATCGGTCTCACGATCGTATTCCCTTGGAGAGCTTTCACTATGTTTTGTTAATTCAACTTTAATTCGTGAGAGGTTTCCACTCTTTTACCTACAGGGAATGCCAAAAAAGTTTGTTGTGAGTTCTCATCAGTTTTAAATGAGAATGAAAAATGTATGAAAAATTATGCACTCGACAATGCAAATTTCCTAGAACTTCAAGTTGATCTCATGACAATCTGCTGAGAACGTGATATATAATACACGCAGGCGTGCATGTCAGCCCTGGTCTGGAAGTCAGGAGTACGAACCCTGATCTCACGGAAAAGGGTGGCCCAGATTTTACTACCGTGCACTAATACTAAGATCTTTGATATGAACCTAATCACGAGTATATCACATCAGGTTCCAGTGTACTTTTACACAAGAACAAAAGTCCTTAAATTTCAATAATTTTGCATGTTGCAGCAGCTGGCATGTGCACAGAAACTGGGTTACAGCTGGATAGCCCATCGCCTTTTATATGACGTGCATGTGCTTGCAGTTTCATCAGCTTTACAAAAGTCTCTGGTACTAGTGGACTCTCTGAAACTCACAGAATCATTATGATCTAATCATCTAGACCCATGTCCATCAGTAGGTCTAGTTTGAATTATTGAGATCAGCCCCCGAGCTCCCGGCGACAGTTTGGCTTGTTTTCGGCATGAGAAGCACTAGCACTACTTTTCATCTATATTCCACAACATTTCCAGGTTGCTTACACAGCTCCTAGAACCTATCCATGGGAAGAGAACTATAACCTGCTGTATGTTGGGCGAACATCACGCGATTCACGCGCGCTGTGGAAAGGACTGTTAAGAAGCTTTTCCAAGCCCATGAAAGTTGTAGGAAACTCACAGCTGCTCCCCGAAAAAATGCCCTTGTATTTTTGTGATTTCTCATGAGTGACGCTCCCAAGGGCTGAAAAGAAGGACGGGCGCCGCGGTCATGTATATATTATTGTGTCCAACAAGTGTACAACTGCACTTCACTTCCTCGGTCTGATCTCTCAGTGCATAGACTTTCATCAGTCTCAACGTACAGTCTATTGCACTGATTCTAGCTGCCAGCAGTTCTCTAGCCAGCGGCTGCGACTTCATCGTCACCTCCTTCGCTCTGAAGCAGCTGCATTTCGTTGCGACGATGAAGAATTCTAATTTGCAGTCCGGGGGCCGGCTAGTGCTGCTGCTCATGGTCGCTGTGGCTATGAGTTGGCTTGCATTGGGTTTAGTAGATGGTGAATTCCCTAGACCTAAAATCCAAGCCTTTAAACTCTATTCCGAATTCAGGAGTACAAGAGATCATATCTTTCAGCTTTTTGGGGTGTAATTTCATTTCAGGATCAAAATGTTCTGGTTCTGTATCTATTGCACGATCTCACGTCTAATTGTACTGGTGTGTTGCAGCCGCACAGATCAACATCACAAATCAATGCCCAGAAGTAATCTCCGCATATCAATCAAACCAGAGCGGTATAGCGACTTGCTACGCGTTAGCTGCCGGGACCGGAAGTCAGCTGATCGACGTGGGGACAACCTGGTTGGGTGGTTTGATTTGGGGCTATCCAGGATCCAGTGCAAGTCCAATAGATGGAAACAACGCGAAGCCTCAGGCAGATCTCGCTGAGATCACCATCAACGGTTTCAGCAACACAGATTCCTACGATCTCAGCAACGTGGTATGGCATATATATAAATTGCCTTTCTTCAGCCCGTCTGTGAAGATTTCTTTAATATTTTTTCCAGCTGTCTTCATGTATAAGCTGGAAATGATTCCATACTTCTAATTCTTCTACAAATAACTGATCAGATTTTTGCTCTGAGTATCATCAGATCACCTTGACCAGGGTCTATCGTGTTCTATTGTGTGGTTGTGTAGAATGCTTAAATTCTGGAATTGCTTATCAACCCAACAACGATTGCGCCCCCGGGAAATAGATCAGGACTGGAGTGCGGAACTCCTAGCTGCACAATCAACAACATTACCAGCTTCTGCACACCTCCCAACACTCTCACATCCACACCTGGCGACGGTTGTTTCAACGTGAACGGCACGGGAACCACTCCCACTAGTGGAACTGAAGCATTCGATACTGCCTGTCCCCAAGCGATCTCCTACTCCAACGACACCACCGGTAAGGTGTATGCGTGTCCTACCGGCAGCAACTATGAAGTAGTTTTCTGCCCAGAGAACACGATATTGCAAATGAATAAGAAGAATATTGCCGCCGAGATGAGGCCAGTATATCCCATTAAACCCAATGCAATGAATGCATGATGACCAGCTAGCTTCTAAAGTCCTGTGATACAAACACAGTTTGCATCAACATTTCTAATTAGTGCATCTAGTTAATTAGATGTCAAACAAGACTATATAAAACACGATTATGTGATATAATTAAACACTTGATTATATCTTGAACACCACTAATTAAATATCATGATACTGTGTACACCTTTCTTTTGTGGATGTTAATATATTATTTGAGTAATTATGGTTTGTCGTGTGACCTTTTAATCTGCCTCTTTCTAGTCCCATTACCAAGCAGCCTTTTTCTTATTGGCGAAATTATACGCTCAGAAGAGAATTTCAGATTCCAAGAATGAAGAAATTTTGGAGGTTTTCAATCGCCAAAAGTGAGGGAGAACATAATAAAATTTTCCAATTTTCGACATATGGTTTTCAGTGTGTAGCCAAAAAATATAGAAGGATGATTAAAGTTTTCTACTTCGTATATGGCTTCTAGCCAGATTTGACTAAATCTTCTAAAAGATCCACCTTTATTACAACTTCCTATCAATGGTTGCCACTTTGGCTAAAAAGAAAAATTCCTTGAAGGAAAACTGCTTACAAGGCACAATGGACAGGTCTTCTTGCGTCTACCTGACCGAACCATTGTTCAAAATCCACATGGATCCCACTCTGCAAAATCCACATCTACCCATCCTGTAAATCCACCTTCATGCCCATTGTGCAAATCCAAATACCCATTGTGGATCATTGAAAATCATTACAAATCATTGCAAATCCCAAGTCTCCAGCACACCTTGTGGATCATTGAAAATCATTACAAGTCATTGCAAATCATGAAAATCATTACATTATGTAACATGCTGCTGGGAAGAGGCCATTTTCCCCTTATAGCTGCCTGTTTGAAATCTTTTGCTTGCCTCCCTCCAGGGTCGCCCAAATTCCTCACATGCACCTTACCAGGCACAATGGCCTGTATGCTGCAGGTTCCATAATACGAATTGTCCATGTTTTTTGCAATGCAGAATGGTGACCTTCCAGGGCGAAGTCACTTTTTAGGATTCATTTACAACTAGCTCAATTGCAGCATTGTAGCATGCTTCACAATAGCTATGTAGACAAAACTTACTTGAAAGTTGATTAACTCTTGCAAAAGTTTGAGGGTTTCAAGCCTCTTGAATCTTATGACTTCCATAAACTAGATTAATATTGTGATAGTAAAAGTCTCCAGCACACCTGAGGTTTTATTTTTCAAATAAATTAAATAAATAAACAAAGAATGTTTCTGCATGCAGAATATGGTCATTTCCATTTTAGATTTGGTCTAGATTTGCCCATGAAAGGTGTTGATAAAATTATTGAATTTTTCACTAGGAAATTTCAATATTTGAAACAAGGTCAGCTTTTAATTGGGAGTTGATCCTTGTTTCTTGGAGCTTTATAATTAGCTCTCTCTCTTTTCTTTATTCAAGACCTTTTAATTCATAATAATATGGGTCCATTCACGGGTGGGGTACCAAAAAAGGAAAAAAGGACTTAAAGATTTTGTAGAGCTACTTTTGACAAATAACATTTACATGAAACAAACTTAAGTGAGAAAAATTGAATAGTCCAATATTTAAAATAATTTATGTGTTAATGGTGATTTTTCACAATCATACATAATTGTGTATGAATGTTTTAGTTTAATGCTAGAAATGCAAAAGAAATTCAAAATGAGTTTCAATGGACAACCAAACATTTGTTTGGCATGTTTATTTCCTTCACATGTGACCTACATCTAAAGCTAAACATTTTGAACCCATTGAACATAATCTTTTTATCAAACGGGTTTTTAAATAAGTCCTTTGCCTTGCAACCTTTTCTTTTAAAATTTCAAGACTTTGAAATTTTTGAATGATTTGATTTTTCATCAAGTTTATCCAATGAACATTTATTTTCATAGGAGGGGGCATGTTTTTGTTGTACAAAAAAATAAAATCAATTATATGATTTTATGCCTTCCTTTTGATTACTTTTTTTTAAAATGTATTTTGGACACTTGATTCCTTTAGTTTACAAGACTCAAAAGGACATCAACATAGTATCCAAATTATTTTTAAATATTTTTATTAATTTAAGAAAACGTCATTTTATTTATTGGCATACAACAATCTATTACAATTATAATAATGTAAGATAAACAAAAATCCAAAGTTGTTTTTTGCAATCTTTTTTTAGTTAGACATTCTTTTTTGGTACCCTCATCTTGAATGGACCCATATATTTTTAATTAATTTAAAACTAAATTGTTAATTTAGGATTTTACTCAGGGTCAAAGTATGATTGGGGAACCTAAAAAAAACATCTCCTTAGGTATCTAGTGGATATCCTCATTTAAAACATGTTTTTATAATTTAATAACACATTCATATTGGATAGATACATTAAGTTAAAGTAGTATTTCATGCATAGCATGTAAATTTGAGTAAGTTTTACGATTGTCTCTTAAAAAAATGGTTTGAGACTCATAAAGAATGTTTAAGCAAATTTTTTTGGCCCAAGATTTTCAACACAAACACCTTAAGTACTAATGTACATAAAATGTTTGAATGTGACAAAAACCAAGTGCCCTACTGCAATGTAAAAAAATTTCAAAAAATGAAATTTTTGGAAATTTTGGGCCATTGATAGAACATGGCCCACATTGGATAAATTTTATTATTCATACTTTCATAAGTGAAAACAATAAATATGCTAGATGCTTATATAAAATTTGGAATAAAATTATTTCATTTGACATGAAAATAGAAGGGGAAATCTAAAATAAGTCATAAGAAAAGTGAAAAAAAAGGTGAATTTATGTGTTTTAGGAGTGAGTCCTTAGTGTTCCAAAGGTTCTTTTTGTAATTCATTCTCTTCCTCTTCATCTCTTGCAGTGTAACAAGATCCTATTGACAGTCTGAGGACCCAGGAAGGACTGAGTTGCATTAGAACCATTGCACTTGCAAAACCTACTATGAATGGTTCATAAACACTATAATAGAAAATACTATCACACACAAAGTAACCACAAGGGTACACATACCTCATCCTTGTTATCAATTTTGCAACCATTAATTAGCAGTGTCAATTCACTTCCCAAAATGGATGTAAATGTGTTCAATTGAAGGTATGGGAATTATACTACAAGCAAAAACCTAAAGGTCATTCTTTGTCCAACAAGTTTGAAGTTTACTATTTCAAAGGAGAGATATGTTAGTTCATTTCAAGCTTCATGCTTGTGCACAAGTTCCAACTTCCAAGCCACTTAATAATGTGCAAAATTTCATCCTATTAACCATGCAAGTACAAAAAATCCAAGTGTCATGAAGTTGGCAAGTTAGAAAGTGGAATTTGCATCATTATCAATAATGGCAACAGCTTGTAGTGGATTGAGCTTGCAATTGAGAGAGATGGAAGTTGCAATTTGCCATTTGACAACCAAGGGAATTCAACCCATTCAACTACAAATGAAAATGGTCAATCATAAGGTTGGCTAATAATTTGTTTTTCCTTGTCAAATCCTAGCAAAATTTCCAGATTTGATGCTTCAAATTGCTATGGCTAGTTCACAAGCTTTTTATTTGTTGCCAAGTGACAAAATTTCATCCCAAAAAACAAACCCCAACCACAAAAAAGATTCAATTGGGCTTTCACCATGTATTTCTAATTTAATATATTGAAAATTTATCATATTTATGGATGTCATTTAAAGGGGGCAAAGCCATTATCGGATGAGTCACTTTGTTTATTCATTAGATTACCTTGTAAGCAAAGGAGAGACTATAGAACCAAGTACCTAGTTTTCACTTGGTCTCACATTTCAAGGAATGTTCACTAGGTGTTACCATGAATGAATGAATGAATTGTGAATTTTCTTTTTTGGGTGAGAACTTCATGGAACATTTCCTATTTGAATTGTTGTGTGTTTTTTATATTGTTTTGAAGTTGAAACCAACATTGATCTCATCACTAGTCATGCCCCTAGTGGCAAGGAACTTACTGATTTGTTATGAATTGAAGCAAATACCAATCTTAACCTTCTATCAACCTAGCAACAACCTAAGGTAATGCCAACCTTGTTGTACCAAATTCTATATCAATATCAATACCCCCAAGTGTATATGTGTACATTTGCTTCAAAGTTCATACCAGTTAAAAATCCTTCTTGAACCCAACACCGAGACTAGGCTGGTATGTTCAAAAGTTGTTACCAAATTAAACGAGTGTTTGAATTTTGAACCCGCCGTAAGGGGTAGAATCATCACATGATTAATCATTTCTAGGTGTCACTATGAATGAATTATGTTATCATATATGAACAAACTATGAGATTTTATCTATTTTTAAACTTCATGGAACATTTTTGTATTTGAATTGTTATTTGTTGTTGGGTTTAGGGTTTAGGGCTTGTCATTAGCCTAGGCCAAAAACGGCAAATAACACAAATATGTAAAACAAATGTGATGAACCAATCAAAGGCCTGGTCTTTTATCATTTCACAAGCAGGCCCTGCACATAATGTTTAAGCCATCTGAATTTTGGGATATTGCAAAATCCCAAGAAACTGCAAGAGAAGCCATTAGATGTTCAAATTCACCTCTCACAGAATAATTAGGGTAATACCCACTGCAAAAGTCTTTCTAATACATACATAATACACAAGAAGGCAGAATCAGGCATGTCTGAAGCTAACAGAAGAACATCCAAAAAAGTTTAGTCATTAGAACTGATCAATCTTGCTTTCAGATCTGATGGATTGGATCTTTGTAAAAAAGAGTTCATGAGTCAATGGACTACAAAATTAGTGGAGAAATTGGAACTTGAGAAATCAAGAACTTGATGACATCAAAAAACGCCAGAATCCTCTAAGAATCCTACTATTCTGAGAGGGGACATCAACTTTCTGCAACTTCTGACCATTGACCATGAGCAGAATAGCTTGATCAGAGTTTAGCTAGTTGGAAACTTCTACAAAAGAAGGCTCGGGACAATCTGTAATTTGTAAAAGTGTGAAAAGCCAGAGCATATTGTCACACAAAAGTAACAATAACACAATGCCAGAGATGACCATCTGGCTCAATGAATGAACTCTCAAAAAATCCTTAACTTCCAGACATGAAGAGAATGTTGATTTGATGTAACGTTCTTGGACTCTCTTTTGAGTGTCCAAAAAGCTCCAAAGCTTTGGCTTGTAGCTCTATGTGCCTTCAGAAGGCCTTCTGAAAATGATGAACTTCCAAAGGATCAAGAACCTTGAATCAGTACAAATAAAACACTATGACCCTAAATGATGACAAGCTCGCAGCAAAATACTGTTTCCCACAGTGCCCGTTGACTTTGTTCAGCCCTTAATCATCAATGTGTTGAATTTCACCCATCATGATCCGGTTGCTGGTGATGCTGAATCCAAGCAAGGAAGGGTCAACAACTTTTTTCCCCTTCTTTCCTTTCTTCTTCCCTCCCTTCAAAAAGTTGTTGCTGTCTGATCCACCCAAAGATTCATCCACTTTTTCTGGATTGAAATCAGAACTGCCCTTGCTTCTCCCCATCTTCCCATTGCTACTGAAGATAGCATCCCTATCATCACTTGAAGAGCAGGGATTTCCAGATGCCACCGTAACTAGCTTCTCCTTCTGACGAATAAACTCAGTCTTGAAAAGCTCTACCTGTACTTTGCTTATTCCTGGCAGGGTTAACAGGTACTGTGAGAGGTACATGCCTGCTTCTCCGCTTGAAGGAAGTGAAATGCAATAGTCGATGATTGCAGTATCTGCAAGCAAAGTACAAAAAATGCTTTCACCAAAAGGAAGAGAAGAGTATATCAGGAGTACCATTTGATCATTAAAATTCTCTCCTGCTTATTAGCAGGACACAAGCCACAACACTACAGCACAAAATGATTGGTGGCTCTGAATTGGATGTCATACCATCAACTCCGCTTAACTTTTTAATTTGGCTCTGACACCACTGCTGAAGGGCTTTGGCCTCCAGACTTGTCACTGTACTCCACTGGAATCCTGGAGATGCTGAGGAATCTACCCCAACCAATTCACTGATTAACTAGAGAATACCAGTGGGAAATGCTCTGATCACTGGCATGCAAAGCTTCAGAACATGACATTATGAGCAACATACACAGAAGGCACATAACTTTCATGGAAAATTTCTCATCATTGGTGAAATAGAGGGATGATATGTGTGGTGACAGAGATATCACCTTCAACACATCTGGTATCCTGGTGTTGGATGGATTTGGTTGTATTTGCTTTCACTGTAATTGCAGTTGTTGAAGCATGTAAAGATGGAAATTCTGAAGGGCTCACCCGATGGGTGACATTGTGGGCTGCTGCCTGCTGAGCTATGGGAACTGGAGATGATAGAACCTTTGGCTGTGCACCTTTGATAATTGAGCCTTTAATCAGATTCACAGATGGGACCTCAGACATCATGGGAGAATGCTTAATAGATCCAGATTTTGTCTTCAGGGATTCCCCATAATTCCAGAAGAGCTCAGCATCATCTTCAGAAGCACCAACATTTGAGGAGGATTTATTTGCAGCATTTGCAGGAGTTTTGGATCCCAAGGATTGCAGAGAGACCAGAGGAGATGGAGAGAGGGAAGGAGGTCCTGATGGTCGACTCCATGCACCTGCACTGCTTGAGGTTCTGGTTACAATGGTTGATGACTTCGGTGGGGTGGGAAGCTGCTGCTGTTGACCTGCCAGTGAGTGCATCGTTTGTGCCTGTCTCTCCTGCTCCTCATAGTTACGGCTCTCAGCTTCCTGAATCTCCTTCAATGACTTTGCAGCCTTGCCTTGGCAGCTGGGGTCCATAGACCATGCCAGCACTGGCACAGAACTCACTGGTTCATCTCTCAGGTTCAGGAAGTCTGCTAACAAAGGTCCTGGTGGAGGTGCTCGCTCAGATTCATTTGGGGCATCAAGTGAAGCACTTGATTGGGTTCCAATGTGGAGCACTGAACTCTTTTTGGAAGAGGCATGCTCAGGAGATGGAGCTGGCTCTGGAGTGGAGGACTTGCTTGCTGCAGTTGTACCCTTTGACTTAGAAGCTCGTTTCTTCTTTCTCCTAGACTCTTTTGGTTCAATAAAGTCCTTGTTGTCCAAATCAGTGGTTTTTTGCACTGAAGTTTGAACTGCTACTGCCTCAAGTGCCTGGCTGCTCAAGTTTGATGTGGAATCCAAGAGATTCTCACTTGCACCATTCCCACACAAATCCTCAGTTGGATTATGCAAAAGCCTCCCTTCTTCACCCATATGTGAATCTGGGATAGTGTGAATCTGGGGTTTGTTCTCTGCTTCACTAGCAAACAAAGTTGCAGGATAAGACATCATATGACCTAGAGACTTACCCACACTTGATGCTCTGTAAGCCTCCTCTTCCTGTATTTCTTTTAAAGACTTCACTTGAGGGGGGCAAACTGATGCTACCCATGGACCTAATGTCCCAGAGCTCACAGCAGAGTCTTCTGATGGCATTGTGCCGGCAACAACTTCTGCAACACCTTGTTCTTCCACTCTTTGGCGCTGAGCCTGTTCCTGCTGAATTTCCATCAGTGACTTACATTCTGGTGGAAGGGCTGGTGTCCATACAGGTGAGGAAGCAATTGACCCTGGTTGCTTATATAACATAAAGTCAGATGATTGTTCACTTGGAGACTGGGATTTTAGTGGCTGTGGAGGAGTAACTGCAGCAGCACTCTTTTCAAGACTAATGGATGTGCACTTGACTGGTGTCTCCTCAAGGTGCAAACACCCTTTAGATCTTCCATCAGCTCTTTCCTGTGGTTGCTCATCTGGGCCCACCTGATTGTGGGCCTCTCTTCCCCAGGAATTATGGCTCAAATCGTGCACATACTCTTTCATCTTCTCAAAAGGACGATGGTCCTGTGAACCTTGACGGCCAGTCAGTGGCAACAAGGGCTTGTTACCTCCAGTTTGGCGCTGTGAAGACTGAATATCATTGTCTTTAACTAGAAAAGATCCTAAGACCTCAGGTGGAAGGCTAACAGGTGATTTCAAGATGCTGGACAGAGAAGCTTCCTGTTCCAGTGCATTTTGTTCTTGGTACATCTGTACAGCCTCCTCATGGACTTGCTCTTCTGTAAAAGCTGCAATATTGTTATGCCTCTCAGCTTGGGCATGGTGTTCTTGGATTCCTGTCACCAATTTAGCAGGGACCATAGTCCCTGATTCCGTACTAGATAGTGGAATCACTGATATGTTTTGTTCCAGTTGCAAGATGCTGGGATTAACCATATTTACAAGGTTATCCACTTCCCCACCTTGCAGCTTGTTTTGAACATCTAACTGGAAAACACCTGAAGGAATTGATTGCAGCTGTTCAGGAGACTGATAAAAATTCAACTGATGATGCAAGCCTTGCTCTGGCAGTCGTAGCTGTTGCTGTTGTGTACTGTTAGAAGCTGGATCTGCACTAGGTGCCTTTCTTGGTACAAATTGGTCAGACTCATTCACTTCCCACACACCAGGGATCCGCATTTCATCTGTGCTTGTGGATTGCCATGGCAACCCCAACGGCTCCTGTCATGAAAGGTATTCTTAGTCTACACACAAAAGTGCCAGCCTTCTAAGACTCAAACCAATCAGAAACTTCCACAGCAACAACTGCAAACCTAGGACCAAACACAATCAGAAACTTCCCAATCCATAGCTGTTTTCCCTATGATGTGCAGAGAAAGAAAGAGACCTGCTGCTGCTCCTGTCTGAGAATGTGATTAAATGCAGCTAAGCCTGGGTGGCTTCCTTGGGCTTGGAAGAGCTGTTCCAAAGAACGGACATCTTGTGGACTTTGTGGTTGGCCAGGAGATCCCATCCGAAGTGCTTCTGCTTGTTGCTGGACAACCAGGGGCTGATCAAAAAGGCCATCACCTCTTGGGCCACTATCAGATGGGTGATGGTGGACATGAAGAGACTGTGAAGGAGTAAGAATTGGCCGGTACCTCACTGGCTCTCCTGTCAGAACTTGTGGCAGGAGCTGTTGTCGTTGGTGCTGCTGCATCTGAAGAAGCTCGCCAAAAACAGTCCCTGATGTAGGTGGAGGAGGTTGTAGAACAGGGTGATGATGAAGATTAAAGAGTCCTGGATGCAAAAGCTGTTCACGCTCTGGACGTGCAATTGAGCTTCCATGTTGCTGCTGCAATGGTGAAGCAAATGGCAGCTTAAGATATTCTGACTGGTGCTGCAGAGGCAATCCTGGCTGACTCGGATGCAGATCCCTGAGTTGAAGAAGGCGCTGCAGCTCCAGCAGCTCCAGCTGTTGTTGAAGATGGTTAGGACGAACAACACCTCCATGGGTGGGAGGCTCTAGATGAGAGTGGGTTGCATTTAGAGATACCTTGCATGCCAGGTCACCTGCCAAGGGCTGATCAATTTTGGAGAATACTCCCTGAACAGGAAGGCCAGTTTGCATTGCTGGTAACAGACCAGACCGAATTTGCCATGATGATGATTGTGCTGCTGAGTGTAAACCATGGACCATAGTAGGACCTAAAGCTTCAGTTGTACCTACAAGTGAAGCTTTTTGTTCCTCACATTCCTGGTACTGCAAACTCTGAGGACTGAGCTTTGAGAGACTCTGATTTGCTGGATCAGAGACATCCATTTCACTTGACATTTGACGCTGCATTCGAAAATCTTGATCTATGAGATCATTAGTCTTTGCTGTACTTGCACCCTCACTTAACCCAAACAAGTTTTCTGCTGGCATCTCTGTATCAGAAAAAATCAAACCCACACCCATTAAAGAAATGCAAATCCAAGCTGAGAGAGCGGGGGGAAGGAGAAGTGTAGGAACAAATGCTGCTGCAAAGCATATAACAAATGAAAAGTGGGTTGTGACTTTGAACCCTTACCTTCCCTTCCAGTGCCTGGAGTTTGCTTTGAGAAAACTTTTGAATCCCCACCAAAAGTAGACTCTGTGGCATCCACCAACCTGAGAGTTTGCAATCTTGGAAGTAGATTGACCTCTAAGTCCTTCTCCTTAACCCCTCCACTCCTCTGTTTTTGCTCAAATGCTGTCTGCTGCCCATAATGAGATAAGCCCACTCCATCCCCATTTGTAAGAGCAGCCTTGTAAATTTCTTCTGATTTCTTCGAAGAAACAAAACCTGGGGGAGGGCGTGGCTTGGGCCTCAGATGTGGCATCAGATGGCCCAAAGGAACAAATGGTGTGCCTTCCAAAGAATCTGCCAATCTCACCAGTAAATCTGTACTAAAGAATCCAGCATCAAACCAGTCAATGATGTCCACTCCCATGAATGGGCCTTGGATGTCACCTTGAGGATCCTTGTAGAAAATACTGAGATCCTCTGGAGCTCTTTGTGGAGGTGCTACAACCTTTGTAGCCCCATTCGACTCAGGCAATTGAAAACTGGGCTTCCTTGCCTCTGATCCAACTGCTGCTACAGATGTTGTGATATCTGCTTTACTCTGCGTTGATAGAGAGAGACTTTTATTCAGGTTTCCAGTCTCTACACCTGTTAGAGAATGTGATAGGTTATGTCGCTCTGTAACATTTCTTTCCTCGAGGTGTCTTGAGTTTACTTTATCATTTTGCATCCATCCGCCTCTTTCAGGCAGTAAGACCTGTTCACCATTTTGCAACTAGTGAGTTCCCCTGTTCACCAGAAAAAGAAGAGTGCCCACAACTGGGCAGAACAATACTTCATACTTCAAATACTGTGGAAAATCTGACTTCAGACAAACAACCTCTTTGCGGCGCCAGCTGCTTCGATCATCTCTCTCAATGCTCTGTTCATTTCTCCACCTCTTCGTCTCTTTGGGGTTGGTAACTGCTTCATTGTCACCCTTAGGCTTGCACCAAATGCCATCACTTTGGCCAGAACCTTCACGTCTCCTGGTGCTGTCCTCCCTTCCTGAATCTCCACTCCACTCCTCCCCCAACTGCCCATGGCTGCCACCTAATAAACACAGAAGCATCAAAATGAAGAATAATGCCTTCATAAGTAAAGAAATCCTCCTTCAGTGTCAGAGAACCTGACAGAATTGAGAGATAACAAAAACATCAGCACACAGGGAAAAGATCAACACCCTTATAACCACAGGAAAAACTGAGGATCATTAGAACAATAGCAATAGTCACACACATCTTCAATGACCTTCAACAGCAACATGCATGGTAGTGATGAGCTACCGTAGCATCCTCACTGATGTCATCTGTTCCCAGCATAGTGTGATTATCAATGTCATACATTAAACCATACTGAGTTCTGTCACAAGACTGGCAGTAAAAGGAAATGCCAGCTGTGGTGTTGGCTAGCTCAAGAAAAAGAGATGACCAAGGAGACCAAAAGAAAGGGGAAAACAAAGACAAGGGAAAACCCAAAAGAACCAAATAAGGAAAGAGAAAGAGGAGAGAAACAACATGGAAATCATGATCTCCGGATGAAAATGATCCATAGAGTGGAGAGGGCAGGAAAGACTGTGGGTATTGATCAACTGAACAGCATTACTCCAGAAAATGAGTGCTGCTTGATAATGTGACTTTATGGAGGAAAAGAAATCTACAATTGAAGAGACGTACCATCAGCATCCAATGTCACTTCTAAACAATTGCCAGACTCCCAAGTTTCTGCCTCAGCACCAGCATAGCGAGCTGCACATAGCTTGTAAGAAGCAACCCCATCACCAATGTGTACAATACCATTACTGAAACCAGGCTGGTTGAAGAAATCATCCTCTCTATAGCAATCAAAAATAATATCCTCCTTCCCAACTGGCCAAAAGGAGAAGCCTAGGCAAGAGTACTGAAACATAGGCATGCATCATTTCTGGAGAGCAATTAACCAGGGGGAACAGAATAAAAACATTAGGTTTTTGAGAATGGCACCAGTCCTTCTAGAAGAACCAGAAGTATACAACAAACAACTCAAGATGCACAGCCTTGATGATTCCTTTGGTTTAGGTTCTTACAAAGGTCTCTGTTTGGATTTGCCTCCTTGGGCCCAACACTGTGCACTGCTCCACTGTTGACTATATCTCCATTCTGGATTCCCTCCAGAAGTGCCTGCCTCCATGCAAAATGAAATTGTCAGATCACATATTGGGAACATTTTGTTTCACAGGTAATGACAGATAAGTTCCAGATCTGTGCAACTTTCTCACCTCTTCCTCCACATCAGGTATTGAAAAAGCAAGAGGCTCTAAGGCATCATCTTGCATCAGCTGCTGCACCATAGACAATCCATTGGGACAACTTCCAACAGATGGTAGAGACCCCAATTTCCGGTACACTTCAAGGACCTTTATGCGCGAATAGCGAAAAACACTTGAATTTCTTCCAACTTGCCCTTCATCTGGATCCAAATTGTCAATAAGAGGTGGAGCACCTATGGAACAGGCCGCTGCTGACCCATGTAACACCATGCCACTTCCTGTAGAGTTTGCACGACCACGATTAACTGCAAAACCAAGCCCAGAGTCATCACCCCTGCTTCTTAGATTGTTGAAACCTGGGGCAGATCTGGGAGGGGTACTGCCTACAACTGGAGCATCCCCTCTACCTCTGGATGCAATGGATTGTGGACGCCAAGCATGGTCTCCCCTTCCTCCAAAGTTCTGCAGTCTGTCTCGCTCCCGTTCTCTGTCAAATTCTTTGGTGATCCTTGGGGATGTTGGACGCCGTGGCTGGTAACCCCCACTGTTAACCACTTCTTTATCAGGTGCATCACTTACCAACTTGCTTTCCCTGGACCACCTAAACTCTTTATCCCTCTCATCTGGGCCCCAGTTGCCGCTCCATTTGCTGTCACGCCGATTGTCAGAAGTGGCTTCTCGATTGCTGGAATTAGTCCCCTGGTCTGATGCAAGGGGTCGAAGAAGGAGCTCTCCAGGCTCTCTCCCTGGTGCCAGAACATTCTTGTTGATGTCAGACCACTGCTCATTTCCACCCTGCTGATCTTCCTGCAGTTGGGAAGTGGCTTGATTGCTGGTGGTTTGTCTTCCACCCCCTGTCCAGTGGTCATTTCGGGGAGGCAAAAGCATCATATTTTCTCTTTCCTCCTCTTGCCAACGCTTGTGCCGATAACGGTTAGCATCTCCCTCTGTAGGCTTGGTGGTGCGCCACCAATCCTTATTCCGTTTCACATCTTGTGCCCCACCATCTGCACCACTGCGCCACCGCTGCTGCTTGCTTAGACCATCACCAGCAGCAGGCATTGTCTGCTGGGGATCCTGCAATCCAAGAACCCTAGGCCAAACAGTTACTTACAAAATATATGATCAGAAGATAAATGAACAGAAAATAAACTCCTGCTGTTGATTGAAAGAATGGAAGATACTACATGCTTTGGTCACACGTACCCTGGATACCACTGATGGTTTGCTTTCTGCAGGCTTTGTAAAAAGCCACTGTGGTGAGAGGGGTACAGAATTGTCTGGATTTGCCAGACCTAAAAGAACATCCCAGCAACACCACCATATATGTTAGTTCTGCAAGGTAGTGGACACAGGGAGCTCAGTGCTTACATGAAGTGCCCTGTAACCAGAGATACTTGAGAGAGATCTCGACACTTCATATACTTTAAACCCTAGGAAATGGAGCAGATACTCTTAACCCTAGGAAATCGAGAAGAGACCTGTATACATTTTGTAATACAGTAATTTCACTTCTGCGCAGTACCCTTTCACTCCCAATTCTTGAACTGGAACAATTGACAAGAAAGAAAGTGACACAACCTGCCATTAAGGGGAAGTTCCAAAAGACCATGTAATAGCTTTGAAATACCTAGATTTACATTCCCTTATCTGCAGGCTAGTTCCTGCAAAGGATACAGGATAATTTCAAAGAATAAGTATGTCTGCAGTGGAACTTCATGTAATAAGTTACCACTAGAGACAATTCAGCAGTATGACGACCTGCAGCAAAAGTGACAAAAGCTCCTGTAATGGTAGGGCATCATCCACGTAGAGAAAAAACAGACAGGGCTTAGGGTTTCACAAAAGTCGCAAAAGCTCCTGTAATGGGTAGGACATCATCATCCACATCGAGAAAAAAGGACCGGGGGGAGGGGGGGGGGGGGGGGGGGGGGGGGAGGGTTAGGGTTTCACATTGAGGGCGGCTGCAAACAAGAAAGTTAAGAGGTAGGTTCGAGTTGGAGCTGGAATATCGCAGCTCAAGGCAGACAAGTGTGAGAATCGTAAACAAAAAAGGTACAAACTACAAACCTCGCAGCTTCCATGGCTCCGCAGGATCAAGAGACATGCTACCGGCATTCTCTCTGGTGGGTTCAGCATTATCCATCTCCGTAGATGCTGCGAGTGGGCAGATGTAAAAAAACCCTATAATAAATTTCCCAGACGGAAGAAGCGCACCTCCAAAGCTCTTCTGCAAAGCAACCTCTCTGAAAAAGAGGAAGAGGAAGAAGAAAAAGAAGAAGAAGAAGCAGAAGATCATGCGTGAGAAGACCTTAGAGCGTTTTAACCAACGGACTTTGCAGCGGCTCGGCCGACACTTGGAGGAGGATGCGGTGCAGAATGAAGGAAATGTGGAAAACACTCTGGAAAATTATGGCTTGGGTTTTACAGGTTGACAAAAGACCCAGCAGACAATGAAGAGTCAAGACGTTTCCATACTGGATAAAAAATTCAGGGCTTTTCTTTTTTTCTTTTTGTTCTTTTTTTAATAAATTTATTTAATTTTTAGGGGGTGATTTATCTGAACTGGCGATTATCCATAATATAGTTAAGCCAAATTTGGCTATAATCAGCGTTTTTCGGGTGCGAAGTTACGCCAAAAATATATAAATAAATAAATAGATAAATAAACCGGGAATATTCTGTCGCAAAATTCCCGGTTTTTCCTTTTTAAATCGCCAAATTTCGAATTTGTTTCTTGGGAAAAAAATTTGCCACTTTTGGACTTTGGTTTTATTCTGGTAGTTTTTTTTTTTTTTTTTTTTTTAAACTATTTCTTTTGACTCTTTAAATAGGTTCCCAAAAGCCATTGCCATTTAATGCTAAATCCCTCTTGGGATTAACCCCAATTATGCAACATCAGAAAATTGGAAAAAATAGGATATGAAAGTGAAAAAAAGTTCAAGATTCTTTCACATTTTTGGCTACAAGCTTGAAAACCAATACAGAAATATGGCTATATTTCAAATACAAAACTATAAAAAATTTACCACTATATTATTATTTTTAGAAAAATAAAATTCATTTTGAAATTTCTTTTAGCCAAACTCAATAAATTTAGCCCAAAAAAAAGGGGGGGGCTGGATAATGGAATCCTTGTGACCCTAATTTCTCCTCCAAGGGTTTCTTTTTATTGGAAGAAAAGAAGGAAGGGCCGGCCCCTACCAAATTCTATTGATGAGAAGAAGGGAAAACAACATACCTTAACTAGACCCAAACTATCGAAGACTAGGGTCAGTTTCCACATTGACAAAACAAAAATTATTATTATTTATTTTATTTTATTTTATTTTATTTTGTTTTATTTTTTCCAAAATATTAATTCATTTTTTAAACTTGAAATTATTGCATTTTCCATTATGATATTGTCACATGAGGAGTGAAAGTATTCAAAGTGTAAGCCTATGATAATTATGATGATTTTCAACATGTCAATTTCATATTTTCACCCAAAAAAATCATTTAAAAAAAACAAAAGCTTATTTTAATTATGATGAAACTAACCTTAGGGTAAGGTATTGGCTTGGGTCATGGTGAAATTAGGTCATGAGCCATAGTTTGTTGGAATTTCATATTTCATCATCCATTTCATCTATCTACATTTGTTTATCATTTTCATTAAAATTCATCCATATTTGATGTCTATATTATGTCATTTGTGACCAAAATTTAGGGGATCAATATTTTTATAGATGCTCATACCTATTTAAAAGTCAATATAGATTTACACGTTCATTTGGTTAATATTTCTCATTATAATTTCATTATAACATAACATGCAAGCACACATTCAATAGCCATCCATTATTTTTTATCACACTCCTACCAATGCCTTGTAACTTAGCCTATTGCTTCACCAAAAAGTTGAAATTGGAAGATGGTGGTTTGAATCAAACCTTTAAAAATTATTTTGATTTGGTCCATCGTTTTTTACACAAAGCAATTTGCTATTGAATCTTTCAATAAATGCATAAATAAACAAACTTAGGACCACTTATGAATTGTGTATTCACAATTCTTAACACAACATTTAATGTTATCGACCAAGATAATAAAACTCAAACACTCAACTTTTCGAAGGTGTATGATAGAGGAACATGACTATTTATGTTTCAAGTTTTGGAGAAAATTAGAATCCTAATATTATTTATTGACCTTCTTTAACTTTTGTTCCAAAGGATAGAGGTTTTGGTGAACATCAATGGTGTTTGGCAAGGATATGCAATTATCCTTTTTATCCTTGTTAGGGAAGCTCTCAACCAAGTCATTAAACAAGAGATGCACATGGGTAATATCAAAGGGGTCACCTTCCCAAATAGAAACAAGCAACAAATATTGAGCCAATATGTTGATGAGGCCACATTGACCATCAAGGTTGAACAAAAGTATGTTGAAAAGACTATTGAAACTTTCAATATCTTTCGAGATATTTTTAACCCTAAAATAAATTGGTTCAAGAGTTGTGCATTTTGGTAAGTAGATTCGCATGACAAGCTTTCATTGCTTAAAGACTATCAACCTAGATGTCATCTTTTGGTCACATGGTGATTGTCAATGGAGTTATGTCATTTTTATGGTATTTTATTGTCATTTGGAAAGGACAACAAGGCAAATATTAAAAAGATCAAAGATTTGTTGTGCAATTGTTTTTGGTTTGGAAATAATTACAAGTCTTAATGTCAAGATAATTGGGTTGATTATTGTGCTAAAAGATGAATAGTCATGCTACAACTTATTGACCCAAAAGAAATTGTTGATGCATTCATGACCAAATGGGTAGTTTGTGTTTTAGAAGCAAGTGATTCCAATTTGAAGTCCTTGTTAAATTACCAATCAATAGTTGTTAGGCCAAACAAACTTTTTAGATGGGAAAGAACATTAAATGGGCTTTAATTAACAAGTTTGTTGTAAGCAAGTGTCTAAAATATAAAATCATGCCATGAAAACTTGGAAGAAGTTGCTCTTTGATGTTCATTCAACTCCAACCACTAACAAATTTCAATTCCTCCACCAATTTACGTGGTGGGAAAAGGACTTTAGAGATAGCCTATGAAGCATTTTACTAATAAAAATTCCATCCCATGCAAAAAAGGTGTAAAAATTCTTGGTGACCTTTGTAACAACACTTTCAACTAGTTAATCCTAGTGGATAAGGCTTGAGAAAGATCCAACCTTAATCAAGAGGAAAGTAAGGTATGACTCATTGTCACCTAGTTTTTTACTCATGAAGAAATTGGCTTCCTTTAAACTTAGGAGTTGGTTTTGCTTCAAAGTGAGTGGATAGGGATGTATCCCTATCCAAAATGGCAAACCTACCTACTAGAGTCCTCCATGTTGAAGATGGAATTGTTGTTCATAATTAATTCACAAGGCTAATTGTCTAACTTTGCATTGTTAATAAAAAAAAATGTTATATGATGGGACCCTGTCCATGATTATTAACCCCACTATGTGGTTTTAATAATGATCATAATTTCCTTAAACATTCCATTTACCAAAAGCTTCTCATGAATGAAATTACTAAAAATTGATTTGAAAAATAATTCCTTTTGTTTTATGGCTTGAAACAATGGAAGTGGACAAATGGGGCAAGCCTTTTATGTTATTTAACTAAATGCGAACATTTTTTAGAAAGCAAAAAATCTTGAGGATAAATGGAAAGGAATCCAAGGGTTGCAAAAATTCCAATGGATTAAAATATAGAACCTAAGAAGCACTAGAAAAAGGCCAAGTTCATATGGTTTATGTGGCATAAGGTTGTTGTTGTCAATGAGTTGCAAACCAAGATTGATTGTGACTATAAACTAAATGCAAATATGTGCCATGAATGTTTCCAAAACTTTCTACCATAAATTTTGTAAATGTCCCAATGCATAAGTTACATGGGAGTTTGTAATTTCAATCGTCTACAAATTGCATGACCACATAGGAACAAATGGAAAATGTTTAATAAAGAACAGTGTCCATTCAATAGTAGGCTACCAAAAAACCTCAAAAGGTTCTAAAATATCTAGACTATCCTTGCAAAAATTACCAACTAACTCATATGGATTGAATGGAACAAGTTTGTTTTAATATGATTAAATGGTTAGAGCATAAAAGAGAGTTACAAATATACAATTGAGTTCATTTAATATGGCCAAATTGCTTGGTATAGAACTTTATAGCTCTTGAAACAAATGGCCTCATGATAAAGAATCTCTCCTCAAAAGAATTGACTAATTTTAGGGTGCTAGATTTTTTTTTGTAACAAAAAAGATCACATTGTTATTTGGGCACATGCTAGTTCTCATAAGGGGAAATTCCTTTCAATTTTTTTCAACTTGCTTGCCATCATCCTTGATGCCCAATATCTTGTCTCCTAAGTTAGCTTTGTTGTTACTTTTCTTTTTATAATATTAACCATATTTGTTGTTAACAATAAAAACCCCAAAAGTAAAACCTTAATTAAAATATGCATTGTGAATTTGTAGTAATAACCCAATCGTTAAACCAATAAATAGTTTTTCACAAGTTGAGATTTCAATTTTCAACAATTTTTCCAAATATCATTACATATTTTTTCAATCGAACATTTTCAAAATCATTTTGTGCCAAACATGAACTGTAGGTTATGTGGTATACAACCATATTGTCTCATTCTAATTAAATTGATTTCATATTTTAAATTGTATTCACCTCCAATTGCAACAATAAGAAATTCCAATCCCTTACTGTTGATGTCTAACACCTCTACTAATGATGCACAAATTATTCTTATCTATTTGTAATCAAGAATGTTTTGAATATTAAGGACATGGAACTTGCAACCACACAAGTATGTGGCTTCATTTATCTAGTCACAACATTCCAAATGGTGTCGACATGAAGTGTTTTTTGGAAAACAATTATCATTGCAACATTATGCATTCAATAGACTTGTTTCAATTTACACTTGAACAATGGATGGTTAGATCTTTAAAAGAATCCACATTTATAATCTTCCATTTCCAACCAACATTGGTGGGTATTGGTTCATTATGGTCCATTACAAAAAATAATAATTGATGGTACCAATATATTGTGACTCATATTAATTAGTTGTGGGGATGGGGATGGGGGGAGTGGGGACCTTCAAAGTTCAATTTTTTTTCTTTTTTAATGGGCATCTTTGATTGGCCCATGCTAAGGGTTTTCTTGTGACCCAAGCTTGAACTAACACCCTTTTGGTGAAATTAACCAAAAAAAAAAACGCATCGGGGTACTAGCATTTAACTACAACTAAAACCTAAAATGAAACCATGAAAAAGAATTCTTTAACATTTCTTTTAAGGACTTGGCAAGGAGAGCAAACTTTATAAGTAAACAATCAATTTCAATTAGTTATAAAACCCCATTCCTATACAATGCTCAATCTTAGGGCATGTAACATGTATATGTAAAATCACACTTGATTTTCTAACTGGACCCAAAGGTTCTTGAATTTGAAATAATGAATCTTCCAACTTTTATTAAGTGCCAAAACAAAGATTGGAGGTCCTCTTAAAAAGAAAGAATCAACCAACATTGACACAGACCTTCACATGCCACAAGTGCATCATAATAGATAATATCTAACTCTTTTGAAACATGAGTATGTGACACACAAAAGTAAACCTTTCTCACCAATTTTGTTTCACATTATTACATCTATAGGACCAATATCATCACCGTTACTATCATATTGTGATAATATATGTTTTGAACAATAATAAGCCTAAAAAATAATGTGAAATAACTAGAAACTTCCCTAAATGTGGTGACCAATTCAACCTTGAAACATTTGCACACAGCAATGTAAGCAAACTACAAAGGGACCCTTGGGTTTGTGTTTTTCGAGTTGTGAATATGGAGCTTGACTTCAATTGCCAAGAAACAAAAGATTTCAACCTTCACAAATGTTGGTTGTTATAACAGGAAGGTTGCTTGAAGAATTCATCTTGCCATGAATTGAACACTTACTTCAAATCCTAACCTAGACATGATGTAAACTTCAACATCAACTATACTATAGGTAGCTGGCTAAAATAGGCGGCAGGCAATGACAATGTACCTTCAAGTTGAAAGAGTTGAATACAAGTGATGCGGCTGCAAGGACCATTACCACCAAGACAATCACGGAATGAATTTTGAAACAATTCCCAAGTATAATCAAAGCTTCTCAGAATAAATGTACACATCTATCCCCATCACCGTTAAATCCCTTAGCACTGCCACACTGTGCTTGCAGTCTACCTATTCCAACAAGAAACCATTGGCAACACTGAAGAATGCCCCTGGGAACAAACTTTTCAGAAACCTCCTTGCCTCAGCACCCAAGACCAAACAAGGCACCTGCAAGGATGCTAGAGTCTGCATACCTCATACTGATAGCTGTATACATGGAAAGAGATGGCTCAATAGTGTAACAAATGCTTCAAATATTAGTGTGTTCCGCATCTGAGCTCAATATGCCAGGGGACATTCACTGGAGAAGAAAAACTGAAAACAAAACCTACAGATCATCAGTTAAGACACATTGAAAACAAAACCTACAGATCGTCAGTTAGACACATCTGTATTCTTTGTCAAAAAACGCACTGCCACAGCCAACCCTAAAATTGCAAGGGGCACAAGGAATTGCAAAATCTTGATGAGAAATTCAGAGCTCTTGTCAGGGTTGTATGTAGCTTGTTTGGCTGGAGCATATGTTGGCTTTGATGGAAATGAGGCAGGATCGACATCACCAACATAGTAGTCCTGCATCATAGATCTGGCACTGCTGCTGTGACCAACATCCTCAAAGTCATTGGTTGCATCCTTCCCTGTTCTCAGACAACACACACTTCAGTAGGAGAACCATGCCAGGGAAAAATCCACAACCAAACAGGATCATGATCCTGAATTTGGGGAGAAGAATACAAGGATGTCAAGACAAAAGAGCTCTGGCACTAGCATCCTATTAAACTCCCTTCCGAGACTAATAAAGCCACACATACCTGTTGCTGACAGGAGTACTTCATCTCCTCCTGGATGTTCCTCCAGAAATCTCGTAACATCATAGGCCTGGAATCCCAGAAAGAACCTCTGCTCTTTAAGTAAGAAGTAAATACCTTTCTAATCCCATGCTGAATTTATCTATCAAAGCTGCAGCACAATTTAGGACTAGACATTCAAAGATGTGCAGAGAAGTTCAGCTAAGAAGTTGCTTCACCTCCATGTAACCAGCTATTATAAACTTCCACTCTGACTTCAGATTGCATTCAAATGACAACAAAGAATGGATCCTAACCCTTCAAAATCAAGATGCAAGCTTAAAGGTTTTCTGCTTCAAAGTCTAAGAAGGACACACATAATGTAGACTTGCCCCACATAATTGAGCTGTAAACACATTTGATGCTGATCTGAAGTTGGGGTAGTCAATGGTGACCACAAACTCAACTCTCCTTTCTAACCTAAGAAAAGACTGAGGCCTTCTCTTGAGGTGCTGGCAGTGTTTCAACGAAGGCTAAAAACAGCATGTGAGGCACATGTACAGCCCATGCTGAACTATGCTGAAAGCAAAAAGAAAATTTCAGGAGAGCAGCCACAAACAGAATAAAATAGGAGCTTCAACATAGCTATATTTCTACACTTCAGGAAAAGGACATTTCATAGACAAATGTAACAGCTTATTCAAGGGAATGACATGCTATTGCTCCTTCAACATATATATCTCCACTTAAAGAGGTTAGGTGTATGGGAACCACAGGCAGGCAGGCAGGCAGGCAGGACAGGTGTTTACAAGGCGAAAGAATCACAAAAAGGAAAGTTCCAGAAACAAAACCAGAAGGCCTAGATTGCCAGAACAAGACACATAAGGTATATCTTTCACACAGATAAAACATCCTTTCCGAGGAAGCATGCACAAGAAGGTTATGAAGACGGTGCCAAAGAAAGAAAGAAAAAGAAGGAGATGATTCACTTCACCTTGCCTTCGATGATAAGCCAACAATCGTTGGCAGTATTGTGAACGGCAACATCCGCCAAAGTGTAGAGCTTCTTGTCTTCTTCTGTCGCCATTTTTCCAAGATCTTCCCGAATCCCCAGACCAGGTCTCCTCGGACACTTGGGGTGCAGCACAGTCTTGTTCTGAAAGCAACCAGTGAGAAAGAGACAGAGCTGTGAAAGCGCGGGGATGATGAGCAGGGGAGAGAGAGCGAGAGAGAGAGAGAGAGAGAAGAGAGAAGCGTAGGCGGCAAGCGCAAGGCGCATGAGAACACACACACACACTGAACTCTGCCTCTGGAGAGGCTCGCCATCTACAAGCACGCAAGGAGAATCGACGGTTCAGATGTCTTCAGATTGACGGCTGACAGTCGGTTACACCCTTGATGAGTAGGCGTGCACCAATCTGGTTCTAGGTCTTGTTTTATTATTATTATTTTTTTTTTTTTATTTTTATTTTAAAGCTAAGAATTAAAAAAGTTCCAATTATAGAATTGATTCCAAAAATTAGACCCAATTTAGTTTCAGTTTTTTACTAATTAAAACTAGAACCTGCGGTTCTAACCCGTCCAAACCAAATACCCGTCCATCAGTGGTTGAGACTTATGATGATGCAAGAGTTATTGAATATTGAATTTTATTTTTTTCATTTCAATTTTAATAAAATCCAAACTACAATTTTTAAGGAAATTGGGGCGCACTTTTTTTGTATTGTTGGAAAGTGCTTGAGTAGGATTTTGATTTTGTAAGTTCTAGACCTAAAGGTGCCTCAAATAGTGAGTTATGAAAAAAATAAAATAAATTGTCATAGGAAACTCAATAAAAACTCAAAAGAAAAATTTGATTAGTTTCGTAATCAATTCAACACTTGGGGGTCAATGGCACATGCCACCCCTTGTTTCCATGAAGTTTTAAAAAAATGAACTCATAATAATTCACACTAACACCTGGTGGAACATACTCAAAATGCTGAATTTTATGGCCTTGTAATTGGTCCCAAGGCTGAAAACAAAGGATACCATCAAATTTGGGAGGCCGATTTGCAACCCAAAAATGCTGGAAGTTGGCCCCAAGTTTTTCTGGCTCTGACTCCTTAGTGTAAAGCGGGCCTTAGATGAGACCGTATTGGGCGGCTGTCAGGCGAGTTGCGGAGGAGGTTCTGTTCCATCTTGGAACTCACTCCGTTCAAGAAACGTGGCACAGTCTCATACCCTTGATTCCCAGGAGATTTAATACGAACCTTACGATATTCATCTCGCTCCTTCTATGGACGTGTCTGTGTGTGTTTTGTAGCTGCAGCCTCGAAGAGCATCGTCGTTAGCCAGTGTCTTTGCAGAGCGTCTTGGCAACTGCAGTGCGCAATTACGGTATAATCGTCGGCCGCAAGCTCGCAGTCGGCTGACCATGTCAAGGGCAACGCGCCATCTTGAGAAGCTTCTCCACGAATTCCGAGTAAGCAAAGATACACTGTCAATTTTTTGCAATGCACAAATCGCGTTATGATATATTAACCCTTTGCAAAGTCCTGAAACATGATCGAGACTAGAAACACCAAAAAGCTCTATTTTACCCTGTTGGAATGGTATATTAATCTCGGGCCTGCTCTCAGATTCAACATTGTTGTAAAGATTTACTGCCTGATGCAGATCTTGGCATGCGTTCTGGAGGAAATTCGGCAATTTTGAATAGACTCCTGATCTCCGCTCTTGATTGTTTTTCCTGTCTCTGCGCAGTCAGAGACATTTGAAGGTGGAGATGACCAGCAGGACGCAGGCTCGCCATGTGCGGAGCGCATATCTAGGGCTTTCGATGTAAGTCTTCATTGACCACGCGTTTCAATGGCGATTGCGCTATTGAATCTTCTTCCCTCATCTCCAGACATGCGCTTGAGCAAATCTTTTAATGTCGGTTGAAATAAGACTTTGCTTTACATGGAAGTCGCTGGAAAGAATGGCTCTCTTTTGCGCTCTGTTATTCCTGCACAAAATTGAAGCCACAATGTAGACCTAGGAGAAGGCACTTGTGCAGCAAGCAACATATCGCGAACAATAGAAAGATCGATTCCATGTCTAACCTCAGCTTTGAAGGCGCTGCAAAACCATAGCCCGACTGGCCAACACCGGATCGAGCCATCGTATGGTTGCAATCGGCATGCCATGGGAACCAATTTCTGTCATCTTTTTTTTGACTCATGGAAATCAATCCTATGCCCTAGAGAACCTAAGGATTCACCAGAAATTGAACTTCTGCAGCAGGAGGCTGGTGCTGAAGCAGGGGTATACCATAAGCGAGAGACACCAAGAAGCTCACGGAGGGGTTCCACAGGAGGCTCAACCATCCTTTCAGACTCTGAGGGAACCACTACTCCATCCACAAGTGATGGTGCACGTAAAATCCCCCCTACCATGGTTGTCTCATCAACACAGATGCTGCAGCATGACTGTAGGACATTGTTGGTCTAGTATCTATCTGTTGAATTGCTCTTCTTTTCCCTGCAGACCTTTACCTGTCTACCCCACATTCTATTCTTGGCTTGCTGATCGAATTGAAGATGTTGAAGGGCCTTTTAACCTGATAGGTGCAGGACTGTATGAAGCCGAGATGTCCAGGCTGGTGCACCAGCTGGCAGACAGCCGTGTCTTGGTGGCAACCCTGGAGGCACAAGTTAACATGCTACAACAGGAGAAGGCTCATGAAGAGAGTGAGCGCTCTCTCTACATCCAGAGGTAATCTTGCAGAGAATACCTGCTACAATTGCCGATGTTGCCTGTGCTTAGAATCCACTTATTCATTTGTTAGTGTGTCTGCCTACTGGGCAGATTGCATTAGTTGGGAAGATATTCCAGTTTACCACCTTGTAACGGCTTATCACAAGTCCCCACCTGTGGAAATGAGGCTGTAGTGCGTCCAAGTTTGAAGCAATATTCAGTTGTCATCAGTCTGTTGACAATGGTCTCATTCTTTCCTCCAGCTATCTGTCCTTGGTCCAGCTAATGGACAGGAAATCACAGATTTCTCTAGGATACCCTCCACAATAGTGAATGTACCTCACCAAACATGTGATTAGGTCAGGACTACTGTGTCTGTGGAATCTGATGAACCTGAAAAGTGCAGGTTGGAGGCAGAAGTTGCACATCTTGAGAATCAGGCAGAAACTGACATGGTGGAATTGATGAGGCGCCAAAATAAGGTAGAAGTTTGACATGTGTTCCATGGAGGCTTGGTCAAGCTTTAATACTACATACATGTCGAATTAACGTGTAATGGCCAAGCTATAACCTTCCGGCAGTCAACTAATTTCTGTGGTCACCACAGAGTCTTGTTGTGCATCTTCCGTACCTTCGAATTCCGCATCCATGTAATTTAGTTTGGTTCAAACTTCACATCACTTTTTTGGAGTCCTTCATAAGAAAAAAATACCAACTGTGATACTTGATATACAGACAGTTGGTGTGAATTCTCTTTGTCATCAAACAATATTGCCCCCAGCTGTTGGCTGTAGGTTTTTGTATTGCTGTTTTCTGGCAACCATCAAGTTGAGTGAATATCGGACTGTCAGTTTGACTGTCTGACCCAACTAGAATTCTCTTGGAATCTTGCATAACCTTCAGATTGATGTAGTGACTCTTTGAAATTGAGGACTCCAGATAGGCCATGTTCAGGATTACCACACTGGGAACAGTTTCACGTTCTCTCATTCTAAAGAGCATATAACATGTTGCAGAACATGGTGAACATTTGGTGTGTAGAGTAAGTACAGAACTGCAAAGGCACTTTGAGTTGTGAACATTGACTTGTGGATGAACATGACAGATTTTGGTTGTCATGTTGTAGATAGAGGAGGAAATGCCAGCATTGGAGCAGCAGCTGAGAACAATCAAGGATGTACTCCACGATTTTGATGTCTCTGAGCCACTGTATGTACGCATGACAGGCAAAGCTATATTGTAATGGCATAAGCTTGGGGTTAGTAATTCACCAACCTTGCTGATAAGCATGTAGTTAACTTGATGTATAAACAGGTTGTGATATCTCCTGAGCTAATAAGCTGGCAGTTTGAAAGTCCCTGCTGTTGTGCATGATTTGAAATTGAGATGCCTGTGTTTTGTGCTTAACATAATCTTTTCTTTCATCGCCATTCAAATAGGTGAGTGGAAGCACATAGAGAGTATGTGCCAGACAGCATTACTATTTTCATCAAGAAGCCATCTTATATCTCCAACTGTCTACTCCACATTTTGCCAGGATCTTGAAGTATGTGCTGGATGTTATTAAAAGAGGATTTTGATGACTGGCTATGTATTGCAAATGGTGAACTGCAGATATTTGGAGCTAAGAGGGATACCAGAGGAGTGTCGAACTGCACGAGACCATATCTTATTGCTGGCATTTGAGAAGTTCTACAAGTACCGTGAAGAGATAGAGGAACTGCGCAGATCACGTGATAGCTCAAGGTTTGTGTTCTTTAGCTCGTTTCTTTGCATTGGCAACAGTGCAGCTAACCTCTGTTTTATTTGAACTTTGAAAGCAAGAATGAAAACTAACAACAGAGAAGTGTAGGCAATTTGTCTGTGTTTGGAACTCTTCTCACTTTTATGCTACAGGCGTTATAAATTGATCCATCAGTGTCATTTGTCATAAGTTGTTTGGAAACATGTATGTCAGTCACTTCAACATGAAGTAAGACAAAATGAGGCAACAAACCAAAATCCCTATTTGCAGGGAGGCCTTGACACGAGCAAATGATGAAGTGCAGAAGCTCTTAAGAGAGGCACAGAGGTTGGCAGCAAAACATGCATATGAGGTGAAGGACATGGAGATAGATCTTGGTGCCACCAAAGCCCGTCTTGAACGGCTTGAGGCCGAGGCCACTGATGCCATGGTGCAAATTGAATTATTAACAGCTAAAGGTTCTTTGTATGACGAGGTACTGATGTTGTCTTACTCACAGATTTAGTTTTGCATCTGTAAGTATGTTTTGATCTGTGCTCAAAGAGCTCAAAAACTATAAGCTGCTCACAAACACCTTACAATCATTAGGCCAGAAGTGATGGTTGGAAATCGGTCTCTTGATTGAGAACTTCTTGAAACCCTGTTAGTCTAGTCATAGTTGTCATTTCACAGGTGAAAGAGAATCTGGACAAGTTGGAGCAACAGAACATCAATGCAGAAAATCAGAAAGCAGTAATGACAGCCACATTGCAAATCACTGTTCAAGAAAAGGAGCGCTTGCTAGGGCTCATTGCAGAAAAGGACCATACCTTGGACCTCCTCAGCATGGACAAGGTTGGCAAGGGCTACAGACAGATCTGTTTCTGTGCTCCCAATGTACCAGCTTGCAAGATTTGGATTGATGAGTCGATTATTTATGCAAGAGTAGTTCACAGCTTGTGCAGACTCCAAATCTAAGAACCTTGCCTGACAACACCAGTAAACCTGTGCTGATGGTTAAATTTGTGCCTCCTTTTCATGCAGATTTATCTAAGCAGAGAAGTACAGTCACAAACAGAGCAAGTAAAGAAGCTAGAGTTGGAGGTTGAGAGGCAGCATCAGAAGCTCCGTGAGGTGAAACATGCACGTACAGAGCTGTATCAAAAAGTTCTGACAGACAACAAGGACTCACAGACTGCCAATGAGCACCGTCTTCAGGTCATTATCACTAGTTAATGCTGAGTATGAGATGATGTTAGAACAAAAAGAAAGAGTTCCTGATGAGACAAGGACCCAAATAATTGTGTGGGGACCAAATTGGGCAACTCTTTATAGTTTCTGACAATGGATTAGCTAGCAGCTCTTCACTTCAATGCTCTTGCACATCGCCAAGTCATGTATGTCTGACCTTTTTTTTGTGTTAATTCTGGGGCTTAAGTCTGAGGTTCATGTATCACATCCTCATTTACTTTGTCCTTCAATTATGCAGTGTAATGTTGTTGAACCACATATTGTAATTGCAGGCTGAACTGTCGCGGATGCAAGTACGTACAAATCTGGACATAGACTCAATTCGGAAGGAGGCCAGTGTGGTTGCTGATGAGAAAGTGCGGTACACTATTCTGCACATTCTAGTAATGGCTTCCAAGATCCTTGTATACTCTACACCTGAGTTTTATTCCACTCCGCATGCACTTCAGCATAAATACTGGTCTGCAAGTATCAGGCAAAGCAGATTGTAGTGCGTTAACACTTGAAATGGAAAGCAGGACATTTCGTGAGATGAGGGATGCAGCATTAGCAGATGCAGAGGGTGCCCGGGCTGAATTGCGAAATAATAAATCAGCCTATGAAGAGCTGTTCTCGAAGTAATCCCTCAAACTAATCCACTTCTACATGAGTGGTGCTGTGCTCTCAGACTGCATTCTGCACATCAGTTAAGGCATGCCTTAGAATCTGGTTGGAGAACTTTGGAGAGCCACCTGATCTCAACACTACTTTACTTGCAGTGCCATCAGGAGTTTGGGTTCAAAAGTCCATGTCCATCCCTTTGTCTGCATGATATCTGATGATGAAGACATATTGATGTAATGTTGTGTCAACTCGCAAGGTCTACAAATCAGAAGGTGGGTGTATGAATCTCAAAGGGTGGCTTAATCTTGTAGACAGATTACTGATACTTGCTAATCTTAGCATGCTGTTTTTGTGTAAGGACAGGTACCAAGAGCTCCAAAGACTGACACATGCAAAGGAAACAGAGGATCACAATTCTTTGAAGATGACCAAATTTGAACTGGACCAGCTAAAGGAAGTACTTCACGAGACCAAAAGTTCACTTCAAGAAACCAGGATTGAGAATGAGGCCCTGGCTGCCAAGGCTAAGGTCAGTATTCGTGTCTCCTGTACATAGCAACAAACTCCTGTTCCACAGAGCTACAAGGAGCCATTCAGTGGATGTCTGCCATTAGCTTGATATCTTCACATGGTTCACAGGTGACTGTTTAAAATGGCCTACAATTGGAACTCTGTAGTGGATATGTTCAATTTTAACAAGAGGAGCAGATGAGCACATGAAAGATGTCTCAATTATTTGGTTGTTTGATGGTGCAGATTTTGACTAAGAAGTACCATGACTTGGAAGCAAAGCGTCCACTGAAGGAACTAACAGATGAGCTTGGGAAGCCAATGTTGGAGCTAAAGGAGGAGCTACAGGTCACTCGTAGCTGTCTTCAGCAGTATGAGAGTAATATGGGAGTGATTCCAAGCTCAAATCACATTCCATTAAGACAAGGTCTGGGATAACTTTGAAGTTCTAGCGTGTTGGAAAATAGGAGATGTTGAGTTTTGCATCACCCTGTAAAGATTATTCAGTGGTAGTCAAACCACAAGTACCATGTTCCTGTGAATTTGTAAATATGGACAGGTGCCCAGGATACAGAGGATGTCCCCAGGACTCAAGCATGGCCACTGATACAGGAACTTATGGGCCTATCAGGGTTGTCACACCTTAACCTTCAAGAGCAAGGAATCAACTTTGCAACACGATGCATTGAACTGCAACATGCTGTCAGAATTTTGGAGAAAAAGAACCTGGAGCTGCAGGAGAAGGCAGCAATGAAAGAAGAAGAGGTAAACCCTGTCAACTTGATGTCCACCAGCATAGAGTTATACTCTTTGTGCTTCCCTTGGAATACACACATGGTCATTCACCCCCTAATCACCTGCACCATTGAGAAAGTATACCCTCAAGGGTTCTCTGACTTGAAATGGATATTGGAAACTGATAGAGTACTTGAGAGGAAACACAACTAATTAGGTTCAGCAGCAAATAGAACAGGAAGTGCCTTCATATTTAATTTGGCATGATTAGTGGATCTTGGAAGAGTTTCCCTGATGGTTCCAATTCTACCTTACAGTTGATCAAAGCAAATATGCGAACAAAGTTACTGCATCAGCCACAGTCCTACTTGGTTGATGCAATTCAAAGCAGTGAGAGCCAATTGAAGCAATCTCTACAGGAGAACCAAGAACTTGAGATTCAACTAAGGCAATTTCCCATTCCACTGTGTCATGTTTCATCCTATTCAGATGTCTCTGGATCTCCACTGTCCTACTGTTTCCAGCAATTATGCTCTGCTATCCTGTTACTGATCTGATTAAGCAATTGCTTGATTGAAGGTTTTGTGATGACAAGATGAGTAACTCATGTTTTTGCAATGCACTCTACCTTGTGATTGTAAGTCAATTGTCGGGCAAGCTGATGATAACAATTGTTCAAGTGGAAACTAATCGTGGTGCAGAAGGAATGAAGAGGAGAAACGAAAAGTAAGTTGTCGGTTGCAGACTCTGCAACTAGATATAAGGAAACTGCTCCAAGCACGGGGCTCCATTGAGAACCTTCAGAAGCTACTGAAAGAGAAGGGGATTGTGATCGATGACAGTGCTATCAAAACAATGACTGCTTCCAGGAAGCTGCCTCATGTTAATGTACAACAAAGGAAGCCAACCTCCACAGACTGAGATTGGGCCAGAGTATCAAGAGAGAACATTGTTCTTGGTCATCCAATTAAATGCACAAAGCTTGACTATGGAGATGCTCAGTGCTAGTAAGCACATCATGTTTGAGCATTGTGTGAGGGGCTTGTGAGTACGAGGCACTAAGCTGGCCATATGGCTTCTCCCACATTACAAAAACCACCATGGACTTACTTGTATCAGATACTTATCTTCGGAGACTTGAAATGAGTTTATTGATGAATTGTTCAAGTGGGGGAAAACATGTGCATGCTAAGGGTGGCAAGAGGTCACCAAATGCTTTCAATCGGTTTTGAAACGCAAGGCTGCCAATGTCAATGCAGGCCAGAGTATTTGATGAAAGGTAGTTACGAGAGTCCAATTCTTTTAAGTATGCTACTAGTGTGGTGGCAGCAACAACAATGAGACAAAGAGCATCCAACTAGAGCTCAGTATGTAACCCTGCAAAAATATTTCTCACATCCAAGTTTAGTTATTTACTTTTCCGCAATGTCACGCATAAAACTGAAATGGGGACTGCAAATAACCAGGAACTACTAATCGAAAACTACCAGACGAATCATTATGATTGGCCAATCAAAAACAGGGAGCAGCAGTTAGAACATAGTTATTACACTCTTCGCTAGCAGGTTTTGCTGCCATTTTTTACTAGCCTCAGCAGACTGAGACTGAGCAAACATGCAGGAGAAATACCATTTTCATGAGCCAAACGGGGATATGTTGAGTTTTGTTCATCTGACTTTAGTGTGCAGGGTGACACACTGAGCACCGGCGGGGATGCTCTGGCTTTACCCATGAACTAAAAGTCATGTGCATTATTGAAAGAACTTGGAAGGAAAAGATGCCCAAAAACTTGAGAAAGAGACGAATCAAATGAGTAGTGAAGCTGTGTTAAAAATTCAAGGTAGTGAAGGAAACGTTGTGTACTTTAGGCATGATGTTGGTCCAGTGCAAAATAGTAATCTAAGATCCCAAAGTGCATACATGTAAGTCCTGTACCACGTTACAGATGCCAGTCGTGAGAAATCCAGTATGCCCATCCTGAGAAGTAAGTCGAGGGCCAGTTTCAAGACATATCTGTTGAATAATTAATTAATTTTGAAGATTCCATGTTGAGAAATAAAATATTTATTCCTAAATATTTCCAAATTTTTTACACTTACACTCATCCTGTTGCAGTGTATATATATTTTTTAATACTTACACTTACACAGCCCCGTGCAAATGTTTTGGGTCGTGTAGGCGTAAGTGCTAACATTATTTGTAAAGTCACCCTGTCTTTGGGGCTCCTTTCATCCCAAACCCTTCTTTCATTCAGGGGTATCATCATCCCATTAGGTAATGAAATTCTATTGAATCTGGGAATGAAAAGCTGAAAAATCAGCATTTAATGCACAAGGTCCAAGACTAATTATAGTAGCTTTACAAGTAGGAGCAAGTAATGGAGGCGCTAAAGAAAAAAAGAAAGACAGAGTGAAACTCAGTTCACCACAAAAACTGATGGGTATGGCCTAGGACCTTGAGTTAGGGCTGCTATCCTGGGCTTGGGGCTAACGATATTGGGCTATTATGGGGCTATGGGTCATAGGACTAGTGCTAAGGGCTGTAGGGCGATAGGTTCAAGCCTATAGGTTAAGCCTATAGGGATATAGGTTAAGCATGTACCTATGGCTAGGGGCTATGGTTTGTGGGGCTCGGGGCTATAGGGCTATTGCATTACAAAATTAACTAGAAACTTGGAGGAAGCCACAATGGAACACAAGGAAATTGTTGTACACATGCCGAAGACCTTTGGGTGAGGGGGGTTTTAAGTCTGTTGTCATCTGGATTCAATTATTCGAACAGATTTTGGAAGTGGGGGCTTGGAAACATGGGTTTCTGAGTACGCTCAAAAAAACCCTAGCTAGGTTTTTTTAGTCTCTAGAGTCCTTACGCTTAATTAATCTTTGCTTACTTAAGGCTAATCTTGCTTACTTAACGCTAATCTCTTCTCTCTCGGGTTAAGTGGGTAATTTAGTGGGTGCTTGGATGGTCGCCTGCCACGGCGCTTGCGTACTTGCACTGCTGCAGCGATGGCGCTCTCTTCTTCCTCGCTTCTTCTTCTTCCTCTTCAACACTCCCAACAACAACAACAATTTTGTTCCATCTTCGCGCGTTCTTCTCTTCCTCCTCCTCCTCGTCTGCCTGCACCGGATGTTGCTGCCGCGGCTGCAAATTTGGTTTCTGCTGGTGGACTTTCCAACTCCTACCTCCGCAAGAGCTCTTTGTTCCCGATCGTCAAGCGGATGGGGTCAGGGAGGACAATTCAGGTGAAGAAAGACATGACGAATGTCGACAGTGAGGAAGGTGTGGATACGGAGCCCTTGTTGCAGCAGCAGCAGGAAGAGGAGAAGAGTAAAGCTGCTGCTTTGTTCAACTGGACCTCTGTCAGTCTACCTTTCGTCTTCCCTGCGCTTGGGGGATTGATGTTCGGGTATGATATCGGTGCAACTTCTGGAGCTGTCGTTTCTCTGGTATCGCCAGAATTGAGTGGTATCGAGTGGTATAATCTCACGGCTTTGCAAACGGGGTTGGTGGTGAGTGGTTCCTTGTATGGAGCATTGCTGGGATCGATACTCGCCTTCAACATCGCGGATGCCTTGGGACGACGCAAGGAGCTCATGCTTGCGGCGTTTCTGTACATAGTTGGAGCTCTTGTCACTGGCGGGGCGCCGGATCTATCGGTTTTGTTTGCAGGTCGTTTGATCTACGGAATTGGTATCGGGCTTGCCATGCACGCCGCACCGATGTACATCGCAGAGACAGCTCCCACGCAAATTCGCGGGACTTTGATCTCTTTGAAGGAGGGTTTCATCGTTGGGGGGATTTTGCTAGGGTATCTGGTCGGCAGCATCATGATCGGAGTTGAGGGAGGATGGCGGATGATGTTCGGATTCGGAGCGCCCATCGCTTTGCTCATGGGCGTTGGTATGTGGTGGCTGCCACCATCTCCTCGCTGGTTGTTGCTCCGAGGCTTGCAAGGCGGGGGAGAGGAGCAGGAATTTAAAGCCAGGGCATCATCAGCGTTGCTGAGACTCAGGGGAAATCGCTTTAGTCAAAACATGGCAGAGGAGCAGGTGGAAGACACATGGATGTCACTGCAAGCAGCTTCCGAAGGCCAGGAGCTGAATGTTAGCTTAGCGGAACTCTTCCAGGGCGTCAACCTGAAGGCTCTTTTGATTGGTACGGGGCTCGTCTTCTTCCAGCAAGTTACTGGGCAACCAAGTGTATTATATTATGCAGCTCCCATTCTGCAAAATGCGGGATTTTCTTTGGCGGCCGATGCCACCAAATTGTCTGTCCTGCTAGGCTTTTTCAAGCTCATCATGACAGGCATTGCTGTAGTGAATGTAGACAAGCTCGGCCGCCGGCCGCTGCTCATTGGAGGCGTGAGTGGCATTGTGATCAGCCTGTTTCTTTTAGCTGCATACTTCACATTCGGACAAGGTGTGCCAGTACTGGCAGTGATTGCATTGCTGCTCTATGTCGGTTGCTATCAGGTTTCTTTTGGCCCTATTTCATGGTTGATGGTGTCTGAGATTTTCCCACTGCGCACACGGGGGAAAGCTCTCGGTGTCACAACACTAGTCAACTTTGGCTCCAATGCTGTGGTTGCTTTGGCTTTTGCTCCTCTTCAGGATTTGGTGGGCGTGTCGGCCACCTTCATCATCTTTGGCATTATTGGCTTAATTTCACTGATCTTTATTGTGCTAGCAGTGCCTGAGACCAAAGGTTTGAGCTTAGAGGAGATTGAAGCCAAGCTTCTTGGCCGGTCATAGACACTTGGAGGTGGTTGGTTTCCTCCTTGCAACCAGCGTCCTCATTGCATGGTTTAGGTCCAGCTTTGAAGCTAGGACAATAGTGTTGTCCCCAGAAAGCATCTGGAAATGGACCAAGGTTTTCAGAGGAGATTCACAGGTTTTTTAGTGGAAATTGATTGTCCATTACTTCCAGAGTTTTGAGCATGACAAAACATTCTAAATTATTCCATGCAGAGACCTTAACATATTTCTTGAAGTTTTTTACACTGGAGAAATTTCCAGAAGATGTTTTCTCATCACAAGGGAGTACTTCAAAACATTTGTCTCCTGTCTTCAAAAAGTGATCAAAGTGTGTTTAAATAGTTGAAGAACTCAAAAGAGGTTGTGGCACTTGATGATCTTAGTCTCTGTTTTGTTGTTTGTGTCTATGCCAATGTGATCTCATGTCTCTCAAGCTCAAAAATGTTTCTGATGTAGAGCAGTCTGTTGTGTGTGACAGCTACAGAAATTCAAAGGATGTGCTCTTGAATGTGTCTAGTCAAACTTGATTGTAGTTTCTAGTTACAACTCTGGCATTTTTGCTTAATGCTCATCATGTGTGTGAGCCTTGATTACAGAGTGTTGAAAAGGAAAGTTGTACAGGAGTGCATCAGGGACCGCGAAGCTAATCCTCAAGGTCAGAGCTTGATAGTTTTCACGTGTGATCTGAATGTTTCGTTATGCTTATGCTCTTTGGGTGCTGATTTACACCACAATCCCGGGATTCTCTCTATGCTCAATGTGATATGTGGCAGAAGAAATGAGAGAACCTCTCAAGGAGGACTTCTTTTCTGATAGATTGATTTGTTGCAATCTGGAATCCAGTCAAAAGCAAAAGAAGAGTTGTTTTCTTGGACTTGCCTGCAACTAACTCTTTGATCAAAATGCATGATTCCAGTCGGGAAGAAGGACATTGACACGATGATATTGGGTGTTCCTGGGTTGTGGCGATGGTTGTCAAACCCTAAGAGCAGCTCCACCAGCAGCAGTATGATTGCTTGTAAACTATAATTAGGGTTAAGTTATGATGGCGTCTAAAGTAGAATTTGGATGAAGTTCAGGTTTTAAGTAATGTGAAACTAGGGTTTGTATACTTATTATGATTTGGACATTGCAGCTGCAAAATTTGCAAACTCTTACCGTGCATGGGTGCGTGGAGGTGTTTGCCTTGGAAGTGACAAAGCTTCCTTACAATGAATCATATGATTACCTTCAATGAAATCTCACTATTCACTGGCAATAGCTTCAAACGAAATCAAGTTGCTTTGGCAAATCATCTTCACCATCTTGGCCATATATTGGCGATATCCTTCTTGCTACAACAAGGGCTATGGATTCAAACTCTTTGGCTAAAGGTGGAGTTTGGGGGTGAATGGGATTAGCTTAATACAAATCATCTCCTTTAGTTCTTTGGTGACACTACTAACATATGGCACTTGCTAATTGGGTGAATATTAATTTTTTTTTCCTTCATTGCATGGTGGTGGAGCTCAACAATTAGAAATTTTAAAATAAATTAATAAATAAATAAATAGGCTATAAATTTGCATGGGCTATAAATTTTTAACTCTCAGAGTGTTTTAAAATGATGTAACATCATAGGATTCCATTATTGGGTATATAATAAAGGCAAGATTATAATGGAAATATTTAATGTAGAATTTTTATTGGTACTTAAATGTAAAAAATTTAGTGCAAAAATTAAGGGTAGTACAACTCCGGACCATTTCTTTCTCAAAAGAGTGGGCATGGGCTTATCCATTGTCAAACATGACGTGAACATTTATCATCCATCTTTTAGTGGGTTGTACCACCTTGTCCTAGGCCCCCGGCCCCCTTTGTTTTGGGAATGTCTCTCATTCATTCATTCATTCATTCATGGGCTTTTGTTCATTGTCAAGCACCAATTGAACATTATCATCCATAATTAATTAAATTTGAAAATTTTCAGTTCGACAAAGTGAATTTTCTTTTGGTCCTTCCCAAAAAAAAATTATTTTATTTTTGGTTATTCCAAGAAAAAAATTGAATTTTATTTCGAAATTTCAGCATTTCTGAAAATAATATAATTAGTGTGGAGGTTGGCAAGGTGGTAGGTAAGTAGGTAGGTAGGTAGTAGGGTTTTACCTATTTCTTCTGGAAGGCCGGCCAAGATGGGGGATAAAAGTGAATGATTGAAGTTTGGATGAAAGTAAAAACCGTAGTAGCCTAACGTGGAATCGTGTGGTCGGATGATGCTTATCGGGCGCGTGTCGTGTTACCCCAGTTTACTTTTTATATTTACCCTTCCGCCGCACCATCATCCTCTCACACCTGGTAAGTACTAGGTACTAGCTACTAGGTACCTATACCTACCTACCTGCCTACCTACCTCCCTCCCTCCCTCTTCTCCCCCTGCCCAAGGTTCTCTTCAGCTTTCGCAGCACCCTCTCTATCGCGCCCCTTTCGTGCACAGCCGCCTGAGCTTTCTCTTCCCCAGAAGAAGCGAGAAAGGAAAGGAGTTGTTAGATTTGTGGAGATTTTTTTCTTTGTTTGTTTGTAATTTTTTTCCCTGGTTTAGGTTTTTTTTTTTGGAGCTTCTTCAAGGTAGTTTTGTGTTAGATAAGGTAGAGGGAAAGGGGTTTTGTGTTTGTGTGTGTGTTTTTTTGCCGCTTCTTCTTTTGCAAAGATGATGCTCCAGGTTGCTGCGGTGCCCGGATCCGGCACGGTCGCTACTTTATCATCAGGGATTATTAGCGGCAAGAGAATTATTGGCCAGCAAGGAGGAGGAGGAGGAGCTTTGAGTCTGGCGAAATGTGGAACATGGCAGAAGTGTTATAACAAAGCGGCTTCATCGCGTCGTCATGATTTCGTCGTAAGAGCTGCTTCTACGGACCAAGCGGAGTCCAAGGCTCTTACTGGTGTGGTTTTCGAGCCGTTTGCGGAGGTGCAGAGCCAGCTGGTGCAAGTGTCGTCTTCATATACGGAGTCGATGGCGCGTCAGCGTTTCGCAAGCTCCTGTGAAGCCGCTATCAACGACCAGATCAAGTGAGCTTTCCAAAATTCTCTTTCCCACATTAATCACTTACTAGTTTTCCTTTCCTTTTTACTCATGTTACGATGTGCCATTTGCCTTAGCTTGATTCCGTACTACCTTTCGGAGTAGTCCATTCAGTACTAGTACATTTTCAAGGAGGTCCCAGCTTTTTTTTTCCCCGCAAGTCAGTGCCATAGATGGTTAGAAGAAGAAGAAAGGATGCAGTGGCTTATCCGCACATGCAATTCATGGCTTCTTGTACACCCCTCTGCTCCTCTGTATATTTTAGACCGGTGGAGCATGTCAAAATTTAAGGCAACCAGGGCATCTTAGGGATTTGGCTATGATAGGTAACATCTAGCATGACCCTATGACAATTGAACACAAGTGCAAGGTGCAATTGAGTCCTAACGATTAGGCTAATATCTCTTTGATGCTCAAGCGTAATAGGATGTCAACTGTACTTGTAGGCTGAATGAGGGAAGAACCTGACAAAGCATAATGTGATGGCCATTTTGCAGTGTGGAGTACAATGTTTCATATGTGTATCATGCACTGTTCTCCTACTTTGATCGGGACAATGTGGGTCTTCCAGGCTTTGCAAAGTGAGCTATCAAAGACCTTCTGCTTGACATCTGTTTTCTCCCAAATATCCTTGGGAACTCCAGTGGGACGGTTAAAATTTTGTTAATAAAAAATCTGGTTGTGAATTTTATTCAGGTACTTTAAGGATTCAAGTGATGAGGAGAGGGAGCATGCGGAAAAGCTCATGAAATACCAGGTACCCAAATTAATAATTGTTGGCTAAAGCAATGGTACAACAGCATTGTAGAGCTCACAAAAGTTACTCGTGTACTACTTGATTGAGCTTCATGCTCTTAAAGTTCTCTGTGTCATTTCTCACTTTTCCTCACATCTGGAGGTCTGGCAGAAGCTCAGGATTTTTGTATAATGGTTTGCCTGAAACTTTGAGCAGATTTGTTATAAGCTTATCTACAGCCACAATCAGGAGCTAGAGAAGTCAGTGGGAATTAACAGCAGCTAGTCACTGCCATTTATGATGAAGGTGATGGTCTGATACTTTGTGAGTGACACCACAAGGTCATGACTGCATTGATTCTTGTTTTATTTTATTTTATTTATTTATACTTCATGGTTTGGCTGGAACTGCCAAACTGTTTATGTTCAAAGTATTATTTTGGAGTTTTCTCTGCAGTCTCTTAGATATTTTGGTTCTTTTCCCTCTTCCTCTTTCCTTGACTTTGTCTTTTTGGGATTTTCTTTCTCTCTTTGTCTCCCTTTCTTCTTGGATTCCTTAGTATTCTCCATCTTGTTCATGTTATCTTGAGCTAGCCAGCATCATGACCAAGTTCCCCCATTACTGCCAGTCCTGTGATGTAGCTCAGTATGTTGGCTAATATTTGATAATGGCCTTGATTGACTGTTGGTAGGTGATGAAGTCCAGAGGATGGATGTTACCATAGCTGGTCACTACCATAAATGTTGCTATTGACAGTCACTGAACCTGCATGTGCCTGTCACTAGTGTTCAAGCTGCTGCTCAATTTTTTCTGTGTTTTTTGGTTTTGGAGTCTCCCTTTTTCCTTGTTTGGTGATATTTTAGTGGATCTAAAAGCTTTATAAATGTTTTATTAGGTTATCTGTCAATTGCATTGAGGTCAATGTAAGTCACAAGTATGAGAAGTTCTCAACTCTTATGGATGATATTTGATAACAACCTTTTCAACCACTTACCTCAGTGAACAAAGCAATAGAGTTCATTGATCATGTGTGAACATCATCCAAAATGTGCAACCCCAATGTCCTTCTCTTGTGCATGTCACCACTTCCTGTTTATTATCACTACTGACATCACTGTTTGTTGTGCATGGATATCTAGAATAAGCGTGGTGGCAGAGTCAAATTGCAATCTATCGTGATGCCTGTTATGGATTTTGATCATCCTGATAAGGGGGATGCTCTTTACGGTGTGTGTTCTTCATTTCCAAGTTACCAAATCTTGTCTACATTGGTGTACTTAAATGCCCACAACCCTGTGCCTTTTCAATTCCATTTTGGTTTTCTTGTTAGCTTTAAGCCTGTTTATTATTCTGACTTGACTTCGGCCTCCATGCTTCAGCCATGGAGCTAGCTCTTGCACTGGAGAAGTTGACAAATGAGAAGCTTCTTTCATTGCACCAGGTAGTTGTTTTGATATGGATATGTTCATGTGTGCAAGGTGTTTGTAATTATCATATGCCGTTGTGGCTGCAGGATTTACTTCATTGTGGATTCCTGCATGTTGCTTGTTGCTGCAGGAAAGTAGTCTTACATTATAGCATATGGATATTCTGACTGAGGACATTATTTGACCAGGTTGCAGTGGACAGCAATGATCCTCAGATGTGTGATTTCATTGAAGGCGAATTTCTGACTGAACAGGTCAGTGATTGTTGTATCGTGCTGCTAGGTGAGGGTAAACATAGATCGGGGCTTGTTGCACAGGAAAGTAGTTCATATTGTCCCGTATGGATTGCAAGAGTAAATCAGTATGACTAGGCTGCCATTCTGATTTCATGCATTGTATCCAATCGAGAGTGAATTGCAGATGATAGAAAGCTGTTCGATGCAGCAATTGAGGAGAGTCCAGAATTGAAGCTCAAATAAAGAACTGATTATTAGTGCAGCTTGCTATTTTCAGAAGTAATGTTCTTTGTTACTCATGGATATGGAATTGTGCTTATTCCTGCAGGTTGAAGCGATCAAGAAAGTGTCAGAATATGTGGCACAGTTGAGACGAGTTGGAAAAGGCCATGGTACTTTTGTGTAGAATCTTATTCTACTTGCAATATCTTAAACGTCATGGACTTGCTAGGATCTGTTACAGTGCCATTTCCTTGCTTCAATCCAATATTACTTGTGTTTGCACAGTGCGAGGGATAGTTCTACTATTATCTCTCTGATGGTACTTTGGGACTTTTGTGCACCAACTCAATATCTCCAATTGTGTGTGGGATTGGTGTTGCAGGTGTTTACCACTTTGATCTACAACTCCAGGAGGAAGCAGAAGAAGCTGCAGCCTAATTGAGCACTAGTATGCTCTTCTTTTCTAGACCTTTTCAAAACATCTCCACATATTAATGGGGATGGAAATCTGTAGCAGTGCATAAATGAGCAGCATGGTAATTGGTTGAGAAGGGGGATGACTGACACGGATCCTTAGATGATAGATCTCTCCTCAGTAATTGAAACATTGGGACAGAAATTTTGCTTCCAATAGATTCCAAGCTTGAGAAGTCAGTGCTCAGTGAGTATTTGGTCAACTCAAAATGTCTCACATTTGTCAGGCAGACTTGTCTTACTATTGAGCAATACAGACATTTTTGGTACATGTTGGCTAACACTCAACACATCAATGCATCTTTTAGGTCTGTATAGACAAGCAAGCTGTTAGTGAATGCATGGACAATGTCTGTAGGTGGACAGGTTGATACATTCTTGGGTCAACACTCTTCTTGCAAGTCAGGTGTGTCCATTATATCTGGAATGCGAGAGGAAGTGGATCCTTTGAAGTTCTTTCCTGAGAAGAACCATCAAATGGTTCAAGGGTTAAAGGACGGTGAAAGTGCAGTGAACCAAAGTGAGAATTTCTTGCATTTCAATAGTGTAGTACTTCTGTTGATATTTGGTTTGTGATCCTGTCGTGGTTTTGTAATCCTTGGAAGTGGACTCTGGGGTTGGTTTTAGTGTTAAAAAAGGATTCAACAATTTGGAGTTGCAATGAGGATTTTTTCTAATTGGATTAATTCTATACATGATTTTACCAGGCAATGCAATGTAGTATGTTTTACAAATGATCACTGACCTATAAAAATTATTAAAAATTTCAAAAATGAAGTGTTTTTGAAGGTTTCTGATTGCCAGAAGTGAAATAAAATAATATAATAATCACCAGTTCCCTTATGTTTGGTTTCCAGTATGTAGTCAATTACATTTAGAAGTCTGATTAAAGGATTTATATTTCTTGTTTGGTTTATAGCCAGATTTGGCTAAATCTTCTTAAGGACCACAAATTCACCCATAGTGCAGGTTTTTGCAGTTCAAGTAAACATAGAAAAACAATGGGTCTGAAGTTTCGTCCCTGGGTGAAACCTTTAGCTTCTGATGGTAAACGGACTGGACTGGCTCTCAAGCTAAGTATTGTGCTCATCTCCAGCTTCATCTTGAGCTTTGTCTCGAGCTCCACAATTTATCTTCACTAATTCCCTTGTTGATTGGAACAGCAATCACCTATGCAGTTTTTCACATTGATCCTGATTTATTGGAATTTGGAATTTGGAATTGCTTTCCTTGTTCAGTTGGTTTTGGAGGAAATGGGAACCCTAATTTTCCACAGCAAGCAATTGCAGCAGGTGGTGGTGTGTTTGCAATGGGGACTGTTGTCATTGCTCGCCTGCTTGCTTGTGTGGACTGACTGGAGTTGATTTTTGGGGGTTTTTTTTTCTTTATTGAGAGGAGATTTGGATTTTGCAGACGTTTTGTTTGTAGGGGTGGTGTTTTTGGAATGAGGGCGGAGTTTTGGAATGTGGGGAAGTGATTGCATGGAAGGTTTGCAGGAAGGTGGTGCAAGGGAGTGTGCATTCTGCTCTTTGTGTGCACCAGGGTAGAGGGGAGTGCTTATTTGAAGGAAATATCAAAGAGCAGAGCAAGCGATGGCCTACAGACGTGACACCCTAATTTTCTTACACAGGCAACTGACGTAGAAACAGAAAGACGTAACTTGCCTTGTGCTTCTGTCTCAATGTCTCTCTTCATTGCCTCTGTAGAATTCCGAGCTTTCTGCTCATTTGTTTCAGGATTTGGACACACAGGATTTAAGGAGGTTTAGGTTTAGGGTTCTGTGTTAGAACTGTGAGCTTGATGGCGCAATGTCTGCAGATATTGCAGCTGGAAGCTGACATAAATGCATCTTGTCCTGCTCTAGGGTTTGAAGCACCCTCAGCCTTTGGAAGAGGCAGGGTACCAGGGTTCTCCATTGTGCCTACTTCACTGAAACCATCAGGTTTTGGATCTGGCACCACCACATCATTGGGAAGACTTGATGGAACCTTTCTTTCTAGGGAGATGTCAAATTCTCTTTCACATGGAAGACTGGAGGAGACTGTGCATCTTTTTCGACGATTAGATGAGGCTAACAGATGCAGCAGGAAACCCTAACAAACCCAACATACTGGCCTACAAGTTGCTACTGCATGCCAAGCTTCATCTAGGTGCTCATGCTGATGGTATGTACCAAATCATTGAAGAGATGGAGAGCCTTGGAATCATTCCAAGGCAGCTGACTTACAACTTTGTGCTGAGAAGTATCTTTCGGTAAAGAGATTCATTATTGGCCGAGAAAATACTTGAGAAGTAAGAGTCAAACTCCTGATTCTTTCTCTGCAGGAGACTCGTTATCCTAGCAGGTTTGATTGTTGAGGTGGTTGCAGAGGGGTATAGGGGGTAGCTTATGCATATGTTTTATCTCTGGGTTCGATGTGTTGGCAGAATGGAGCAGACTGGGCTAGAGGCACAGCATGACGGGGATTCCTACAACTTTGTGATTGTATTATGTGCGCTAGACAGAAGGATTGCACTGGCATTGAAGCACATGCAGTCCATGTATGAACGAGGTTTTGTACCCAGCAAGACAACCTACAATGAGTTATTAGTTGCCTGTGCCTGACTTGACCACACTTGGGTTGCTGCCGTAGTGTTAAAGGAGCTCAAAGTAAGCACTCTGGCATTTTCCAAGGTATCTTGATTTTTTGGTGAGAAAAAATCCAGCTGACACGGGACCTCACTTTACTGATTTGTGTGTACACAGACACATCAGCTGATGCCACAGATGCAAACTGTGGCAGAGTTGGTGTTTGCTGCAGTGGAGGTTGATGATGCTTAGTGTACCCTGTTGACTCTGGAGTTTCTTAGCCAACAAACACTGGAGAAGCCTTCCCAACCCTTGCAAATGGATGAAGGGGGGTGGTAGATTTACTTCACACAGCTGCCCAAACAGGCAATGCCGCTCTTTCAAATAAAGCCTGGAGCCTTCTCACTAGATCTCTTGGCCCACAAAGGACCAAATCCAGCTTCATATTCTGCACGGGTCCATGCTTGTGCATCAGCAGGAGATTTTGAAACTGCAGTCAACACTGTTCATGATATGGAGCTTGCCTTCAGCAGTTTGCAAGATAGCAAGGGACTTGAGATATTAAGCCCATGTTCATCATTGTGGCCATTGGTACTGGCAATAGCACAGGCAGGACCTGGAGCTCTAGATGTGGTAAGTAAATCAATAGCTTGACTTTGGTGGCACTGTTACAGAAGGAGTTGCCAAATTTTCAGGTTCAGGGCAGTTTGCCTGATTTCCCTTAAAAGTCTTGAATATTGTTCTCTATGACACAATCAGCTCAGTTGAGTTGTACTGGTGCTGATATGAAGTATATATTGCTGTTTACAGGCATACTACAAGCTGGCAGAGATTCATGGAAGTGGACGAGCTGTATACCTGGCACCAATAAAATGTGGGCTCCAGGGTTGTGCAAATATTTGGGATGTTGACCGTGCATGTCAGACATTTGAAGCTATCAGCTCCACTTTTGGACTAACACCTGACATCCATTCCATCAATGCCCTCCTCAATGCTTTTTGGGAAGGCTAAAAAGGTGGGCAGATTGTCAAAACATAGTTGGTCTCCAAAATGCCTTGCTGTTGTACCAAATTAGATTGAGCTGAAGAACTTGCAGACTTTCTAGGGAGCATGCCAACAAACACATTTATGGGGTCTATTTGTCACAGACTGGTGAAGTAATGAGATTGTACAAGTATATGAAGGAGTTGGGATTGAAACCTGATCATCGGATGCATCATTTGCTTATTAGTGCCCATGTCACCAACCAGGACATTGAAGCAGCCATGGATGCACTCACCACCATGGTACTTGTCTACTTGTCTCTAATCAGATGTTGTGTCAGCACTAGTTGCCCATTTGGCAAAAGTCCAGTCTGTATTGATTAGATTTCACTTGAATGACAGATGGAGACACTTCTCAAAGTTTGGAGGCGGAGTCAAAGAGAAGGTGATGTGAAGACATCAGATAAGTTATGTGTGTTAATGAAGAGTCTTGGCTACAGAGATTGCTATCTAGGAAGAGGGTAGGTGCTGACTCGTCACTGTGCCATTACCAATGCCAACTGCCACGTACTGATGGATGCTGACTTCAACAATGGATGATGCTCCCATCTTGCTCCCCCCAAGTCCACTCACCACACAACATTTTTGAGGAGTCTCATTTGGAGTAGGTGCATTTCGGGACTCTGTGCCAACACATAATGGTAGAAGTGCAGGGCAGAATTTCTAAACCTACTGTGTAACACTGTTCTTCTGCAGCTTGTTTTGAAAGCATGTATGTGCCCATGCTTGCAATGGTAAGAATAAAAGGGGTGCTAGTTCTTGCTTGAGAATTTCAAGATGAGATTTATGTCAAGGTGAAAAAAGGCACGAGAATTTTGAAATGTGATTTAAGTCAAAATGAAAGAAGGCATGAAAATCCCAAAAGTATCAAATTATGAATTACATCATTTTGTGAGTTCATAATTTTTTCATTTCATCTCCGATTGAACTTGAAGGAAAAGATGCAGTCATGAAGAGAAACAGTTCCAATGATGCATTAAGTTTTTTTTTAATTGAAATTGTTTCTTTCCATGAGACATGTGAGCTTCATGCATGAAGTAAACATCAATGGATTCTTTTTGTTTCTTCAAGTCTTATACATGTAACCTCATAAAAGAGGTTGATCGTAAATTTTTATTTATTTTTTACTTTGTGTGTGAAAGATGACACATGAAGTTGAAAAAAAATCCTCGTCAATAGTTTCTTGGTTATTTTACATTCTCCCTTCAAGACAAGTACTATGTGATGAAATTTGGAAAAAAATTAAAAATTAAAAGTTAAACATTGTGAGGAAGATCAATTATAAGGGATTCAATAATCTATTATCATTCAATAATTAAAATTTATTCATAACATTTCATTTTGTTGACCTCATGAATTGAAACCATTTAATTAAAAATGGGTTCTAAGTTGAATCTTTGCACGTGAAAGTCTTTTAACCCTTTGTTTTTTGTAATTGACAGATAGAACCTTCACATTCTTTTCCCATTTTTCATGTTCATGTTCATTCCTTTTTTTCAATTGTTTTTTTTTGGTTCAATTGATTAAGTCTTGTAACATTGAACCAATTTATGTATCCAAATTTAAGGAAGAACATTTTATGAAAAATGAAACTTATAAAAATGGCAACATTTTCCTAAGTTCATCAACAAACCAATGGAAAAAAATGGTTAAATAATTTTTAAATAATTAGAAACAATTTCAATAATTTTTTAAAATGTCGCATGTTACATGTTTTTTTGTTCCTTGCCCAAACTACATAAGAGAAATGATGAAATAGTGAAATGTTAAGGTCACATAAAAATATTATCATAAATTATATTAAAATATTTTTTAATAATATGTACATGGAAAAAATTTGATGAAATGGTGGGGTCACATTAAAAAAATTGTTATAAGATCAATTTAAAAACATTTTTTGAATGCAAACATGAAAGAAAAATGATGACATTGTTATGGATTTAACTTGGGGCTTATAATAAAAGTTATGGCATGAAAAGAAAAATGAATCGACAGAATGTTCTAGGATTCAAACACAATTGCATACACATGAGAATGTGCGAGAAAATGCATCATGACATTCTTAAATAGAATTTCATTTTGAAAAGGATAAAATTGCAAATAAAACCATTGTCCAAATTGCAACTTTTGTAAATTTTTGAAAAGGACTTTAAATGTGAGTATATCAAAAATGGGCTCACATTCTCCATTTCAAATTTCAAATTATGGCTCAAAAAATGGTTGAAAATCAAATTTATAGTTCCATTCAAACAATTATAATTTTTATGCAAGAATTATCAACTTGAAAAATTGCAAGATTCATAACTTAACAATACCAGAAAAAACTTAAGATTTTTCATTTTGAAGCCCCAATAATTTTGGGCTCTTAAACATAATCCTCACGACCAATCACAAAATATATTAGTTAAAAAAATGATAATTATCTCAAGCTCAAATTGTGATGGGTATTTTCGTGGCTCATGACTTGTTTGTGCACCATTTTGGATGCAACTTGCATTAATTTTTTACACATACCATTTGATAAATGTAATGACCTCCCTCTTTGTCTCATTTTTTTCATTTGCTTATTGCCTTGTGCGCCTTTATTTTGGTAATGCCCTCAACCTAGGGCTTTACCCTACATTTTAAAAATGCATTAGAAATAATAAGGCCACATAAGACAATTGTTATATGCATTCCTTAAGAAAGATTTTTAGAATGTGAACATTTTCAAAATTTACTAACTTTATGCTTATAAAATAATGTTAATTTGTTTTCTCTTACATTTTGTGAAATGCTCACAAAATGTTCATATTTTAATTGTGCACAAGTTGAACTTGCTATAACTTATTGATCTGTGAAATTGATTTATATGATAAAAAAAGATAAAATCAAATGTATCTCCATTTTTTTAAAATGTTGAAATGTTTAAATTTTTTATCATTAATTTCTTAATAAAAAAATTATTAATGGTTTAAATTATGTTCATTTTTTTACTTTCTCTCATACTTTCATTTATTGTGAATTCATGATTTTTATTTTTTGACCCTACATTTTTTTTTCTAGTCTTTTGTTTTCTATTTTCTACATTCAATGTCAATTTCTATGATTTTCTCAATGGTTATATTCTTATTTAAAAAATTAATAAAATTATTTTTGATATTTTTAATTTAAAAAAATGGTCCATAAACATGATTAAAAAATAATTATTTTTAAAATAATTTTAATAAAAGACCTAATAGTTGGATTGGGCTATCAACACATAGGTATGGCTTGCATGTTTGCATACACCTTGTTTACTTTAAAGATATATGCATGCATGTGAGAATAGGTTTGGATTAGGATACAACCCTTCTCTATAACCATACCTTGTTCAAGAATTGTTTTGAGTGTTGGTATAAGTGTAGGGTAAAGCTTGAGGGGCCAAGTTTTATGGGAATATGGACCCACAAGGTGAATCCAAACATGGGTCCATGAATTCATGTAAAGCTTGCCCTTAAGGGCTTTACACAACATAAAAACCATTTGCAATTTTTTAATTAAAAATATCATGCAATTAGTAGGTACTTGTCAAATACTCATCATATATATCATAGGAATACTTGTCATGTATCATAGGAAAGATGAGAATGGGCTTAAAAAAGATGTGATGCCCATGGAGGTGGGAAATTAGATTTTCAAAAATCCCCGCCAACATACTACACTTGATAATACTACCTACAACAACACTAAAAACAATTGGTGCAAGTCCTTATGATATAAAGTGGTTCTATGACCTTAATCTTTTGTCCGTGATTTTGTTTTGTAAAAAAATACATGGTATAAGATAAGAGCCTTTCCAGGCTCCTCCTAAATTTATCAAACCTAGATTTTGTTCTTAAATGTTAGAATAATTACTTTGGAATTATTCATTGAAAAGAAACCCAACTTGAAGTTTTTTGATTTTGAGTTAACAAGGGGATATCCTTATATGGAATAATCTAATGCCAAAGTATGGTGTATGGTCTTTAGTTTGCCATTCAATTTGGAGTAAAGAACCATCACTCCCCCAACAACTTGCAATGAATAAATCCAAATGGTTGAATGGAACAAGCAATGTAGTCATCCAAAACCGGTAACTTTTCTTAAGTGGATATGAATGCATATTCTTACAACAATTACACATTCATTAGGGGATGTTTGTGAACAATACATAATCAATATACCTCAAAAAGCAATCACAAACTACGGCATAAGGAAGAGGCATAAGTCCATCCCCAATCCTCTTAATATCAAAGTCTTGTATTGTGCATGCCTTAAGATGATGTCTTTAATGGACAATGTTTCAATTGAAATATAAACATCTCCTTTATATTTTGATTATCAAATTTTCTCGTTCCCTACTACCTACCAAGGTTTTTGTTTTGCAATTTGGTGGGCTCAAAAGTTTTGCTACTTTTGTCCATTGTTTGATGTTTTCCAATTGTTTTCCGAAAGAAAAAGACTATATGGTCTTTTGGAATGGGAATGAGCTACTAAAGTGGCTACAAAGTAGACTTGTTGAAATATGCCCAACCTCAAAAGAATATCAAGGATGTATGAATAAACTAAGTAAATCATGTAATCCAAGAAACATCATGAAAATCCCTCTTAGAGAAAAGGAGGGATCTTATACCCTACTCCTTTAAGAAGGGGAGGGAACCTATGCATCCTTATAGGCATAAGATCCTTTCCACTAGTTTAAGGACTATGTGGAAAAACCTGTTGGGGACGACCATAGAAGGACCTTTTGTGAAGTGGAAGGTCCCACACTAGACTCTCAAGGTGCCTTCCATAATACGGAAGGCACCTTATTTTCTTTCCATCTTTATTTCCACATTTTTTTTCTCAATTCATGTGTGTGCAATGAAAAAAAATTCAGGTTTTCTTTATGTAGGTGAAGGGTCTATCTTTAGACTCTTTCACTATTGTTGGAGGCCTACACTCGACCTACCAGCCTGGTGAAGGGCCCCTCAAATGGCAGAAGGGTCTAAAGATACACCCATGTCCTATACTATCAGGCTCAATGTGTTCCTAAACTAGGTGGAAAGGGGCCCTAATGGACTTGTTCCATTTCTTAGGACCCCAACCCCCTTTTCTGCCCTGCCCAAAAAAAAAATTAAAAAGCACATTAAGATGAAATTTGAGGGTCTCCAAAACCCTTTTCACACCTAGTTAGAAAATATAAAGAAGCATACAATTAAATCAAAGGATGTGTCTTTTGACTCAAAGAGTGTAGTAATACACTCTCTCTTTTCTCAAGTTTTTTTTATGAAGAAAATTAATTAATTAATTAATTTTAAAAAAATTGTTGAGCACTTTTCTTATAAGCAAAATTTTTAAAAAGCTTCAGAAAGTGGGAGAAGGGATTTAGAAGTTTGGGTTAGAGAGAAAGAGAGAGAGAGCAAGAGAGAAAAGAAAATGGCAGAAGAGGAATCAGAAATGGAGGAAGGTTCAGAAGCTTCTTCTCCTACATCAGACAATCTAGTGACAGATGCTGCACCTCCTCCTCCTCCACCACCTCCTTCAGAGATACAAACCAATCTTGCAGAATATGCAAAGTTTGTTGCTGACAAATTGGATACATTGTTTGATACAACTACCAAAATCCAAGTACACACACACAAACACACACACACACACACTCTCTCTCTCTCTCCAACACCTCCATTAATTTTGTCTAACCCTTTGTTCACTATTTAGAAAGCTTGGTATACTTACTTGTCTCTTGGCCTCTCTTCTTCCTCACATTTTCACTATGTGCTAGTTTTCCTTCTTGTTAGAATTATATATGGTTGCAATAGAATTCTATAAAGCTTCTCTCCCTTAGAATCAAGATTTTTTTCGCAAATTTCATTTTAGCACTTGAAAACAATCCTACTTTTGAGGATATGCTCAAAAGGGCTTGCATGAGAAAGAGATAACAATAAGAATTCATTGTTTCATTGGAAGATTTTGTTTTGGAAACTTGAAGATTTAAAGTGATTGTGTTAAGCTTGAATGGGTGCTTGGGGAAAACACATATCTAGTAGCTATCTCAAAATTTGTTTTTGAAAAAAAAAATGCAAAACAATATATTGTAAAATTCCAGTGCATTCAATGATTTTTTCCCCCAAGAAATGTGTTTTGGAAAATATTAGACTTAAAAGTGATTGTGTTAGCTCAAATGGGTAGTGGGACAAAACACGCCTTCAATAGGGGTGTCAAAAAATAAATAAATGTAAGAGTAAAAGAAAACATTCAAAATTTTCAATGCACAAAATGAAAAAAAAGAAATGTGCTTTGACAAAAAAATAGATTTAAAAAGATGTGTTAGCTCAAATAAGTGGTTGGGGGAAATACCCCTTCAGTAGGGATGTCAAAATTTGTTTAGAAAAGAGCAAAACTATTATTGCAAATTTGAATATATGGGATGAAAATTGTTCACATTAGGATACAACAAGCACCAAATGTGGGAGCTATGGATATGTGACATAAGAACCAACCTAATTTTTTTGAAACACCAAATGAGTTATAGTTTTGGAATTGAATGTAATTTCCTTATTTCTATATGTTTGATGATTTAAGACATTTTCATTTTCAAACCTAAAACACCAAGTAAAGACTAATTGTTGACATTGTATTCCTCTTCCGAAAAAGAATGGAGATGAAGAACTTTTTTTTTTGAAAATTTTAGCATGTTTCTAGTGGTTCCATGAACTTGGGGCGTTCATTGCACTTGTATATACCATTACCTTCATAGCTTGTGTTCACAATTTGTAAGATTATAACCACATGCATTACTTTTGAACTATTATATGAAACTCTCATGTAGTGAATTTTGAATTGGATTTAATCAATAGTTTTTATCATCCACAAATGCACACCCATATCCAGGAATGTATGCAATCTCAAAATTCATAAATCATCTAGGTCAAAAAGACATATTAAAACACATGAAAAAATGACATACCAAAACCATAAAGTTGTCATAGTATCTTATGGAAACTAACTTTATGTTGGGTCTTGAACAATGTACCTACCCAAATGTATTAAAATTAACAAATTATGTCAAGGGTTTTTAAACCAATGGGTTAGAATTTTTAAATTAAAACATTCCAATGTTGTGTTGTACATCATTGACCATAAGGATGATTGCCAACTATACTCAAAAATTGATCACTCCACACTTGCATTTGCATAGGTGGACATGGAAAACTTGGAGAACAAATTGAGAATTGAATTTGATGGAAAAATCAAAGCTCACCATGAACTAGCTATTGCAAGGATATCGGCTTTGGAAAAGCTTACATATGAGCAAGGACTTAAACTCGATGAACACAAAAGTACACAAAATCAACAAGCTACACAATTAGATGATCTTCAAAACGAAGTTGGAATCCTTTTCTTTAGACTACATTGACAACATTTTTACACCTTGAAGGAGCATTAAGTTAGCTATAAAATGAATACCATGGATATACTTTTTTTTTTTCATCATCATCATCATTCCCCATAACCTTGTGAATCATAGGACAATTATTGAACATGCTCCATATAAGAAGTTTTAATGACCTTATCCGTCCAGAATCAAAGTGACCATATTCACAATTTGAATATACTCCATCATCTTTGCCCATGCCCTTTGTTTGTTCATGTCTTGTAATTTCAACTTATACAATTAGAAAATGACACAAATGGAAGTTGCCATGAGTGGGATTCTTTTCCTTTGATCATGCATTTGCACCATTGTTGTCTCTTCTTTGAAGAGATGACTTTTAGATGAGGCAAAGTTTGTAAAACAAACATCCTTACATGTATAGTCATTTGTACCTTTCAAAGGTAAATGTTACTTTGATTTTGCAAGATGGGCACTTACTATTGCTCATAATTAGGGAACATGATTATCCAATTTGCCCTAACCCTTGTGCCACTATGCTTGAATAATCTTTGTCATTGGATCTCGCCAGTAAATGTTCTCCAAAAGAATTTTTTTCTTGTTTTTTTCCAATTAAAAAAAAAAGATCTACAACCCCATATTCTCTTTTTTGGGTCAAGACACAAAAATTTCCTACCAAGAAAAACATTGATTGATACTTTAACATCTTGTAAATTTTCCTATGAAAATGCAAAGATTATTTCTCAATGTGGCAATGGCACCAATAGGTATGCATGGCAAGCATAATTGTCATTTGATTTTTCCAAGAATTGAACTTTGCACCTATGTTGTATAGGAAGTTAAGATCATGTGAGAACTTGTCCAAGTCATTGCATTATGTGTTGGGTTCATTTAGGGAGTGAGTGTTTCTAGGAGGTTTGGCATAGCTCAATGTGGGACCTTGTTCAAGATCTCACTCTGGCATTTTTCCCATAATTTGTTTGTCAAGAAATATTTCTGAAAGTTTGTGTTGCTTTTTATTTCTTTGAATTTTCGGCTTTTGGGGGTTAGTACAAAAGGATCCATATATGATAGTATAATCAATATTTTCATTCGAATGGAACTTAATCATCACAAAATCAATTCATTTTTTCCATCAAATAATTAGTCATTAATAGTGTGCAATAATACAGAGTCAAAGCTTTGGTAATGGGCTTGTTGTTGGGTGTTACCCTAAACATGAGCCCTTCTAATGTCTTCTTTAAATATGTTGATATTTTCCAATTCCTCAATACTCACAATGACACTTCCTTGGCTTAAGCCTCTAACCTATTCACACCTCAAGCCCGAATTTTTTTGGGGGATATAAATGGCTCCTTTCCACAATTTGGCTACATCTCAATGTCCTATGTATCTTTTGAACCCAACTAATACCTTACTACATTGAAGGCTGATTGGACACTGAGCTAAATTACTTGTAAGTATTCAATGAAGTCCTATAGCACTAAAGAAGTACCCAAATCTACAATTGGTCTTCTAAAGTAATTTTCTTTGGTAGCAATTCACAAGAGTATAATTTACAGGAGCACCATGAGCCATGAGAGAGCAGGGGTTAATTTCTCAATTTGATGAAAATTTCCTAACATTAGCAAAAAAATAGTCAAATTTACACTAGAAAAAAACAAAAACTTTCCCCAAAAATTTGTTGAAAAAATGACAAATTTTGTTGCAAAAAAATATTACTGCGTGAGAATGCAAGCTACAATCTGTGAAGTAACTTTCAGGATGTCTTGTGCTCTTAATTGAGACTATTGAAAATAGGTTATAACCTTATTCTCTCTCTCTCTATCTCTATATACACATAAACTTATTGTGATTGCAAAACAAGTTTAAGAACTTTTCAATGATTTCTTTTTGGGTGGAAAAATGTTTGCACATTTTTAGCTTCAGCAACAAACTTTTGGGACATATAATGCTACTGGCAATTCTATTTGGAACTGGAGATGACATATCATGTATATGGGTTATTATTGTTGTTGTAATTCTTCAGCAAACTTATAGAGATCACCCACAAAATGATCATGAAAAATTTCATAATTGTCTGGAAAAATGGCTGTCAACAACTTTCATTTGGACCCATTTTTGCATTGGTTCTGAAACCTGGATTTTGGTTACCCAAAATGCGACTTACTTTTGAAGCACCAAGCATGTACTGATGTGATGCAGCTATGTGTCTGTGAACCCAATTGAGGTATGATTTTACAAGCTGTGAATGTCCATAGTTGGTTGGATACAAGAAATGTAGTGCAATATGTGTGCCATGTAATTTTACAATGTTATAAAAAAACATTTAGAGTAATGAGGCTTATTAGTTTGCCACAATGTAGATAGCAATTTGGACTTGAATTGGGTTTTCCTGGAAATGTTTCCAGCAATAAGAAACACAAATGAACTTTAGAGAGATTCCATGTTACAAGTCTTGGGTCTGCCTCTCTTCTCTCACAACAAAATATATCACCTCCATTACAAAAAAAGGAATCATTTCCAAGGGGAGCGTTCATCGTGGTTGTTGAGCAGCTGCCTCTTGTCTCCTCCAGCTTTCATTTTACTACCAGGATTTGCATTTTTGGGAGCGGAGGAGGGAGTCTGCTGAGAGCCCCTCTTTTGGTTATTCAAGGAATTTCTGAACAGCACACCACTAGCATCTTGTTGTTCTTGCAATGCGAATCGGCCATCCATCTTGTCTTTCTTATTTGCCATACAAACTTGTGTCTTGTGTTATTGTCACATATATTTTCTTTCTTTCTTTCTTTCTTTCTCAGGGTTGACAGGCGGTTGATTGATTTAATGAAAGGATTTACAAACTGGGTTGTAGTACAATAACTTCACAGAATCATCAATTGGAGTAGGCAGTCTGTCCACAATTACACTAATATGAATTATGCAATGGTTCACTCATTAACATAAATAACATATCATGGGTTTAGTTTTCACAACCCAAAAAAAAGGGTCAATCTCCCAGCTGCAATCCAAGAGCTTGCCATGTCTCAAGTGCACTCATGAATATTATCATATCTGTGTAGTTAGCTACTTTTGTATTTATAGACCCAATGAATACTGGCAGGTTCTGCTTGCCCAAACTCAGTGCCCTTCTGACAAACAGAATGGAAATATGAAGAGAGATGTGATTATAGATAGAGATCCACAACTACAAAAAAACATAGAAAAATTTGCAAATTAGCTTGCGAAATCCTCCATAAAGGAACAAACACTAATACTCACAGATGCTCGATTTTTGCAAGTCTAAACCCAATGAAAACCACCCAAAAAACTGGCTTATAAGCTAGCTCTACTTAACACAATCTGATGTATGAAGCAGGTCACAAGGAAGTCGAAAGCAAACATAGAATCAATCTTAACATGGTGGCTGGGATGCAGGTGTTTGTATGAGTGAAAGCTTGATAAGAGTTTGTGCTTGTCTTTCTGTGTACCTAAGTGGCTATAATGTGTTTTGGGTGTTTCCTGATTTTGGCTGAATGTGTCTCTTCACTTCCTCACAACTGCTATAACTGTGCAATGTGAATGATGGCCATGACTTGCATGCACACACACACACACACACACATGGAGCAGCTTACCAGTGTTGGGTACTGAATCTTTTCAAGATTTCTTCATACCAGCCGGGTACTTGGTATTGGATCCTTTTTAAAGCTTTCATACCAGCCTGGTCCTGGCATTAGGCTAATTTTTGGTTGGTAAGTGGCAAGTGTATCATCTAGTGTGAAGATGTATATAGTCCTGGTATCAAATTGGTATTACCTCAAGTCACTACCAGGCAGGTACTAGTTCAAGGCTGGTATCACCTCTGGTCATACCAGTCTGATTGGTTCTTTGATACCAGTACCAGTCTATATACCCGGGGTTCCAGCTTGGTACCTGCCCAACACCGCATCCTACCACATTAGCTTTCAGCTTTCCACCCAAACCACTCCATACTGCAAAATTTATGCAATATGCAAATCTACTTGGCACCAATATCCTATGGTTGTGACATTGAACTTTTTTTCAAGGATTTTGAGTGAATCGCTTCATATCCCTAAGAGAATATGATTTTTCCTATGGTAGTAGGCCTTGGCTCATGACACACATGTAAGGTAAACTTTTTGGTTTCATCTATTTCAATGTCAATGTTTCTCTAATGTATCTCTATCTCATTTTGTGTTTGCAATTAAATCGAGGTATTTTCAAGTTGGCTTACCCAAATATCCAAATTCCTAATTTGATCTTGTAATTTGGTACATTGTACTTTTAGTTGAATTAACTCATTGCTTCAACAAACAATGTCTTCCATAACTCGATTGTGCTTTCGACTCAAAGTGTCATGATCACTAGTCACATGTTGCAATTTGGCATTGAACTAATCATTTCGTGATTGAAACATTGTTCAATTGGTATGATCATTTCATCATTGAATGACATTGTTCACAATACTAGTTAGTATGACATTATTTGCAAATTGTTCACAACAATTATTAATCCACAATGGAAAACTCATCCTTGTGACAATTCATTTCTTGTCTCCATTGATTCAATTGGCTACATTCAAGCTACCTTTAGACCATGTGACAAATTGTTCCTCCTAATGCAATTAATTCCATTCTCATATTGCCACCTTAGGAATGATCAAGTTTTTCATCATTGACTATTTTGTTATGAGTGTTGATTCACATCACCAACACCTAGCATTAAACATCTAACCCACAACCTTCACCATATGCGTAGTTGTTAGTGTTACAGCTGAATATGAATTGTCCCAATTGTTTGTTTGCCTTTTGATTTGCTAGGAATCTTGAACAAAATGGTCATTCATGCAAGCTACTATTTCCTACATAGAACAAGCCATTCATTATTTAGAAACCCTTTGAAAATCTTGCATGACTATGTTGCAAGACCAAGCCAAGAAACTTGCCATCTATTAGGTAGCATGAAGGGACCCTTAACTCTTCAAGATGTAGAGTTAATCCTTCCCATATTTTTTATTACTTCTTTCAAGAGTGGATCAAGATGAGTTTGTCTTTAATAATGGCCAAAATAGTCGCATATTAAATTCATGTGACAATATGTATATAATGAAATCAAAGGATGAACTTATATTGGTTGATTTTTTCGTTCATTTAATACCCCTTGTCATTTGTGATTAATGTCACATGTAACTTGTTTAAGGTGACTAAGGGGATTTTAGTTGCAAATGTCGCTTGCAACTAAAATTTAAACATAGGGATTAGTCAAAAATACATGTTTTTCTTCTAATAATTGGCAAAAATAAAAAAGGTCTACAAGACTCATTTGTAAAAACTGTGAGACAACTACAAAGTGGTGAAATTAACAAACAAACCATCATAACAACAAAAGAACAATTGTAAAGTAGTTGGGCTAGATTGCATAAAATTACCATTACAAAACAATGGTTAAAAACAATCAAACCTACAAGATGGTTTCACAACTTGTGACATCAAAACATTAGACAATAATTTGGAAGAAATTGTAAAGGATATTGACACACAAGTTTTGGAGACCAAATACATTGAACTTAGGACAATTATTGTTAGTAACATTCCATTTTATACCCAATACCATCACAACATGTTTCACTTGAACCTATAGTTGTTTGAGTAATAATTGATCATCAAATGGTAATTATACATGTTCAAGTTGGAAGGACCTTCATTGATTATGTTCTTCTAATGGTGCTTTTAAAATTAGCATTATTATTGAGAAGTTGAAGGATTAGCAATTAAAATTAGCAAAATCAAAACCAACCCTTAATAATTTACACATGGGAGATCAAACCATTGTTAAACCTTTAGGTCTAATCAAAGATCTTTAAAAAAAATCCATGGAATCCCTTATATAGTCACATTTACTATTATATAAAATAATGTTTTGGATTCAAGCTATTCAATGTTGTTAGATCATCCTTGGCTTAAAGACATTAAAATATTTCATAATTGGGGTAATAACATTATTATGATCAAACGAATTGGTACCATCATAAGCATACTTGTTATTAAAAAAATCAAAACACCAATTAAACAACCTAAAATGTTTATCATTGTGAAGGTTTGGGGTTCAATTCCTTACACTTACAACCTATGTGCATGCTTAGAAGGTTAAGGTAGGTAGGTTAATTAAAATAGTTTGGTGAAGTTAAATATGTTAGGTTAGGTTAGGTAAGGTTAGGTTAAGTAGGTTAGACTAACACCTACCTACCTAAATGTTTTTTTAAAACTATTTAAATTTATTTACTACCTACCTACTTATTAATTTTTAAAATAATAATCTAGAAAATTGTTTTAATTTAGATATAACAGTGACCCAATCAAATGGTTCATATTGTAGGTGTTTTATTCGCTAAAATTCTATAGCCCTAAAGAACATGTGTTTTTATAGCCACATAGTCTTTATTAGCTGCCAAAATTGTTTAAAGAATTGTTGTGCTTTTTTATGTATCTTTTTGTTTTGCTTTATCTTGTAGTTACATTGGATGCCAAGAGTGAAAGTGCTTTGGACAAGTTGAAAAAAATGACACATAGAGAAAACTTGAAAAGTAAACTTAGAGTGAAAGGCAAGAACAAATAGAAAGAAAAAAGGGCATAATAGGTTAGACTTAGAGAAGCAATTTATGTAAAGCCTTTAGCTTCAAGAGTGTTAATAGAAAAAAATTAAGATTTTTGAATAACAAGAAACAAGTAGAAAGTTAGAAAAACTTGAAGTTGCTTTACAATTTCTTTGAAAAAACCACCATGACTACATTAACGCTAGTCATTGTTATTTCAAATTTTAAAGAAGAACCTAAGATATTGAGTGAACTTGTTGTTGAATAGCAATTAGAGTAGGTGCATAAACAAGAAAGTGTGGAAGTGGAGGAGTTGTAACCACCAATGACCAACAATTTTGGAAAAGTTTTCCTTCAAGAACTTTTTCAAGAAGAATAGGTTCTCAACATTGTTCCCCAATGCCCAAGATTTCATTCAAGATCTATGATGAAGAGGAAAGGGAAATAAGTGGTGAGAAAGCTAGTTGTATTAGATAAATTTGTCAAGAAATGACTAATGTTTAAAGTGAAAGAAACTAAAAAGATGTTGTAGTGGATGAAAATGGACTTTAACGAAACATAGGGGCGAAAAAAGCCAATTTGGAAGGTCTATTTGACATAATGGACCACACCAAGGGAGGACCTAGGTCATGGGTCATGGGTCAAATGGTTATTCATGACCCAAGGATGACTTGAAAAATCTGTAGAATGTACATGAACAAATGATTCCAGATTACAACAAGATGGGGTAGTACAATATGCAATAGGAAAAAACCATAACATGTTCGGAACAAACTTGTAAGAATAAAAGGAACAATTAGTTCTTACAAACATTGAACTACAAATACAAATTCAAGCCTTGAATGCTCAAATCCAAGATTGGAGGGGCAAATTGGAGATGGCCAATGTATAGTTGAACAAACCAACGCAAGTTCCATATGTGAGGATGTATAACAAGTTGAAAGAATTTGTAGAATTGTTGTTGAACAACACTTTCTTCAAAGTGTATAATTAGGCTTTAGGGGATAAAAATCCCAAGTGAAAAGAATGGTGGCAAACAATGTAAGAAGAAAATCCAAGAGAGCATGGAGTTAGCCAAAGTTAATGACATGTTTGTGAATTGGAATTACAAGCTCACCAAACCATCTTTCCAGATTTCAAATACGAACCACCCTATTTTGTGTTTGTGGAAATTAGAACTAATACCAGGGCAACATGTGCAACATCGTTTACCTTTAGCAAAGGGAACAACTTGTTGGAACCACCAAACTCATTAATCCAATTAGAGGAAGAAAATGCTTAGAGATCATACCTTTACATGTTATAATTTTAGTTGTACTTATTGAGGTTAATTCTAAAACTGTTGTTAGACCATCACTTGTGGTTGATAGTAGATTAGACTATCCTTAGAGTTTTTACCTACTACCATACCGTTTCCCCACCTTAAATATGTGGAAGTTTAGAAATCACTTTGATTTCCAACACACCTCATGCATAAGAGGTATTTGTTATGCCTATGATGACCTTTGAAGAAGCACATGTTCAACTAAAATTTGCAAAAGAAAAAAGTTTTCAACTTTTGAACCATGTTCAACCTGTGGAGATAATTAGTATTGTACGAATTGAAGGAAACGTGAATCAACTTGTTGAAGAAACAAAGATAGATGATTAAATTTAAAGCTAACATTTCAAGGATTAGATGTAATTTTAAGGGGGGATAATTTGACCCATAACTTTGTAAAATGTGACTTAACATGTGACAAAACCTAACATGTTATTGAACCTAGTAGGTGATTTAACCTAACCTAAAACAAAACCTAACTAGTTATAAAATTTGGTTGGTACCATTACAATACGTTAGGATACTAGGTGACAGGTAGTTAATCAACTAGTAGTATGCAAAATCGATGGTTGATAGAATATGTAGTCTATTAGATAGGTAATTACAAAGGAAAGGTTGAAGAATATCAAGAATGCATAACAAGGAAGGGCTGAAGAACATTAGGAATGCATAACAAATAACAATTAAGTTCAATCAAATCAAACAAATAATCTAGTTACATTAGCAAAAAATGAAACAAACACACATTATGCACATTAAACATGTTCTATATTGTATTAAAGAAAGAAGCTTAGGGAAAAAGTTGTTGCAAAAACAATTGTTACATGGTGCTTCTTTTAGTAAACCTTATTTATTTATTTATCTTTTAACCCTACCTATGAACCTAAACCTACTTCTCATTAACTATTAAAACCTTGACCTTGCTTCAATGTGAAAGGGTTTCAAATGGCCAATTCTTATCGCATTGAGAATCGGAAAACATAATTCAAAATTGGTGAAAATTGACTTGAAACCTTGGCCAATTTTCACCTCTTTTATGATACCCACCCAACATTGATAAACATTAGTGGAAGTTAAGATATTTTATTGGAAGAATAAAGGAACATATGTTTAATAGGGGAAAATCAATCAAAAGAAAAAATATTGAGTTAGGGGAATAAGTTTTTTCACAAATTCAAATTGAAATTAAAAATGGCAAGTTTGGTACATCGAGAATTTCACATATAAAAATAATTAAAAACATATTTGAAACAATCTTACTTTGGGTTTCATTCACTCATAACTTGCATCTTGGTAACATTGTGAATGGATTTAAAAAAATGAGAAACATTGACCAAGGAAGATACCTAATATTGGTATAAATCTTGGTATATTTCTTTTGGTATCATTTTTTTTTCCTTTCTCAAGTTAAAAACCTTAAAGAGTCAAACCACCATGGATGAGAATAGACACAAGATTCTTGTAACCCTTGTGTTTTTCATGGCAATTTGACATGTTATTATGCAATTGTGGCATTGCAACAATTTGCATTTCATCAACATTATATAGTGCAATGATGATAAAAAATAAAAAATTCTCTCCACCATTATTAACAAGTATAAAAATTCAAGAAAAACAAAAACAAAATGAAGAGAGATGAAATGAAGAAGAAAAAATAAAAATAAAAAGTTTGATTTAATGTCTACTTTCATCTTGTGGTGGGAATTTCATCATAACGACAAAATTTTATTATAGCAACGATTGGTCTTGGCCCCCAAGGATTGCAAATTGGCCTCCTTTTTCTGCCTTGAGATCAAGTAAGGGCCATAAAAAAGGATAGATTAAAAAATTGGTTGTTTTTTTTTTCACTCTTGACTCCTCATCGTGTCAAGCCCTTGGGGGCTTAAATTTCCAGTGATTGCACCAATAGAAATGCTTGCATGGGTTGCCCCACCCACATGGACATAACACTAGAGATAAAAACTTTTGTTTTGGGTTTCAGGGTTTAGAACTTGTCTTTTGCACGGAGATTTTTTTAATAAATTTATTATTTGTTATTTATTAATTTTTAAAAATAATTTTAAATTCAACTTTTTTTCACTTACATGAGTGAGAGTGCCACGTGGACAATTTCTATGTGAAGAGTATGTCAATGTGTCAAGAGTGAGTTTTGTTTTGTTTTGTTTTGTTTTATTTTGGGTGATGAACCAATCGGAGAGGTCTATTATTATCGAAAGAAAATAAAAATGTCAAGGTTAATTAACATGTGTCTTTTCATGTTCATGAAATGTATATTAATTTAAATTAAATTAAATATTCACATAAATAATGATGAATAATTTCAAATTTTGAAAAGAATTTAATTTTTTTTGAATTTTTTGAATTTTTTGGTTTGTCAATGTGGAAACTGACCTAGGCTACCGTATTTGCAAATTTGTAAAGAAAAATAGAAAATAGGAAAAGAAAATCTTTTTTTAATTGGACAGTTATTTTAGTAGACGCCTACGTGTACTACTAGTAAGTCACCAAATTGATCAATCACGCCTACGTCACTGCAATCGTTCCTACGTCGACACACATATTCACAGGTGGCAGAATCGCGTTTCAAGCTCCAAACACGTGTCACTCTAAACCTCCGTACAATCAATCCTACGTGTACCTTCGTAACCTTATTAATCCTACGCCCAGTAGCCAAGTGGCTCCTACGTCACATTAGTCGCTCCTGCGTTACCCAGTGTGAACTTGGTCTTTACGTCGACGCGCACAACTACACCTGGCAACAGATACACGCTCTTTTCTCGACACGTGTTGGTACAGTACACGTGTTCGCTTGAGCGCGTGGCAATGCCTACACGTGGGCACGGCCGCGAGGCGAAAGCAAACACTTGTGCAGCCGCATGTCGGTGGGTGTGTCTTCGTCATCCCCTCCTCCTTTCCTCTTCCGCTCGATCCTTTCTCGCACGCAAAAGCCGAGCTTCAATTGCGATCGATCGATCGATCAATCAGTTATAGAGACAAAATATTTGGATTGCGATTCAACCGCAGAAGAAAAGCAGAGCTTCATTTGCGATCGATCGATCGATCAATCAGTTGTAGAGATACAAAACATTTGGATTGCGATTGAGTCGCAGAAGAAGAGTTGAGATTTGGTGAAGAATTTTGCTTTTTATTTAATTTTTTTTGGGTTTGTGATCATCCATCATTTGGAACTATTATCATGGAGAAGGTCAGTTGCAAGAGATTGTTGGTTTTGTTCCTGCTGCTGGGATTGGTGGCCGCGGCTTTTGCCTATGGCGAAGACAAGGTTGAGGAGGTGAGCACTGCCGCCAAGGAGAAGGCTGCGGAGGCGCAAGGTGCAGCTGAATCAGTGACTGGCTGGGGGAAGGAGAAGCTCGATACCGTACCCAAGTACGAAAGATTTGATAAGCCTATCGTTTTGTTTTGTTTTGCTTTCTCTCTTTTGGTTTTCATGTAAATGTAATAGGGCTCGAGAATTGAGTATATTATGCACTAGAGTTCGAAGATCAGTGAAAATTGCCTAGGATATTATGACTCAAAAGGACATCTTTCCATTAGGTTCCTAGATCCTTGAATTCTGCCAACCATGAACTCCAGTAGTCGTATTTTGTATCGTGTTGTAATGACCTGAAGGCGCTAAACCATCATCGCTAGGTTTTCTTGAGAAAGTGTAGACATGGACACTGAGAGAGAGTAGCTGTGTGTGCAGACAGTCAGCTGAAAGCATTGAGCGTGCAAAGGAAACTGCAAGTGACACGGCCTCAGGTAGGGATACAATCCCTCCTCTCATCTGAACTTGGTTTGTTGTTGTTGCTGTGGGTTGTGGTTGTGGCATGTTGAAACCAGAACTATAGGGTTTCTGCCGAACTTGCACCGGAGTTTGCACATGAATGTTGATGATCTGTTTCTTGTGCTGCCATCTTGCTACAATGATGTCAGAGATAATATTAACAAAATCTACTGAAACTTGGCTTCTTGAAGATATGTTCAATTACTGTGAGTGTTGCTTGTTAGTATAATCAGATAGGTGAACTCTTTGGTGTATTGATTGACAGGTGTAACCGACAGTGGAAAGGAAAAATTGGGTGATGTTTCATCTAAGTTACAGGAAGGATCTGAGCATGCCAAGAGTACTGGTGATGAGGTGGTTGGTAAGACCCATGAGACAGCTCAAGCGACCAGTGATAAGGCTTCTGAGGCTGCAGGGGTGGCTAGTGGAAAGACAAAGGAGTCAGCTCATGTTGCTGGAGAAAAATCACAAGGGGCATACGAATCAACAAAGCAAATTTTGGAGGAGCAATATGAAGCAGCCAAGGGAGTAGTGAATGAGCATCTGAAGGCAGCATCAAAGCTGGCCAGTGATGTTGGTGAACATGTGAAGCACTTGACTGGTGCTGGTCACGAGGAGTTGTAGATCTGTCTGTGCACTTCTCACTTTTGTATGTTCGCATGACATGACTTTTGCTTACTGTAATGTGTAGTCTATGTCAGTCTGTGCTATCAATGTACAGGAAAAGCTTCAGAAATATGCTTGTCTTGTGAGCATATGACAATCTATCTATAGTTTAAAAAATCAGTGAAATTTCTGAATATATCTGATTTTCTTGTTTTGTTCTTCGAGCTCTAATGCGAGGTCTTTGGGGTTGAGGTTCATTGGCATAACTCAATCCTGTATATACAAACAAAATGGAAGTGGTTTTGCAGCATCTGTGCATTGAAATTATTTCTTGCAGCACACGAGGAAATGCTAAAACACAATGTTGGGTTTGCATCTTGTTTTTTGGTCTGCTGGTGCAAAGTCCACTGATTTTCTTTTTGCTGGAATCTGAGGTTTTCAGTGGAGGGTAATCTGGCAAAGCGCAAACTAGACTGCATAAAAAGTGCAGAATGGAAATGAAAAGGTTTTCTTGCATATTAAAAGAAGTGTTAAAAACAAGACATCATCATCTATATATTAAGGGAGGTAGTTTGTTTGTTTGTATGTTTTGTTTATCATGTTGAGATCTCCCAAACCACACTAAACCCAGCTGCACTCTTGGGTACCATGGAAAATCCCTAAATCCTAAGCCCTAAACCTTTGATGAGTAGGGGTGTACTAAGGTGGTTTGCTAATGTCTAGACTCTAGACATATGGTGTAAGAGTTATTAAATATGAACAATTTTGTCCTTGAAATTTCCCTAAAAAATAAAAAGTTGGGGGAAGTTCTTGGTACTGCTAGAAAACCCTTTACAAGAGATATTCCTATTTCATATCTTTTAGATTTAAGATGGAAATATTGAATAATTTTCATCATAAAAAATATATTAATTTTTTTCATATTTTTAGACCTAAGATTGAGATATTAATAGTTTTTTATAACAATAAATATGTCAAAAATTCAAAACAAGATTTTCACAATTGGGCTTTATCATTAGGGCCTTTTGACAATAACCAGCCGGTAGTTTGAAATTTAGACTCATTGGGTATACATATCAATTTCAAAATCATAGCCTCAAATATCAGTTTATTTTGTTATTTTTTGGTTCATAACCATCAGATATGCAGAAATAGCTTGTTCTCAAACATTCAGTTGAGAAACCATGGATTCTACTGTCAGTTACTGTACATAGATTATTCAATTTTTAAAATTTCAAAAATATTTATAGAGAGATTGCTTCTTTCCCCCTAGTTTTCCATTTTTCACCGCAAAACATATTTAGTGCGCAAAACATATTTAGTGTTTTAATATTAATAATGCACCTGGATGATAACGAAATCATCCATCCAGGTAGGTTATTAAAATTTGAAAATTCAATACCAGATGGGTAAGGTTATTTATAATTGAAAAAAAATCAGTACTCAAGCTGCTAGGTCATTAATACCCGGTCAGTCACCCAGGTTAAAAAAGTAATAACCGTCCAAAAAACTGGCCATAACTCATAAGCAAATATCTAAAGCAAACTTTTGAATTGGGTAACTTTTTAAACAAACAAAACTCAAATTACCCAAAACTGTTTAGGAAAATTAATACACTACTAGTGGGTACCTGTGACCTTCGGACACTCTGAAATCCCCCGTTTTCTTTAAACCCGGTTCATGTTTTAATTTTTTTTTGAAATTTTTATCTTTTTTATTTTTTATTTTAATGTGTTTTCTGTTTTTATTATTATTTCTGTTTCATATTTTTTGTCATCTATTTTTTAATTTTCTTTTAAGATGATTTTACTGTATTTCCCTTTTTAATTTCATGTTTAAATATGTTTATTTTATATTTATTTCATTTTATTTCATTTTTTAAGTGTTTAAAAAAATTTCTGATTGTTAAAATGTTTTTCTATTTTTTTTTTTCTAGTTTTTCCCCTTTTAAAAACAATTATTTTTTTTCTTTTTTATTACCATTTTGTTTCATTTTATTTATTTATTAATAACGCGATCGATGGCTGGTGCGGGGAGACGGAGGATGCAGCGAGTGTGTGTCTCTCCGCCACCATGACCCGCACCTAGCGCTGGAACATTTCAGGCCAGGTGCGACTCATTTCGGGACCTCGTTTCTGTCATCTTGGGGGTTGCAGAATCGGCCTCGCAGAGACTGTTAACGGATCGGAATGGACAGGTTTAGACAGACACACTGACAGACAAGTGAATTAATATATAACATAGTAGGCAAGATGTGCTTCCAAGTTCATTGGTACAAAATGCAAAACACTACACAAAAACTAAATTACTCTTGTTAAAAGAGCAGTTCATTTTCCCTTCAACCCATACCTGAGAGAAAATATGAGAAGCTTTGCAACATCTTAATGCCGAAGCCCAAAAACCTCTAGAAAGCTCTAGATATACTTAGTTATACACCACCATGAAACCACTCTAAATATACTTAGTTATACAGTGCCATGAAAGAAGTACTGGGTACCCAATATTTTGTAATGTTCCCTCTCTTTCTGCCATGCTGAAAGTGTTTCAATCTGCTCTGTTTCACAAATAAACCAAAATCCCTAATCTTAAAACCACTCATGAAAACCTGAAAGCAACATTCTTTTTGTGAGCATACTGGAAAATCTTTGTACTGTTTGTTATGCATGGAAGAGAGCCATGGACACAACCACTCACCCACCCACCCATGTTGGCTCACTAGATCTGAAGCCAAGTTCATGACAGTAAGATAACTATATTATTAGCGTGGGAGCAACTCAGGAAGATTGGCTATGGAATAAATCCAGACACCGAGAGTTGCTGCTGAATGTTGCAGCTGTTCTGGAGATATCTTGTCTATTGTGTCTGCATCTGTGTGATGGTACCTGCGCACCCCCCTAAACAGATCAGCTGGTCCCATCTTATTCGCGACCTTAGTCCTCAACATCATCTACTGAAACCTCAATAGATTGTGTAATTTTTGTATTGTGGCTTCAGTCAGCATTGAGGTCTATGCAATCCCTGATGCAGAACACATGTGAATCTAGATATATACATTTCATAAGTGCACAGAGACACTTTTGGTTGCGTGTTCTTTTACCAGAAGTAACCTCCCTGAAGGTACACATTCTCATTGAATGCAGGATATGGTGGCTGACTATATGGAAGGCAAGGGTTGCTGGACAGGTGGCTGGTTCTCGGATCAAACACATTCAGGTTTCCACAAGGCACACCAGTTTCACACATGTAATAGATATCTTCTCCTACACCTTCTCCTGAGACATTGCCAAATCCAATTCCTGCCAGTAATTCCTTGCCTCTGTATTTGAGAATCCTCCGTGCCTTGCTGGAACCTAAAAACGAGATTCCATCAGGAGTGAAAGTGCCTGTGTCTGATTCTAAGGCAATGCTGGTTTTGCTGAGAGTGGAACTGTAATCAGAAGCATATTGTTGTCCGCCTTTTGCACCATTCTCTTCATTCACAAACAAGACTGCTGGAATCGTCCTATCTGGTTTTAGTCCTGTAAACACAAATGCTAAGGGTTTAGGGTTCAAGCTGATCTAGACTGAAACAAATTTAGAAGCTGGCCAGCACGAAATGGGATGATCATGCAAAAAAAAAACCAGATTGCACTGCAGGAGCGATGGAAAAGTTGTTCGCAAAACCTGAACTCTTGATCAGTCGCAGAGCTTCCCATGAAACAAAGGCACCTCCACCATTATCAATGGCACCATCTGCAATATCCCAACTATCTGTGTGACCACCCACAATGACATACTCATCTGGAAATCGCGAACCTTCAATTTCCAGTATCAAGTTTCGGGATGGAGAATCAGGCAACGTATGAGCTTCCATGTACAACTCAATTTCGACATCTTGCCCACGAGCTTGCATACGAGCAAACATCTGAGCATCCTCCAGTGTGATAGCCATAGCAGGGATGGTGGTGGGTTCTGAACTGCCGGTATGTGGAGTCTGCAATCCAAAAGGAGAGATGGATCGGATAAGAGCCGCCACTGCACCATACTGCTGAGCTCGCGAGGCTCCAAAGTAACGATAATCTGCAGTCTCACTGTAAGAAACAAACTCTTCATTGTAGACTACAATCTTGCCACTCACATTGAGTTTCTGTTTCTCCAAATCGTCAAAGGAGGAGACTACCAACACCTTTGCTTGAATGGGATGTCCATTAGTCCCAACACTACCTCCGAGTCCCAAGACACGCATACTCTTGTGACGAGGAGAGATGAGATTTGCGTACTCTTTTCCTCTCACCCAGACAGGAACCATGACAGTCTGCTCTTTCACTGAAAACCCGTCTCCGTTCTCCGATTCATCCTTGATCCAATCCAAAGCGGATTCCAACGCTGATGTACCACTGAAGCGCGGCCCAAAAGTATCAGTCAAGAAGGCTAATCGGGTATAGACGATGGTGGAATTGAATGCTGCACGTATGATGGCATTTGCATCTGTTTTTGCATTGGGTTTCAAGGTTGATTGTCCATCTGAAGTTGTCACCATGTCGATCACGGATGCGCTTGCGACCACATTGAGCTGCACTCCACCATATTGTTGATGACACAAGACAAGGAGCAACACAGTAGTAGCTATGATCATCCTGCTGCTTCCAGCCATCTCCATTGCTGTCTGCAACTGTTCACAAACGAAGGCAAAATCCGTCACAAAAAAGGAAGGGCGAGGAAGAAAGAGAGCTTCTTGAGGACAATGCTGCTCTTGTTGAGAACAATGGCTTGAGAGCTTCAAACTCACACTTTGGCCTTGCCATTTACATTATTAAAAAGTAGTAGTATCTTAAGGCAAAAGAAGAATTATGGAAACTCAAATATTTCACCATGCCAAAATATAAACTTCAAAAACTCCTGTAAAAGAAACCCATAAAAAAATAGTATCTCAGGGCAAAAGAAGAATTATGGAAACTCAAATGTTTCACCATGCCAAAATATAATCTTCAAAAACTCCTCTTAAAAAAACCAAAAAAGTAGTATCTTAAGGCAAAAGAAGAATTATGAAAACTCAAATATTTCACCATGCCAAAATATAAATCTTCAAAAAATCCTCTAAAAGAAACCAAAAAAAAATAGTAACTTAAGGCAAAAGAAGAATTATGGAAACTCAAATATTTCACCATGCCAAAATATAATCTTCAAAAACTCCTGTAAAAGAAACCAATAAAAAAATAGTATAGGGCAAAAGAAGAATTATGGAAACTCAAATATTTCACCATGCCAAAATATAATCTTCAAAAAAAATCCTCTAAAACAAACCAAAATCCTTCAAGATATTAGAGATATCCATAAAGTCAGGAACATACAGCACCACCAATTTGAAACTTTCTAACCATCAATTTTGATGGTTCCTGAGTTTCACCCTGTCTTTCTTTTTTCCTGAGCGCCTCCACTGCTGCTACATGGATTTTTTTAATTCCTCGTACCTGTACAGCTACTATAATTCCTCTCGAACCTTGTGTATTAAATGCTGAGATTCAGCATTTCGTACTGAGATTTAGCATTTCGTACTGAGTTTCAGCATTTCGTACTGAGTTTCAGCATTTTTTCATACTGAGATTTAATTTAAAAATTTCATACTTTATACGGATACCACTGTAAAAGAGGGGTTAGGGGGGGTGAAACGAGGCCCCAAAACAGGGTGACTTTACGGATTTCTCTATTATAACTCTATAATTAATCTCAAGTTTCAACGCAGGCCAAAATATATCATCTTTCAAAAATCCTCATATAAAAATTAAACCTATAATAGTACCTAGGGGCCAAAATCCATTAAGTTACTATATACTCTATAATGAATCTAAACACAATATCGGAGCCTTGGTAGGCAAGGCCAATAAGGGACACCAAGGCAAAGTCTCTCGCCCAAATTTCCATAGATCATCTCCCATCCAACAAGGCTTTACATGGTGTAAAAATCAGGTGCCAGTTTTTCCAAAGAGGAAAGGAAGCTGGCAAACATGTTGCTCGGTCTGTGTTGAGATGTTAAACAAGATCTTGAGACCTGAAGAAATCTCCTGCCATGTTCCCTTTGTTGGAAGACATTAAACCAGCAATTGGGTCCTTTGTACTACTGCCTACAAATTTTTTTTTCCATGTCTGCCCTTGACCCAATTCATCTTTTTCTCCAAAAAAAAAAAGAGAGAAAAAGATGGATGATGCCAAATACACCATTTTTATGCTGCCCAATTTACACACTTTGGAAATCGGGCCTTGCCATACACAATGAACATACACCCCCCTCCATACACTCACCTCCATAAACAATTGGACTGGAAAAAATAGGGCAGTCAAAAAAATTACCAGTTCCTTAAGGTTACCAGTTCCTCTACACTATTGAATTGATGGTATCCCCCTATGTGACATGAGCTACTAGAATTATCACTAAAATAAGAAAACAGAAGAAAAACACAGCACCAGAACCCTGAGTTGTTTGGTCATACACAAGGTGAGATTTAAATATAAAAAAACCTACAAAAAAGTACATTAGCATTCACTGGGGAATGAAACTCAGAAAACCATCAATTTTGGTGCTAAACTGAGTTTCATCCTTTCTTTCCTTTTTCTTGAGCGCCTCCACTGCTGCTGCTACATATATTTTCACTGCTCCTAACTGTACAACTACGATAATTGGTCTCCAACCTTGTGCATTAGATGCTGAGTTTCAGCATTTCACACTAAGTTGCAGCATTTCATACTGAGATTTTGTACATCTACGATAATTAGTCTCCAACCTCTGTGCATTAGATGCTGAGTTTCAGCAGTTCATACTGAGATTTAATAAAACGTCTTTACTTTGTGGATGCCACTGAAAGAGGGGACGAAAGGAGGCCCAAAGACAGGGTGAAGACAGGGTGACTTTACGGATAACTCTACCGTCTTGTCTATCCAAGAACTAAAATTCTGCACCAAAAGAAAAGGCAAAAAATTTAGTGTACAGTAATGCACAAAAAGTCGAGTTTTCCTGAAATACACTAAGGAAATTTCTGCCGATGCTTTTGTAACTTGTGGAATAATTACTTGGGTAATTTGTTAAAAGGGGAAAGTTTTGGGTTGGACTTGGTCATGGTGCACATGTTAATGTGGAAGTCATGTGCACCATATGATTGTGTTTTCTTTTGATTATTGTGGAATCACATGGGAAACCATGTGAAGTTATTTTCTTGTCATTAATTGCGGAATCACATGGGAAACCATGTGAAGTTGTTTTCTTGTCATTAATTGTGGAATCACGTGGGAAACCATGTGATGTTGTTTTACTTGTCATTATTGTGGAATCACATGGGAAACCATGTGATGTTGTTTTCTTATCATTAATTGTGGAATCACATGGGGAACCATGTGATTTAGGAAGTTTCTTTATTAGTTTCCTTTTGGTTAGTATATAAGGAGGTGTTTGTGACCTTGAAAGACACCTTTCATTTTTGTACAAAGTGATGACCTGAATAGAAAGTTTGTGAATGGAAGTTTGAGATTTTTAAAAGGCTTGTGATTGTGAATAGTTTTGGTAATGTGGTACGTAATTGATGGTAGGAGAATGGTGAGGTTTGCATAGCCATTAGCATGGTGGAAGTATAGTTTTACAACCAAAGACATAGATTCCATAGTTATGTAATGATCTTTCATAACTTCGGTCCTAAACCCATTCGTAGTAGACACTTTCACACAATTTCTTCCACACATCACCCAAAAACTTGTATACATATATATCTTTCATTTCGAGTTTTTGAGCCGTTTCTACTTCAATGGGCTCCTAGGATTCTAACATTCAATCTCTAATCCCCACCCAAAATAAAAAGGGAAATTGTTAAAATCATCATGCATGTATCTAACAATCACCCATCAAAACATTAAGGAAAAAAAGAGCAATGTCTCGGATCTAAAGTGCAACTAAATACCTGCTAGCCAAGCTTCTTTGAGATGCAACAAGACCTTCGTCACAACATTAACCAAAACAATGTGGTCTTGAATGCAGAGTGCAACTACCTCCTAGCCAAGCTTATGTGAGGTGCAACAATACGACTTTCTAAGTCAATTTATCCATTGTGGTCTCTCCTCTACTTCCACGGCAAGCTGGTTTGCTACTTCTAGTGTGCTACACTCACATTGTGTCCGTGTGCCCTCTAGATTGAATGCAGATTTCTGGGGTGAGAGGGTGGGGCCGCATTTACTTGGATGTTAGAAAGATTGCAAACCATGATGAAAGTAAAATCTAGATCATTACAACCTCCTAGTGTAGCCTGTGTTGTGTTGGCCCAAGTGTGAACTGGTTACCCAACTAATTTTTTCTTTCAAAAGCATTTCTTATAACGTAATTGAATTTTCAATGAAAAAAATGCTCAAAATTCAGTCTCTCACACCTTAGGTCCAAATTTTTTAAAATCACCTTCATTGAATCCTACTCATTGAGAGCTTTCCAACAATGCCAAAAACATGGCAAATTTTTTCCTATAATTTTTAGTTTTGATTTAAATGAATTATTAGTGAAACATTGTTCAATATTCAATAACTTTTTCATTGGAAGTCAAAACATTATGAAACCAACTAAGTGTACCCCTTACTCATCAAGGCTTTCCCATAATATTGAGAGTGCATCAAGGTGTCATGGTTTGGGAGATCTCAATTGTGACAAACCAAACTACCTTCCTTCATGGATAGATTTGTATACCTAAGGCTGAGAATTGAGTTTCTTAGCTTCTTCCAAGTTCAAAGAAAAGAGAACAACCCTCACCCCATAATCATCTCCCAAGGAGAAACAACTTTCTATGATGGGTGGAAAAGGGTTTGCATTCCACCTTATGAGAAGGAAAACCAATTAGTACTAGGATGATTGGAATGCAATCACAAATCAATCACATGGTCTAGACCACTAGGGTTTAGAAATAAGGGTTTTTACTTAACTCAAGGTCAAGAAACATTTGGAGATCATTTACAAATACAAACCCATGGCTGACATAGTTAAAATTTTACATGACTAATATATATATATATATATATATATATATATATATATATATAGTTAGTTCCGGAAAGCTATTTGAAAGTCAAAATGGAGGTCAAAAGAGGGATTGGACCCAAGGTTTTCATTAACATCATGTTGAGATATCTTACCTCATCCCATGGCAAAGAAGAAGATTGAGATGCCAATGTATTTAATGGATTATGAGATATATAATTGTTAAAGACTAGAATAGATTTTTAAAATTTTGAATAAAAATTATAGATAAAAATTTTATTCCCAGATTTGATTATCAAAAACTTATTACCAGATTTCGATATAAAAAATCATCACTGGATTTCAAAATCAAAATTCATTATTGAAAATCTCTTATGAAAAATATATTTTATTTTTAGAACTAAAACTCTAGTGATGAGTTGTTGATTGTTAATTAAGATTTCCTAGTCATAGATAAGAGGTGTAGTCAATTTTGGAGTAAGTAACATGTATTTAATTTGGTGGTTAGGATCAAGTTTCTTACTAAATTTGAAACAAAACATTGGAAACATTTATTTCTTAGATCAACTAGCGAGACAAAACATTATTAACATCTATACTTGCATCATATGTTAGCTCTTAAATCAAAGTTTCTTTTCAAATTTTCAATCTTCAAATATTCATTTGTTAATTATCAACTTTTCAAAAGTATGAAATTAACTAAATACATGATAAGTTAAGAAATTAACTATTTTCAAGGTAGTCACCTTTTTGAGGATTAGATTTTAATTGTTGTTTTAAAATAGTTAGGTGCAAACTTTTTTGTGTGAAAGGAGAGGTAAATGTGACCATTGTACTTTGATGTGAAAAATTTGAACTTTGTGTATTGTTGAAGTTGTTCTTTTTGCTATAGTTTTTTGTTTATGCTTTTGAAGTTGTATTTCTTTTAATTCTTTCAAAATATTTAATGATTGCGTGTTACAATGTTGTCATTTCCTTTCATTTTTGTGAAGTTTTGTAAGGAAATTGGTAGTCTATTTGCATTATTGTTTTCAATATTTTCTTGTAGGTGATTATTTGTCACATCAAAATGACAAAATGTAGTTTTCCTTTTTTGCTCCTATTATTTTCACTTCCAAAACCTAGGATTTTACTCAATGGCCTTAACATTGATACATCAAGCACTTATAGACCTAAATTGATCCATTTCAATCCTCTTTTGTGAAAGGAATCATGTATCAACTCATAATTTTATTTCACTTTGTACAACCCTAAAGGCTAAATTTCAAGAATGGTGTGGAACTATTTTTAATGATTTTTCCTGGTTTAGAATATAAATTATACTTAATTCATCAACCTACATCTATTACACACATCATTTTGTTGGATTTCTATGATTGTGGTAAGGAATTAGAAATGGGATAGATTTTTAACAAACTAAAGTTTTTCTTTATATGTTTTTGGTATATTTTATTCTTATCACTTGAAAATTGTTCCAACAATTATAAAGGTCACAATAGGTGTACCTCACTTATCAAGGTATTGTCATAAGCATTTCTTTTGGGTGCAATATTTTGCCAAAATGTGAAAAATAAAAATGAAAAAGGAATATTTTGTCTCAATATTCTTGTTTTTTAAAAGAAAGCTATATTTTTGGTTCAAAAAATTTTGAAATTTTTTCACCACATTTGAACTTTAATTTTCATTTAGTAAATAGTTAGTTTTAGTTAATTATTTAAATAGGTTCTAGAAACCTATCACCATTTAATCCTAAATTCCTCTTAGGATGCTAGCTAATGAAACAAGATTAAAAAAATGAAAAAAAATCATTGAGTGCCACCCATGTTTAACACTATAGTGTCGAAATAAATAAACATTAAAAGAATTATGTTTTAGCAATTTGAGCATATTGAAAATTTGGTAATTTTTTTATAAAAGAAAAATTTCATAAAAATTGTATCCAAATGCAATTGGAATCTAAAGGTTGAAATTAATATTTTGTGGTTATTTGAGTTTTTAAATTAATTCTTAATTTGAGTTTTTAAAACATTTCAGAATCACAATTTTTTTATTTTGAGTTTTCAAAAAGTTTGAATCAAAGAATCACCAATCCTAATTGCTTCAAAAATATTTTAAAATTTGTGGGTTTAATGGAAAAACTTGTAAAGAACCAATGGGTTTTATGGTCAATCATTTGATTTTTTATTTCAAATTTTTGAGAAGTATGATCATATATCAAAATTGGGTTTTTGATTTTTTGGAGAATTGTAGTTATGAATTTAAAAAACTGCCTTGATAAAATTTGGGGATTTATTCTTATTTCTAATAATCATTCGACACATTTTGGAAGTTATTGGATTTGGGCGAACATTTCATGACCTTGTCAAAGTTGCATGCACATAAATGTAAAAACAATAACAAACCTATCATAAAAATATGAAACATTTAAATTTTAATTAAATAATTTAAGATAAAATAATTTTTCACTATTGTTCATTAATTTTCTAATTTGACATCATAAAAGTAGGTTTCAAGTAGGTTTTTAAAAATACAACTAGTTTCATGTCAACCTTTGAATGTGGACTTTTGTTCAAGTAGATGTCAAGTAGGTCCTAACAAAAAGAAAGTATTATTTCGAATATATGACGATCTTCATATCTTAACTTAATACATATTTATTTCATGAAGTTTTTTAATGTAAAAGTGTATTTGAATAGTTGGACCATCTGTTCTATTTGTTTTAGGGCATAGCAAAAAATCCATTTTAGAACACATAGTAAATTGGTTCATTTCAAATGTATTTTTTATCTCATCATTTTTTGAAACTTGATTCTTAAAATTTTAATATGCAACATGGATGATATTTGATGCATACTTTGACTCAATTTTATGCTACTTTCTTATAGCTATATGAATGACACAAGATTTATGTGACATTATTTTTTTTGGCATTTATTTTATTGTGCTTTCACCCATTCAATTTCAAGAAAACTTGACACAAGGAAAGGAATGTTTTATTTTTTCTAACAAATAATTGACGGAATGATTAAACACCAAATATAGTGGTAGGTGCAATGATCTTTGTGTGGCGAATTTCCTTTAGTTTGCAGAATTGTCTTTCAGGAAATATAGCTAGGAAGGACATGGGGTTTTAGCAAAATTTGATTTATTTTAAAAGTAAACCATGCACACATACAAGGAAGGTATGATAAGGGAACCAAACTTAAATAGACGGTTTAATGATATAGCACAACAAATGAAAGGGGGCATGTTAAAAAAAAATCCACCCTATTTGCAATTGATATTATACCCAAATACAAGGGGAATCACGATTTTTTTCTTCGATCCATGAATTAAATATGGATTTTAAAAGTTTGAACACCTAAACACCTATTATGAGTAGACATGGGCCCATATTTATTGATATGGGTGCCTACTTAATTGTAAGATAAGCCTTCCCATATTAGTGCCCTCTTTATGACCTTTAGCATTTAAAGCATTTTTTTCCAATCTTCTCAACAATTTGCACTTGTTTCAACACATTCTTATTTTCTTTCTAAATAAAAGTTATTTATCGACAAATGCAAAAGTTATGACTACTTTATAAATCTAAAGATCATTGCAAAGAGAGGGCAATATGGTGATGAGAGGCCAAATAACATGGCAAGATGTATTCACAACAAAACAAAATAAAATTTTTGAGCTAAAATCATCATTTCATTGTATATTGATCAACTAAAAATACTAATATACATATAAATTTTTTTTTCTGAAAAAATACTGCAAATTATAGCTATCATATCAAATAGGGTTTGGTTGATTCACTTGTGTCATTGACCCATCATTGATCAACACAACAAAATGGGGTGCTAACAATCACTAATATATGGGCATGTTTATGAACACACTTTGAATGTACTTCAACCAATTTCAATGGTGATAATTTACATCTATTTTTTTACATAGAATGTTCATTAGACTAGGTTAGACTCTAGAGATATATATGCCCACACAATATACATGTCACCTTTTGTAAAATGAGAAATCCAATAATTTGGCATAAATGACCCCAAAAAAGTTGTTTCTTTTTTTAGAAGAAAAAAAAGGAAAAAAAGGCATAAAAAGTATTTTTAATTCAAAAAGGAAAAAAAAAGAAAACAAGAATAGAAATAAGATTTAGATGAGTCAGAATTGTTTTTGGCTGGTAAGTGGTTCTTGCAGTTGACAATTGACATATTTTTAGGATCCATTGAGCTCACAACTACTTGGACCTATTAGACCACTTAGACCACTTAGGCCACTTGCTAATTTTGGATGGGCAAGTGGGATTTGAATAAGTTTTTTTGATTCTTTGGGTGTTGACTTGAAATCAAGTTGAAACTCAAAAGGGTATTGAAAAACAAAAGAAGAATTTTTTACCTAGTTGGCCACCAATGTCTAATATCTATCACAAATATGAACCATATCTCTTGTGGCAAAGGAAATGGATCGGTGAATCCTAGCAATGCACTTGTTGTAAGTTAAGGCACTTTCATTTATAGAGGAACCTTACGTGCATTTAAGGCACTTGTCTCTATACATTTGTAAGGTGCCTTAATGTGTGTAAGGTGCCTTACATTTGCCTTTATACATGGGTAAGGTGAAATCGAAGGGGGCCAAACTCATGATTTATGTTGGGATAAGGCCATGACAACAAGACCTTATGCCATGTATTGGAACAAGCTCTATGTGGCCAACTCATGCTTTAGGCCGGGTAAGGTCGTGATGATAGTCCCTTGCGTTGTACTTAAAAGGCTTATTGTAGGGTCTCAATTATTTTTGGACATATGTAATTCCAATCTTATCAAGTGCTATATTTATAGTGATCTAGTAGGTCGGTGTACCTTAGGTCATACTACATATTATATATTACATGCAAAGCATCAATCCATTTGTATCCATTCTTTATAATGCTATGAGGTTACCTAGTAGTTTTGTAGCATTCAAAGTTCCTTAAATAGAAAGGCATGTGAAGTTTGCTTCATGGTGTGTAGCCAACAAATCACCTTAAATTACAAAATGAAGAACACTCCAAAAAAACAAAAAAAGAAGGATAATAGTTGGTGGCTTTTTCATTAGTTAGTAAGCCCCAAATATTTCCTGTAGGCAATGACAATAATTAGAAAATAATTAATTAGTCAATTTGATAAATTCCTTGTAAGAGATGCCTAAACAACTACTAAATAAGATTGATCAATTTGTTTTTTTTGACAACCTTGATTTGGGTTTTTTGAATAAATGTTTTTCAATGTATGGTTGGTCAGTTCAAGTCAATGAAGTAGATCACAAAATGAAGGCAAGGCCTTAATGCACAAATTTGAGAGAGATGAGTCTTTAAGAAGAGAATTATTGGCAACAACTTGAAAATATTGAGTTGTCTAAATGAAATTTGAATAATCAAATATGTGTCTTGTGTAGTGTAGTGGGAAGTTGCATTTTTTGGGGGTGTAATTGGGTATCTATAAAACACCATTTAAAGTTGCATATATGAGATGTATACCATGGTACAAGGGTAGCTTCAACACATGTTTGTTGAATAATTAATTAATTTTGATCAAAACTAAAATATTTCCAAAGTATTCTTGAAGATTGTTTTAATTTCCTTCACAAAGAAATTTTTTTTGTTTTTGAAAGAAATATTTTTGAAAATTTTGACATTTCTGAAAATAATATAATTATTGTTGAAGTTGCCAAGGTGCGACTTCTTTTCACATTTTGTACAAATAGTATTGTATGGTTGCATATAATATATAGGTCATATTTGGACCATGGATCCATAGAGGTATGATGTTAAAACAATGGCCAATATTTTCATGCTTGAGGATAGTAACATATATATAGTCAATGCATATTTGACTTCCATTTTCACTTTGGTTTTGAATATTGTCTTGTGAAAACAAATATCATCACATATTTTTAAAATGTCAAATTTCAAAATAAGCCTTTCCAAGGATTTCACATAGTTCTAACAATTTCAATCACTCCACACACACATACATGTTGTATGAACATGTATATATATATCCTTTATACTTTCTATGTGTTATTGTATGTGTATGTATACACATACAAACACATGGACATATATATATGCAAACTTTCAAATGTACATCCTATCATGTGCATTTTCTTGAGCTTTAGGATAAGTAACTTTGTCAAATTAAAATACAACATACAAGATTAAAATAAAATAAAAAAGTAGAAGAATGTCTTCACATGGTCTTAAAACAAGGTCCAAATAAACATATTATAGGGTGCCACAAAATTCAAAACTTCCAATTTGAAGGCAAAACAAATAGAATGTTGATATCAAAAGGCTTACTTCTCATGATGTGTGAAAGACCACCCTACCCAAAATGTTGAGTTTATGTTTATAAATCACAATGTAAACAAAACATTTAAAATGGTAAGGGCCCAATGTTGCCACACCACGTTTTTTGAATCCTCCCTGATGCAAATAACAAGTCAAGGACATAATTTGGTTACCTTGGTTAGTGCTTCTTGGTTCCCAACTTGTTATATATTTGAGGCAATGTGAAGTTGGATTTTGAGCCTTCATCTTACAATGACATTTTAAGTTCATGGAACACAAGGGCCAAATGTACACTTGGGCGAATGTTAGTTTTCCATCATACATTGTGTAACATCATCCCCTTCAACCTATTCAAAGTTGGTTTGGCAAGGAACTTATTGATGGTTATGTTAAACTAGTTTTAAGAAGGTCAAACATAACCCAATTATTTCAATTCCAAGTGAATTCATTCGGAAATTTACCTAGAAACAATAATATATAGAAATTTCAAAATAGGACAAAAAGGATCAATTTAAAGAAAGGGTGAGGGGAGGACTCAAGCACAAGTAAGCCATTAGATATCTCAAGGATACCAAAGTTAAGAGTCAAAGAATTACCACTTACACATCATAAAAATAGGCTTTTAATATATATCTTTAACAAATTAAAAATCCCTAATTTTTATTTTTTGGGTAATGTAGACTTTTGTGAAGGACATTTACATTTTTCTAGCAATTAAATAAGTGGAATTTATTTTTATGGTCCTCTAAACAACACAATTTAAAATCTTAATTACCTAATATAAATATATTCCTTTCAATATTTTGTGTTGAAAGTTCCCCAACCATGATTTTATCATCTTGTGAACATGGATATTTTTTGTTTATTTAAAAAACTCATTTGTTCATAATTTTTTTTAAAAAAATCTTATAAATGTAACAAAAAAACTGAAGTTCTAAAATCCTACTTTCACCCATTTCAATGTTACTTTCATATGCAAAATACAAGATAAAATTATTTTTCTGATTTAATTTACTTACTTGCATCCATCAATGGAAGTTACCCACAATAATAATGAACCAAAATATCAATATTATTTGATGAATTGGCCTCCTAAAAAAAAATGTTGACAATTAACTTTGTGAAAATAATATCATTTACCAAGACATGTATTCTTGCTTTTCTACCTTGAAATTGCAAGGTTGCAAACTGAAATTAAAAAAATTTCATCTTTTTTTGTAAACATCAAATTTGATTAGAGTTGTGGAATATGTTGCAAACTTGATGTACTACCAATTTATATCACAATATTAACCTAATATTAGCTACACCCATGACCCTAAACCCTAAAATCATCCTGTCTTTGTGTCATAGTTTGACCTTGTAATCCCTGTTTCATCCCCCATTTGAGTGTAGTTGTAAACTTACGTGAGCAAAACTGGGTACCATTTTATGAAACTGGGTATCAGTTCACAAGGCTTGCTGGATTTTGTTCCGACAAGACTTGACTTAAGGAAGAATAGAAGAGCATCAGCGAAGGCATAGATAGGTAAGGTAAATCCAAAACTGGGGGTGAAACTCATGTGAGGACCAATTTAGGTGAGAAAACCAGTTTGGCCCCCTCTTTTTTTTCCTTTTTTTTTCCCCCCTGTGTATTGTTTTTCATTCTGACTTTTGATCACACCCCCAGTTTTGGCAAAACTGGTGCCAGTACCCCAGTTTGGGGTACACTTTATGAATAACTCTATTGTTTCCAAAATGGCCAAAAGAGGGAGAGAGAACACAAACCCATTTTCAAAGATCTGCAAGAAAAGTTTACCATCGGTATAGTTACAGAGTACAGACCTTACATAACATGGCAAAGTTGAGGATACCAAGCAAGGTGCTAGTTCATTGCAATTAAAAAAAGAAAGTGGTGATAACATGCCCAGATTGAAACTAGGAAGGGAAAGTGTGTAACAAAAAAAATCTGGAATTTTGCAACAAACTTTCATAGACAAAAGTCATGGGTTTGGAGCATGCATTTTTCTTGCTCAGCTTCTTCACAACTGGTTGTTGCAGAAAACTGGGGAGGGATCATACAGCAGTAGATTTGAGGCGTCTGGCGTCAGATTGTGGAGCAGATCTGAGGCCCCCAAAATCCCAATTGGATACCTTAATGCAAGCATTTGGAGGTCAGTAGTAGTACTGCCACAGCAACTGGCACTCTTGTTCTGCATTACGAAACTTCCATCTGAGTCAAGCTGCTGCTGCACAGGTGAGGTATGATTACTATTGAAACTCATATTCCTGGAATTGGACGAAATCATGTCCATTCTTTCTTGTCTGGTGCTGTTCTCTGAAGCTTTTTTAGGCACTGAAATTGGATATGGAAGAGAGGAGTGAAGACATAAGCTTTCACTCACAATTTGGTCCAGAGTTGTTGTTCCTGCAAGTTGTGCTGCATCCTCCTCACTGCACTTGCAGAAAGCTTGAATTTTGGTTGGAGAGCTGCTGCAGCTGGTAGTGCACTTGATTCCTTTCTGTTGTTGGTGAAGTGGTAGCACATCATGACCTGAATTGTGTCCATCAGCTGCCTCATTCAACACTTCTCCTCTTTCCCATGATCCAGTACCATCACACACAGCAACTGGATATGCACCATTGTTGCTCATTGTCACACCTTGACCCCATACAGGAACACATGAGGGCTGCTGCTGCACAGTTGATGAGTCCAGCATCATGGCACCACAATTCACAAATGGAGCAAAATAGGCAGCAGATTGGAGCATGAGGTTTCCAGTTTGTGCTGCTGCCAGTCTAGTGCCATAGCTGCTTGTGCCACATTCCCCAAGTCCTCCATGATGATCATCCTCATCTTGTCCATGTGTTGCAGCACACAACAAATGCATGATGTTGTCAACATCGACTGAATTCAGATTGGCCTCAAAATATGGTACCGGAGTCAAAGAACTCTCCTCATCCTCATCCTCCATCTGTACAAAAACACAGATACATCCGGCTGCACCGCCAAGCATCAAACCCTAGACCCAGGTATGCCATCATGATTTCTATGGCCAAGAAGAAGAAGAAGAAGAAGAAAAACACACAACATTCTCACAATCCTCATCAATCAGTGTACCTGGATCTTGCTCCTTGGTGAATTTCTCCAACCAATTGTATGAGGAGGAGAAGAAGATTCACATGCAAGTTGTTGTGGTGGTGATGGTGAGTCTGAGTCTTCTACGGTTCCAGCATGTGAGTGAGATTCGTGATCTTGGCCAGAAGCTCTGCCGCACTGGCAATCGGCTGTTGTTGCTTCATAAGGTTTCTCAAGAAGTTTAGAAGAAGCAGAAGCAGAAGTGTTGTTGTTTTTCTCAATCTGAGCAACCACCTTAGACTGCTGATAGTCACGAAGGACAGTGCAACGGGGTGGTGGTAACATGACTCCTGCAAGGACACATTGATCTGAGGTTTCAGAGCCATCATCCCTGATCATTTTTGTCTTAATTCTGTGCTTGTGGCGAAGATCTTTCCGTCTCATTGTTGCATTCCAGTGATTCTTGATCGCATTTTCAGTGCGACCTGGAATGAGCTTGGCAATGTCAGCCCATCTGTTGCCAAGATTGTTATGTGCAGACACAAGAGCTTCTTCTTCCTCCTTGTTCCAACCGTCACGCTGCACCCACGCCCCCCAACATGCAGATCATGGCCACAAGAAGCTGTTGAACAGATTCTTCAAGCAATTCTTCTAAACAACTTCTTGCAAACCAAGAGAGAGATCCTGAGCAAATGTCGGTGAAGAACAAAGTTTGTGATCTGAAAACTGTCTCTCTGACAGTTTTTGCAGGTGGGTAGCACTAACCTTGATGTGAGGGCGAAGATGATTGTGCCAGCGCTCGCGGCATTGTTTGCCAATGCGACCTGTCAAGAAAGTAGCAATGAGAGACCAGCATTGCTGTCCATGCCGCTCCACCAACTCCATCAGGTATCTTCAAAACAAGAACAAGAACACACATCCGCAGTCAGGACTTCCTGCTGCTCATTTCCTCTTCAAGAGATGGCAATTTGCTAGAACAATTCAGTCTGAGTGCGAGAACAACTGCAATTGTAGAGTACTGCGAGAACGAGCAATCGCAATCTCGCAGCAGAGGGACAGGCACAAGAAGAAGAAGAAGAAGAAGATGGTATCCATACCTGTCTTCTCGAGGGCTCCATTGACCTTTGATGATGTGTTTGTGCCGAGGTCCACGAGCTCTCAAGGACGATGCAGAGCGCTTCAACAGGACTCGCTGCTTCGACTCAGGAAGCTGATCGACATCATGCTCGGCGTCATATCGTCTCTTCTTCTTCTTTTCGTATGCCTCCCAGCTTGCTGTGAGCTGCTGCTGCTGCTGTTGCTGCTCATGGTCTGCAGCTTGAAATGCATCAACCAAAAGCTCATGATCGCTGAAGCTGGAATCCAGCGGCTGGAAAGTAGCAGATCCCTGAGCTGCCATGATCTGGTTTTCGATCTGATTCTTAAGCTCTGAGCCCCGTGCGTGTGGGAGAGCTTCCAGGACCGTAACCGATCCATTTTTTGGCCGGCACCACCAATCCGTTGCGCCCTGGCTTAGCGGCTGCAGATAGTTGTAATCTCTCCGTTGCAGCTGTTCATGACTTCCGACCACCATGAGGCATGGATCCAGCCGCTGCAGTCTGTTGACGTTGTTGGGACTCGCAGACAGTAAGCAGGCCGGTTGGCCGTTTGCTGGATGCAGTGATCCCAAGTAATTTTGGATCTGAAGGGAGCACCCTAAGCTCTGGGTGTCGACGTTGTTGAGCTCCAGCTGCATGACGGCGGGGGCGATGGCGCTAGAACCCCCCATGAAGCTGGTGCCGTGCACGACGTCTGTTGTGCCGGTCCAGCAATACTGAGAAGCCGATTGCTGTGCATGATTCTTTCCAGCTTCTGCTGCAGAGAGTTGCATCCTGCAGGCAACTTCTACTAGTTCTGCAAAGTTCTACTGTCGTCCAGGAACTGTATAACTCAATACTGCATCTGCTCTCGGCGACAAAGTCTGCACCATCACCACCATACATGTTTTTTTTCCCAATAATAGATTCTCGAGCAGCATCAGATGAAGAAGTTGAACAAGGCCATGACTGATCACGCGGCCGACCTCCATCCTTTTGCTTCCAGCATTAGAGCACAATATTTATTGCTCCACAGATTATACTTTCACTGCTTGTTTCACGCAGTTCCCAAAATTCAACACCTGTTTTTCTAGTGGTCATGCGGCATGTCCACATGAGTAGTAGTCACATGCAACGCCTCCTACAATAAGCTGGAAATAACAGCGACGCAGAGCTACTGCATGAGCATCTAATTAGATACACATTTCGAGCTTCCAATTACCGCTACAACGACGTCAATGAGGCAATACTCCATGAACAACGTCAAGATCGAAACAAGACATGCCAGATTCACTGATCAATATCAAGGAAGCAGTTAGTGGATGCAATTGCTACAACAATAGACTATAAAATTCTGATCACCTCTACGACTGCAAACCGATCACGCGCTCTAGAAGATAGGTAAGGAGAGACTCACAGAGCACAGCTACTCGTGCATGAATATTCACACAACAAACACACGATCTGAGTACTCTCTGTGTACTTGATTCAAAACTAACGACAAAAAATATACTCTACAAAAGAAAACGAGAGAGAGAGAGAGAGAGAGAGAGAGAGAGAGAGAGAACCAGATCCAAAGCAAAAAAACAAAACCTGCAACAAAATCTCTGGGAAGACGACAAGACAGAAACAGAGCCCCAAAAACACGCCGCCCTTTTTTCCTTCTGATCCTCCTTCCGACCGCGCACAGGCTTCGTCTGTCGCATACGGTCCGTATACGTACAACACCCGGTCCTACGTACATTTGTATCAGTAGCCTAAATACATACCTATTTTGTACGTGTATCGGCATTTTTTTTCTGAGTACGTTTTGTTATACGGATTTTTGTGACGGTTCGTCTTCCCCCCGAGATCTTTGGAAGCCCAACCGTCACGCTTGCGCAGTCTTCTCCGTATCTTCCGCCACGTGTTGTGATCGGACGGTCATTGGCTTTAGTAACTTCCTTGCCCTAATTTTTGGTACTTTGGTACTAACTATGTTCTCTCTCTCTCACTCTCTCTCTCTCTCTCTCTCTTTTTTTAGGGTTTAGGGTTTAAACCCTAAACCCTAAACCGTTAAATTAACTGATCTATCAAGTGTGTGCAAAAGAGCTTTAAACCCTAAACCCTAAACATGTGGTCATATGGTCTTCTCCTATTTACCATCCTACCTTGGCAGCTTCCACATTAATTATATTATTTTTCAAAATGTTAAAATTTTCACAAAAAAAATTCTTTCAATTGATAGAAATTTGTGAACGAAAATATTCAATCTCAAGAATATTTAATTTGGTGAAATGAAAATTCCAAATTTTAAATAAATAAATTTACATACATGTATGTGTTGAAGTTGGCAAGGTGCTACAATTTTATTTTATTATTATTATTATTATTGAACTTTTGAACTTTGTTGAGAATTTTGTAATGGTTGAGAGATGTTTTAATTTTAGTGTGAGATTGGGAATTCAGCTTTTCCCAAGAATTTAAGAATTTTCAATATGCATAATGGTTAGAACAACTTATAATAAAAATAATTTTAAATGTCAGTTTTAATAACAAAAAAGATAATTAAAACAAGGTGATGAAATATTTTTAAAAAAAATCAAACTCAAGTTAAATTTTAACATGGAAACATTTGAAATATGAAATAAAAAGAATAAGGTTGAAATATCATGGGGGACATTGTGTGTTAATTCTTCTTAGGATGTGCATTAAAGAAGGTATTATTTGGGGTATTATGTGAGGGAGTTTCTAATTTTTTAGACTCTATTGTTATTTAAGTTTTTTATATTTAAATAATTGAATAATCTTAAATTTAACTTAAATAATTTGATATTTGCAATGAATTTGACATAATATATTTAATTTAATTAAAAATTTAGTTGAAAATGTGAGGAATGATGAAGAAACGAAGGTGATTATGTTTTACTCAAAATAGATATCATGCATGTTCCAATAATTTTAAAAGCATGTCAACAAACATTTTGATATTAAATCACATTTCAAACAATGAAAATCATGTTTGGCCTTCATAAAATAATTATAAATATTAATCATTTGATATTAAAAAAATTATAGGTGAAAAAATGTTTTAAAATGAAGTTGAGTTTTTAAATCATAACATATAAGGTGTGTATTGCGACTCAAATGAGTGGACCACCAAGTTGTTACATTTAAACCTTCATCAACTTTTGGTCCTAAACAAATAAATACCACCTCTTATACATTGAACTTTGAGAATAAATTACACAATTCTGCATCCTACTAATTGAACCTACTAACAATTTTAATATCTAAAGTCTCTTGTACATATGTTATTTAGAAAAATAATAATACCTATTATTAGTGCATACATTACTTTAGTTATTGTGAGTTTTGAAAGTAAACATAATTATATTATAGAATAAATTGAATTACAACAACCAATATATGTAAGCATATATTTTTACTAATGTAAGTTTCAATTACAAAAAAATGTGTCCCTTCAAGTGAAATATAAAATTGTACCTTAGATTGTTGTTAAACTTAGTAAAGGTAATGAGAAGGACCATTTTAATTTATACTTGTTTGAGGACTTAGCCATGTGACCCATTACTTAAAAACTTTCTTAAACACGTTTTAAAATATATATTATGCATGACAAGCAAACAATGGTGGATGGACTTCATTCATTTGGATTTGTGCACATTTCATCATAATGAAAAATGGATAACGATGGATGAATTTCATTCATTATGAATAAAAAATGAATGTTTATGGGAAAATGCATCCATGGACAATGAGTTAGATGATAATGGATGACAAGTGTACATTTGTGGATGATTTGCATCTATGAACACCAAGCTTAAGTAAATTATTTTTTTTTTCCAAATTAAATGATAAAAGTCCTTACATATGTCTTATGTGGAGATAAGTTAAGGAATGTCATCCTGCCAATCCAAGATTTACTTGACCTCAACTCCTGGTCTGAAGGAGTGACCTAAGGGCGCTGGGGAAGAGGTGGTAGTCCAAGTTTGTCAGTGAGCAAAGTGTGTGGGTTCCAAATATCTTCTATTGTTGGTGAGCTAAATTGAAGTGGAATATCATGAGGTATGTACAGAGATATTGTGTTTAGATTCATTATAGAGCATATAGTAGGTTATGGGATTTTTATAGGCCCCTAGGTAATAAATAATAGGTCTATTTTTATATGAGGATTTTTGGAAGATGATATTTTGGCTTGTGTTGAAGCTTGAGATCAGTTATAGAGGTTATAATATCTTGAAGGATTTTGGTTTCTTTCAGAGGATTTTTTTGAAATTTATCTTTTTGCATGGTGAAATATTTGAGTTTACATAAATTTTCTTTTGCCTTAAAATACTTTTTAATGTAAATGGCAAGGCCACGGTGTGACATGCCCCTCGTTTTAATAGTTTTCTTATGTAGCCAAACTGGCAATCATCCACAAGAAGATTGCTACAAGTAGATATATGAAAGTTAGAAAATTTCAAGAATCATTTTGTATTTGGGCAACTTGCTTTGCTCATCTTAAAGCATGAGACAAACATTAGTATCATGAGCTTAAACATACTTAGTCACACTTTAGATGGGTCCAAGGTCCAAATTCCTTTGAACCAATTTGGACTCATTTGAAGCAAACCGAATCCTTGAGTTGGACCTTGCCTTGGACCCTAGCTTGAATCTTGGTTCTTCAGTGAATATGTATTAAATTATTCAAATGACCATGATACAAAAATGGTGGCAAGATGCAAAAAAAATCCCACCATTAGGAAACTCAAACGTTTAGATTATAGTTGATATGAATTATGTGATTGTATCAAAAGAGTGGTGCAAGGTTCATGACTCATGTGAAGCTATTCATCCAAGAGTTAAAATTCAGGATGAAATCAAAATATGTGATAGTGCGTGTATGGAAAGAGAGTGTGAATACCAAAATTTCAAGAAAGAAAAAATATATATATATATCACTATATGTTGATTGTGTGAAAGAACCTTAGGAAATCAACAAAAGAACTACCACCACATAGCTATTGTTGACTTTTGATGTAAAGAAATAGGTAAGTGCTAATTAAAAGGTTCTTCTTATTTATATTTCTTTTATACACTACATTAACTTGCACACATTGGAGAATGTGAAAAAAAAGAAAAGGAAATACAAGGCACAAAAGTTTTATATTGAAGAGGAATTTGAATGTTTTTGAGGAGTACCCTTAGGTGATGGAGGAGTAAGTTCTTATGTGACAAGAAAAAGAATTTTAATTTATTTTTTTGCCACAAGAAACACCCCAAAAAAATTCAAATAAAATAAATAAAGAAAATAAAGAATAGTTGTTTGTTCCTTCTTCAATGGCAAGTTACAAAAAAAAGGAAAACAAAAACCAAAAAACGAGAAAACAAAGAGAAGAAAAAGAAGAAGAAAGGAAAGCAATGAAAAGCTTGAAGCATTGGGGGAGCTTGAGCAGAAGAAAAAGCAAAAGAGAAGAGGGGGAAGGAAGGGGTTGTTGGGAGGAGTATATAGCTAGGCCAAAGAGAATGAGGCACATTGCTGGAGATGCGCTTCTTACTTGCTAAGAAGGAAGGGATGGTGAGTGCCAGCAATCAAGCAATCCGTAGGCGCTGAAGGTGAAGAAGAAGAGCTGCAACCTTCGAACATTGTAGTACAATGTTCCATTCAGACAATCCTTGATCAGAAATCACCAACCATGTGTGGGGGGTACACAAAGCACAGTACCCAATAAGAAAAAGAATGCAGGACTCTCTCTGCCCTTTGGAAGCACCAGAGAAAACTAAGGATCTTTGTCAAGTTTAGGTACTCTGCACAACCTCACCGTAGTGAACATCCTTTTGATTTGTCCAGGGATCTTTAGCCTACCAGAAGTGGCATACAATGTATCTTCCATGCTATTATTTATCGTTCCGCGTCCCTGTCAAGGTCCTCCAGGTTTATCGTTGGTCCAACTAGAGTTGGCCTCATAAATTTGCAGTTCCCTAGTTGCTTGTTTTGGTGCTAAGGACGACCTTGAAGTGAAGTTACTTGGGGACTAAGTGGACATCAAAGTGAGTGATGGTTTTTTTGCAGATATCAAAGTAGATTAGATTTTTCCATCAGAAACTCTGTGTGTGTGTGTTGGTTCTAAAGTGATTGCAATCATGAAAAGAGAGACAAGGGTAGGTATCTAACATGAGGGCATGGAAAGCATGTTGAGGTAGCAAGCAAAGCTAGTGTGATTCCTTGTTGGGTTGAATATCTAACTCTCCTCAGTTTTTTCACTTTCACTTTTTTAAAACCCAAAAAAAATACTTATGAAATGATTTCTCAAGCAATTGCAAAGATAAGAATTCTGTCTCACTTCGACACTCACTACCTAGCTTAGCTTCATCATAGAGAACTCCCAGAACTTTCAAGGTGTATTTAAAAGGCCACTTTTGTATCCATGAATATCCCTCCTATTCTCCCCAATCTTAGGTCTACCCATTAAAAGATAAGGTGGAAATCTCTCCCACTCTTAACCCCTGAATGTCAGGGTGGAACAAATTGGTTCACTTGTCAGTGCATCTTTGCATTTCCCTGACATTTAGAGGCTAAGAAGTAGGTGTAAAAACAAAAATCCCTCCTTTGGCTCATGATCTAAGAGCCACTTTACATGAGGGTCCAAGGTTTAGGGTCCAATGAAATAGAGTAATCCTATTGGATGAAAGCCATAAATTGGACCCATGGCCTTTAGATGAGGGTTCAAAACCAAAAAGTGGCAAATAGAGGCTAAACCTTCATGGCACCATTTTGGATGGAAAATCAATTGGTTCAAACCTAAAGAAAAAGAAAAGCAAAAAAGGATTGCTCAATTTAATTTTCTAAATTTTCACCCATTTTATTTTTCAAATCAATTTTTTTAAATTCCAATTTGTAGGCCTTGATCACCCTATGCCATATTGCACATATTTAACATGTCTCATTCCACACAATACCTACATCCATTGCGAATGATTTATATTAACCATAAAATAAAATGAGAAATAACCTTTCATTTTTAGTAGGAAAACATTGACTGTGGCCACAACATAATGAACAATACCTTCATTGGTGAAGCTTGAAGGTCATTGGTAGCACAATTGACAACGCAATACCTTTATCATGTTGATAAACCCTCAATTTTCTTATAATGCAATACTCACACAATAACCTTAAGCATAAAATGTATTACAAATACAAGCATACAATTGTATTGTGTATCTTGACCAAGGAGCCCCCTTGGCGGGGCATGGTTTGAATATATGAATATTGCAAAAATCTTATTCCTCCATCAACTTAAGTTTACTTCAACCACATTTGGTTCACCAAATGCAATACTTGCATTAATTCATTTACCTTCATATGGGGCCATGATGACATGATGCAACTTCACCAAAACAAAATTCCTTGCAATTTTTGCATGTTGGATGAAAAGCAAGAAAGGATCAAATATTTGAGAAAACTTGGTCCATCATCATTTAAGTCCTCATCAAATCATGATTGATCTATTGTATGCAACATTTTCATCAATGTTATTTCATATATTTTAATAAAAGGATAAAAGGAAGGGTTCATGATACAAGGCTAGAAGGGCTGACTATGCAATGCATACACAATACCTTCATTTGTTATAAGGACATTGCAACCTTGGTGGGTTGCAATTAGGTAGGTAGGTCAATATGCAAGTAAGGATAGTTCAATAGTTTTTTAAATAGGCTAAGGTGGTGTGTATATTAGTTTGTAAATAGGGGTAACGTAGTAAGTAGGTGGATGTGGTTGGATGAATATATATATATAAGGAAAGGTAGGATTAAATTTTTTAAAAAATTTGAATCAAACTATGCTAAATTGTGTAGTTAAGACAAGGATAGGAACTAATGAAAAATCAATGGCCATTCAATCACATACATTCCCAACTAGTGGTGTTGTGGGGGTTCATTCACTTTAGCCTATTGTGAAGTTATTTTATTGTTTTTCCAACCCTACCCATAAACTAAAATTGAAATCACAATAAGTGGGAGAATGTTAGGTAATAGAAACTCACCTTGACCATCAAATGAACTAGCCAATCAACATGTGTTAGGCTTTTTTGTGCCTTTTACCAACCTATACGTCATGTGCAAAAATGTTGCACCAAATCCATTTTGCGTAGTTAAATTGGGGGTTTTTTTTTTCATCCAATTTTCTTTTGCAAGGCCATGTACTAATCATCAATAAAGAATAGCTCCACATGTACCCTTTATTCAAGCCTTAAATTGTATCTGTTACATTTAATACAATGTGTTAATTCTTTCCCATTCTCACCCATAAATATGAAAAATGGAAAAATATAAAATGAAACATTATTGAATTGTAATCACTTTAACTAATCATTATAGGTGGTCAATCATGAGTAGTCAATTTGACAAGGATCCTATGCACATTTATTGACATAATTAACTTTTTATATACGAGTGTTATCCAATTATCAACTTTTAAACCTATCTTGTGAATACCAATACATGATATTCTTTTTTTTCTTCATTATAAGCAAGGATGGTACCCAAATAATATGTATATATTACAACAATTGGTTACACATTCAATTTTTTCCTTCTTTTGCTAGTTAATATAAATAGGTTGGTTTTTAATTTGAAACACTATAGATATGCACAAAGGTTATGCATACCAAATTTCCAATTTTTGTTGCTTACAAAACATTTTACAAGAGAGTACAACCTAACCTCTTAAAACAAAAACAACATGAACTTGAAGTCAAGAGTTGAAGCTTGAAAACAAAACACAAACAAGATCAAACAAGGAGTTCAAAAAGTGTCACAACAAAAATCAATGATAAAAGCCAAGGAGCTTGGAAAAGTGTTGATACCATTATGTTGCAATGAAAAAGGAGAGAGTAGCATGAGGGTTCTAGGTTCTTCCTAAACCCTAAAGCATATGCATGTCTTAGTTTTTGAGAACCGTAAAGACTACATATGTATTTTGAATTGACCCCCTTTGGATGAACATGGTTACACAAAAGGATAGAACTTAGGTTCACATCCAACAAATGTGTATCATAATAGATATGAAAAAAAATTCAAAATTCAAAAATGATTTTATCCATATCCAACAATAATGCATAGTGATACCTAATTTTTGAAATTATTTGGACAACATTGTTCTCCACCATAAAATGGTTATATTTCATCCAAAATATATTGTATAGACCAATTTATTGCTAGTGGTGCATGGCTATTATAACTCATGAATATTATCACAATGTATTTTTTTGGGAGGGCATGACCTTCATCGAGAGTGAATGCATTTTCTCACATCGCACTTGCAACCTTAAAAACATATATACCCACACCCAATATGTGAACCCCTATGATATTTGCCACATTCAAAAATATGTGTAAGTTAATTTTTCATCCTCATCTAAACTTGAAATCTTGGACAATGTAAAATATTAGTTACTAGCAAATCAAAGCTAAGGTCATTGAAGCTTAAATGGAGGTTTAAGGGTTTTTCAATTAAAATGACAAAATTTATATGTGGAAAAAAAATTCATCCCTTAACAAATAGGAAGGTAGTTGAGTGTAGTCACACTAACACAAACCACAACAAGTATAACCAATGTTTAATTTTTCACATTTAGAAGTGGTAATTTAATTTGGTGTTGAAAATATAAGATTGTTTTATATAATAAGGTTCATAATATATCATTGGAACATGTGAATTAAGTCCTTTTAGTCTTAAAAATATTTCAAAACTTTTAACAATTACATATATTTTGAAATCTTTTACATAAAACTTGACATGATAATATTTTTTAAATTATTAAAAAAATTGAAGACTTTTTTGAAGACTTTTTTTTTTTAATTTAAAATATTCCAAAAGCAAGCGAGTGTGGCTTGTGTTATTCCATTTGCACCCAATTGAAGGATAATGGAATCATCATTTTTTGTCCATCCATGAATTACTTACACATTTTCAAATTTTAAACACCTAGACACCTATTATGTGAAAGTAGGGGGTGCACATTTGTTGCCATCAATTATCAACTTATTGCTCATTATGATTTGTAATGAATATTATAAATGTGCCACTTGCACATAATGAATTGGGAAGAATACATAGTTAAAACCATGGTGGGTGATCTAGAATTGTGTTAATTACTTTCATAATGTAGGGTGGAATTATGTTAAAGCAAATGATGTGATGACAAAAAAAATGCATGGCGATGCTTGCAAATTGAACAAAGTGAATCATATGATGTATCATTTCATGACCCAAAATGCACACTGCCCTTCTTTAAACACCTATGTGATACATCACTTCACTACCCAAAATGTTAAACCTAGTTTCCTTAAACAAATCGTTAATCAACCTTACACTATCTAAATCAAGTAACAAATGAATTTTATTGATCCCTCCTTAATTTTTATTTTGCTAATGCATGAACATTGGCATTTACATATGCAAACAACGATCTAAGGTCAATTTGATGTTGATCATTCCATGGGGCAAAAATTTGTAATCATAGACCTAGTTAAGTTCAACTAAGGTAATATGCAACATATCTTGGCCTTCACATTGAGCTTTAGGCTTGGGGATTGTGAGTTTCATGTTATATTTGTAACAAATGTGTGTGAACCCACAAAATGGAACATGGTATGTTGTTGTAGCCAGAGGTAGATTAACTTGGATGGCCAAATGTAAAGCATTGCCCACCTCTCCACACCATTTAAAATTCCATAATCTATCAAAAAAGGAGAATTCTTTTTTCCCAACTAAATTTGCTTCACCATCTTTGAATCCTTCTTTTAATTGTTTATATGCACTTAGACGCCAATAGCTCCTAGTGATGACATTCTTCATTTTGCACATTAAAATTCTTTAAAATTCTTCATTTAGCACCTTGTCAAAACATTCTTGACCCGCGAATGTTTACCAAATTACACTGGTTGATCTATAAAATTCTTTAAAATTCTTGCTTCTTTGGGCTTCCATAACATTCTTACACCAAGAATGTCATCACTATGCAATAGCTATTCTTTTCAAACATCCCACTTTTGGGTTGTTGCTTTGTTTCTTACAATTTTTGTGGGAATGCAACCATGTAATCTTCACTAATTAAGATTGATGGTTTTGATATAATTGAGTATAGGCTCTTTTGTTGACATTACATGGTCAGACCTAATTAAAACTCTTGGTAGAGTCAAGAAGCAATGCAAGTTAGTAGTAGCAGTGATTGACATTATTGCATGTGATTCACATTCCTCCAACACCCTTTCCTACAAGATTGTTAGTCCAAGCTATGAGTTACTTAAATAAGTTTGAATGGTTTTGAGATTCACATCCTAAACCCAATGTCAGTTGATCCGAGATTTGTCTCTTAAACCCAGCGTTCATTGACAAATTAAATGCATCATTCAGATTTCCTCTCCCATTATTCAATTGGAAATCATCATCTTCACACAATCCATCAATGTCCACGTAGTAATGGTAGATGATCCAAGTTTTCATTTAGGAACTCTTCAACTTGCAAATCCACAAGTTGGATTTCAAATTCAATGTCCATGAATTATTCAAATTGTTGTATCTTACCTACCATTTCCTTTAGATTCAAGGGGTATATTTGAACAGCTAAAAAGCCTTTGCATATGTTTGTTGATGTTAGTGCCTTCTTGAATCTTAGAGACACCCACTATGCCAAATATTCCTTGCTAGTACTTCTATTTTTATTAACCAATGTCCAAACATTTATATAAGTTTTTAAAGTAATTTTGAAAGGTCTAAAACAAGAAACATTGAACTCCTATTATGCATGGCTCATGTTTATGGCAAGCTAATAAAATCCAACCCCACATTTATTAATTTGTCAACAACATCTAAAGTAACATGTGAGTTGTGACCAATGTTGGGCAAACATCCTAAAAATCCTGATATCCTAACTAGATATCACCTAAGATATCACTTGTAAAATCCTTTGGATATCAAAAATTATGATATTTGAAATGATATCCTTATCTTCAAATTTCATAATCTTGAGATCTGGTCATACAAAAATTTTGACAAGGTAAAAAATTTGGAATTTTGATATCTAAGTATGATTTTATATCTCTACTTGGATATGGATATGAAGGGGGGGGGGGAGGGAATGGGCATCACCCTTAAACCTTAAAAAAACTCTAATAACAAAATAAAAAAAGGCTTAAACTTCAGCTTGGGCCCCACATTATATTTTGGCTCCTTTTTGCACTTCCTATTGTTTATTTTTGCTATAGATGTTATCATTTTCATACTTGTTATTGCTATTCTCGTCACACTTCATATTGTTTTCCTTGTTGCACTTTTTGTTGTTATTTTCTTTGTGTTTGTTGTTTCTTTTCATCACACTTGTTGTTTTTCCTTCCTCATGTTTGTTGTTTTTCCTCATCATGCTTGTTGTTAATACCCCTCTTCATGTTCATTGCTTTTCATTTTTGTGCTTGTTGTTTTTCCCTTTTTTGCACTTATTGTTGCTTTTGATCTTCACATTTGTTGTTGTTCCCTTTTTTCCACTTGTTGCTACTTCTCATGTTTTTACTACTTGTTGTTGGTCCTTTCTTCATGCTTGTTATTCCTTTTTTCATGTTTGCTTCTACTCCCCTTTTCATGTTTGCTACTACTTTTCATCTTGATTTTGTTATTCAAAATTCTAGGATATTTGATGGATATTAGTGTTGGTGGATATTCACCCATATTGAAATCTAACATTTGATTTTTATTTTTTTTTGATATCTTTATAAGATATTACAATTAAAATTAAATAAATAATAATATTAACTGAAACCAATGGATAACAAATTGGTGGATAATCAAAATTTGAAAAAATATTATATCCACCCAACACTAGTTGTGACCATCCAAAATGAGAAAATGACAATTGGTTGGCCATAAATTACTTCCAAATTTTTGAATAGAAACATGAAATGTGAAATCCACTTATCAAACAAGATGGTTGTCATTTGGGTTTTAGGTTGCACCACTATCGTAGTGCCAAATTAACATTTGGCAATGGAATTATGTCTTAAGCACAAATACCTTTGGAGATGTAAAACTTTGGGAACATCGCACTTATTGCATTGATGCACAATAGTCATTCGTGTTCATATAATGTGATTGAATGCACTATTCTTGAGCATGTTTGTGCTTGAACAAATGCACTTCCATTTCAACCAACTTGTGTGACAAATTCATCACAATTCCAAATCTATGATGGTGAATAGTTGTGTGTATCATAAGCTTAAGATAATTTCAGTAGCTCAAGTGTTTACATTTTTTGGGCAAAGGTTTTTCATATGTCTTATATCCAAACCTTGAGCAATTTTCAACAATAGGTTAGGATTCTACCTCTTGAACCACCTTAAGCATCCCCACACCTAGGTATGCCATTCTTGAAAGGTGTCGACCTTTCTTGGGTTATCTTTTGCAACCTTTAATTGTAGTTGTGTGAGCATGATTAGATGGTTAATCAATTGCAATTTTTTCATGTATTTCAATAATGCAACTTCTTTTTTTTGTAAAACCTTTGTTTTCCCTCTTTTTTGTGAATGTGTAATCCCATACAAATAGTAACAAATTGATGTGACATGCACACCTCACCTTTGAGTGTTGATCTACAAATTGTTGCCAACTTCAACACTTTCTATTGTCAATTTCCTAGAGGCATTGTCCCAATTCCCACACTTTTTCATGGTCTTCCTTTGTTGTAAACTCAATCATGTTGAAGGGTCACCATTGCCTTTGGCAACCCCTTTTGTGCGATCTGAGGTCATGTACATTGATTGTTGAAAGTAACTACTACATTCCCTTGCCTAGGCATAGAATTTGATCCCAAAATGCGTCAATCTTGGTGGTGTGTTCTCATCATGACTGGGTTTCAATGATGCATTTTCATCACCACTAATACAATAGCTTTGCATTGTGGTAGGGGCCTCTAAAACATGGTTGAAATCTAAATTCAACTTGAGATTTAACTTGGGTGAAGTGCCTAAAATGGGTGCTAGTGGCACTTCGCTTGAGCTAGGTGCTAGTGGCAATTGATAAAAGTAGTTCACATGAGTGTCTTCCCTCTCCTTTTTGTAATTCCCTTCATTGAAATCAAAATTGTCACTTAATCCATCCTCCTACTCATGGGTTGTGTTCCCATCCTCATTTTTGTTTTGCATTGAGTCAGGCAACAAGTTCCAGATATGGTGTTCCCACATTATTTTACTCATTGTCAAAATCTCACACAAAGTTTTGTAGGGGAAAAAAATGCAATTAAATGGTCATTGTTTAATTCTCAAAGTGAAAGCAAATTGTGATAAAGTTGCTCACACGACTATGCATAAAATGTTTGCACAACAATGGTTGATTGGTGAGTAGTAACACATTCAAGGACACTAATTATGTTTAAGTTAATTGCATGGCAAATGAAGAATTATTCGATGCATGCATCAAGCAACCATCAATTTGCCCTTTGATTGTGCATAAATCAATGAAGGCTAGATGTGAAAATATGTTGATCCATCTCTAAATAGATGTGACAAAATCTCTAATTAAATACATAATATAATTAAATGTGGTTAAGATGAATCATTTTTATGATAATCATTTTTATGATGTGGTTTTTCTGTAGCAGGATTTGCACTAGTACACTTCTCTTTTCCTCCTTTTCATTGAAAACACCCCCAAAATCAAAAAACACCAACTATGTATATTATATTGGTATTAGTCCTTAAAGCTTGATATTGCCCTAGATGATAATTGGATTATCCAAGTAGGTTATTAGAAATTTGAAAATTCAGCACCATGCAATTATCAATTTAACCGTTTATTAAAATAAAATAAAATCAATAACCTGTTGATAGATTATTAATAATCTGCATGATAATTGACTTGGAAATTGGGTGAAAACTCAATAGCCAACCAAGACTGGTTTGAACTCTAGACCGATGTTCTGTGAGTACCTAGTTTGGCAAGATAGAACCATTGGTTATTATGCTCTTGGTTAATAAAAAATCAACTAGAATTGGGTCTCATTTTGGTTTCACTAGAACCTTTTAAGATCCATAATCGGTTCTTGATTCTATTTATGTGTGGAATCAAAATTGAAACCAAGATTTTTGAAAAAAAATTTAGTAAAATAAGGAGCTAATTGGAGCTTAATGAACAATTATTCATTGCTTCTAGTTTGGTTTATTTGGAACTAGATTATAATTGGGTTTAATTTTCAAAAATTGAGCCAACTTTGTTTTTAAAGATCTGAACCCATAACCAAATTCCTAGTTGTATATATGTGTGGAACCAAAATTGGAACCATTTTATTTTATTTTATTGTTAGAGTCAAAACTAAAAGTTTTTCATAGAAATAAAGAATTGTAAAACATTTCTTTCCCTAGTAAGAGTGTGCCAACTTCACTAAGAATTTCACTAGATTTTCAACGAAATTGTCTCAATTTTCTTACACAAAAAATTTAGTGATTTCCCTAACTCCCTTAGTGATCGAGGATCAATTGCTATGGACATAATAAATTCACCCATTGAATTCACCAACAGTGAATTAATGAATTTGTCATAGTTTTACAATATTTTAAATTAATATTATATATTGTTAATAATTTCGTAAAAATATAAAATCTCTATATGGTCAACGTACAATTCATAGACATTGCATTGTCTTTGCCATCTAGTTAGCACATAGCTTTGTAATGACAAATGTAAAAAATTAGATATACCATAATTATAACAGATTGTTTTCAAATGAAACCAAAAAAATCTCATTCTTGAACATTTTTTGAAGGTCTACTCATATATAATAAAAAAACATACAAAATTCCAAACCATTTATATAAAAAAATACATTTGAATTTCATTTGTTTAACAACAACTCACCCCAAAAAAATATTCATGAGAAAATATGATTTGACAAGTTACAACATTTGTTTATGCAAAACAGCTTATGGCAAACATAATAAATTAAATGTAAAAAAAACATTTATTTTAATTAACAATAAATTTGGCATTAATGTTTCACATTACATTATAAAGTAATTAGTATATTATGTCAACAAGCAATTCTATATTGCATATTAGTTATGAAACTTGATAAAATTTTCATTATTACATGCTAAATATTAAATATAACGTATGATCAATGTATCACATACATGTGTAAAGACATGTACATTACATTTGACATAAATACATTTAATAATTTTGGTGTAGACCTTGCTTGAACCCTCAAAACTTGCAATGAACTATGTGGCCAAACAAGTTGATGTTTCATTATTTGATTTAGAGCATCAAAACTAAAGCCATGCAATTTGTAAACCATTTGAAGTGTTTGTGACATGACACTGCCCTCCTCTCCAAAGCACATAAGCCCAAAATATGTGACAACTTCAGGAACTCTTCTATCATAAAATCGGATTGTGGATCAAAATCTGAATCTCTTTACTCCAATTGTGATAGAAACCTCAATGTGCTTTTCCTTATCAGATGCTCTTTCCATCTGTGAGCGAAGATTTCATAGAAAAGATCACGATTGCAAACAATAGTTACCAATATAAAACATGCATGCATAACATGAGATACATAAGAAAGGAAGAATGAAGCAGGGAGATGACAAGGAGCAACACATTCCAAACTAGAAGTCAGAATTGAAACCGTTAACTCTTTCATAAACTTTGCTCAGTTAATTGCCATCCTACTGACTGCCCATTTTGTTGGTTCCTTCCCCCCACATTAATACCCTTATCTTTTATTCTGCCATGAATAAATTTTGGCCTTTACAATACTTCTATTATCACTACCCCCCATTCATGATAATTTCCCAGTATGAAACCCATGAAAGGAACACATTCTCACAAACAAATAGCAAATCCAACAGAAACCAATCTACTAAGGTCAAGTGTTTGGTACAAGGAGACATACCAGTGTTCCAACAAGCAAGTCCAGCACAGTGTGGCAGGAGGCACAAAGAGCTTAAAACCACATCCATGTCAAATGGATTTGAGATATGTTGTGTGAAACTTGCCGCAAAATCAACAGCAGAAGGGGGTTAAATGTGCTAATCTTTCTTACTAGAGGCTTTTTTTCCTTTCTTCTGGGATTGTTTCAATTTGGTAAGACCAGGCGCTGTAATTTTGACATTACCAATCATACATGCAACTAGCTCTGCATCAGTGATTGCCTTCATCAGCTCCTTCTCCCGCACTCCTACCTCTTGCATTCGGCTGAACACATCCACTGCTGTCTTGGCCGCTGCATTCCACAGACCAAACAACACAAACACCATTTAGCTTCAGCTCTCACATTTCCATTCCACAAGTAGCCCCTGACAAGAAATAGAGGAAATTTACTCAAACTGGATGCTGCATAGACCTCAAACCTTGTTTCACAGAGCAAGAGGGACAATCGGTGGGTGGACAGGGTAGACGGCTACTACCTCTCTAGCAGAGCATTTAGTACAGGAACATTGTTGAGGCTTTTAGGTTTCAGACTTCCAAGATAAGAACAAGATGAGATGATGTACTGAACATAGTGAAATCATTGACTACTAACTGGTGTACTAACCTTTGCCTTTCTTGGCAGGGCCAGGTGTGAGCTTGACACGATACTTGTAGCCTTGCAATGCCTGATATGGGCCACACACAGGCACTGCATAAAGCAGCACATCACTTGCAATTGGACATCCAGTCAGGGAGTCCAGTTCTGTCAACTTTTCGCGCTCATCATCTCCTAGCTCAAGAACATTCTCTTCTGCTAAGAGAGCTGCAATTTCCTTTTCTGTCAGCTTTGCGCGTGCCCTTCTACTCAACCCATCACCAGGCTGGCCAGTCTCCTTGGCAGTTCCAGACAGGTCTCCACCTTCAACAACATGAAAGATGTCTCAGATGGAAAGAAATATTCATTGTATGCTGCAAAATATTCTGGATTCAACACTACTAGCCCTAACATGCAGTACAGAACATGAACTGGATCAACTTGGATTGCATGAGGATGAATTCCCATTCTACATTCTGACCAAACATGTTTCAAACCTCATTAAATGGATCCCCAAACAACACAAGCCTTTAAAGCTGCATTTGTGCTAGCCTAATGGACACTAACTTATTGAACATGCACAAGAGATCATCTGCCATAGCAAAAAAGTAGTGAGAATTGGGAAATGTCCAAAAAGGCTGCAAACAGTGGTGATGAATAGTCTACTAGAGATTACACATAACATAACTATTCATTGAGAAGTCACCAGAAGTCACCAACAGATATTACCTGTGGTATCTTCATTGCCTGGATTCAGTTTGTCCAGTCTTGTTTGATCATCAGAACCAGTGCCACCATTCTTGCTGGTCTGAGAAGGCTCCAGGGATTCACCTGGACAATCACGAGCAAGGTGGCCTACTCTCTTGCACTTGTAGCACACTTTTGTAGCCAAACCTATTAGGTCCCCTGCAACTGGAAGCAGGGTAGTGGAATCAAAAGGAGACCAGCTATCAAAGGCAGCATGATGCATTGTCACTAACCTGACAGATTGCTTCAGAGAAAGCTACTGTGGGTGCGAGAAGTGAAAAGAACAAACCCTCGGTTGCTTGTCCAGAAGTTGATTGAGTAGAGGCCACATTTTGAAGGGAGGACTTGGTAATGGTGCCTTTAGTGTCTTTTTTAGCTGTTCCTGTTTCAGCCTTCATTCCACCTGCCGATACCTTTCCATCCTTCCTTCCTGCAGACTGTCATAAATTTCAGGATGTGGATCAGCCCTTTCATCACAAAAAAACACATTATAGAACTAATGCAGGGTTTTGACCACAATACATCTAACATTCCTGGAATCCAAGCAGAGTGAAAATGCAAATGAAAAACCATTGAATAAAGACCATTCTACAATGTGCAGAAGATGAAAATGAATGATTGAACCAAAATTTCACAAGTAAGATGCGTAGAGCAGTTGTACAAATACCAATTGCACAACCAAGCATGTCTTGGAACTTCACAAGCAACCAACAACCTTCTCTTGCAAGAATTATACTTAGTGAAAGGAATGACAAGTATAGAAGCATACAGCCAACAGAGACATGCGAAGCTGACGCTCATCATCATCCTGCTCTGCATACTTCCCCTTGATTTTTTTCAGCTTGCCTTTTCGCCCTCGGCCAATCTTCTCACCCACCAATGAGTCAGGTGCTTTCTCATCTTTGCCAGAGCCAAGGTTCTCTGTCAACCCACTGTCTTTCTCCACCTTCTCTTCTTGCTCATCTTCTTTGGCACCTACAGAAGAGTCAGATTTCACAGATTCTAACCCTAAAATCCCACCCTTCTTCACTTTCCTTCTTTCTGCCTTGGACATGTATGGCCTATCTCTCTGAACAGCCCCTGTGGGTTGCATAACAGCAGGTTCCACCTCTTGAATAACAGAAGGCAATGTATCAAGACCATACTTGCTGCTGCTTTGCTTGGGTGCAGACCTTAGTTCAAATGCACGGTCCAACAATGCATCCAGCCCTGAAAACTCTTCTTCACTATCTTCACTTGAACTATCTGCTTTGACTCCATCTTCTATGTTTTCACTACCAGCAATTCCCACCTCCACACCCACTGTTTCAGAATCTGCTGACCTGTTTCGTTGGACCTCTTCCTCCAAATTCCTGTCACCAGAATTGGTTTCATCCTGTCCAGTGCCCGCCCTCTCTGAAACAATAAGCTCCTGTAGATCTACATCCCCTTCATGCTGTGCTAAAGCATCATTTCCAAACCCTGATTCCACCTGATCAGAAAAATCTTTTGGACTTTGGTCCTCATCATCTTCAGCTTCTCCATCCCCTTCAGCTTCTCCTTCTCCTCGAACTCGTCGTTCATTTAAATGAGCAGCAACAGAGCTCTCATCCAGGCGGAATACCAGGCCAAAACCCATGACCAGAGGATTTGGTGGCAAAAAGTTTTTCCTCCCCCTAACCATAAAACTGCCCACAGTAAGGTACTCACCAGTGGGTGCAGTCTTGCTTACTTGATGTGCCTCCACCCACCAGGCACTTGTTACAATTTTGCTGTCCCATGCTTGACTCCTGCACACCTGCAGTTCCAATATAACCCCATAGCTCAGCAACACACAATAATATGTCTGGAGTATTTGCTGGAACGTCACAAAACTTCTGCATATGTTAGCAGTAGTGAAGGCAACTAGATGACAGGCACAATCTTCCAAAGAAAATTCAGGAAAATTTAAGGAGCCAACAGAGGTGAGGGAATGAGAAACTTACAGTAAAGCATCCAGCCTGGTTGATGCTCAAGGGTGGAATAGGATGTGAAGGATTGTGGTTTTTTATCACAGTGCTTGAGGCACCATGCAAATCTGCATGCACATACCTTCCCAACGCAACCCAGCACCTCTCAGTCTAGGTCACAGGCATGAGACCAGAGCTAATTTGAACATCTACACAAATCATTAGTCTGCTCGCCCCTCTCGATGTTGCCAGAAGTTCTAGGTGTCATACTCTTCCAACCCCTGTTGAAGCCCATCAACTCTCTGCAGAAAAAACCCTAGTTGTTGCAACAATTGAAGACTTCCATAATGCCTCCAGCATCTCTCCTTTTGCTACTCAAACTTCTCACCACCTAGAGTGAAGCCAGAGTGCCCAGTGCAATGAGCTAATTGAACAGCAATGGTGTCATGACAAGCTGGATAAAAACAAAGGTGCAGTCAAGTGCGCAACATACAAGTCACCCTTTTTCATGTACCGCTTCACCACAAGCTCGTTCTGCTGAGCATCACGACCACTGATCACCAAGTAGTTTTCGCTGGTTATAAACCAGTTGAACTTTTCAAACCAATGTACCTTGCGCAAATGTGATATTGCTGCCACACTCTTTGCCTGACCAACCAACCATTGGTTTATTGTGTTCAGAATAAACAAATGAACAGAAGATCAAATTATTAGCACCTCTTGAAAATTAGAGAAGGAATTTGGTGTGCTTTCTGACACACAATTCACCAACTGCAGTCCACACCTGAGCAAGCTGTTGCTGGGTTTTCTTCTCAGCAGCTTTGAAAGCTTTATCATGAGCAGCTACAGTCTTCTCTTGTTTGATGGCATGTCGTTTTTTCTGATCAAACCAGTGGCGTGCATTTGCATGTGCTGATAGTGCTAGGTCCACCTCCACCTGCAAAGAACATACTTCAGCAAGTGTCCATTAGCTCCCACTTCCAACAGCTGCAAGTCACAAGGAGAAACTTCAGACAAGGACATCTGCCACTTATATCTACAGCATGACATCACCAAGATTTCTGCAAGGCTGCTTGAACCTTACACACTCTCATTGAGAGGTAATGGCCCATACTCTGATAGCTTCAGTTTGCATTGCAATGTCCTACATACAGTTGCCACTACAAGAAATAAACTAATCAAAGAACACATTTTAGATGCTATTGACACCAAAAACAACATTTTCACTGATGCATTTCACAAGATCATAATGTTTGCTGCAGTCTACACCTACTTTGCTGACAGGTTGTGTCTTCTCAGTATCATCCATGTCATCAAAGTCACTGCTCAGGAGTAGAGTGATTTGATTTTTCTCAAGCTGAAGGCTGTGAATAAGTCCAGCTACTGGATTGCCAGCCTTTTTCTCCTCTTTGACCATCCGCACCAAGTCCTTCCAATCCATGCTGCTTGCCAGAGCTGAGCGCACAGCCAAAATTGCAGCATCCACATCTTGCAGATTGTATTCAATAAGCTCCGCCATCCGAACAGACTGGTCAACTTCTTGTTTAAGTGCATGTACTCTGTTTGTCTGCGTTGACATGTGCTTCTCAACGTGAGACATTGTTGCATCAACCAGTCAAAACCTGCAATCATCCTTTTCCCTTTGGCAATTTTCTTCTGATTCCAGGATCTCAAGGATGATGGCAGTCTGGAATGTAATAACTCTACTAACACTAAAATTGCATCTGTGCAAACATCATCTCCATGCTGCACAGCCTGAGAGTAGATTAGAAGTATCTGGTTGGCAGAATGGAGAATTCAGGCCAATTTCCATGGAAATCAACTTCATATGGATTGTATGCTATGAGCCAAGACAGGTGAAAAAAAAGGAGACCTGATCAGCACGGATCTTGTCAAGCTTTGAGAATGCAGACTCTTCTTGTGCCTTGCGTTGTTGGTCTGCTCGCTGCCCTTCAATCTTGCTAAAGAATTCATCCATTGCTGAGTCAAAAGTGTCCATCTTCATCACATTCCGGTCTTCAAATTGCCTCATTGACAGTGGTGCAAACTCATCATATATCTGCCACCAGTTAACAAGCATCCTTATCAGGACACATCTCCAAGATGAACCAGCATATGGGCAAGGTATTGTTTCTGAATGCCAAAACTTGAGACAGACTGCACTGTCTTGCCAATGCCTCTAGCACTATTTCACCAAAGCTTTATCGAGTATGGATACTGCTGAAAGTTAAGAACCATGCTTGCTGGTGCCCACCTTCTCCTCAGATCCTGGAGCTGAACCCCGAGGCTTTCCTTTGCCACCCTTCTGCATGTACACATAGCCATTGGGAGTCAACTCTCCCTTCACCACACTTTCCAACCAATCCTCAAACCTCACCACAGCTGCCATCAGAGCTTGCAACTCATCCTCAGTAACACTGACTATTCCATCTGCTCCTTGAGAGATTTTTAGGTTGGATTGCAACCCAGCATCCAATATCATGTGCTCACAAAGTGCAGGTCCATAGCCCAAAGCCTCCACAAGCACTGTCTTCAGAGTTGAAGTTGGTCTACTTTCCCCCTTCTTCCCCTGTGCAGCATTTTCCTTGGAGCCAGTTTCAGGCTTCCCCTTCTTTCCTTTCTGGGCTACACTTTCCACAATTGGTTCAGCTTCACGTTTAAGATCATTTGCTGCTTGATCTGCCATGGCCATCTGTACTGTATCCTTACAGGTTCTCTCAAATAAACGGCAAGCATCTATAGGATAATGGTGACGTGCCATCATTACTAGCCCTTTCTCATCATCCCTGCACAAACTCAAATGTAGCTGTTGTCAGCACACAAACTCTATTCTTGTTTGTAATGAAGAAGATGCTAAGGCACAAAATGACATCAGCAACCTTCTGCTCTTTCATTCAAGATTGTTTCAAGCTTCATCTTACAACCAATGGGACCTCAAAGAGAGGAAAAAAAATTCCACATGAGAACTAGAAAATTGCAACCCTCAATTGCCTAAAAGCCTGCAATTAATCACAGATAATAGGGGAAACCATTTGCAGAACACAATTGGGAATAAAGGTCAAAGCACAACCAATGTAATTGAGTTCCCAGAAATTGCACCTGTGTGTGCGGAGTAAGGTGAGGACATTATAGTCAGCATCAGTGAGCAGCAGGTTACCCTGAGCATATAGCTCCAGAAGAATATGATGAGCACCTTCTCCCATTCCAAATTGTAGATCCACCACCTGATTGCCCCAACCCACAGACAACACTCAACTTACCTGCTATCATTTGCTCCCATCAAATTGCCAAAGCTCTTACTTCATTTATTGCACAGATTATCTGATTTTTTTCTTTTCACTACCATGAGGCTATATCAGCATGCAGTGCAATGACCTAACTTGTACAACAGTGTAGTCATGGACAACTGAAAGAGGAAGATCAGCAAACAACAACATGAAGAAAAGCAATTTCACTTGCACATGGACAAAATTGGAGAACACTCATTATAATGGAGAAGTAAAAGAGCAAAATGTACCCGATCAATGCCCAGCTGCCGGACATCCTCCAATCTCCGTGTCCGAATGTGCTTCCGCAACTTTAATGTGAATCCTGATGGTGTTGTGCTCTTGTCCCTAATAATCCCAAACAACCCCAAAGACAGCATCCACTTTCACTCATCCAAATATTCATCAAGCTTGAAAACCTAAAACTATAGTCCTATTATCGAACCAAATGACAACTGCTTCCAAGGGCCAAAATTTACCAAAAAAATCCCAAGTTGAACCTCTTACCGTGCAAATTCTGTTGTATGGAGCCGAACACCACTCTCCAGCAGCAACAAGGCCTTCTCACTTTCCCCAGATTCTGTGACTCCGCTGCTTTTCGCCAGCTTAATCACATACGTCTGCATCATCCCCCACACGCCTCAAATCAAACCCAATTTCCAAAACCCTAATTTTCAAAGACCACTAAGAGAAACCGTGCATACGCTAGGGTTTGAGAAATCTTTCAGGTTGGAGTTGGGTGGAGGAGGAAAGCGCAAACCTGACTCGAGCGAGATATTATACAAATTTTCCAAGCGAATTACTACTACAAGTCAGTCAGACCCAATGAAACTAGCACACAGACACGCTAGAGTTTCAGCAAATTGGCAATTATGCGGGATGACAGAACAATCGAGAACCAACCTTGGGCGAAAGATCATACACATTGGCGCAGCGCATGCCGATAAGGACACGGAGGCAGCGCACCTCCGCTGCCACATCGGCGGTTGTCATGCGTAACTTCACCATGGCGCATTAACTGTCTTGCTTCCCCCCCTCTACTGTCACCGTTGCTGCTGCTCCTGCTGCACACACAACCCTAATATGCTTCTTCAGAACTAGAAGTCCTTGCTATCTCGACGAGCTGCTGCGAGCGCAGCAGATCTAGCAATTCTGTAAATCTGAAAGCAAGATCTTGCCCGCCATGTACACTTCAGGAAAACCCTAGTCGGTTGTGGGATGGCGGAAGCGGAAGAAGAAGCAGCGATGGGCTAATAGGGCAGGGGAGTCCGGGACGAAGAACTCGTAGCTTACAGACCTCATCCACGAATGCTGACTCTATTCGAATAATGTCAAAGGAGCGTGAGAGACACTCATCCATGAAGGCTCTCTCGACATGCTGGATCAAGATACTCATCCACGAAGACTGTCTCCAGATGTCTCGAAATATTCATCCATGAAGGCTTTCCGAAGATACTCATCCACGAAGGCCGTCTCCAGTTGTCTCAAAATATTCATCCATGAAGGCTGTCTCGACAGAACTATTGTTTCAAGGTACTCATCCACGAAGGCTGTCTGTCTCCACGTGTCTCAAGATATTCATTCATCCATGAAGACTGTCTTCAAACCAAATGAGTAGGGGAAGACATATTCATCCATGAAGGTTCGGTTCATTATCGAACCCTAAAACTTGGGACACAGCGGCCAGGATAAAGAAGGAAGGGGACGGGGTTTGGTGGGCGGGATACTCATCCATGAGCATGTTTTGTCATCTATCAGCACGTTTTATCATCCATGAAGGTTGTGTTGCGTGACTGTAATGAGCTAGGGTTGAACGAGGGAGGCGGCGAGGGTGTGGGTGAGGAGACGGGGGTTTTGCTTTGTGTTTTTAGCTACGGCGATGGCGGAAGGAAGAACGCAGGCTCGGTACGACAGGGTTTCGTCTGTCGTTGCAGCCGTTGCAGCAGCTATGGTGCCAGCCACGGGCTCCGATCACTTTTGCTGTTCGCTCCTTTTCCTATTCAATTTGAACAACTTTCTCTTCCGTCGTCTTTTGCCATGCCTTTGTTTTGCGTCTCTGAGGTGGGGTGGGGTGCTGGATTGCTGCTGGTCCTAATGTCAATACCAATTGTTGCTGCTGCTTCTGATGCTCCTCCAATTCATATGTGTTCTTCTTCAGAGACTTTTTTGCCGTCGCCGGGAATTCGCGCTCCTGTATCTTCAGGCAGTAACAAAAGAAGGCGGTGTGAGAAAAACACTGGACCTGCTTTCCAAGAGTGTGTCTTTAAAATCCGTGATGAAACATGTGGAAGTAAAGTTCCTCCTTTGCGTCTGAGAGGCGGGGACGGTTTCGGAAGAGGGAGAAGAAGAAGAAGAAGAAGAAGATGGCCGCGCGGTTGGAGCCGGGCGGACATTACAACTTGAATGGTGGAAGCTTGGTAGGCAACGCCCTTCACGACTTGAACACCGTGGATTCGAGAAATGCAGAAATTGATGGTCTCGCCGACGTTGATAGGGACGTGCCGACGGGGGATGATTTGGAAAACGATGACGACTCTGCGTCTGGCGGGGTATGTGAACCTGCTGCTCTCTTATTCTTGCATTTGTGGGAAAGCTTCTTTGTGCATTATGAATTCAAGACCGTCATTTGTTTTGACGCCATGTTTTTTCTCAAAAGAGATACTGTTGGATTGTTCACATTTGTTCTCTCCTCAATACTGCAGTTATTCCACATAATTGCAAAAGATAGAGAATGGTGTTGCGATTGTTGTGTGTCTACAGCAATCTGGTGAGATTATTTGTTTTGCAGTTGTGGAAAAGGAAATCTTGGATTAGGATTGTGAGGTTTGGGATGGCTAAATTGAAGTTTTGTTTTTGTGAACTGTGTCAGGATTGTGGGTCACATTCCTATGCCAACATTGGTTTGCAGGGAGTGGATGCACCAAACTTGGAGCAGTCATTGCCAATGGACAATGATGGCCCTCGACCGCCATATGGTGTTCTGACTATCAGTGGTCAGTTTTATGAATCACAGTCTTTTAAGATGGCTTGATGGCTCTTTGTTTGATTTGAGATGGTCTGGAGTCAGGACCAGCTATTTGGAGGTTGTAGGATCTTTCAGAGGGGTTTGTTGCTGAGAATTGAAAGCAGATTGATTCAATTCTCCATGCTTCCAGATGTGCAGTGAGACTGTTGCAGTATCCTAGTGCAAGGAGCTGGCAAGCATTTCTACACATGATGTGGGATGTCGTTGAATTTTGACACTTTGTGACTGGTTGGGTTTGTGTGATTGTGTAAGCAGATGTCATTCCTATAGAATCTACACGAGCTCGCTTTCTGCAGCTGATTATTGACTCCTTCATCATAGACCACATTATTCCTGTACCTGAATCACCAGAGATGAACTACAATAGTCCCAATAACAATGACAAGTCAAAAAAGCGAAAATCAAGGGATGTGCAGTATGAAGGTGATCCAAGATACTTGCTACCATTGACATTTGTGGCAAATCTGTATGAGACACTCATTCGGGATGTGAACCAGCGGTTGGCCACAGTCGAGGGCCTCCATGAGAAAACATTTGGGGTGGCTCTTGAAGCTGCAGGTGGATTGTACAGGAGGCTTGTTAAGAAGTATCCAAAGTCAGGTGAGAGGCTAATTAGATACACTTAACAACTTGCTTAAGTAGGCTTTACCTGCATCAAGGCATCAATCCTCCGTCTTGCTGTTTTTCTTTTGTAACTGCTGAATAGCTCTCAGCATTTTCCATATAAACATGGCCTTTTTGGTTGGTCAAGATGCATATGTGGTGTTCTTTGAGCTGATACTGTCCTGCCTTATTTAGATTGTTCTCAGTATCTGAAGAAATAACCTGTTGAGAGGGACTGAAACAAAGCAAGGAAGAAAAAGTGTCACAAAGTGGCTGTCACTCCAATTTAGCTTGGTTCTTTGAGTAGTTTTGTATGTGAGACAACCATGCTAAGCCTTTATTTATCAGTAGCATCTCTTGATGTGGTCAACCAATTCACTTATGCGTTTTGATTTGTCGGTTTTTCTCTGCTAAAACCCACAGCCCTGCCAATGATATCCTCTTCTTCTTTGCCTCGCTAATTTGACTCTGGATGACAGAGCCGAGGAGTCAATGCCAGGATCAAACTGCTTTCCCACATCCCCAAACACATGTAGAGTGGGAAACAGTGCCTTTGGTATGGCTTTCCATTCTCCCATCTTTCTCCTTGCTCCACTCCTGATGGCCTGGGGACCTGCTTCCCTGTTTCCTCCACCAGAAGTCACCCACCCCTAGTGGAACCATTATTTTCTTGGTGCCAAAACAGTGCCATGAAGGGCTTACTTCTTTTTCTTTTAGTGCGGATGGGGTCCATCTTGTATGCAGTCTTTTCTATCTGCATCAGGTAACATTTGAAGTGTAAGGATAAGCTCAATATTATGGATGTAGTTGCAGGAGGTCCAATGACTTTCAAGAGACGGGAGATGGCATCAGCACTGGAGGCACGCACCAAATTCCCACAGTTGGTGACTGGTGAAGAGAAGCGTGTGCGGTTTGTGGTAGTCCATGGCCTGGAGCTTGTCGAACGCCCCAATATGCGTCCTGAGGATGCTGAATGGTTTGTCATTTCCTGCCCTTGACTCTGTTTGTGTGCCATGTAAATACCACTGTCTGTTTGTCTAAGAGATCTTTGACATCTCTTCATGAAGAGAGTTTTTTACCCAGTGTTGACATCTCGACATCTTCTGTTGGTCTCTTGATGTTGATTTAGCTCTGTAGTAGTCTCACATGTAAAGGGCAAGCTCAAAGATAAGTATTTGGCTCCATAGGTCACTGGATAGGCTAAGTCCAGCAATATGCCTCAAAGAGTAAATGCTTGTGTTTGATCAGGTGATACCACCAATAAGCAGCAATACACTATCATGTGTTACTCAGCAAGTGTGGTCTTGAAGTCAACTTAGGAAATATGTGGGTAGAAGATAACAACTTTTTTTGGTCATTGTGTTCCAACTTAAGTGCTCCAGGGGCTGGCTGTAGGTTTAAGAGGTTAACAGGAAGGCATGATGTACAAATCTATGAGTCCGACTACAAGTATTTTGCAGCCAGAGTGAAGCATCGTCGGGCTCCACAGCACTCTCTATCCAGCATGCCAGTGCTCTCAGTAAGTTAGCTTTGGATCATTCCCTGTTTGTTCATTTGATATCAATATGACAGAAAAGTTGGAGATCTGTAATCTGGCTGGGAGAAGCTAGATGTATTAATGGTGGTTTGAATGTTGATTTTTTCAGCCCTTCCCAAGTGGGGAACCTCCAAATATCTCCCCATCTGCTTTACATCAACAGGTTTGTCCTTGCTTCTTGTTTGGTCATTATTGGGATTCAGCATGTCTTTCTGGCACTGTAAGTTTTTGTGTCTATAAGGGTTTTCTTAGCAGCGAAAAACAACTCCAAGCAGGAAAACTAGGTAATGAGGTTGGATTGTAAAAGTAAGTTCATGTCTTCATCAGTTCTGATTGGTTTAATTTGCTGTGGGGTGAGTGGTGCAGCCATTTGCAATTGCAGAAGCGGGAACAGTTCATCCTCACCCATCAGTTGGTAACTTTGTGCGTTTCTGATGATCTAACTCACTTTTGGCTATTCGTCATTGTTCATATTCATTGGCATTTCTCCATTTCTGTAACATGTGGGTTCATAATCTTGCATGTGGGCACCCAATGGCATATTTGGGGACTAGAGTTTGATGCATCTGGTTTGTACAGTTCCAAGTGCAGCCTGGTAGTATATGTTCTTCTGCTATACATGTGAGGATCTTACTAGTTAGTTGGAACCATCAACTTGGCACTCCTGTAACATTTGGTCAAGCTCAACATTTTATGAGGTGCAGAGCACATCTTTTTGCACCTGATTAACAATCTAGGAAATTTGTGGCTGGCAGCAGCAACAGCAGCAACAACATACACCACCCCATGTACTACAGCATGCACGGCACACACAGCCCCATACACCACAGACCCTTCCCCATGTGTCAAGAGACTTGGAGGCAACAGCAATGCACAGCAGCATCATGGTTCTTGCATTTTCTTTCTTTTCATGTTTCAAAAACTAGTTATTGGCTAGATAATCCAATTATGTAGCAGCTTTTTTCCTTCTGCCATCATTAACCCACCCACATGCCATTACTGGTTGTTAGGGCTGCCATGTGTGACAGTAATCATGGCTTGCATCATAGGGTTGAGTTTCTGAGTAGTGTGTAAGAAGGCTGGTTTACATCATTGCAAGGAGATTGTTGCTACAGAATTCTAATTACTGACTCTTGGTATTTCCTGCAGTCTGCAGGTCCTCCAAAATTTTGTGATGAGTGCGGTACAGCATATATCCGGGAAAGTTCCAAGTTCTGCTCAGAATGTGGCACAAAGCGGCTTGGAGTGTGACTTAGATTGTGATTGTAGCATCAAGAATATAGATAAGTGGGTTATTCTCTCTATCCCTCAGATCATTGTATGTAGTGAAGCTCACCAAAAATGAAAATTCAAGTATACAAGACTTCTTCTTTCCTCCAAATGCTTGTCACATTGTTTGGCTTTTATTTTTTTTGAATCACTTCAATTAGAAGCTATAAGTTTTGCATCATTGTGTTATGTGCTTGAATTGCATGAGATCTTTGAGATGTTGGGTTTTAGTGCCCCAACATCCAATGATGCAACCACTGCCTTTACTGGAAGCTGCGAACAAGTTGCTAGTTTGTATAAGTCAATGTTTTGAGCCTAGCAAAATAAGTAGCAAGCTGGTTTGTTGGGTGAATGGCTAAAGCACACTAAAAGCATCCAACTTTTGAAATCACATCTGGATCTTCTCTTAGGTATAACCATGTACTCATTTGCCACTACGCATTTTCTTTGAAGCTTTTTTTGATCTATATAACGGGATAACTTGTTTTTGGAGGTTTGATGGAATCATTAATGTAATGTATTGTAATTGAAACACATGATGTTGAAGTGTTTGAAAATTATTATAAGTGAGGTTTGATCACAACCTTAATGTAAACATTGAATTAAAATTCATCAATCAGATTACTGAGCTAATGTTAAGGTGAACATCTACAATAATCAGTAGAGGTCAAACACAACGTTGGTGTAGTCAAGACCATTGTTGCACAAGCTTTCCCCTGAGAGGCATCAAAAGAAAGGCAGGGGGAACCATTAGTTGGACTGTAAACCTTAGGCATTAAAATGTAATGAACTAAACATAGAAAAGAAAAGGAAGATGGAGATAAGCTTCTTGTTCTTTGAAGTTGAAACCAATAAGGAGTGAGAATGGACAAAGAACAAAGCAGGAGCTCTCCTCACTTGCAAACCAACAAAGAGATTTACAAGAATGTGACAATGGCACATGCACCTAAAGTGTACAAGTTGAAAGACAAGCAAACACGGAGACAAATGTCAACACTTGCAAAACAAACAAAACATATGGGGACCAACAAGCAACATGAACTTGGCAAAAATACCCAAGCAAATTGCATTTCATAAATTGATGCATTGAAGTATGTCACTACTAAATTTACATGCATTCTTTTCTGGCATCATTGAAATATTATTGTTCATTAGTGGTCAATCACCACATTATGCCTTGATAGCTTTGTATTGTCTTGTTACACTTTATTTTGTATATTGGCCAATGGTGTTTGATGGGAAAATGACATTCTTGTAACCTATTGCATCAATACATCACATTTGCAAGCAAAGGGGTTTGACATCATGATTGAGTGCTTTTGAATACGTTTGGTCAAATCATTTATGCTAATTAGGAAATGGTTTCATGTAAAATTGAATGTTCTTAAACAAAGATTGATAACATCAAGTAAAGTCAACTCTACATATATATAATATTCTTTCAACATTTTTTTGTTGTGTGTATTGTGTTTCAATGTGTTATCTCTTTGCCTATTTAAAGATCTCATCCCAAGCTATCATGTCCCCTTTCATGTAAGAAGATATTTGTAACCATCGAATGATCTTATACTCATTGCATGTGGAAGTAAAATTGGCAAAACAACCATGACTAAATCTACAAACTCTAACATTATTTATGTGCATGCTATAAGAAGTGAGGAACATTATGTAAGTTAGTAATCTAGATTTAGACTCTTGAATAAAAGTACTAGACCATGGGCTATGGTGAGGTTGAAATCCTTAACATTGAATGTTTGGGGACTATTGGAAACTAATAACTTATTACACTTCTAATATTAGACTACGTTATTAAATTGGAGAAGGAATAATGTTCAATACAATAGGGAAAATTTTTAATTCACACTTTTTTTGGTTAAATTCACACCCTTTCTTCGCGCGTTTCTTCGTGCATCCGATTATATGCAGATTAATGTTCATCAAGGGGGTGGGGCAGACACACTCAAATTTAATCTGCATATAATCGGACATGCGAAGAAATGCACGAAGAAAGGGTGTGAATTTAAAATTCTCCTACAATAGTGCAAAAATTAATTCTGCACCAAACTTTTGTGATGAATATTATAAGTTTTCCCACAATGGCCATATGGGGAAATGATTGACCCAAATGCTGATATTTAATGATGTTGAAGTAAAATACTAATTCAAAATCATGTTTATGGGTGGGGAACATTTGCCTCTATGTTGGATAGTGATATTAGTTTGAATGAAGGACATCATTGGACATTTTTTAAGTGTGGATGTTTAAATTTTTGACCACTTGTTGGGTATGACACCATACCAATGTTGAAATTGAAAGCTACCAACAAATAAGGAAAAAATCATTAAAGATTTTTGAAGAAAAGAAAAATGGTGGATTAATGCATTCATGAGTTACTTAGAAGATGTTTTCATTCACTATTTGTACCACAACTAGGACCAAAAAAAAAATGGTTTGTTAAATAGCAAATGTCAAAAAAATAAATTCTGATTGATTTTCAGGATATTTGTTGGTCAAAAGCAATGAGTAAAAGCTTAATATGGGTTTCAAAATCCATTAGGACCATGAAAATGATGTTTGTGAAAATATGCTTCCAATTTTACCTTTGAGACTATGTCTTTATGCCCACAAAATTTATGTACATATAGTGCCCCATGAGTGATTCACAAACAATGCCATGCAAATATATTTGAACTTATTCAAGAACTTTGGGTCAAGTTTAATCCAAAGTTGGTGAAAGTCATTGAAAGAGTTTTGAACTACAAACTTTACATATGCTCTAATTACAACATCTTTTTTTAAACATTCCCTTCAACTCTTATCCTACATCTATTCATAGGTAGATAGCAGAACAAAGAACATTTTATGACATTTTTTGAAAAATTGAATTTTTTTTTTTTTGGTTTTTGAATTGGTCGAATTGTAATTCAATTTGTAGAGAAATGTAGTCATTGATCGATGAACATCCAATGAAAATTTGGAGATGGAAGAAAATGAAAACCCTTGTGAATGATGGTGGAATTTCAACAAGAAACCCTCAGACAATCAACAATGGTTTGCAACTAATCTATTAATTATCGATATTGTGCATTTAAAGGGAAATCAATTACATTTACACGCCCAAATTATTTACACTTACATTGCTCACATTGTATATATATTTTTACACTTATTCACATGGTGATGGTGTAAATGTTTTGAAGCTTGTGAATGTATGTGTTATATATATATATATATATATATATATGGTGACTATACATCCTCTTTATAATCCATATTAATTATTTGTGGGTGCATACTAGAGCTCAATATTTGTTTTGTGCAGTGGGCCACTTTTGATTAGCTCTTCACAAAAAAATCTAATATTTTTAACACTCTTCAAATAAATTCTTTTACTACCAATATAGTATTTTGGAAGTCCTAAATTGTATACATGCACAAAAACCATCAGTTTATTAGGATGTGTGGATTTCATCTACTATGGAGGCTATTAGATCTAGTACTTTGATGTTGTAAATGGATTTCATAAACAACTTTGTTAAATATCTTAACATTGTAAATGTATACCATATGAAGACTCCAAGAAGTGATCATTTTCAACATTGTGACAAATGATCCTAGGATGAAGTTTTTCAAAGTTTAGGTTAAATGAATTTAGATGTGCTTCAACTACTGTTAAACTCTTTGATTCCATTTCTTACAATTCAAATGAAAATGTAACGGTTGATGGTCATGAATGTCAATGACATTTCCTTTAGCACAACATGTTGATTCAAAAAATTCACATAATCATTTATATCAATAACACAAAACAAGCCAAAATGCTTTCTATGAAAACCTAACATTTGCCAGATACTACAAAATTAGTTCATTTTGATGGAGGCAAGTTTATACAAAAAAATCAACCCACATGATTCAAAAACCTTAGTATACATGAAGGACCTTTCTTCTCATAATTGTAACAATCTAGCCCTATATTCCATATCATCTTTCTCCAAAGGTCTCAATAAACCAATAATTTTTCACCATATTTTTAAACCTTTTTTACAAAAATCGAAAATTTAGACCATAATTTGATCTAGATAGTCAAAAGTATAATCCTTTTTTGTTAACAAATAATCATTTTATATCCATATATTATTACAATCACATATCCACTATACTTGTTAGAATCATTATCTTATGTATTATCCTATAGTTGTGTTACAACTTTTACCAATGTCAAACAAGGATCACAATGTACAACCTATCATGAGTGAACACATAATATGTCTCAACTCCACACAAATTTCAAAAAATGAAGGCCGTGTGGCAGGGTCAGAATGATAACATGCTTGAATCAATTTGGAGAGTTGTTGAGGACATTGTTCAGGTAAATTTGGCCGCAATCCATCCTTTATCTTCTTTCGAAGTTCCATCATTGAAGTCTGATCATCATCGGGAAAAGGGATATTTCCAGTCAAAATTTCATAACAAACCATCCCGAAGCTGTAGATGTCAACTTTGAAGGGATATCTCTTGGATATTTGTTCATTTGACAAACTTGGATGTTTTGTCTCTTGATCAACCTGGATTGGAACACTTTGATCGGAATTGCCAAATAATTCTGGTGCCATCCAGCGAGTTGTCCCCATATCCATGGTTAGGTTGGAATATGTGCAGCTTGATTCTTTTGTTTTGGAGAGCCCAAAATCAGCCACTTTTGCATACACATGCCCATCATGTCCATCGCAATTCACAAGAATGTTCATCGATTTCAAATCTCGATGAACCACCTTATTTTGATGTAAGTAATGCATGCCTTCTGCTACTTGCAACATGATGTCCATTGCTTCAAGAAGCTTGAATGGGACACCCTGGATTTCATGGTTGTCCAATCTTCTGAGCATCAGTCCATGAAGATCCTCATCCATAAGTTCTGTAACAAGGGAACAAGAATGAGCCCTAGTAACAAAACAAAACAAGGGTAATATATTTGGGTGAGACAATCTTGCAAGAAGAGATGCTTCTTCTTGGAAATGCTTGCTCTCTGGTCCAAAAAAACATTTCTCTGCAAAATGTTTTCCAAGCCACACAACTTTGTGCACAGTTGTAGACCCCCCCCTTCCTATTTGACCATATCGCTCTCTTTGAATAATTTTGTGTGCCACCTTCCATGCATCAATCTTTCCAGGATGATTTAATCTTTTGATGAGATTCTCCGAATCAATTGACCCAACCTCAATCAATCTTGATAATAAGCATTGTTGATCTTCCAATGCTTTCTCATCAATGATGGGAAATTCTTCATCCTTGACATCATCACTCCACTTTCGATCTTGTAGTTTAATCAAAAACTCCTTTGTTGCTCCTTCCTTGAAAATGCTTTGAAAAAGTTGCATGTACAACCTTAATTTAAAAATCAAGGATGTAAAATGCTCTTTTGCGTTTGCCAAGATCATGGCCACTTGAATCCATTGGGCATCACAACAATCACCAACAAGCATTTCACCTTCCTTCCATGTTTGTGCAAGGCTCTCCAAAATACAACAGGATCGTTGAATGTTTTGTGGAGATAAACCATCAATGCATGCCTTCGCCTCATTCAAAGACTCACGGAGCTTGTCAAATAAGTAATGACATTGATGCTGGTTGATTAGTACTGAATTGGAACTTTGTATTGAAATCATGTTTTCAACATTCTTCAAAGATTTTGTTCCAAGCTCCAAGTATGTAGATGGTCCATCCACTTTTGTTAGATTTGGCTCCTACAAACAATCACATAACTAGTCATTGGTACATGCATTTGCCTAAAAATCTAACCTACAAGCATCCAACTCTATAAGATTTGCTAGAATTGAAGAAAAAAGTTGATCAATGCAAGATTCTTGAAAGAACAATTCTAGAATCTTGCATCAACTTTAATGTTTCTTCAAATAGTTCATGAATATCACAAAGTTTTAGAATATTGTTACATCTCCATTAATTGTTTGGCAATATATATATTCATATGCATCTAGTAGAATCCAACAACAATGATGATAAATTTTTTTTGATGGAACTTGTTGGTACAAGGCTGTTTATTAGCACTTATGGCTACAACTGTAATAATTACCTTGAGGCTCTCGCTAGAAGACTTGAGCTCAGTGAACTGGTTCTCATGTTGCTTCTTCTTATTTTTGGCAGTTTCTAGCAGTCCAAGTTCATGAAATTCCCTGTGAATGTCCAAGTCACAATCACAACATATAATGACTATTATTACATTGGAACATGTAGATTTATCTGATTATGCAATGCTGTACCAAACCCTACATGCAGTCTCAAGATTTTAATGGAAAATAATATGCATTGTGTCTTGAGGGATTTTTGTTTCTACAACATTGACTATCTCAAAAGGAATATATCATCATTGGATTGTAGGAGAAGTCCACAAAATCACTTTGACAATAACTGTTATGTCAGCTCTAGCCAATCCAGAACAAAGACAACAATAACAAGTGTGATCATAACCTTGAGAGTGAAACTCACAAAGTAGATCACCTTCACCACATGAGTGGTATTGAATTCCTCTAACCAAACTTGATCAGCTCTCAATAGTGGGGTAGATTTTATTTAACAATATGTAAATTTTTTTTGGGAAAAGAGTTATATGAGAATACAGGTCATTTAGTTTGTCATAATTACAGAAGTGAGAAGTTCTCATTCATGACATTGGTTAGCATCCAAGAGAAGAGCTCTTGAATGTTTGAGAAGGAAGCATATCAGTGTGTAGATACATGCTCTCAGGATTCAAAACCACTAAATCGATGTGGCAAAGCCAGATGACTTGTTGATGCACAAATTTGTATATTACATGTTAATATTGATTCCACATGACCAAGGGATGGAAAACTTTCATCAGTGTTACATCACCCTCATAGAACCAAGGTAGAAATTATAGCCAACCTGTGGACATCCTGTGGAACCTGTGAACAACTTGCATCCATATCGAGAGCTGGAATTGAGCTCCTCCCTACTTGACTATGGAATGGTGACCTTGGACCCTGGTTGACAAACCACATTTAGGAGTAAGCATACTGCATTGGCACTGCAACATATTTAGCAAACAATTTTCATTTTGGGCAAAAGAGGGATGAGAAACTTGATACAGAATACAAGGAAAGTTGAGAAATCAACATCAATAACTATAACAAACAAAATTCCTAGAAGGAAAAAAGGAAGAATATATATAGAGAGAGAAAAATTATATATACAGAGTAATAAAGAAGCCAAGATAATTGCTGCCACAATAATGTGGCTTCTTACACATATGTTCTACAGTTCAACGTATCATCACATTCATAGCCCATGTACTTCACCTCTTGTTCTGTGCTGTCAGTTAAGTTGTAGTCTTCACTGTCATTGGCCTCCACCTCCTCTTCACTGTCATTGGCCTCCACCTCCTCTTCACTGTCATCAGCCTCTACCTCGTCTTCACTGTCATTGGCCTTCACTGTCATCAGCCTCCACCATCGGCCTTTGCTGTCATCAGCCTCCACCTCCTCTTCACTGTCATTGGCCTCCACCTGCTCTTCAATACTGCCCGTGACTTCCTTGTTTTCTAATCCATTACATGCACACAGGACAAAGGTTAGATACCCATGGCCTGCACATGCTCCCAAGGGCAATACAACAAAACCAAGGCATTTCTCAAAGTTGTCTTTCCTCCACTCTAAAGTTCATGGTAACATGTGTACATAACAAAAAGAAGATGTGAGGAAGTCGCTTCAAAACTTCAGTGTACATATCTAATGTATCTCAAGCAACAATGTTCAACAAATATCAATAAAAAACCATAAATTATAACACTTCAATCCAAACCCATGGAAAACCCACGCAAGTGATGTGAGCCACAATATGTGTGCAGCTAAATCGTAGTAGAGGTAGCAATTTACAAAGATGCCATTTGTTTTGTGTTATAGACATTTTCTCCTTTCATCCAGTACTTGCATTTGATCTCTAGAATACTCTAGTGCTTCATAATTTACTCATACACACCATACACAATGGTGAACTTAATTATATTCTAGCTACTTAAAACAATCAACTTTGCTTGCCCCAACAAATGGTATAAAACTTCCGCATGACTCATAAGAATGCAATTCATAAACCAAGCCAGGTTTTTTTACACCGATCGTACCTGTAGATGGAATGCTGCACAAAAGTACTGAGGTAGATGTTGCCTTGGACATAGGCAACTCCTTGAATGTGGACATTGACTCTTTGCGTATTGCGGCATTCTTCTCTAGCTCTTGCTTCACAGCCTCCATCTGGGTGCCCACCTCCCCATACAATGTAGTTCTTTCCAAATTTATCTCTTTCAAGGTTTTGTTGACCACTAGCATATCCATGATGATGGGAAACACACAGCCACTTACACCCTTGCAACCCTCAAGGTTTAGGATTTCAAGAGCATAGTTCTTCTCCAGGGATTTAATGAGTGCAGACACATCTGATTCAATGAAAATTTCTGTCCTTGAAAAGCTGAGCTCCTTCAATGATGAGTTATGTTGCAACATTTTCGTGAAGGAGTCTACAATAGTTGAGGGAGGCTGAACTTCAATTGGTTCTGCATCATCAATCCTAAGCATGAGTTTCATGAGAGCTGTATTGCTTTGTTTCCCGTTTGCATCCACCATCAATGGTTGGACCAGTCTCTCCAAGTCCCAGAGCCTCCCTGCTAATCCCAGATTCTCAAGTGTGTGATTCGTTCTGAGTGCTTCCTCAAAAGTGGCTACTGAATAGTCTTTGGATGAGCAAAAATAGAGCTCTTTCAGCGATGTGTTACTCTGCAGCATTCTTGCGAGGGAGTCTACAATAGCTTTAAGAAATTTCCCTTCCACCTCCTTGCATAAGTTAAGGTGGAGTTTGACGAGAGTAGAGTTTGTTTGTCGACCATTTGCATCGGCAGTCAGTGGTAGGATCAGTCCTTGGATTAAACCTCGCCCACTGCGTACATCAATCCCACTCATCTCCAAATGCTCCAAAGTATGATTCCTTTTGAGTGCATCTGCAACAACGTCTAAAGACCAAAACTTGCTGTGACGCCGCAGAAAAATGGCCGAGACCGAGGCTGAGTCCGAGTACTTACAGGCGAAATATTTCGGGCCCTTGTTGCTCTTGAACATTTCTGCAACTCGATTCAAGATGGTGTCGAAATTTGTTTGAGTCGCTGAAAAGCCGCTCCCGATTAGCTCCAAACGTAGAGCCGACACGGTATGGTTTACGCACAACGCGCGACAAAGCTGGACACAGAAATCAAGCCTGAAATTGATGTCGCACAACATCCAAATGTACTTAACATTTGTGCTCTCACCTACGGCCTGCATCAAGTCCTTGTATCCCCCTTGCGATTCATGTAGTGGAATGTCGAATTCTGTTATGTCACGTTGTCCGTCAAGAATAATACGAACATTATTCCGAGGCTCACATGTTAGATCAAGACGCAATTGTTCCACCATGACGTCTCTCGCTTTCAGAATTGCACAAAGATCTTCCAATCCATTGCCAGTGTGGTGACTCAGTTCCGCCATAATGAAAGCCCTTGCACCACGTATATAGATCTGAATTTAGAACGGAGTTCAAGCAACCGGGGCAGAAAGAAACAAAACTTTTTTTTTTAATTCAAGTAGCAAATAGAGAGAACAAAACAGAATTCAGGCAATAGTACATACAGATTGCCAAAGACAAAACAAAGTTGAAGTACCAGCAGCAGAGGCCCCCCAAACGAAATGGTGTCAAGAAGAAGCAGGAGCATGAATGAAGAGAATGCAAAGACCTAAAAGAGGTGAAGCGGAAGGTAGGAAGTGCAAAGACAACCCAAAAAAAAAGAGTTGAAGCAGGAGTAGGTAGAGAGTTCAAAGAAAAAACTAGATTCGAACTAGCAACAGCAAGCAGAGAGAGTGCAAAGATGAAACGAAGTGTGCAAAGAGTCCGAATGGAAGAGAGCCGGAAGTGCTCAACATCTCGTGAAGTACTTAACCTTTCCAAGTCAGCCTACAATCATCGAGCAGACGCGATCTAGGCACGTATCAAAGCTGCACAAAACCGACAATCAGCGTGCAGACGACTTCCAGGGCATGGCATAAGCAAAGCGCAGAAAAGTTTTCTGGAAAAAAAAAAGATTTTTTTCACTAAATAGCCAAAAACTTAGTAGGTACCTAAAAACAGTACTGCCAGTCCAAACAACCCCTCCCTTTTGTCAAAAGTCTCTAACTCCTACCGTGTATCATTTCACATTACATATAGTAAAGGACGTCGTGGTCTTTTGTCGTGAAGCTTTTTTCATCACGTGACTCGTCCATCCATTCATCCATTCGTCTCGTCATCCATCCATGGATGGCATCATACAGAGAAGAAAACCCTGGCAGAAATAAATAACCCCCCCTGCGCATGTGTCGCTGTTTAGGAAAGGCATGCCTGGCCCGGGGGGGGGGGGGGGACCTCCAAGATTTTGACATCAATACCAGCAACTATCTCATGGGTCACAAGCAGTGCAAACATTTCAGCGGCCAGGGTCCCATGAATACATGTGGAATAGAGAGGTTTTGGAAATGTAGTTTGTAGTTGTAATTTTGTAATATGTACCATCAAATACACACACCTGTGCATTAGGCATGGGGTTCAAACTAGTAATAAAATAAATCGAGGAGCATTAGGCTAGGCATGCAATAGCTTCAAACTTTAAGATAACTGGAAAGGAAAAAAAAAACACGCAAACTCACCAAATCCAGCAATTTCATTGGCCATAAGATTTTTCCTGTATAACTACATGCAAGCCTGAGTACACTAATATTATAACCCTTGTTTGTATACAGACAGAGTTAAGAACCGAAACAAAATCAGGAGGAAAGTGTGTGCACCGTGCTTTAATTTTGTATTGTAAGCAGTCCGGACAAGGGACTTATTTGTGAGAAATGGGAAGCCTCTCAAAGTGGCTTATGGAGGAGAGGACAAGGGCATAAAGCTTTCCCCATTGAGAACTGACTGTTCTCATTTTGGGTGAAAATCAGCTGAAAACTGGTTTTCTGTTTCTCACCCATGTGAGAATCGACTACAATAACTGGAATCAGATTTTTATTTTTATTTTAAAGACTGGACAAGATGGGTTTTCACATGAAAACTCAAATCCAGTTCTCAAAGTCCGGGAGGGAAAATGGGTAGGTTGGAATTAGCTTTAGAGTTAGAAGTTGTAGGGTTTAAGGTTTACAGCGATGCCTCCACCCTCTACTAAATGGAGAGGGATATAAAATCCAAAAAGCTTTTTGTCTTTGTTAATGTGTGTTTTTTTTCTTTTTGCATTGTGTTTTATTTCTTGGTGTTTTGTCTTATTATTTGTCTTATAATGATGAAATATATCTAAATGATGTTGTAATGGAAGAGGAGAGAATGGAAGAAAAGTCTTAAATTCAACCAAGTCTACAAACAAAAAAAAAATTAATGCAAATGAAAGGAAGAAAAAATGAAGGAGAATTTGAAAAATTGCATCTTCACAAAAGAAAGTGAAGACACAATAGTACAAATGCACTATGTTGGTCATTTCATTGTGTAAAATGATAATAAGTCAGTGGATGTTAAATGGTTTTAATTGATGAGATGCATTCTTTGTTATGTCAGTTCAGTTTTAATAACAAGTGCCAAAAACAAGTAAAGAAAGGTTTGATATTGTATAATAGTGCAAATGGAATTACTACATTGAAAATTCATGTGTATGCAAACCATTGTATGATTGAAATATTTAAAGAAGTAAACAATGTATAAAAAAAACCTTATGAGAGACAATTTACAAAAAAAAAACCTCGTGTGAATGGAACCACTATCTTTAATTTTTTTGTTGCCAAAGATTTTAATAAGAAAAATAATGTGTAGCAAAAACATTTTTTGGAAGATTTAGCTCTTTTAATTATTAAAAACCATTAGCCAATGCATCTTGTTGAAAGCTAGTGGTTAAAAAGATTAAGTCTACATTTGTACCCAAAGGTTGTTTTGCTTTCTAAAAAACAATTTTCTAGAAATTTTTTGCTAGAGTTGGTGAAAAAAACTAAACAATTGTATGTCTTACCTACTTTGGCAAATTATTATCTTGTAACAAATTTTGATTTATGGATGTCAAAAGGGGCTTATGACATTTTTTCCATTGTTATTAATTTGTTTGAGGTTGATTGGTAACCAAAACACATTGCAATTGTGTTTTTTGAAGCATTTGATACCTTTAGGCACGCATTAGCCAAAGATTTAATTGAATTGTTAGGCAAGTATGACTTAAGAAAAAAAATATTATTATTAATGTTAAAGATGAAAGATCTAATTGATGTTTTAGGTTTGATAGAAAGTTTTTAGGGTAGTAGTTTTGGCCATGCATTCTTTAAGGTTAATTAGTATGTTTTAACCGATGAAAAAATCTGTAAGGGTTTGAAATATGTATCTGTCAAAATTACCTAATTTGACCTACATAAATGCATAATTTGGCCAAAAATATCAGGGAAAGGTAAACAAGAATGGAACAAAATTTGGGCAGATTTGAATTTTCTTCAAAAAAATTGAACACTTTAGTTTTAAAAAATTTATCATCAAAATTTTAATATTTATTTGTTTATTATTAATTTTGTTAAGATTTGCTACAATGTAGATCATTATCATTTGTCATTTATCTTTATAGGTTTGCCAACAAAATCATTTTTTTTCAAAAGGTTCTACAATTCAAGAATGTTATAATGTTTTGTTACAATAGGTAGAATTGAATGAGGATGACAACTAGAATTCCACCCCCTTTGAGATGGCATATTTGTTAAATTGTTGTTGATAGTTTTTCCCCCATTGTAATTGCTTGTGTTTTAAAATAATTTAAGAAACATTGATTGTTAAATGATGCTTATCATTATATGATTTCCTTAAGCTTGAAACTGAAAGAAGAATCAAAAAATGCACCATCTTTTTAAACCCTAATGGAAGAGGATTCTAGTGTGGCACTTGAGTTAATTTGTTTAACTTCCAGCATTAAAAAAGAAGTTTGTGGAGTTCTTGATAGTTTTCTTTCCTTCTTGAAAAAATTTGATAAACGAAAAACACATAATATGTTAGCTCTAATGTTGGACCCAAGATTTAATAGTCTCTGCTTAGTGTTTTCTTTCATTGATCATGATCAAGGGTAATAATTGTCGAACAATATGATACAATGTCATTATATCTTATGTTCATGAAATGTTATTATCACTTGCATTCATCAATAGAATCTAATAATGGTTTTGATGACCAAAAAATGGATGATGACAACAGTTTGAATATTTAAATTGTTTGAATTTAGAAATTGTTGAAAATATATTCAAAGCCAATATCTTTTGTCGAAAAAATAATGTTAAAAAATAATTTTCCAAAAATATATATTGAAACTTTTGAGATTTCAACTTGTGAAAACCAGCCAAGAAAATCGGCTATAAAAACCAACTATTCTCAAATTGTTGAGAATCACCAAGCTTGAGAACCAAAAAAAATTTCCTTCGAAAAGATCTAATATCAGGGATGATTCTCATAAACCCCTTATTTATTTTTTAAAAAATAGAAATTGAGGTGATTTTCACACTGGCCTTAAAGAACCAAAACTGATAATTTTCTAAAATTAGCAAGAACTGCCCAACTTTAGTTTATTCATAATCAAAGAAAGGTTATTGATTTGAATAAGATAAATTAAGGATACATGCTGAAATCCTCATGTAACATGTATGAATTTCCATATTTTGCAATGCATGTGGATTTGATGCCATAGTTTGAACTTCCATGAATGAAATCATTGTGAACAAAACATTTTAATTCATGTTAATGCACCTAGAGGAGGTATAGGAGAGCTACCTAAACATAAATCTTTAGAAGAATCATGGAAAACGATTTTTTTGACCTAACATTGTGTTTGTGTTACAAGATTTTTGTCTTTTGAAAATTTGATATTAAGTTGACCGTCACTCCACTGTTGGTCATTTAAGATTCCAGCTGAGATTTTATGTTAGTTAACATTTGTGATGTGCTTGTAGCCAAAAAAATAAAAAATTAATAAAAAATTTAAAAAATACAACCTTGCTTCTCTTAACATTATCTTTGCTTTAAGTGTGATTGCAACTTTATATGTAGAGAGTGTTAAATAGGTTTGCATATAAGTGTGAAGATAAATCCTTCCGGTAAATGAAATTGTTAAATATGGTGGCCTGAATTTATTTATTTTAGTTACCTATCTTGAATGAACTAAAAGTTAAATGTGTAATGGGGTTTGGTAAAGTTGAGAAAATTTTAAAGGACTGATGAAAATGTTTTTAAAAATAATTATTTTCAATGTTTAACAGAATAGGGATGTGTGTAGGCTTGTAAATATTGTTTTTTCAGGCCAATGAGATGTTGTATTTGGTACTTGGAATTTCTTTCTTATCTTGAGTCAACTAACAGTTCAATGTGTAATAACTATTAACAGATGCGGCCAGATCATTACTTGGTCACTTTGTTTCTGGGCACTTTGTTTCTTCATCTTCATAAATCCAAGCCAGGAAAATGTTTCTGGGCACTTAGTTTCTTCATCTTCATAAATCCAAGCCAGGAAAACAAAAAATACCATCCATCAAATAATACTTAGATGTCGATATGACCACGGTGGTGTGCCCAATATCAAATCACCATTGGTCTTTAAGGTGATTGAAAATTTTCAATGTCAACTAAAATTTAAATCCATGATATATTTAGTCTATGAAGCTCTTGTTTATTTATAAATATGCAAATTCACTGAAATACAGTTTGTCCTCATAATAAGCAAATTAGTTCTCAATTAATCTTTCTTATGTGTTTTTCTTTTTCATGAAGTCCAGTGGAAAAATGGATATCCAACTCCTAAGGATAGAGATCCAAGCCATTTTACAAGATTGGAGGTGACCCAAAATATATATCAGGAATTGCGAATTAGACATACCAAATAAAAAGTGTGGAGCAACGTCCAGAGTCAAAACAAATCTGATATAGTAAGTAATTATGCGAAGTGCATTCAACAGAGAAACTCTACTCTTATGGTGTAGACTGCAACATCTGTATTCAGTAAGAATCTGATACATGAGAATGTGGTTGCAAGGTTGGTGCACTTGCCATATCATGAAACCATGAAAGGTTCCATGTATACATGTATTGTAAACTGACTCTACTGCCTCCTCCCTTCTCATCACTGATCCTCTTAACTTCTGCCAACAAAACAAGCAGATCTACAGACCACAACTGGAATTCTCCAGTGTAATCCCACTCTCATTTTGTGAGGAGATGTCTGATGCCGTCTATAATTACAATCATGAAAAATATGCTTGAATCGTCTATCATGTCCTAAGCTTCTATTTTAAACAAACCTTAACATTTAGCAGGTCACAAGCTTACCAAGGGAACATAAAATGCAGAGTCTTGTGCAACTTTAATATGGTGCTGTCTGCAATGCCTGGTCTAAATCGGCAATCAGGTCATCCACATCCTCAATGCCAATCTGCAGTTTTTTAAGCCAATAAACATATTAGCACAGAAAATGCATCAGACCAAACTTCAGTAGACAGAGATTGTATGCATCTACTGAATAGGCAGACTCTATAGCATCTGCAATGATGAAGGAAACAGTATATACAGAATCCATTCTCCAAAAAAATTCATACTTTCAATTACAGTTCACTTGTACTTACTGAGAGGCGTATTAGGTCTTCAGTAAGTCCACGAGCCTCTCGAACCTCAGAAGGAATGCTTGCATGGGACATGAAGCATGGTAGACTGATCAATGACTTCACGCTCCCTGTCATCACCAACATAAGCTACAACAACTTAAAAACTATACATCCACAGTAACCTTATGGCTGGATAAAAAATTTCCACATCTTGCATCACCCACAGAACAACTTGCCACTTGCAGAGCTACAACTGTGACTTATTGTGAAGAAAGAGAAGGGAAGTGTGTGGTTCAGGAAATAACCAAAGCTGACAGTGATGCTAAAGAGCTTGGTGGATTCTGCAATATGCTTGGACACTGCTAGTGAGCCTGTGTTGAAGCTGAGGACAGAGCCTGCCCCTTTGCACTGGATAGACATTCAACATACTGTCCTGTCAAAAAATCTTGGATGGCATTGTAGCTTAAATACCAGAGAAGAAATTATTTGTGAGACACATTTCCACTACAAAAGTCCCAACATCAGCAGTAGTGCAGTAGAGTGCAATAGTCAATAGATGTGCCAAAGATTGAGACAGAGAGTAAACATGTAGGACTCACCTGTGAGAAGTGCAGGCTGCGCCCTGTGTGCCCAGGCAGGCCTGCATAATTCACTCGAGGAATGCGAGGATGGGATGCCAGAAACTCAGCAATTTTTTGTGCATTAGCCTGTGGAGGATTTTGTACACCACCAATCAGTACTTCTATGGTTCTAGCAATAACAATGGTGTTACTGTCCAAAGCCCCCATATCTTGGCAGAAAATAGCACCAAAGCTCTCCAGTATGATTCCAAACCTGCTGTTTCTCAACACGAAGAGCCATGGTTTTAACTCCCCGAAGGCAAAGCCAGCAATCAAACGGAGCAAGGCCTGACCCCTCTGCATTTTGTAGGAAGTAAATCTCCTTTGCCAAACTGCACTGCACTTACAGCCTTAGTCGGAAGCTCAAAGGGTGCAAAGAGCTGCTGACAATCAGGACAAATCCAATCCAGGGATGATAACAATCTCCAGGGTGTCACAGGAGTTTGCATCGATCCAGAAATTCAAAGCAGTTCAGAGATAAGGTTCTGATGCACACCTTTCACCCTTGACAGCAAGAACTCCAGCCATGACATCACTATGCCCTGCTATAAATTTTGTTGCCGAATGCATCACTATATCTGCCATACAACAAACACTTTCTTGAACTCTTTTGCAAGAATATTGGTTTTACATGTAAGCTCTACACAAGTCAATTTGATCTCAGCAATCAAGAAGATGATACCACGGCATCAGATTCCGCAGCTGTACTAGGTTAGCTTGATGTACACTTTACCAGCACCAAGATCCAATGGTTTGGAAAGAACAGGAGACATTATGCTGTTGTCAACTACAAGGAGAGCTCCATATTCATGAGCAATCTTAGCTATCTCCTGTAGAAAATTGCCACCAGAATATGTGTTATCAGAACATTTCCCAGACAGAACTGCTTATTAAAGGACACAAAGATCCTGCAATCAATCTTCTAGGACACCACAAGATCAAAAGCAAAGGTGGAATTTACTACCCTAAACTAACTTCTTTGAGCTCAAGTCTAGCCAGACTGACAACAATTCTGAATGCAAGAATTCCAGTAAGTGAGGTAGTATAACTAACCCGGATGTCAGAAATCATCTGTCGTGGGTTTGTGGGGCTCTCAATCCATACTATTTTGGTGGATGGTCCCACTGCCGCCCTAACCTTGTCTAGATTGCCAGTATCAATTCTCCTGCAGGAGACAAGCCCCAGTTTTCAGGATCGGACTAGACCTAGACAAGAGAAGATGACAAAGGAGTCCAAGCCAAAACACAAAAAAGCAGTTCAGCATGTCAGATCACCAGATACACTTGAACCACCTTCCAGAGCACCTTCCCTCGCCATGTTACAAATTGCATGCTTGCAAAGTTTCCAGCAAGGTGTAATTTCAGACAGGCCAGGGGTCTCACTTGACCACAAGGCCAGACTTTGGGCAAACTTGTGAGAGTAGGCGATCAGAGCCACCATATATATCATCACCTGCCACTATTTCTTGCCCTGCAATCAGATTAAAATGTGTCTTATTACTGTAGCAAAAAGTGTGAAGCAAAAGGACCAGTTTCATCTTGTTTGGAACTCTTTGAGGATGAAGCTTACCTGCTTTAGCAAGGTGCGTAATGGTGGAGAGTGCAGACATTCCTGTTGTAAAGCAAAATGCTCGGTCTGCACCTTCAAGTTTAGCTAAGAGTCTGCACACATGAGACTACATAGTGAGAGCTCAATCAGAGCTTCTGCATACACTGGGGTACAAGCATAGTCACCAAGCCGGATATAAGAGAGACAATGTATCCACAATGAAGTGTGCAGTAACCTCCAACTTCCTAAGAGATAGAAGGTTTGGCTTTCCATACCTTTCAAGGACATCACGAGTAGGGTTGCCACTTCGTGTGTAGTCATACGGTCCACAATCTGTGGCTGATGGCTGCCAAACCCAATGCAAAAAAACCCACTTGTGGCGTAATCAGATGGTGATACCATAGACCAACACTACATGTAAGGGACAAAGATATGTAGATTCCATTGCAATGGAAAGAGCTTTTTTGAATGCTGCTACTGGGTATATAGCAATGGGTGTCCTAGTTACCTGCTTGAAGGTGGCAGTCTGATATAGGGGAGTACTAACAGCTGAATATGGATCAAATGAATTGTCTAACTGCAAAAGCTGTGTCGAAACATGCAGCTCCTTCTCAGTTTCTGCAAGACATTGATTCTTTTAATTCAGCAAAAGTGTGCAAGACTTGCTTGAGTGACATACAGATGTTTTCAATCATCTGGCAGCATGGGCATCTGCAATCCATCCATGCTAGAAGCAAATGCCAGTGTTATTGAATTTCTTATGCAAAAATCAAAGAGAAGGTAGGAAAACTTGGCCCTGAGAAATTTTTCACCTTGCAAAAAATTGTCGCTGGAATCAGCATCCTCCTCAGAAAGCTGCCACATGGTTGTTGGAGCGGTTTTTAATCTGAAAGCTCCTCTCAAAGTTTTGAAATCCGAGTCTCTTGAGGTGTCGTTAGCACCTCTGCTAAACACCAAGGACGAGAACACGGCCCTCTTGTCTGCCTGCAACATACAAGAACGGAAACAACAAAGGAACCAGTTCAGAGACCTTGGAAACAACACTAACAAGCTTGTACAAGAGGATAGTTTCTCTAGCAAAATTAAAATAGTCCGCACGAGAGCAGAAGAAACAGATTCAAGAAGATTTTCCGAACATAGAAAAGCGGAAAACTCTACCTGCACATGGCTCCATCGCTTGATGGAGACAGGAACCAACGAGTGATTTTTGGGGAAAACCGATCTGCCACCCCGGAATCCCGCATAGGCGCCAACTTTCGCACTATCCGCCATTGCCATGTCTCTTCTTCTTGTCTCTTCTTCTTCTCCCAGCAACAACAACAGCTACAACAACAAAACAGTTTGCCGCTCTTCGGATTCGCAAACACAAGAGGCTGATGAGGACGAAACCCTATCACGAGTGCCACGCATTTCTCGACCGAACGAGTTCAGCCCTGGATTTCAGGCGCACGAGAGTACTGACGGATGTTCGACAACCGGGACAGGCCGCAAACTTCGGATCCTGGAACGCAACTTCCGGCTCCTGGAGAAAGAACTACAATCAGATCACATGTTCTCCATGCTTGCTGTATCATGCCTTTCTTTTCGAAAGAGTCTCAGAAAGCAAGTTTCAAACCGAGGATCAAATCCAGCTTCCAAAACACGCAGTAAAAGCTTGCAGGTCAGGAGCACCAGTCCAAAAGCTTATCTATTCTTTCAGAGATCACAGACTGGTTCACAGAGCTCTGAACAACAAGCCAAGAGAGTTTTGTGGCTTCGACGAGCTTGCAAGAAAAATGCTGGCAACGTTGTCATGTTTTGTCTTTGTGGTGTGCGGAGAGGCAAAGTTTTGTTGTCAGTACGGGATTCTGCAAACATTTCTAACACAGCGAATTTCTCTCGTGTCATGTGCATTTTACAAGCTCATGCTTGAGCTAGAGATCACCTTCCTGTGGTTTGTTTAACTTTGTCTCTTTCTCTCCGTGTCTCCTTATTTTCCTCTGCGGAAAGATCATATCAGACAGGAAACAATACAAACACTTCACCACAGCTCTCTCACGAGAGTCTTTATGAAAAACAAATTTGTGAACAGTAGAGAGTTCTCTTCTGACGACGTCAAAATGGATTTTGATATGCTGGTATCGAGCTTACATGAAAGCTCTCAAGGTCGAGCAACCCGACGACGACCATTGAAGCCGAAGCCAAAAGGAGAAAAAATTAGCAAAAGAACCAAAAGAATTCATGATCAAGACATCCGCGAAAAGGTAATCACCTCCACTACAAGGCAATGTGACGAAACGAGAAGCGCCTCCGGCGTGAGAATCGAAGATCTGCAACAAAGAGCTGCAGAGTTTGCAAGAGCAACGCTCTCGAAGTCTCTCTCTCGAGCTTGCAGGCAGGCAAGCACAAGAGATGAGATGGGTCACCCGGCTCATTACCGGGGCAAGGGATGGCTGCTCTCGGCCATTAGGAGTTTCAAATAGCGAATAACAAATTATGGTTAATTTTCGACCACTAAATTCAATTAGCATTTGGTGGTCTCCAATCCAGTTTCTGGAGGTATGTGAAGAATATGGCGAGATAGGAGCGAAAGGCTAGACCCGGGGAAGTTAACGGAGAAAGAAAGAGTTCAAAACCCTGAACAATTGCCAAACCCTAGAACATGGGGACCTTATTGCCTATTTTGTGTAGGTATGCCCTAACACCACTTTATTTATGGAATGATTCATTACACCTTTTTATTTAGGGAATGATTCACCTTTGAAGCGACTTGTCATGACTATATGTGTGTTATTTATAATGTATAATGTGTTATGGTAGTGAGTAGTGCCTATTTAAGCTTTCCAAGTTTAGGGATAGAGGAGAGTGGCTCTTTTCATAGGACCCACCTTCATGTTGTGAGTGGGGGGTATAGTGTCAAAGAGGGCTTAAAGAGTTGAGCTTAAAGCGTTGGGAATAGTTATAGTTAATGAAGCTTTTAGCTATGATGTCCTTAGCTATGATGTCCTGTTAGCATCGACTTGGAGTCTCCGAGTGGATTGGGCTTGGCTTGATTATATGTGTTTCCATCATGAGTTTTATGGTAGGAGATTTTTCTCGTGACATTTTCATTTAAAGAATTACGTTTTTTAGAAGTAGTTAAATCGTGGGGATTTTGTGATCTCGCTCTCTGGTTGTATGGTTGAATTGGGAGTGGGTGGTGTAAAAAGAAGCACCTTAGTGAGAGCTTTCCAATGCACCAAAGAACATTGGATTTCGTCAAGCAAATCAAAAGTTATGATCATTTAAAATTACTGGTGTGCATTTGACAGTTTTTCAGTGACGTCAATTTCTCAAATAAGTGAAAATTTTCTAGGAGAAAGTTGTTGAAAATTGGTAGGAGTGTAGCTGGAGAACAGATATACAATCTGGTTAAGATAGATTGTGTTTTCATCAAGCGGTTTATGCGTTACATTCATTTTTGTGATGATAAATTTTTTTTATTTGCACATACTTAGTGCAAAAGCATTGTTAAATTTTTAGTTGAATAACCAGGGAAGATCAGGTGTTACAACTTTGTAGAGATGTTGCTTGAGGGCTAAATTGCATCTGGAATTTGTTTGGGATTTTTTGGTGGGGCCAATTGGGAGTATTGGCCTTCGAAAGATCTCGAATTCACATAGATTTGCACCCAAGTTTTTTTAGTTGTTTCTCGCAGGTCGTAACTCGGCACATAGACCTTCTCTTCAGTTGAATTTTGGAAGGAAGGAAGATCTGATGTCCTCTACATTCTGGTTGAAGTAGATTGGCATTTGTTGTAGGAATAATGGAAATATGGTTGTTTGAGTGCTTGCAGCCCAATTTCACAACTTTTGGCTATGGCAAATTAAGGATTTCACTGGAAATTAAACTTCTAACTAGTGAGGAGCACATTTTTGACTTGTTGTGGTGGGTCATTTGGACAAGTTGAACCATTGCTCAACTATGTGGTTGAGTTGAGTATTCATTTCTAGTAGCAAAGTGGAGCGAAGTGGGAAGATTTGAAGTGAAATAAAAAGTAAGCAAGCTTGTTTACCAAGCACGTACCTTGGAGATCTGGCAGGGTCATCACTCAGATCAAGTTAGGTTACCTATACCCATAGATTACAAGATATATTTTAGGGTTAAAGCGGGCACGAGGTCAACGGTACTTAGTGGTGATTCAGTTTGAGTACCAGGTTTGGTGATTAAGTCATCACGGAGCAATTTGGTGGTCTTGTGGGGGACCATGGTGGAGTTACACATAATGGGTTGATGTGATTTTCATGATTGATGATTCTCCCACATTGGCCCATATGTTTGCTTTGTTTGAGAAAATAGAGCTCAACATGGTGGAGGATAGGGTGATGACATTTGGATTCAGTAGAAATACAACTACTACTTCTCATGGACAACAATCCACCTCACAACCTCATGGTGGTGGTGGTGAGAATCATGGAGGTCAAGGACGACCCTATTCAGGTTTCGAAAAAACAAGTGCACATAGACCATTATCTTCATTCATTAATCAACAACGAGGATAATCTTGTTGGACATGTGGTGCTCATATTTGAAGGGATTATCCACAGGAGTGTGGTGGACGGACTTTGGCTGATGGATCTCAGTTAGCACAAGTTCAGTGTGATAATTGTGGCCAGGTCGACCATCTTCATGAACATTGTTTTGACCTTTACCCAAAGTTGAAATCAGGTCGTGGTGGAGCAGCTCATAAAGGTCGTGGTGGTGGAGGTGGTGGAGGTGGTGGGGGTGGTAGAAGTACACCAACGGTTTCGACACCTCATGCGGCCACTCCTCCCCCTACGACAAAAGCAATTATGGCTGCTAGGATTGAACAGTTGGAGCAAAGGCTTGCTACCATGGCAAGTCTCAAATATCGATCACATTTAGGAGGTAAGGCTCCCACATCTTATGGGGGAGATGATCTCTTTTATATGGTTAATGTAGCACAAATTGAGGCGTCTATTGGAGTGACAAGAGGCGTGACTCAAGCCTCGGAGCCACGTGGGGCAACTATGGAGTTAGAGCCACAAAGGGGTGAAGTTGGTAGATAGGCCAGGCTTCCCCAGTCATTCTTATTGTTTCAGGTGGTTAGGACTCCTTCCATGGTTCCTACACCACCTATCGAGCTAACAATGGGGCCAGCAACATCGACATCACATGTAGTGGACACATATGTATCATCGAATGCAATGTTGCAGATGGTGACTTCAGTGTTGAGATCCCCATCATTTTCAGCTAGTGATTTGATGGCGTTAGGAGCTGACTTAGCTCTTATATCTCAACTAGCAATTGCGTTGTGTGAACATGGGAGTGTTACTACTACGAATGTCGAGGTGTGTGAAGGTGTGGATGCGAGGCAACTTGTGGCGGGGGATGTTAATGTGGAGCAACCCATGATATCAGGTGTGGATAGTCCTTGGCAAGTGGCAATGGCTAAAATGGACGCATTACCAATTCGGCCAACCATTGATTATGAGAGGCTTACACCTAATGTATGTATGTTGGACAACCGGAGTGGTATTTTCCGGTTGGTGAGTCCTATAGGCCAAGTGTATAAACCATATTGGGTTTTGTTGGATTAATCTGGTGCCCAACCTTTGATGTTGGGGAAGGCAACATGTATTGGTTTGAGTATTTGGAGGTTAAAGCTTGAGTCATGCCCATTCCAAATTCAAACATCACTTGGTGGAGCCAGTGATAGGTCTCACTTCATGACATGTGAGAGATTTATTAATGAAAATGAGATCAAATCATGCGATTGATAGCTCTAGGTTGGGAGTGACTGTTGTTACAACAGCTAAGTTGTATGATGTACTAGTTGGAGGTGTCATCTTGTATCCGAGGGGTTTTCAAATGGATTATTGGATGGAAACATCAACTGGTTGACAGTGTCGCAACCCCACTTTGGCCAAGTGTGGGGGTGAAGCCCAACACTTCCAAAGTTGGGGATTTGGAGTCCTCCGGGACTCCCGAATGTTTAGAGTTCAACAACAAGGAGCAAAACACCTCGCATTGGGGTGTTCATGGTGTCATTGAAAAGTCTTGAAGTGTAAATGTCGAAAATGTCCTCGCATTGGTCATTTGGACATTTGCAGCCCAAGTTATGGACAAAAGAAGGGCCGGGAGTCAAACTGGCAGTTTGACTCCCGACCACTAAAAGTCGGGAATCGACCTCTTTCCGACCTTCGAATTGAAAGTGCAATATGTCGTTGGAAAGATCTTGACAAGGGTTACAAGTTTAGTTTAGACCTTATTGCGATCAGACTTTGCAGTCGGGAGTTATGAGCTCCCAAATTCCCAAGACTCCAACCGGGACAATTTCGGGACAATTTCGGGACTCCAACTTGGGAGTCCCGGGAAAAATAGCCATTTGGATGTAGTCTTGGTGGGGCATCGCAGGGTGAACCCCTTACGGGGAGGGAGGCAACAGCCCCATCAATCATTAGAAAAATTGATAAAGTACAAGGGGGGGAGCAGGCGCCAAGAAATGGCAGCCTTGCCCTCCCCAAAGATGCGGCCATGAAGCCACTCAGTCCTTAAGGCATACTCAATGCTATTCTGATTGTCCTGGGTCCTATCCTGGCTAGAGGATCTAATGGCCTTCCAGGTGGCCATGCCCACCTCCGCCATAGCCTCCCAAGATTGGAGCAGGACCCTTTTGAGGGAGTACTGGCCATCAAAGTGCCTTCGGCATCTTTCAGACCATAAATAATAGAGCAGAAAGCTCCTAAGAATGTCGAGGGGTTGTTTCCGGTAGGAGAATCCTCCGGGGTGGTAGCAATGAAGGTCCGGGGGGTCGTCCTCTTCTTCGAACACGGACTCCCCAAGAAGAACGAAGGGCCAGGTAATGGAGAGGCGGTTGGGCGCCTCCCATTCGCCCTAGACCCTGAGGAAAGCACTCCAGGCCTTCTGGGCTGAGGTGCATTCCATGAGGCAGTGTCGGGCAGACTCTTGGAGCCCCTGGTCGCAGCCTTTGCAGGGGGCCTGAATTCCCATGGTTTGAAGCCAGGTGCCCACCGACAGCCCGTTGTTGAGGGTCAGCCAGGTGAGCGCTCCAACTTTGCGAGGATGCGCATTGTGCCACATTCTGGCAACGATCTGGGCAACCGTCGAGTTGTGCAGACCCAGGCCCTGGATGAAGGTGATGATGCTGGGGGGGTGGTGTTTTTTCCTGGCATTCTGGTACCCTCTCTTGGAGGAGTATCCAAAGAAAGGAGCGTCACCCATGTTGCGCGTCGACTGCCATAGCCAGTCCCCCGGATCCCACGGAAGACCAGAATTGATCCAGATTCAAAGATCCAGTAGATCGGAGGTTTTTTACCTGGCGGGAACAGATCCTTGGCGAGCCTGAGCGTGGTTCCATGACCGTCTTGGGCGAGAACTCTGACAGGTTCGTACCCCTCAAAGGGAATGGTGGTATAGTGTGAGCTAATAGCTTGAACTCGGCCAGCGCTGGACGATTTCCTGAACTCCTTGGCGCTGGCTGTGGTAAGGTTTGTGTCGGTGATCTGGTACACCCACTCCGGTGGGGCGGTCTGGTCAGCTTCCTTCTTGCTGACCCAGTCTCCTATGAGTGGTTTGCTGCTAGAGGTGGCCGGGTTCCAGGGAATGCTGGCAACGATGAGGTCCCTGTTAAGTTTATTACTGGCGTGGGAGTTCATTCCGAGAGCTGAGAGATTTTTCCAAGAGTTCGTCTCTGGGTCCCAGAAGTCTCCAACTCTGGAGTGGCCAGCATTCACAAGAGCATTGCCCTCACTCCTGCCACTAAGCCCTAGGGGTTTGCTGTCCTGGTTTGTTATGAGAGGATTGCCAAAGATCGGTTATCTGAGCACTTCGGCAGCGTTGGTCGACTCCATCTTGCTTAAACCCGGTCTGACATTCATCCAAGCACTGAGGATGCTCTTCCACAGAGAGGTCGGAGGTCTCTTGAGCTTCTTGGCTGCGAACAGCCAGTTGATGTCTTGCGTGGCTGGGCCCATCCCGTGCACCGGAAGCATGACCTGGTTGGCCTTATGTCTCAGGAGTTCTTTCTTGGGCTCTCCTCCCGGTTCAAGACCCCTGATGAGGAGCTTCGCTAGGAGAGCCTCGGACTGAGTTTTTGGGTCGATGTCACCATACTTGAACCAGGTGGCAGCGCTGAGATGGTGGTTTTGAACCACTTGCTCTTGCAAGGAGTCCGTCAGGTGGCCTTGTGCCACCGAGAGGATGTCCTGAACTGGTTCATCTTCCGGGTTGCTCTGCAACTGGATCTCTGCCAGGCGGATTTTGTGTTGCAGTTCTCTGATTCGGGCTCCTTTTGCCCTCCTCTTTTCTCTCGTTAATCTGCCATTGCAAGCAAGTACCCTCTTGGTGGCTGCCTCCAACCAGCCGGGCCAATTTGCATCTAGGCTGGGTGGAGGTTGGGTGCCTCTCCAGGCATCTAGGATGGCAGCTCTGCTCCTGTCCTCCCTTAGCAGGGTTGTGTCAAAGTACTTGACAGCAGTGGGCGTAGAGGAGGGGCGTCCCCAGATTGTTATGACGAGGGGGGAATGATCGAAAACTTTCCTCATGGATGGGGCGGCTTCTATTCCTCCTCCCCTGGCATCCAGTTCCTGTAAGACAAGGAACTTGTCTATCCTGGAGACAGCCGACCCCTGGCCTTTCCTCCCGTTGTCAAAGGTGTACTCCTTTTTTGACATTTTCCTGAAGCTGTCCAGGGTCCAGGCGTCTAATAGTCCGTATTGTAAGGTTAGGTGGTGCCAGGAGGCTGCCTCTCTTCTGTGCATCCTCCTTTCCCCGGCCTTGCCTCTGGCCTTCTCCTCTTCCATGTGGTTGAAGTCACCTCCAATGATAACATGTTCTGTTGTGAAGTTGGCCTCCCCGATTTTTTTCCACAGAGTGGCTCTGTCTCTGGATGTCCTCGGCGCATAGGTGTTGATGATGGACAGCTCAGTGCTGTCGGGGAGGTGGAGGGTCAAGAATTGTGTCCTTTCCTCTGTTATGATTCCATCCTCTTTGACAAGAGGTGCCGTCACCGTGTCCACCAGGATGGCAGTCCCGGCACTAATTCTTTGGGAATTCCCCATTGGGATTCTGGGGTTCCAGAATGCTCTCCCTTGCCAGAACTCAATTCCTTTCGTTGAATTGGTCGTCCCTTGCTCATCCAAGTGGTGTTCCTGGATGAGCAGTATCTGGGGCGGGTTCTAGAGGGAAGACAACCATGTCTTGATGAGCTTCTGTTTGGTCGACTCCCTCCCTAGCCCTCTAACGTTGAGGGAGACAATTGTGAGAGGTCATTCAATCATGTGTTGGGGGCGCTTGGGCGGCCTGTTGGCCGATCGATCCCATGTGGTGGTCTTGGACAGCCTCTGAGTTAAGTTGGGCTCCCTGGACTACTTGTCCGTCCTCAAAATTGAGAGAGGTAGCCACTTGCCGAGGCTCCAATTTGGAGAGATCCAGCTTAATGAACCTTTTCTTCCTGATAGCTTGGGGAGATACCATTTGGCTGGCGAATTCGCTCATGCGCACTTGACGTTCTGTGCTGACGGGGCCGGACTTCAGGAGGAGGTTGTGAGCCGGGCCTGCAAACTCTATATCGTTGTCCATGACCGTCAGAGAATTAGAGGTTCTCCACTGGAGGTGTTTCTTGTTTTGCACACTAATGGCGCTGGAGCCGGTGCTAATGTGTGCTAGGATTGTGCACTCCCACCCTCCTCTGTTCTTATCCTCCTGCCAGCTCCATTCCAGGGAGAGACAGTCTTTGAGGTTGAGGTTGAACCTAAGGATTTTGTCTTCAAGCTCTAACTCGATACTCCGAGTGATGTCCTCTAATGCGGACGCGTGGGGCCATTCCTCCTCTGACGATCCCGTGATTCTGATACTAAGCGGGAGGCCTGGTAGGGCATTGTTTTTTGCAAAGATCAATAGCTCCTTTTGGGCATTTTTCTCCCTTGACAGGACCGGCCAGATCCTCGCTCTGGCGTGTTCCTGGCCCGGGGGAGGCAAGATTCCGAGTGAGGTGAAGTAGGAGCAGTGCATATCCGAATGCATTCGCTTCCTTCTCCCTCTTGGAGTTACATCGTGACCAGGGGAGGGGGTTGGGGTCTGGGGCAGCGCCTGTCTTGGAGAGGTGATCCTCGGTGTGTGCTTTTTCCTCCCCTGGAAGGACCAACTCTCCTTCAATTCCCCTAGATTGTCCTTCCCTTCTTCGGCTTCTGGATTGTCCACCTCCAGGGCCGCGAAGGGATTGGTGCTTGTGACTGGCTGTGTGCTCAGAAGGCTGCCAGCATTCTGAAAGCCAAAGTTTGGTTAAGCCTTGGATTTGCGGATAATTTCCAGTTGTCTACTGAGTTCTTGACCGATACTGATGGGCTTGAGCTCTGGGAAGCTTGCCTGCTCAGTCATGACGTAATCAGCTTCCGAGCTCCCTTGAGCTTCAACATTGTTGAAGCTTTTTGGTTGGGGATTAACTCTAGGAGGTTTGTCTGATCAACTGTCAATGTTTGATTCGGTGGGGTGCTCTAGTCGGTTGCGGGCTTCTGAGTGCACCGGATTCATCCGGTTGCGTGCTTGGGTGCTCTCGACTTTTTGAGATCAGGGTAGTCTGCTCCCCTAATCTTGCTTGGAATGAGGAGCTCCTCCGTCTGATTGCCTTCGGGCTGGAGCCCTTGTGGAGGGGGGTCCAGCAGACGATGGTGCCCCTTCCCAAGGTTTGTTTCTGCTGGTGGTGCAGGCCCGGGCATGGTGACCGAATATCTTGCACTTTCTGCATTGATTCGGGAGGCCAGAGTACAGAATTTTCTGCGCTATCATGTCGTCAGTCCCGGCTCCTTCCGCCATCGACGGTATTCGGATGTACCCCGGGAGCTTAGAGATGTCTTTCAATTCAATTGTAATCAGAGGCCCTGCGGGCCTTTTGATGTACGACTTTGCTGGTTCAATTTCTAGTACCTCCCCGACCTTGTTGGCCATAATGGTCAGGGCTTTGGTGTTGCGAAATTGCTCGTGGACGTCAGGGAATTGAACCTTGATTGCGTGGGTGAGTTGAGCTTTGGCTCCCTGGGAGCTTGCGTCGAAGTTCGGGATGTATCTCGAGAATGAGAGGCGCAAGTCATTCCATTCCACAGCAGTTAGGCGCCGAGTGGCTTTGGCTCCCTCCTCGTTTTCGAACAAGATTTCGAAGTAACCTCTTGTAAGGAGGGTGGTCGAGACCGGGGGGGCCGGAAGATGTAATTTGAGGCAGTCGAGTAACATTTTGAGGGTTGCTCTGCCTCTGAGAGTTCTGCCGATTACGGTTCATCTTGCCTTCTTGGCCGCGTTTTTTCGCATTGTGGACACCAATTCCTTTGGAAAATCCGCCTCAATTTTCAAGTTATAATCGACTGGCGATGGGCCTTGGGATGCTTCCCCATCGGGGGGAGCAGCACCTGACTCGCTGCCTGGTTGTGCGATCAGAGTATGGAGGGAGGGGGTCTTCACTGAACTAATCGAATCCTTGCGCTGAGTGCCTCTCTTCCTCGGCGTTTTTGCTCCGGCGACGGAGAGGTCTTCCCTCTCCGACTACCTGGCATCAGCAGCAATTTCCGAGGACTTCAAGCCTCTTCCCGAACCTGCTGAGACAGAAGAGGAATCTGACTTGCGAGGGGGGGGAGAGACTCCTTTCGGAGGTACCTGATGGGTGCGCAGACCTTCAGCTCCTTCGATCGAGTTCTCCAGGATCTTCGGCGCGACTTCCAGCAGAGCAGATGCCGAAGGTGACCGTTGGAGAAGCACTCCTCGAGGTCCGCCTTTGCCATCTCTCCTGCGCATGGAGGCATGCGCTTCCTTGCTTATTTGCTGTGGTCTTTGCCGATCTTGGGGTGCGATCGAGTTGGTCTAAGGGGTGCACAGTCCGCCCGAGCTTTCGATCCTTCTCTCCGGAGGAGGGGACGCAGCGATACCCAGGGAAGCAGTTGGCAGAAGTGGCTGTTGGAGAGGCTCTCCTTGCGGTCCGCCATCATTCCTGAGCAGGGAAGCTTGCGTTTCCTCGCTTGCTTGCTGGGATCTCGTGCGATCCTAGAGAGCGACCGAAATCGCCTGGTTCGAGCTCGCGATCCTTCCCTCCCCGTGAATTGTTTCCTCAAGATGAGGAGAGATTGTTGAAAAAGGAGATTCTTTGAGCTCTGGCGATGCCAAAACGAAAGAGCCGTTGGCTGTGAGTGAGTTTTTCCCGCTCAACAGGGAGGAGGCTCGGGTGGGCCCGCCTTTTCTTGGACTTAGTTTGAACTTGCTGAGTCCCGGCCGAGTTCCCCGTCCCGCTTTCCTTATCCTGTGAGCTACTAGAACAAACTCCTCTAGCTTGGCGATCTGTGAATCAGCAGCATCTGAACATATTTCCATCATCTCAGGGAGAAAACGCTTAAGAATCTACTGAAAAATGGTGCATTCGGACAAGGGGATCATGGTCTACTCTGATATACACACAGGCAGCAGAGAGCTCCCATCGCCCGCGCGCGGGGCGTCGCAGAAAATACTATATGGGGGAAGGTGGTGGCTTCCCCCGAGTCCGGGCCGTGGTGTGTCTTATGGTCCAAAGTGCCCGTGGCTTGTCCCAACACCCAAGGGTGTCCCGGAAATGTGAACTAACCACTTTGTGGTTTGTTTTGATGCAGATTCAAGCTTGATCTACTAAACCTTCTTCCTAGTCTATCCCGAGACTTCTAGCACGCCCCTCTACCTTTCTATAGTGCTGGAAGTCGGGAGCGCCTTCCGAGTCCCTACTTTCCGCAACTACATTTGGTGAACCCTCAAGTGGGTTCACCCCGGGACTTGGGAGTGCGTCAAGCAGTCTGGGGATGGACGAATGAGCCAAGTGCCTATGAGATTTATTTCTAAAGTTCGACCATGAGGGTCTCCCCCAGAAGTGTTGGCATCAATTGTTGTTATTAGTGGAATGGTCATTTGGCCAGGTGACTTGTTGGAAGGCAACATTTCAACCATTGACACTCTGGTTTACGAAGATATAGAGGAGGTTTCTAGTTTTGTTGTAGTAGTGTCCTCTTCATTGGATGTTCCACTTTGGCGTTTGAATGGGGTGTTATAACAGGATGTCGATCGTTTGGTATTATAGGCTTGGCGTGAAACTTTTGTGCTTGTGGGGAAGAGGAGGTTCCACAACGGACTCCCATTTTTGGTCATGTTGGGTTATCTCCATTGGATACTACACCCATTGCGTGGGAGTACCCTTCCGAGGGTATTTGCATGTTGGATCTATTTAGTGGGATCAGCACCAGTTTAGCAACAGTGTTTCAGGCAAGTATTCCGATTCGAAAGTACTTTTACGTGGAGAAAGATGAGATCGCGAGGAGGGTTTCATCGTACCATTTTGCATTATTGATCCAACAATCCCCTGAGTTATTACCAAAGTCGGCTATTTGAAGATATCACAGGCTTTGCCATCAAACATTGCATTGTTGGGGGTGTAGGATGTGAGCCATATCGACATGGCCATGGCTAGTAGTCTCAATTTTTAAGAATTGCGTTAAGGATATTCAAGTGGGATGAGGTTATTAAGGATTTTTAACAACTTTGTGTTAGAATAAGGGTTGATGAATGCTCACAGGTGTGGAGGGGTTGTTTTTTTTTTCTGAAATATGATATTGGTTGGGTTAGTTATTTTCTTCAACAAAAAGTTGGTAAACCATAGTTTTAGAACCTCAGCGGCATAATTAGGGGTGATAAATCTCTAGAAGGTTAGGGGGAAAAAAACAAACACCAAAATTCACAATGTGTAACAAAACATTGATCTTATTATAGTATTTAACGAATAGCAAGGATGTTAGGGATTTTTGAAGTAGGCGAGAGGGGGTCAATGAAAGGCCTAATAGAGATAAAACAATCTTCAAGCGTAGGGACATAAGATTAATTCAAATCAACTTAATGATTAAATAGATAATATGATAGTGTGCCAATGGTACTAGGAGTTTCATAAGGACTGAAACATTTATTTAGATCATGAATAAATTCAACAAGGAGCTACAAGTACATGTTAAGTCTTGGGCTATGCCATAGTGATAATTCATAACTACAAAAAATCTAGAACGCGTCGAATGGTACGAACTAGGTAGTCCACCTTGCTATTAGGAGGTAGTTGACAAATCGAACCATGCAACCAATGATAATGTCCAACGCCATGAACTGAAGACCAAGCAAAAATTGAAGTGTCTTTGGTTTCATAACAACCTTCACAGATAGTTTTAAATTTGTCACCAGAAGCAAGGTCGACTTGTAACAAGATCACTAGGGTGCGGGAGTTTAGCGAAATACGATAGTACAAGGTTCAAAGGGGTTCAACTTTAAGACAAATGCATAGTTCTTGAGGTTCGGGTTGTTCATCATGACGTTAGAGTCAAATTTAAAGATGACTCTACGGGCAATTCTTCATTTGCTTGTGCAGCTTAAGGCCCATAAGATGTGACAATGTGTGACACCATAATTTCAAGGAAGAGAGGAAATATCTTCAACAAAATCAAATTAGTAATGAAAGTGGGGGGGACTTGTGACATCAAGATATGTGATCGTAATTTATAGGCCAAAAAAAAGGAAGGGCATGCGTAAATAATGGCCTAGGACCATGGTAAGGTAAAACCTAATGTCAAAGGATAAAAAATGAAGGTCTAAGTGAAGTTACTTGGGGGGAAAATGGGAAGAGGCAGAAAAGAACCTTCTCCTTTTCCTTCCATTGGCCACCAAACTTTGGATCTACCTTTACCTTTCTTCTCTTTCGCTTTAAAAGGCAGACTTGGATGATCGAAACTTCTTCATTTCCCCAGACATAATTTTCAATCAATCTTGAAAATACTTGTTCTTACAAGCTTCTTGAGGAAGAAAAAAATGATCAACCTTGGTAGTTGAGAAAAATAAGGAGAATAGAATGGAAATCTTGTAATAGTTTTGGAGGAGTGGAAGTGAGTAGTGATAGTATTGAAAGGTTAGAACTTTAGAGAAATCTCACAAACCTTCTCAAGTTTCATAGCATAACTTTTCACTGGTTTAGCTGAAGATCCTGAGATTTGGTAGGTTGGTGCACTTAGTAGTTGGCTTTCTAAGGAGTTAAGGCAAGCCAGATTTGAACAACCTATGTGTTAGAATTAATATTTCAAGTGATTACTAGTTGTAACCAAGTTGAAAATGGTGTTGAATCCATAAAAGTTTGTTTAGAGGGATGGCAATTTAACATAAGGTTCTAAGATTTGGAATGTTTGAGTCTATAAAATATATCTGTCGGTGTTAAGTCATGAATGATGCATAGGTAGCAAGGTACTTAATTTCAATTATGACACAATCTAACATCTAGAAATACACATACATTTTTCCTTCATTGATAGCATTTGTGTTTTCAAACATAATCACCTTGTAGAACTGGAAGTAGAGGGACAAAAGTTGCCTCACACAAGACCTTGCGAGAATTGTTCCTATTGATTTGGTGATTGCTAGCAAGTGACGCACTCCCAACTCCTTGAAAGACTCAAATGTGAATTTAAGTAGAAAACAACGGAAGAAAGAAGAGTCAAGGCACATTCCCTAGCTCACAGCAATGTGAGGGATAGAAGGCGTGTTGAAGCTCCGGGATGGGATTATGAAGAGTTGACAAGCTTCACTCAGTCACACATGCCTGCATAAAACCCACACAAGGTGGTTAGTGCATAGTTGGAGCACTTTTGGTACTAAGACGAGCCACGGGAAACATAGACACACAAGATTCACCATGGCCCGGACTTGGGGGAAACCACCACCTTCCCCCTTATAGTATATTTTGCACCTCTCCACATGGCCCATATCCAAATGGCTTTTTGTCCCGAGACTCCCAAGTGGGAATCGCCCAAGTTAAGACTTATGTAACTTTGGAGCCCCATACCTTTGCGAGCAAACGAATAAACCTCAGATTGAGATGTAATCTAAAGCAAAGTTGTAGCCCTTGTCGAAAACTTGCCAACAATATGTCGTACGCTATCTACAAATAAGTAAATCGGGTCGATTCTTGACTTTTTTTGGTCGAGAATCAAACTGTCGGCCTTTCTTTTGGCCATAACTTGTGTTTCATATGCCCAAATGAGCAATGCAAGCCCATTTTAAACATCTACGCTCCAACAGCTTTCCAATGATATAAAGAACGCCACAAGCCATTGAGTTTCAACCCTTGAAATTACTCTCTAAAATTTTGGAAGTCCATTGGAACTCCATCTCCCAAAGTGGGAATTGCCTTGGGAGTGTGAGGGATCACTCCCTCACACTTTTCTACACTCCCGGGAGTATGTGATGTGACTCCCGGGCCTTTTCTTGGCCCGCGCCTTTGCAACCCCTTGGCCTTGGTTGTGAGCCCAAAGCTAAGGTTGCGACAGGATGGCCATGTTAGGGTCATACTCGGGCTGGTCGTGGTGAGGGATTACATGACCCTCGATCTTGTATGTTTTGGGAGATGTTACGAGTGTTACACCATCTTTAGACACATCAGGCACGTGCTCCCGCATACATTCTATAGAATGTACCTTTGTTGGGTGATATTAAGTCTCATGTGATGGCGAGTGTACACAAGATCTGATCTTGGATTGGATGCAGCGAGGGTTGGTTTAGGGGTTTATTAGATGCAGCAAGAGTTGGTTTGCGTGTTCATCGTCCACAATTGTGGTGGACGAACTTGTTGCCGAAAGAGGTGTTGAGACAAGCATATGAAATAATGTTACGATCTTTTCACCTCATAATGGATAATATCTTGGATATTAGGTGACATTCTCAAGTGGTTAGAGTTGCTGATAGGTCACCCATGGTAGTGGTGAACCGAATGGGACAGCCTAGGATGGCATTAACCACATTTGTCAGTTTTCCACTGTCACATGCCTATAAGGAGAGTGGTCCTAGGCTTGTATGGGATATTTGTTCGTAGTGGTTGGTGGAGCCCAATGTCAATGAGAGAGAACGTGCGATGGGGTTTCCTACAGGAGTGACATCGGTCCTTTCTATTTTTGAGGCTTCACATCGACAGGTGTTGGGTCAAGCTATGGACTTGAACTGCTTGACTTGGATTGTTAGCCTTAATATGGCTAAGCAACATCGGCTTAAAACCACATCTGTAGTAGTTATACCTCTTGTGAGCTCGTTGCCCACCATGACGGTAGAGGCATCGGCTGGGGGCAAGGAAAGTTGTACTTTTCATCCTTGGAGAACATGGGATGTGTTGGGAGAGCATGTGGAGGTTGTGGCCCATGTTGTTGGAGGAGTTTGTTGCTCCAGGGGTGTTCCATTGGGTGACATGGAGGAGCGTGTGGCTGCTCCGAAGGTTATTGCGTAGTAATCCCTGGCATTGTCCTCTTCTTCTAGTGTGTTTAACAAAAAAACTTGGGGGCCATTGATAGGGCCCAAGCTAACAAGAGGAAAAAGGCGACGGTTGATGTAATTCCTGGAAGCATATAGGAGTTGTTTTGCCTTCAATATGAAGGAATTAGGTGTTTTGATTGGACCTAGTATATGGTTTGAATTGGTTAGTGACACGCCAATATTTCGTCGTGCCTATAAATACAATGATATGGAAAGGGACTTGATTCGGAGTCGGACATTGGATCTATTAGAGGTTGGATTAATGGAGTTATTGCATAGTGAATATACATCAGCCATTGTCATGCCTACCAAAAAGGATGTACATGGCAACTACACAGATAGGTGAATGTGTGGAGACTATCGTCTTATGAATCGACAAACTACATTTGATAAGTATGCCATGCCTACACCTGATCTTTGATTTTGTGGGACATGCGAAGGTCTTCAGTACACTTGATCTTCAAGTAGGGTACCATCACTTGCCAATTTAAGAGGAAGATAAGGCCAAGACTGCATTTTGGGGCATCAACTTCAAGGCAAGGATTGTTTGTATCAGTGGACGTTCTTACCGTTTGGGTTAAAGAATGCGCCTGCCGAATTTCAACATGTGATGGATAGGATTTTAGCAAAGTTGGATTTTGTCCAGTGTTATATCGATGATATTGTGGTATACAATAATACCTTGGAAGAGCACTAGATTCATCTACAGATTGTGTTTAAGTGGTTGAAGGCACATGGCCTACGTTTAGATCTTGGGAAGTGTAAGTTCTTCTAGGAAAGTGTGAGTTCTTCTAAGAAAGTGTGGAGTATCTAGGTCATGTGATCTACCTAGGTGGTTTGGGAGTGCAACAAGCCAAGGTGGAGGCTATTGCACATATTCCACATCCCACGGATGTGAGTAGGGTTCATGCTTTCATGGGATTGGCGAACTACTACCGTAGGTTTGTCAAAGGCTTTAATGCGATGGTAAAGCCTTTGAACATGTTGTTGAAGTTGGATGAGGAGTGGCAGTGGGGCGATGAGCAGGAGCGAGTTTTTGTGGAGCTCAAGGCCAAGTTGGTTGTGGCTCCCATCTTGAGGAGACTTATTAGGGGGCGTCCATTCCAACTACACACCGATTAGAGTGTGTTGGGACTTGGAGCGGTGTTGACATAGTGTGATGATGAAGGGAAAGAATTTGTGGTACCTTATGCAAGTTGTTCAAATAATGCAACGGAGTCATGTTATAGTCCATACAAAGGAAAGTGTTTGGCAATGGTGTGGGCTGTTGCACACTTTAGGTGTTACTTGTTTGGCACATAGTTTACCTTTGTCACTAATCACCAGCTGTTCAAGTGGTTGATGGAGTTCGATAAGCTTTCAGGAAAGCTTGCACGGTGGGCTTTTATCTTACAAAAGTATGACTTCTAAGTGGTGCATAGACTTGGAGTTGCAAACCTTGATGCCGATGGGTTGAATAGGATCCCATGCACTAGCTAGGAGGATAATATGGAGCTAGATGGCATGGCGAGGTTGATGAGGATATGGTGCTAGGTTGGCATGCATCGGCCTTTTTGTGCTTGTTGGGTGTAGACTCTAGTATGGAGGGCCACATGACATTTTACTCTATTCAAAGGGTAGATGGCCAGTCTTCAAATCCTAAGGTTGGGGATGGTAGCATTGATCACCATGATGTTCATGATGATACATTGGTGTTGGAATTTTTACGGACCAAGATGGTGCCATGTATGGTGACTGCCAAGGAAAGAGACCGTGTTTTCCAACGAGCTAGGAGGTATTAGTTGAAAGGGACACATATACTCCGAGTGTGGGAGGATGGTAGGGTGTAGATTGTACCACATCCAGCCCAAAGAGGACGTATTGTGCGGCATGCCCATGAGGAGTTGGGGCATTTTGGAGTAAAGCGGACATATAACTTGTTCCTAGGTTAATATTGGTGGCATGGTATGCACACTGATGTGCAATGATTGGTGTCACATTGCATGGTTTGTGATAGGGCAAGGGCATCATTCAATGCCCCTACACCACAGTTACACCCTTTGCCTATTATGGGGTTGGGTTATCGCTAGAGTTTGGACTTCACGAGACCATTACCATTGACGGTACGACACAATAAATATGTGTTGGTGATGGTGGAGCACTTCTCCAAGTGGATTGAGTTGGTGCCATCCCCTGACAAATCCAGCGAAGGAATAGCGTATGCATTCCTTGATAGGGTGCTTAGTCATTTTGGTGCACCAACTAAGGTGTTGACCGATTAAGGTACAGAGTTTTAGGGTGAGTTTCATGTCTTGAGTGACAAGGTGTTGATTGATCACCGAACCACACGTCGAGATCATCCTAAAGTAAATGGTTTAGCCGAACGTCTAGTATAGACAATGAAGAGGGCATTATGCAGAAGGGCCACTTAGGGGATTAAGATATTTAGTCACCATGGTTGGCCACAGGACATTGATGCAGTTATCAAACATCCTTGGCATCCTTCTCACCTTACTTTTTATTGTACGACCGAAATCTGGACTTACCAACAACAATTCATCGTGAGTCTAGTGAAGTGGTGAACCTTGATGACTTGGAGATGTGGTTAAGGGTGTGTTCTCAACGTGCAAAGCTCTTTTGAAAAGTTATGCCAACAACATTTGAAAACCTTGCCATTGCTCAACACATGGATACATTGGGGTATGCAGTTATCTGGGGTGGAGGTTATCAACCATTGATTCGTAGGTTCCATATGGGGGACTATGTCTATTTGTAGCAAACTGCACCAACGACGTTGGATATAATGACAAGTCGCATTATCTTTACAAATGCGAAAGGTGTTAGCTTCTGGAATTCTCATGTTGAAGGGTCGTGATGGTGTTGTTTAGAAGGACCATGTGTGTAATTGTGCGCCATGCCACTTCCCAAATGTGGATGGCATAGTTGACCCAAGTTTAACAATGGTACGAGCCAGCTTAAGGTGTATGTTGTGTGGGTCTAAAGGTGGAGTAGCCCATATGTTGGTGTGTGATAGATGTTTTAAGGGTTGGCACATGGCATGCATGACTCCACCTATGGATGTTGATCCCGCTCGATGGTGTGTTTGTCTCGTTGTACTTTGGAAGGGTAGATGACTTGATCTTCACATGGTATGGATTGTAAATGGGTGACTAACGATGCGGCAACATAGCACTCGGCCTTTTGATTTGTGCACCCACGAAGATGTATAACATGTAGAAGATGTATAGGGCTACTTGGAAGTTAGAAGGACCTAACCACCAGTTAGGGGGGTGAGTTATGGTACACGAGTATTTGTGTATGCTCTTGTCCATGTTATGTGTTTGTGTGTGTATGTGAGTATGGTATATTAGCGATGTATGTTGTATGATAATATGTATTCGCATGATAGACTTTCTTTCTTTTTACTCTCGGTTTGGTGATTATACTCAAAGATACAAAAGGAAAAAAAAATGCAAAGTGTATATTTAAACATTAAATTATGTTTATAGTTGAAAACAAATAATTTGTCTCTTATGCATCATTTATAATTTGGAATTCATAGGTATGTTTTTAAAATTCAAGCACTACAAATCCTATAATTTTAAATTAAAACTATCACCCACCTAAACCAACTTTTAAGGATTTGACAATATATTCAACTTGACAACAAACCTTTAGTGACTCAAAACATTGTTCTTCTCATATATGTTATCCAAATCTAATTTGCATTAGTTCATTGCAAAGCTAACTACAAGGCGCACCTACCAAATTTCAAGTTTTGCACCCAAATCAATAAAAAGTTATGCCACAAACCTGAAAAGGTTTCACGAAAATAAAAAATTCCACTTAATAGCAAACCCCCAGTCACTTAAAACATTGTTCCTATCACACATGTTATCAAGGTCTAACTTGCATTAATTCATTGAAAAATTAATTACAAAGCGCACTTACCTACCAAATTTCAAGCTTTATAGCAAAATAAAAAAGAAATCATGTTATAAAATTCGAAATGTTTTATGAAATTTCTTTAAAATTTCAAGCTCCCAAAACTACCTCTATTCATTTGCATTCCATCAAAAATACTACTTTCATCCATCATGTTCTCCCTCTTTCCACCATCTATTGAGACTCATCATTTTTCTACTATTAAAGAAAGTCATAGGAACAAGCTTTCAAATATTGAAATCGAAAATTACGTCCAAAAAAAAAGTTCAAATGATCCAAATTCATGCCTTTAGAAAGAAAGAAAAAGAAATAGATGAAGAAAAAACCCTAACTCAGTGGCTTGTGAAAGGTTCCAATGTTTGGTGCCCTATGGAAGGTTTGAATGATTGGTGGCCCTTAAAAGGAGAAGGAAAAACATCTTTTTCACCTTTTTTCATTCCCCCCCCCAAAAAAATTTATTTAAATTTGTTTTTTCCATTAATTTTAAAGTTTACCTACCATGGTTCTAAACTGTTTATTTACACCTTTCCTTCTTTTTCCTTGACCTATAAATTATAATCACACATTTTAATGTACCAAGTCTTCCACACATTCATTGTCAAATTGATTGAAAATTGAATTTTTTTTCCTTTCCTTGAATTCATGACATCATGCATGACCACGTTTTATGGGCCTCAAGTTGCACAAGTGAATGAAAATTTGCCTCAAGAATCATCCTTATATTTGACATTAATGCAACATCTTTGTTTGAAAATCCTGAACTATGAAAGGTGCACCTTCATCTTGAAGTTGAACCCCCTCAAGCTTAGTACTATGACATTTTTTCGAACTCTCACACCATGGTGATTTTGTTGTAAATCAACCTTGCTTTTAGTGATGAACCTGAAATTTTTTACGAAGGTTTTTATGAAACTAAAGATACCTCCATCTTTGCATGGTCTTCAATTCTTGACGTTGGCCATTATCGTTGGTGCGTGGTCCGATTTGTCAACGACCTTCTAATAGCAAGTTGTTTTACTTAGTTCACACCATTTGACATATCTTGGATTTCCTGCAATTATGAACTATCACTATGGCATAACCCAAGACTCAACATGTAATTGCAGTTTTTCGTTAAAGTTATCCATAACTTGAATAAATGTCTCACTCACCATGAAATTCGTGTTGTGATTGCCACCTTATCACACTATTTATTTAAATGTTAAATTATCTCAAGTCAATCTTACGCTTATAATGTTTTAAAATTATTTCATCTCCATTGGACCTTTCATTGGCACCCCGTTCAACTATTTCACGAATTTCAAACATCCTCATTACCCACTAAATATTAAAACAAGACCAATGTTTCGCTAAACATTACAAATTTTGACATCTACTTTTAACCCTAACCTTTTAGATATTTATCACCCCTAATCACACCAACGAAATTTTTAAACTATGATTACTAATTTTTGTTGAAGAAAAAAAATTAACCTTACATCTCATTCATCTAATATCAAATTTCGAAAAAACAATCCCATGCAACCATGTGCACTTATCATTCTTTATTATAGCATGAAGCTCCTAAAACGCATAATAACCTTACCACACCCCGATATCCTTAATGTAACTCTTAAAAATTGAGACTACCGTACATGACTATGTCAGTATGGTTCACACCAATTTGGTTAACCTTTATTAGCCTTCCCTTCCAAGGCAAGGATATTGTGTTTAAATTCATTATAGAGTATAATAGTTTAATGGATTTTAGCCCCTAAATAATAATAAGTTTATTTTCATATGAGAATTTTTGAAATATGATATTTTGGCTTTTGTTGAAACTTGAAGTTAGTTATAGAGTTATAACATCTTGAAGGATTTCGGTTTCTTTTAGAGGATTTTTTAGAGATTATATTTTTGCATGGTGAAATATTTGAGTTTCAATAAAAAAAATTTGCCTTAAGAATTTTTAAATGTAAATGGCAAGGTCACAATGTGACACGTCCTTTGTTTAATTTCATTTTTCATTATTTTTATTGTGAAAAGAAAAGAAAAATGTGGGTTGGGATGTTGAAAAGCAAAATGTCTCGTTGAGGACGCATTTTGTTTTCCAAAATGCCCCCCCCCTTTTGTGGAGGACAGATTCCATTTATAACATGTCCTCCAAATAGTGTGAATTTTTTCCAATTATTTTATGTTGTGATAGCAAGTATTTTACATTATCATTATTTACACTAATATCGCATGTGCCAGTGGCCCAAGTATGAACACGTCAAGGGCCCAACTGATTCTTCTTTTCAAACTCAATTTTTGCAATTTGTTTGAATTTCTAGTCACAAAATCCATTCAAAATTCAATATCTTTCACACCTTAGCTCTAAAAATTGTGAAATAATTTTTTTTAAATTTGAATTTTCAAGGGCTTTTCGAGAACACTAAGAACACCCCCAAATTCCAATACACTTTTCAGTTTTGATTTTGTTTAATTTTCATTGAAAAAATGGTTCAATGATCAATAACATTCACATTGTGGCTCCAAACCTTCTCAAACCAAGTTGGTGCATCCCTATCCATTAAGAGCTTTCCAAAGATACAAACAATGTGGCATGAAACACCCGGGTTCAAGAGAGTTCAACATGACAAAATGAAACAAAATAAAACAAAACAAATTACCTTGTTTGATAGATAAATATTCACATTGTTTTATACCTTAATACAACAACAACTTCAACAAATGTATGTTAAATAATTGTTTTATTTTGAAGATTCAATGTTGGAAATTGAATAGTTCAAAATATTTTACATTTTCCTTCATAAAATCGTGTATTTTCAATGTTTTCACAAATAACATAATCAATCTCCAAGTTAGCAATGTACTACAATATTTGTTTCCTTCCCCATGCCCAAACCAAAAGGAGAAAAAGACTACCAAGGTTAATGGCCAATGTAAAACACTTGAAGAAATGTCTTAAATGTGTTTATAAGGCTTTTGGTGATTTTCTTGTGGTTCTCTCAAAGTTGTTTTGTTGATGACATTTATTTAAGTAAGGTAATTTCATGTTGCAATTTTTTCATGTGACGTATTGAATAGTATGGTTACCTAACTTGATGGGGTGATGAAGATGGCGATTTTTTAAAACTTGGTATTTGAACCATGTGACAATGTTGAATTTGTTAAAGGTGTAACAATGGTGTGAATGAAATTTAATTTGGTAGAAAGTTGGTGAACAAGAATTATGCAAAGTGAATTAAATGTGTGAATACATTGTAAACTAAGGAGAAATTTGTGTGTTTATATTTAAAAGCTAGCCTTTTATTGATTACATATTTTGATAAAGTAGTGAGCACCACAAAGCAAAAAGAGACACTAGTTTAATTCCATTCTAATTTCAATAGCAATGTTGAACATTGAAAACTAAAACTTTTCATTTTTTCTATAATTTTTTGCAAACCTACACAAAAATGGTAGAAGAAGAAATCAAGCCAAAATTCCAAAGTCCTTTTTAATTGAATTTTGGAACTCTTTGTCAACTTTCAAGTAGTATTCTAAATGTAAAACCTCATGCTCATTATTCAATGTTAAAGTAAATTTATCGAGTTACACAATTATAAAATATACGGTAATTAGATTATTGATATACATAATTCAAAAATAGTTTGTCATTTACACTCACAATTGTTTACAATTTGTGTTTTTTGGCCATTTGTAACTAAACTTTGAAAGATTTTTCACAATCACAATTTTATTGGCAAATTTTTCTTAATGTTTTTTGACATTCTTTCTTCAAATTACCCCTAAGATTCGTCTCACTACACATTCTTAATTATATCAAATATAACTCTATGGCCTATAATAGAATTCATGAAAACTACATTCATAGCTTTAATGACCTTTTAAATGAATCGTCTTCACATTTAAAAATTCCCATGTGTACGTATTTATTTAGTAAGCCTAAATTACCTAATAGGCCTAACTTAAACTAACCTAAGCTACCTAAATTAGCTACGTACTTACCTAATAGGCTTAAATAACTTAGGTTAGGTTACATATTTATTAAATATCCTAGGTTAGGCTACATACTTACCTATAATCTAAGCCTATTAGGCAGGTACATCGCTTAACCTAGGCTATTTAAGCCACTTAGGTTGATTAGGCATGTATATAACTAACCTAGGTTAAGCCACCTAGGCTATTAAGTAGCTAACTTAACTTAGTATTAGGTAGGTAGCTTAATTTTATACCTACTTAATAGGCTAGGTTGCTTATTTATTATGTTTAAAAAAATGTATTAATTATAGGTTAGTAGGTATAAACATAGACTTAGTATGTACTTATAATACTTAATAAACTATAACCTACATGTTACCTAAATATATGCATTTATTAATAGGTACCTCCTACCTACCTAGGTTAACCTACTTATAATTTACTTATTTGTGTAAGTATTGTAAAAAAATTCAAGTTCATTTAATGCAATATGTTGAAATTTTTTTTATGGAAGTTTATCACAATATGTTAGTCTGAAATCATGTTCATTATGATATGTTATCCAAAAAAAAATCACCTTACGGTGTGGTGGTGCATTGATTAAAAACTTGACTTTTCAATATGGAGGTGAGGAGTTCAAATCCCCACCCTTGCAACCTAGGTTACTTGGCTATTCATGTGACCTAATTATGTAGCCTAAGTTGTAACACCTACTAAATTAACCACCTAGTTTAAGCTACTTGGTCTAGCCCAGAGGGCTTGGTTTAGCCTAGGTGGCTAAGTTAGGTGGTTTAGTTTAGGTCTATGACATAAGGTTGGTAGGTACATAAACAAATTATTTTTGGCATTAATTATTATGTTTATTAATTAGGTAGGTAGGTAGTAGGTTAGGGTAGGGTAAGGTAGGTAAGGTAAGTAATTAGTTAATGAATATTGTCATATTCATTTTAAATAATATATATATTTGGTTGTTACCCAAATTATATTATTGTCACGATGGTTCAATAAAAAAAACCTAGTAAAAAAGACCAACCAAAAAGACCTAATCAAAATGGCTAGGTCTAAATCGACTTGTCCAAAATGACACTTTGGTCAAGTTGGACATGGGGGCAAAAAAACCATACGAGGACTTTTTTTGACCAAAATTCCCAATAAAAAAAGTTGAGATTTCTTATAATGCTAATTGATGAACTTCAAACTTTGAAAAAATCAATGGTAACATAATTTGATTACAAGCATGTTAAAAACTAATTGATGAATATGAAAGGACTTTAAAAGTTAAGACTTAAAGACAAATAACAAACTTGCAAAACAACGGCATTGTTTCAAGTTGTTACATTTAGTAATAGACAAGAAGTAGGTGATGACATTATCACCAAGGGTGAAGGGGACGGTGATGGGGTTACTTGATTGTAGACTTGTGATGGCAAATTTGTCTGTAAATAGAAACAATTTTTGATGATGATTTCAATAAAGTGTGATGCACAATGGTGACATAAGTCATTAACCTAAAGACAAATGGTAAACACAAGATCGTTGCCATAGTCAACAATGACACATAGATAAAGCTAATTTCCCTTGTTTTGTGGACATTAGATTTTGGCAAACTTTTGTTTTTAATGTTGTTAAGTTAACAATGGCCTTTCACATGAATCTTTTAAATTTTGCGATACGGTGAATTTTTGTCACATTAAAAAAAGTACACCTTATATGATATATCCATGACTATCCTTTTTAGCAAAACAAAAGAATGAAATTATGCTTATTTGTAAGTGTGGAGAGATCTTACACCTACTTCGATGAGTTTCATAGCCATCAAACTTCACCCACTTTTAAGGAGTAGGCACAAAAATTCACCCGTCCTTATATGCATCGTGATTTACATATGTATAGGTTCATGATAACCTTTGCCTTTAGATTTACAATGGTAAATCCAATGGGTGGGGTGCATTCCCTGAATGTGGGTTGAATTTGACTACCATTTTGTCTTATGTTCTTTGTTTTTAGAATCCCCCCTCCTTTTAGGCTTTATTATCCACCTTAAGTTTTTACCAACTACAATAGTACTTTCACCATTTCAGCATAAATTAAATTATTTATTGTATGTGTCAAAATTTTAATAAATTAAAAAGTTAATTGTTAGGATTTGAACTGTAGACTTTCCACAATAGTGACTTAAACTTGAAATACTTTAGACACACTAGATTGCTTCATAACATTGACAAAAACTTGTTTATTATTTTTCTAATCGTTACTTGCCAAAAATTTTAAAATTGAAAACTAAGTGCCGAAATTAAAATTTCCAATTAAGATAATTATTGTTTAGTTTGTTGTTGAATGATAAAGGTACTACAATAGTAAATTCTAGGGACAATGGATTTTCATTAGAGATGGTTTAGATAAGATGACAATAGATTCCCATAGTATTTTGTCTTATCATGTTCCTTCTCATAATCTTATATATTAAAGCTACAGTGGTGGTGGCTGTCTATTACAGTGTTGTCTGTTCTGCACAACCCTGTCACAGTTTCTATGGCAGAACCGGCTATTAAAGGAAGAAAGTAACTGCCTGCCAGCCGGCTATTAAAGGAAGAAAGTAACTGTCTGTTAGCAGGGGTGGGGGGGGGGGGGAGTGGGGCGTGCCAGAGGGGGGGGGGGGGGGGACGGATAAGAGGGAAGAGGTTGAAGAAAATGTTCTCGGGGGACTTCACAGTGTCCGAAGGGCACGGGCACCCACTAGTATATTGAAATGAATTATTCTAACTCAAAATCTCTTATATAACTACCTAGAACGACATATTTATATAACAACCTTTTCTTTTTTTACCCTCTTGGATTTCTTGTTTTAAATTTTTTTGTTGCATGCATCTTCTGAAATCTTTATTTTTGTCTATTGGAAGCTTGCTATGGTTTTTTTTTTTTTTCTCTTTTTTTTGACAACATTCATGCCATTTCTTTTCATTTTTACTTGTATAATGTAAGAGAGGAAAGCACCTTTTATTTTGAAAATTTTGAAAAATCTTTCTTTGTTTTCTGTTTATTGCAATTTTGTTATCATAATTACAATTCCAAATACACATAGAAATTTATAGTGATTGCTAGTGCAGCAACGCGGAGCCCAAGTTTAATCTAAAATCTTAGAACTCCAGATCTTTTGGCCATTCTTCCACAAGATAAATTCAAATGGGACACAATGTGTAAATTGATATTGAAACGCATTTTTCATCCTTCATGTTTCTATGAGTATTCAAGTGGTTTTAAAATAAGGACAAAAATAAAATAAAACAAGTGATTGCCCATAACAAGATGTTATAACATCTACATTCAGCAGATTTTATGAACATTTTGAATAAATAAATAAATATCTCAATACATATTCTGTTGTTATAACACTCACATTCCATGACTTTTATGGACCTCAAGCTCGCTTCCTAGGCCATAATGCACACATAGGAGTGCCTCCCCCTACACTTAAGTGTGCGTACCGATCCTTGTGCTCTTAAGTTGTAGGGGAGGTTCTCATTCGAGTGTGTTTTCCTCAGGGAAGGGCACCCAAGGGTGTGAGCCTGAGAGTGTTCCCAAACCTTGGGAGAACGCATAGGTATGAGAACCTCCCCTTGCGTAAACAACTCTCTTTTTATTTCCTCTCTTCTTTCCTATTTCATACAAAACAAATATTTCCATGGGAATGTGGGAACATATAAAATTGGGGAAGCTCCCTTGACATAATGCCCTAGGGTTCTTTTGCTGGAGAGAGATCCCTCAAACTACACACAGAAAGAAAAAGGGAGTTGTTTGTGTAGCCATGAGATCCTTCTCACTCTGGAGAAGGTGTAGTATCTCCCATCATTTCATGGGTTTTAAGGTGCCATCGATCACTTTGGCAAATACTTGTTAATTCTTCTCCATTTTGAGTGATTTAAAATGTTATAGGAGCACCTTCTCAAGCTCTACCAATCATCTTTGGAATGCAAAGCCAAAGGAGCAGCCAAGAAAGAGCAGTAAAAAAATTATGTTTTTTAAATTACAAAACATATATTTTTTCATTTTCTTCATTTTGACCCCTCCTACTTCATCAGTGCATAAGTCTCTCATTTTTTTCAAATTGAGCAATTTAAACTGCTTTGAGACCGCCATCTTAAGCTCTACAAATCATCTTCTAACTCTAAAAGCAACAGAGTAATATTTAAAGATTTTTTTTGATATAATGAAAAATAGGCTATTAGCTGTTCAGTCTGATTTTTAAATTAAAAAAAAACTGCACTCCCTTACTCCATTCGGCTGTAGCTTTCTTGCTTCCAGTTCATTTTTGCCAATTTTTAGTGCAATAGATGCGCCAAGAGGAGGGCTTCATCTACTCTTTGGACACTATAAACAATTGGGCCCTCCTGCCAAAACAGCGACCAAACCCTACCTTAAGTGATCGCTCATGGGCTGTTCTATCCTAACCCAAACCAAAACTCTGCCTATAAAAAGCAGGTTAACAAGGGACTCGTGGAGGTTTTGGTACTTAGTGGTTCCCTTTTCTCTGTGTGGCACACCTCTTTTGGGCTGTTTGTGGCCTGGACTTTGGTCCTTCAGCTTTGTTTCTTTTCTCGCCCTTTCTTGGGTGCATTCTCTTTATAAGGTTTGGCAGGCAGGTTAACAATCCGTAAGGCCATGTTTATAGTTTTAAAAAAAGAAAAAAATCCTGGTTCCAGTTTTGGGTCTTCGAAAACAACAACATCATGGTTCTGGTTTCAATTTTGATACCTTGAATTTTTTTGAGAACCTGATTTCAATTCCAAAAATCAGACCTGGTTTTGATTTAGTTTTTGGCTAGTTGAAACCAGAATCAATGATTCTAAGCTAAACTCTCCAAACTATTTTTGGCCTGGATTACTGCAGTGTACATGAATGGTTTCAACATAAATTAAATTATTTTTCCATATTGTCAAAAATTTCAAAAATTATTTATTACTTATGCCAAAAAAGTTATAATTATCATAAAATTAAAAATCTGCAAAGATTATAACTGTCCAGTTTGAATTGCAAACCTTAAAGTTTCAAGAACTTAAAGATTGAAACAGTTTAGAATCTAGATATAGACACAAACTAGACTGTCCCATAAACATAACAAGAATTTGTTTGTTCATTAATTTTGTATAATCATTACTACTTACTTGCTGAAAAATTCAGAATTGAAAAACCAAGTGCCAAAGTTAAGATTTTAAATTTAATTAATTGTTCACCAGCCCTTCCTAAGAACGCCCTACCCATTGAGTGCAACACTGACACTAACTGATTTTTTTAGTATTAATTTCACTGAACGAAATTACTAATTAAAACTTAAGCTTATGTACGAATGTATAAGTGAGAAGATACTTGATGATTTTTCCTTTGTCGTCGTTGTTTTGGGTTGCAACAACCTCGAGAGACCTGAAGATGCATCTCGTCCGGCTTTGCGCAACGTCTTCCTCGTCTTCTTCTGTTCGATCGCTGGTGCTTCCAGTGCTCGAGTCGCTGTGGCCATGCTCCCTCGCTCGCCTTTGCTTGCCTCCTTCTTCCTCAACTAATTCGAGGGCTCTTGTGGATCTGACCTCGTGTGATAGGTTTTCTTTCGCTTCTGGTTGGGGTTTTGGTTCTTCGGCAAGAAGCGATAACAGTTTGCACACGTTCTTAGGAAACAACAGCGGTGTTGAGGACTCGGCTGCTTGTAAAGAGGAGAAGGAGGAGGAAACCGGAGCTTTTCTTGTACAGCGGATGATGTCGGTTAAGGATGGAGAAGAAGAAGGACTGGATCACAACGAAGGAGGAAGTTCGTTGCCGATGGGGGCCGGACTGGGGTGGGGCCCAGGGCTGAGGTCGCCGGACGGTGGTGGAGGAGGAGGAGGTGGATCAGCTGCGGATGGCGATGATGGAGAGAAAAACCGCCGAATGGAGAGGAAGAAGAGGAAACGAGAGGGAGAGTGGTTCCGCCTCACTGATTCATGCTCCCTGGTGCTCCATCAAGGCGATATTACCAAATGGTCTGTTGACGGAGAGACAGACGCAATTGTAAGTTCCTAGCGCGCATAGTTTTTGATGCTTGACAATGAACTTGACATTGTCTCCGCCCTCTCTCATTTAGTCCTGGTTTCAATCAATTCCGCAAGTTGTCTATTCACATCGTTGAGGGAGCGGAGAAAAAGAGCTTGTATGCTCTTTTATGAGTGTGAAGGCATTTTTTATGCAGAGGGGCAATTGTGTTGTACAAGAATCAAGGAAGGTTTTGTCCGCCTCTCTGCCAAGATCATCTTGTGCGTCTTACTAGCAAATTATAGCTTCGGTCTGAAGTAAGGAAGGGAAGCTGATGGTTGCTTTATGCAGGTGAATGCTGCGAATGAAGCAATGTTAGGTGGGGGAGGTGTTGATGGAGGTATTTGCTTCATCCTGAATCTGAAATTGTGATTTGCACATTCTTTTCTAGTAGAAAGCAAGTGCTGATTTTGCCTGTTGCTTAAGCTTGACATCTGTGTTGGTAGGGTAGTCTTGTCAAGAATCCTGGTACAATCGATCAGAATATCTCTTGTTTCTTGTTTAGTGGTCTCATGTGCCTTTTGAAGAACAAGACCTAAATTATAATGGTGAGAGTGGATTCCTGTCTGCAATGAAGTTCCAAGGTTTATACGACTTAGTCAAGTCTAAGATTGTAAACAGATACAGTCTTTTTACCAGAAGCTTGTCTATGGAAAGCTAGCTAATATATCTCTACCTCTGCAATTGTGAACTCTTCTTGATAAATGTAGCAATACATAGAGCAGCAGGGTCCAAGCTTTTAGCAGCATGCTATGCTGAACCAGAGGTGACGAGAGGCGTGCGATGCCCAACTGGGTCTGCTGTAATCACGAGGTACTACATTGGACTCTTCCACCAATTTCAGAACTTCTTGCCATAAATCCTTCACTCATGTGCATGTATGTAGTATGATATGGTGCTGTGTGCAGAGGATTCGATCTTCCAGCATCAAAAGTTGTTCACACTGTGGGGCCAATCTATGAAAGTGATGAGATTTCTGCAGAGCTTTTGGCTAAAGCATACAGGTATATCTTTGAAAGGATGGTAGTGCTGCAATAATGGGCATGAACTGTGTAGTTTTTGTGGAAGTAACCAGATTGAGGATTTGTGAAGGTCATTCAACTTGAACATCTGGTTTTAATTGTTTACAGGAGTTCTATGGATGTGGCTACTAAAGCTGGTGTAAAGTACATTGCATTTCCTGCCATTTCATGTGGAGTGTATGGGTAAGTTGCAGCATCCTCCCACTGACCACAAGCAGCCAGCATTGTTGCTCCAGTTCTTTATAAGATTGATGCCTGTCTATAGTTTGATCAGTATCTGCAGATGGTGTACTACAGGCACTAATAAGAGGTGTGAATGACAGTTATCCATACAAGGAAGCAGCAAAAATTGCAATTGCAACAGTGCAAGAAACATCAGCCGGTCTCTTGGAGGCAAGTTTGCTTGTCCCTTTCTGCAGCCAGAGTGATGTAGTTCAAGCATTCAGTTTGGCATTAAGTTGAGCTTGCAACTGTGTCAGTCATGTGCTTTTATTTACTGTAGGGGACTTCTGCATGGTGGGCATAACTGGTATTGAACTTGAAAGGCAGTGACTCCTTATGTCTAACTCCAGGCAGTTGGCACACACTCAGAATGAAAAGTCTGCAAGTCCATACCTTCTAGATGAGCAAACTGTAGTTTCAGATACTTCTGACTCAGTTGATCTGACAATTGACCTTGCTCATTCTTTTCTTGATTTGGCAGGTCCACTTTGTGCTCTTCCTTGAACGTCTGTGGAAAGTGTGGCTTGCAGAAGCAGAGAGACGGCTTGAAAGATAAAATGCCATAGATGCCTGAAAGTCCTGTTCTGGAGAATGATCTGCCACCATTGAGGTTTCTCCATTGCAAAACTTAAAGAGCTAGGTGAGCTTTTCTTCATTGAGAATTTGAGCCCAAGGATTCTTGTAGCTGCAAAATGCAAACCGGATTATGCATTGGTCCATGTCCTGACAATATAGGCTTGCTTAATGAAACTACCCCTATTTATTTGTGAGGTATAATCCTCAATAAGTGACCTGAGCTGTTTTGAGATTAGGTTGCAGTGTCAGGTTCCGATGTTTGAATTAACGGGTGGGAGGTGCTGTACAAGATAGTTTTGTGTTTCCAAGCATCTAATGTATTCAGCTACTTTCAGGGTGCCTATACAATACGCAGAGGCTACTCAGCAAATCCCACACATCAGACTCCAGTTTTGCATTGGATTTTGGGCATCAACAAAACTGATCTGGCTGTCAGGAAGTCAACCATGTTAAGTTAACAGTGAGGACTAGATTATGTTAAACCATTTACCATATTTAGGATGGTCTTGGCTCACAGCACTTTGTTTATTGTGGCCATTCCTATCTCCTCAAAGCCACACTGTTTCAGCAGCCAAATGGTGTTCAGTATGGTAGGTCTTTCAATGAGCTGTGAGCGTAGTCCTTGCATGGGGTTAATAGTATATTGTGATTGGTAACATGATTACTCACGAGGAAGTGCCTTTTGCAGTCAGAGCCACATAAGTCATCACTAGTTTTCAATGTAATATTTATTGCTTTATCTTTTCTGTTCCCCATGGTATAAGGTACTTATATGGGAGGTACTACTACCCTTTCTAGTTGCCCAGAATTTCAGAATGCATGTGCCCACATGACCCCTGAGCTCTGGGGCAGGTGGGGGAACAAGGTTGTAATCATTCACATATGAATCATCTGAGTTGGAGGGGGGTGGCATCCAGTTTGACTGTCAAAGCCAAAGGGTCTTCTGACATTCATTTTACATTTGGTTGAATCTGAAGCAGCTTGAAGGAGGATACCATTGACTCCTTTGATCAGCCAGGCCTCTTGAGTGCCAGTGGTCATCATGACTGTGTCTTCTGAGTGCTTGTGTAGAAAGAAAATCAGGACTCAAATCTTTGCATTGTTATTTGTGTGAAAATTTTGAACTCATTCTTATGCACCCACTGTTGGGAGCTGGTGGTGTCAGTGGGGAGTTATGGCAGTTAGTGTCTGCCATTCATGAAGAGGCAATGGTCTGATAGTTTGTGAACAACAAAGACATGACTGCACTCAATTGTGTTCCCCACCTCAGGTCTGTCCTGGCTGTTTAAATCCAAGAACAAAGAAGGGTCTATATGTGACAGTTTTCTTTCTTTCTTGCTTCATTGTGTGCCTCTACCTTAATGTCAGATATTTATCAATGAGAATGTTTATTGATTTGTTAAGGGTAGAATTGTTGAGCTCTTCACCTTCAGAAAGCTGTACCAAATTGTGTGCTGTTGAAAGTCATTATGTTGATTGTGTTCCAACTTGATAATGAAACTGGTCTTTTTAGGGGATTGAGATTAACAGGAAGGTGAGTGTCATCTGTGGGTTTACATGTCTAGGGGATGGCAGCTCAAGTCTTGACTGATTGTTTGAAAAACTTAGCTGGAATTGTATAGCGATCCAGGTTAGAAGAACTTGGGTATGGGAACTGGAGGTCTCATGTGCAGAGAAAAGTCAAATGAAAAGATGTGCCAACTGTCTTATCAGCATGCTAGCAGATGGTGCTGTTACTGAAATGTGTGGAGGATCAAATGTGTGTTTTGCGTAAAAGAACTTTGTGACCTCCACCGTGGGGTTGTGCACTGAGTTCTCCACTCTAGTATATGTTGGCAGGGTAGGTGAATTTGTACAAGATTCATGCTATCAGAACTGAGCACAAGGAGCAGTGGTGCCATGGCAAGATGAAGGCCTCTGTTGATAGTTGGAGAGATTATGTCTTCCAGCATTTTTGAGGAAGCTTCTTTGTGGTAACCCAACTCACAGGATGAGAGGTACAACCTCCCCTGTATGCTGGGGTGGCAAAGTTTAGATGCCATTCCTAAGGGAGGCTAAATTGGACTCTATATATGTGTTTCACTCACACTGGAATTCTAGTCTTGTAATATACATTTGCAGTTCATGACCCAAAAACAATTTCTAAAGGTTTCTGCAGAGGGTCTGGGCTGGCTTCCTAGAGTGTCAAGTGTATGTAAAAACTAAGAGAGTGAAGCTTGTTTGACTCCAGTTTGCATGTGATTATTGAAGGCCTAGGTATGTTTTAACGCCATGGGGTTTCAGCCAAGATTTTTGAGAGGTTTTTGCAGCATGTACTCCTGTTCATTTTGAACCTTATTAAAAAGAAGGGACTGACTTAACTGAGTTAATTAGAGGGCTCATATCTGGAAGCATGCAAATTCCTATTACACCCCCATGGATGTGGTCAAAATTGTGTAGAGTTATTTCTTTCAGATATTGGAGATCATCATGCACCATGATTGCTTTACCAAGTTTTTGACATGGCACCAGCACAGACTTTAAAAACAGGTATTTTGTAAAGATTTGTGACAGGGTTTCCATACAGAAGGTGCAGCAGATCAGAAATCTGTCAGCGTAAAGAGCAACATCTGCAAATCCCTTTACCTCACCACTTGAAATTTGAAAGCCCTGACATGGATGCTCCCAGGCTGAACCCATGTCCATAGGCTGAGGGATCCATGGTTTGTGATTGGGATATCTTTGAGGACACACTGTACTGCTGGCAAGAAGTTGGTCGAACACTCTGCAATTTTCCCTCAACTCAGGTATCTTTGAGGATGCAATGTGTTGGATGCAAGTTACCCATGGTATCTCAAAAGTGCAGCTGCAGGAGGCTATGGAGCAAAAAGCTGATCACTAAAAGCAGCTTCATAATCTACCAAGTTGATGGCAACAAGAGTGGATAGGCCTGCTTTGCTTCACTTCAATGGATGGCAGATGTTTTATATCAGTTCAATGGACAGCAAACTCCATTTTCGAGACCCAAAAAGGATGGCATTCTATTGGCAGCTGTTCTCCCCTCTCTGACAGCCGCATTCAGCAGCCAATAACAGGTATGTTGTTGTGACAAACTCCGAGCATAAGCAACAACTCCTCAACTAATTACCTTCTGGCAAGAAGCAAGGTTCAGCTTTGTCTCAATGAGAAATTTAGTTCTGAAAAGAAATCTGGATCCATGTGCATGATGGATGCTTTGCTGATTCTTCATTTACCTTGATTGTCCTTGGAGGCATTAAGTAAAAAAAGTTCTTTTTCTTCAGTTGAAGCTTGAACCCATACACCCAGTTTTGAATATTTCAACTGCTGGATATATTCTTAATACTGCCTTTATGTGTAGTGCACTGGACTCAAAACTGTATCCACTTTTTGAAACCATCTTGCTGATTTCTTTGCATTCTTATCTAGTCTTTGCAAATTGGTGGTTCATGCAGGCCACTTCAAAATTAAGTTTGTAAAAACTCAAATAATATGCGGGGTTGTGTTACCTTGCCTTTTTTATGCAATGCAATGCTACAGGCATTTATTGGCAAGAGTCACTCACTTTCATAAGACAATGAAGGACCTGGACCAGTTCTGCACCAGTTGGACACTAATTATGTTACTTTCATAAATGTTGAAATTTTCAAAACATAATAATTTCTGAAGTGTTTTTTCCTGAAGGAAATTAATAGATCTGATGAAATATTTGTAAATAAAATCATTTGTCAAAATGGAATTCTCAAAATTAATTAATAATTCAACAAACATGTTGTGCTGAAGGGGCCAAGGTACGGAGGTAAATAACAATGTAGCGTCATGCCTTTTTACTAGTACATGATTTGTTGGCTCTTCCTGGGAGGTAGATACTATGGAACAATGTAGTTATGATTTGGTCACACATTCTTAGGCTTGTTGAAAAGGTATCATTATGAACTGTGAGTTCTTTTCTTCGGAGACTTCATGGAACATTTCCTATTTTAATTTTTGCTGGTTTAAACTTGCTATAAGCGGCAAAGCCATCAAGCCAGCAGGTGGGTTGTTTTCATTTTCACTATCCTGGGACACAACAAGCCGGCAAGTATGAATTTCCATGAAATGTCACCCGTCTTTCTGAAATTTATTTAGTATGGTCAAAATTAAGGGGAGTTGTTGGTATTTGAAACTTTTTCAATCCTCAGGGGCACCTTTGTTGTGATCCAACTACCACCAGATTTGTGAAAGATAGGAGCTCATACTGAGTAGGGTCTGAACAGTCTAAATTCAGAGTCATTCTGAAATTACTGACAGATCCTTTTGATCAGAATGTCTTTAATGCGGAAGTGTAAAGTCATAGGGTAGACGCTGACACCCATCAAAATGGTGGGTTTATATATATACAAAGGATGGGTTGGAAGGCCTCCTCACTCTCCACATCAAAACCTTGGGACTTAACTAGAAGGTGGTGACATTACTGAGAGTGCAAAGGTTTTCTTGAGCTTCCAATTGGCCCTCTTCTAGTTGCTCATGATGCATAACCACCCGTCCTTTTAAATTAAAAAATATTTTGTCTACATAGACATAGGTTAGTTTTGCTTCATTGAGGGGAGGTTTACATGTTTTTTTGTCAATCTACAAGCTAATTAAAAAATATTCATCCACAAATAAAATGAATACAAGGTTGCTCTCGAACGTATGCACTATAGGTTATGTCTAATAAGTTAGTTCAAGCATGTTCAACTAATGTGAATAGTATTGATGTTCATACTCCTCACCTATTCACAATTACCTGCACACTCTCACAAGTTATCCAATTCATAACTTTTTCATCTTTTGTTTGACAATGCAACATGTGCAGGCCTATATCCCATACGCTTTACCACAACCAACAAATCAAGGCCTGATTATTGCATTAAAAAAAACCCTTGTATTTATATCGTTAGAGAATGTAAGGAAAATAATTTATTCAAGATTGAGTTTCACTTTAGCAAAGAGACTATTTCAAAGTTCGAATCCAATTCCACTTTTAACAAATTTCTGAACCTCAAGTCTGTATACCCGAGACTTAACTTAAAACCTGGACCTAAACTTGTCAAATTCCCTAAACACCCCAAACCTGCCAATTCTGATCAAAACCTTCCACACTTGGGTAAGTGCATTCGAAACAGTATGTGACCTCTCATGAGAATGGACACAAATGATAAATAAGCACAAAATTTTCCAACTTAAGTAGATAGTTGCACACAAATGATAGATGCGCGCAATCTTTTCCAACTTAAGTAGATAGTTGCACACAAATGATAGATGCGCGCAATCTTTTTCAACTTAAGTAGATAGTTGCACACAAATGATAGATGCGCGCAATCTTTTCCAACTTAAGTAGATAGTTGCACACAAATGATAGATGCGCGCAATCTTTTCCAACTTCAGTAGATAGTTGCGTGTTTGTGCAGGCTAATAAGCTACAAATTTTACAGCTTGGGTGTTTTCTGCAGAATCTTACTTGTTGGAATCCTTTTGCATTGGGATTTCAAAAAGTGACTGGACTATGCCCTTCGGGTAGCCATGAGAATAGGTGTAAGTGACCCTTTTGGTAGGCTGCATTCTACATTCTGACCTTCAAATATTGCAGCAGCATTTGAAAGATCCTAGTTTAATGCTGCAATTCCCTCATGTTCAAATCTAGGACAATCTTTTAAGCCCCTCACCCACTTGTGTTAGTTTATTAGCTATGTCATTGGGTTGTTATTAATAATGTTGTCTTCATGGTGGTTGTTATTTTTCATTATGCTTTTTGTCCTTTGTTTTCTTTTTGGCTTTGCCAACAACAAGAAGTGGTTTTCCGACCAGGACTAAAATCCAACAACCTGTTGTTGTATGAAAGAAACTGATGTTTTGATTTTAGACAAAGAGGGTGGTCGGGGTGGGGGTATTGGGGGGTGTGCTAGTTACACTTGTCTCCACATCTTCAAATGCTCTCAAACTTTTGACCCTAGCCAACCTGAATAAGATTAAAGAGTCTCTTCTTACATGAGTGGTTGGCACAATGTTTCATGTTGGGAGTGAGCTCAAGATATTTTTGACGAAATCAAGATTAAAATCAATAATATGTTTATATATATATGAGATTGACATTAGTTTTGGGGGTATGGTCTTGTCCCCTATAAGCCCAAAACCAAAAAGTGCAAAAGAAAAAGGAGAGAAATTGTATGGACCTCAATAAAAGCTTTCAATTTCATTTGTTCATGATATAAAAACTACACCCATGCTAGGCAACAAATGCATGTCAACTTCTCAACCCCATCACCAACAAAGCTCTCAATCACATTTGTTCACACCCAAAACAACACCCATGTTGGGCAAAAAAGATCACACCAACATCTCAACCCACCACAGAGAGATCCAACCAATCACATACAAATCCTCATCACCCCATGCATGGTGAGCAAATCAACAAACCGATGGATGATTGGATTGACATGTTCAACCCCACCGCACATTGCATAAACACAGAGTTCTTCATGACTGGATAGCAACTCAAATATGTCAAAAAAAAAAACAAGAAAATGGAAAAAGAGAGAGAAAGAGAAACAAAATATGTAGCTAATTTGACTTGTTATACATTGTGTTTTTATAAACATTGACTTATGCATCTAATGGAGGCATCCATAAATCCAAAGGAGAATGGAGCTGTATAAAAAGAATAAGAGAATAACAACTGACATCGGATAGAGTTCTCAGTGATTTGCTAACATCCAGAAAAGGGCCTTTTCCTCTCGTGAAATAGGGCAATTCCAGCAAAGAAGAAAGAACATGAGTAACAGACCATCTTCAATAACAATCAACAACGATAACAAGGTACTAGTTAGCATTATTAATACCCGTCTCATTTGTGTACATTACTTTTGTTACAAAGTAATGGTCCCATTGTGTACACTACTATGGCTACAAGTAATGGTCCCAACAATGTCACGAGAGTTGGATGCTCGAGATAATTATTCCTTGCAACCAAGATGTGCATAATTGGCTTGAGGAGAGGAGAGGAGAGGAGAGGAGAGGAGAGAAGGGCAAGGATTAGGAGGGGCCCAAAGAGTTTCTTTGTGATTGGGGATGTTGTATGTAATCTCCCCAACTCTAAGTTTCACTCTTTAACCTTACATTTTACATCCAAATACATGAGTCAAACCAATCCAACAATACTTATTAAGCTCAATAGACGAAGGTTTTTGTGTGGAAAAGTGACAAGTATTCCCATGCCTAACTTTTTGAAACTTGAAACCCTAAAAACTTCAAAATTAGTATTTCACCAGCATTGTTTCAAATCTCATAGGTATAATGATCATTGAGGGCCCACCAAAAAACACACCCAAAAAAAAAAAAAAAAACCTCAAAATCTTATAATTAAATGCAAAAAAAGAAGAATATTATGATTTGAATTTTGGTGTTGCCATATTCTTTTTATTTAGTTGTTGTTTGTTGTTGGTTTTTAATTTTCTATACAATGCACCAAGCTCCAGCTAATAAGTAGGGGTACTATACTATAAGTACTACTAAAAATGACACCATTGTGAAGGGGGAGGAAATTTGTATTAATAGATGTGAGAAACATGGGAAGTGAAGTGAACGGGGGGGGGGGGGGGGTGGTGTTAGGGCTACATTAAATGTGGTCACTTAATATCTTCCATTTATGGGCTCCACATGAGTGGCGAGGTGGACCATGGGCAGGTTTGTTTTTGGGTTGGGTTGGGGGGGAGGGGGTCCTGATTCCGAGGTTGAATTAAAATTCACTAACCATTGGGGTTTGGGATTAGTTACGTCAGGTCGGCGCACTGTCGTTTGTCGGCAGGAGAATTAAATCACACGACAAAAAACTTTGATTTGGTGGGGTGGGGGGGAAAGGGGGGGCGGGGTAGGGGTGCTAATTTTAGTAGTTGGAAAATATTGTATTAGTTTTAGGAGATTGAGTTGTTTGTTGTTACACCAAATTTAGGGGAGGTCCAAAAATTTTAGGGTTAGTCTCTAAACATTCTTTTAGGTGAAATGATTTAAGGGGGGGGGGAAAACCTAGGTGATGAAAACCTAAATGACTTTCATTCATCCATAGGTGGAATAGACAGATTACTAAGGAATTAATGTATAAAAACCTAAATGGCTTTTATTCATCCATAGGTGGAATAGACACATTACTAAGGAATTAATGTATGAAAACCTAAATGGCTTTTACTCATCCATAGGTGGAATATATATATATATACACATTACTAAGGAATTAATGTATGAAAACCGAAGTGACTTTTATTCATCCATAGGTGGAATATACACATTACTAAGGAATTAATGTTAGGTGTTTTCACCTATCTCTAGGATTAATGGCTTTTTTTAGGGATTTTTTAATAATGTAGCCTAACTTCTAAAGTAGTGAACAATCCATGGGAAGACGTGCCCAAAAAAAAAAGAAAAGAAAATGGGAATCATCTGTAGGAAGATTTAGCCAAATCTGTCTATAAACAACAAATGAATTACAAATCTGAATAATCAACCTTCTATATTTATGGCTATATACTGAAAACCAAGTGTAGAAATCTGGATAGTTTTACTTAATTTTTTTCTTACTTCGGGCCATTGAAACCCTTCTCAAATTGCTTCATTTTTTAGTTTTAAAAGTTCAATTATGCTTTTTGGGCAAAACTTTGCCCCGTGAAAAAAAGGGTTTTGACTCTCTCCTCTTTTCTATCTTGGAGCATTTTCAGGGCTTTCACGAGTATAATGACTTGTACATAGTATTTTGGTATGAAATTAAGCCTTCAAGTTTGGACATGTACTAGATATAACATTTAGAGACAATGAACTCTAAAAGGGTTAGTACAAGAAAATGAATGTTTTTTTAATCGATATGTCCATGTTGTGTCATTTAAATAATTTCAAATTCTATATTGTCCAATTATGCATGTTTATGTGGGGGAATTTGAGGAAATTATTATAAATATTGGTAGCGGCCCAAATAGGGGAGGTGTGTGTGTGGGTGTGTGTGTGTGTGTGGAGATGACTAAGCTTTATTGTTTCTTGAGTTCAGCTAGCAAAATTTTGGCTAAACCTTGATTTATCTTGTGCTACATTACAAAATTGGGCAAAAGAACACACTGAAAAAAAGAAGAAAATAAGTGAAAGTGTTTTGTAAGAAAAAATTATGCATAGATGATACAATGCCCTTCAAGAAATTACTGGTTTTGATTGGCCAATGAGAGTTGATTGGTAGAGAGGCGTGGACATTTAAATAGTCTCTCACTTTATATAGTGTTCAACTTTCTCGTGTTTTTGGGTGGGGATCGGGGAATAATTAACATTTTATGTTATATGTGGCAAAGAGTAATAGAGGCCCAAATAGTGGGTATCGGTGGACATGCTCTCCAATTATTAAATTCATGGTCGGTTCCACTCGCATTAGAATAATGGTTAGAAATATAAATGAATGGTTAGTTAGCCACCCAAGATTTGTCTTTGTTTGAAGGCTGGTTCCCCCCTCCTTCATGCCTTTCTCCTCAAGGGGATCATCAAATCTGCATGATAAGGCAGGTCCATTCATACCAACTTCAAAACCAAACAAAAATTGAACAAGTAGCCTATGCAAAATGTATGCATGCATGCATGCATGCATGATAAATCGTGGCCTATATTGGGCAGGTATCTCAAAATTAGACAACATTTGACCTAGGGCTTGGGAGGGAAGAAAAATTGCAAAAATATATTCAAGGAGTAGTTGTGTTATCATCATTGGGACTCATTTCCATGGCTTTTCCATCACTTCAAGATGTTTCAAATCGGTTCGTTTAGACTTAGTCATGAACGCACATAGAACAAGAAACAAACTTGCACACACTAAGACAAAAGATCAATGTTGATTAAGCAAATGTACAAATTACATACTTGGTTTGCAAACACACAAATTCATGTTAAACTTTTCTTTTCTTGGTTTATGTAGTTTGTTCCTTCAATGATTATTTTCAAACAATATTTGTGCATGCATGTTGTATGTTTTGGGGAGGGGTGTATAGATGCCTTAGGGCTTGGAAAGCAATTAAACCCAAAACCACTTTCTTGCATTTTGATATCTTGGGTGGAAAAAGGGCAATTTGAAGAGGGTACTTGGTGCAAACACAATCCCCCACAATGAAGATCATGATTGTTGTCAAAGACTCCCCCAAAAAAAAAGCATCGGTTTATGTGGTTTGCGGTTTCGAGTATAACTAAGGAGTATTGGTTTCTTCGTTAGGATTAAGGCCATTGAAAAGCCAACTAGCCTAGGTTCCCACAATTTGGATGATGTGGTTCCCTACCTACTTCATCCATGCAAATGAAACTTGTGTCAAGTGGGGTTGTACCCACACATTGGGAACTAGTTTTGAATATGTCGTAATTGAGAGAGTACACCACGGTGAGTGGCAAAATCAAAGAATGAGTCCTAAGTGGACACGGGAACAAAATCTAGCAATCCTTATTATTTTTATTACTAAGTTATAAGTATATGCTGTTGACTTGGGTCACAACCATATTCCTCGAAAAAGTCTTCACAAAAAAAGAGTCTAGATAATCCTTGAGAGGTTGATACAAAGCATTTCCTTACTTTATCCTTCACTACCTATGCTTGTCTCTTTTGCAATCACAGATCAAGTAACAAAATCCCAACACTAGATATATAGCTTCTAAGCTACAAAATGCTTGTCCGACTCTCCATTGGAATGTTAAACAAGGCTTCCAGGTGCAATCTACATATCGAGTGTGAAGTGTGAACTTATTACAAATACCAACAAGAAAAAGCACAAAGGCAATTCTAATGTTGCTATCGTGGTGAAAAGACCCATCAAAAGTTGTGCCCTAAATGTTGTTGGCTTATGACATGCTGGTAAGAATTGGTCCTCAATGCCAGCTTTTTTATTTATTTTTGGAGGGCTAATTGTCGACAAGTTGAGACAAAGGGTCCCCATGACATGAGCCCACCAGTGCCCAGCTGAATAAATAATCAATTCTGGGTCTTGGGATGATCCCAAAGGAAAAGGGGGGGGGGAAAAAAAGTGACACTTCATTTTGCTTCCATTTTTGAAGTCCACATGAACTACCACAAATTGGGTACAAATTCCTTGATAGGTGAAGATATGGAGTTCCATAAAAGAAGAAGAAGAAGAATTAAAACCACATATAGAGGTGAAGATTAAAAAAAGTGTTGCAACAAGAGTGTTCAAGAAGATGATGCAGATAATGAATATGAGTATGATGAATAAGCAAATGGGGGGAGCCCTTAGCTTTGCTTCGTATGGGGGAGTGTTGGCAAGTTCGTGAGTTTGAAACATTAAACATGAAGGTTTTAAACATGAAGGTTCAGGTTATTGTGACCTGGACTTGACCCAACACACTTTTGGTGGAATGAACGGGCATTGGATTGTGAGATTAGCCTTTTGCTAGAATTGGACTTTTGAAAATAAATTCTTGAAAGTAGGTTCTTAAAGTTGCATGTTGACGTTTTTTTGAAAAGTCAACAAATACACTAACAAATTAAAAAGTAACGTTATTTAAAAGCTTTCCATTTTACTAGAAACCTTTGGATAAGGTTTTTGTTGCTTTCCCCAAAACATGATGAGAATTGGGTTTAGGGGTTTAAGGTTTTTGAAAAGGAGTTGGGTCGACTTGAAGTCTAGGTTTTGAGGTTATCGTTTTAAATTGACATAACCAACAAATTTATAAAAACTTTAATTGATGTTCATTCAAATGACAAGTCTATGCTAGAATCCCATGTCAATTACATGTAACAAAGTTGATATCATTGCTCATGTTTTAAAAATATCAAAACTATTTGTTGTAGCAACAATATTTTATTCCTTCTTTCATCCCTTCATCTCAAATCTAAACTAAAGACTATATAATAATCACAATCACTTTTTGATTAAACCAAGCATACCATAATCATTCACACAAAACTACACTTGTAATCAAACTTTATATTTATACAACTCTTCCATTGTCACAACAATGCAATTCACACACCTTATTCCCTTCTATTGCACTTTCATATTCAAACACATTATTAACATAATTATAGAAGTATTGTATACATCCTCCCAAACAAATTAGAAAGATTACATTCTCTCCACATTCATTAAAATCACATATTTCATTGTTGAATATCTCCGTGTGTGTCTGGACATCAAACAATACATCAACAAAATAAAAAACCTAATACAATAGGTTTCTATCATCTACATGCCCTCAAGGTCATTTGTGAATCCAAATTTTACGAAACCATATTGTTTGACAAATAACTCCACTATTCTCATAGGCATGTTAGTTGCAACTTGCAACCTTTTAGATTGCATCTCCTAGTTATTTTAAATTCATTTGTGTTCTTAGTTCATATAAATTTATAAGCTACACGAAGGAAAATAGCCACATCTACAAAACATTTGTTTGCATACCAAACTAAATCTTCATAACAAAAATCAACATCACACCACAACTATCGGTTTGGAACCCCTTTTTCAAAGCCTTGTTCACATTTCACATTGAAGCTCTTCATAAGCCTTGTTTGCAAATTACAAACCTACAACCAACAACCAACACATTTAAAGAAAGGAGAAAAAAACTACAATGCATACCATCTATACCCTAAATTGAAAACAAAATGTAACAAGCAATTTGAATGGAAACACAACTTGGCCAAAAGTTAATCAAACTCATAATTGTCTTAAATTTAAACATATGTTTTTCCTCAATGAACTTTTGGTGTTTGTCAACAATCATAGTTGTTTCACATGTCATATAATTTAACATGGTTCTAGGTTTCGTAGCTCCATCACAACCAACATCATTAGCAATGTCTTTTATAAGAATTTTGGTTTGCAGCCAAAGTAACTATCACCCATAAGAAATTATAAAAAAATGACGATCATCCCTAGGAAGATTTAGCCAAATTTGGCTATAAACCAAATATGAAATATAATTCTATAATCAATCTTTTACATTTTGGCTATACATGAAAAAACCAAGTATAAAAATCTACCAATTTTGACAATTGTTTTTCTCACTTCTGGCAAATGGAAACCTCCAAAATCACTTTTTAAAAAATTAAAAAATTCACCAATAAAAAGAAGTTGATCATCAAATTAATTCTTAACAACCAAGATGAGGTCATGCTACTTAATCGCCAACCTAGACTATTAAAAATTTGTAATCACACCAACAATCACAAACCTTGAAATGGGGTTAAACATGCCAAAAATGATGTCAATATGTTGATTGCTTGAGTGATCATTCACAATTTGAATTCTTGCAATTTTGAACCAAGATCACCACAAATCTATGGTGCCTCTAGCATCTAAATCTTAACCACATCATATTTCATGGTTGAAATAAAGAGATTTTTCAGAGGCTGTCAAAGGTAGTTCTCATCAGCAACGAAAGATGATTAATTATGTCTGTACAAAAAGCCAAAAATAAAAATAATTAAGAAAAACCACTTTAATTTCCCCTGCCCGCCCGCTGCCCGTCTCCCTACGCACAATCTAAAAGTTCGCAGGCGCCCGGCGCGCATCAGAACGGAGACTAGGTCCGGTAAAACGCCACAAAAAGCGCGTCTTCTCCCTTCGCGCGACGATAAGAAAGTGGCTTTTTATGGCCTTTTATTGACGCCGATGGTTTGAGAGCGCCGTCACAAGCAGCACCCGCAGCGACTCGAGCGTCGTCGAGCGTCGTCGTCTGTTGTCGCGTTCGTTGTTTTGCGCCCGTTTGCTCTCTCTCGCTCGCTCCCTTCGTTCTCACTCCCTTCTCTCGCGCGCTAAGAACTGGGTCGTCTCTCGCAAACCACGGATGCATAATCCATGAAAAAATCACACTGCCTAGTGCGGAACTTCGTTATGTCCTAGAATTATTTTTTTGGGATTTTCGGATGAAGCTCAGCTGTGCGGATCTCTTGTGCTTGTCCGTGTCTGTGTATGTTTTTGGCAAAAACAACTTTCTGTCTTTTGCTCTGAATCCCGGGATCTGATGTGCGTGTTTTTGTTTGGCAAGAACAACTTTCTGTTTCTTTTGCTCTGAATCCCGGGATTTGATGCCGAGTGCGTTTAGTGTTTGTAGTGTTGACGTCAGTAGGCTTAGATTAGAACACCAGCACGCTCGCAGCTGCGATCTCTCTTCGTGAGGTATTTCGGTGATTGCAGTTCTTCCGATTCAATTGTGTGTATGTGGGTCCCGAGGTGATCGGATTGGCGCAAGCAAGTGAACTAGGAGCGACGAAGCTCACCTCGAAGGTTTTGGAGCTTCTGGCAGCTGCAGAACGTTGGAGTTGATGATGGGGAAGCTGGGGCAATTGAATAATATTGTGGTACGCAGATACGTGAAAGAGACGGACTTGGCGCAAGTTGAAGCGTTGGAGCGTAGTTGTGAAGTAGGACTGGGCGCATCCTTGTTCGCGGATATGCTGGGTGATCCGCTCTGTCGTGTTCGTCATCTTCCGGTGCACACCATGCTGGTAGCGGAAGTTGCGAAGCAAATTGTGGGTGTCGTGAGAGGAGGAGTTAATGATGTTGTGTGCAGGTCAAAGAAGATAACAGGCGTTTCAGAGGAGGATGCATCTTCCTTGACCATAGTTCCTGTGTATGCTCGCGTCGGTTACTTGCTCGGCCTGCGCGTCTGCCCATTGCACAGGTACTTACTTATTCTCTCATCACTCTCGAAGCCGGAGCTTCGAAATCCAAAGACTCCACTACTTATGGACAGATCACTGATCACTCGGGGTTTTCGATCGTTTGTTGTTTTGCAGGAAGATGGGAATTGCAGTGAAGCTAGTGGAGAAGATGGAGGAATGGTGCGAAGAACAACAAGCGGAGTACGTGTATATAGCAACGGAGAAAGACAATGTCGCGTCAGTGAAGCTCTTCACTGAGCGACTACAGTACGTGCGCTTCCGCTCCCCTGTGATTTTAGTACACCCAGTCTTCCTCCGCGACCGACCTTTACCTCCCGATGTTCGTCTCACCAAGCTCAGCGTCGATGGAGCCGCATCGCTATATCGAGCTACGTCGATGGGCACCGCTGAGTTCTTCCCTAAAGACATCCACAGTTTACTCGGCAACGAGCTCTGCGCCGGCACTTGGGTGGCGACTTTTGCTGATGACAACAAGCAACTGCATGCGGGACTTGGTACTGTGAGTCACGAGGGAGGAAGAATGGGTGGGAACAAGGCGAAGATGGAAGCTACTGGAGGATGGGCAAAAGGAGCATCGTGGGCGGTTTTGAGCATTTGGAGAAGCAACGAAGTTTTCAAGTTTGAGATGAGAGGAGCGTCATGGCCAATTCGCACACTAGCAACAGCTTCTCGATGGCTGGAATGGTTGTTACCATGGTTTCCCATTCCCTCCATTCCCAACCTCTTCACTTCCTCCTTCGGCTTCCAGTTCATGTTTGGGTTGCACTCAGAGGGACCCAGAGGCCTCGAGCTTCTGAATTCCTTGTGTTGGCATGCGCACAATGTGGCGAGAAAACACGGATGTCAAGCACTTGCGACAGAATTAGCTGCCTCTGACCCCGCCACTGTTTGCATTCCGCACTGGAAAAGATTGTCTTCCTGTGACGATCTTTGGTGCATGAAAAGACTCGGAACTGTGTCCGGCACGATTCTGAGTGAACTTACTGAGCCTGATTTTGACAATTATACCGTCTTCGACTGGTGCACATCTCCTCAGCAATCCAAACTCTTTGTAGATCCTAGAGAGGTTTGAAGCTCTCTATCTAGAGCAGTACTAGCAGGGTTTTGTTTTTTGTTTTATTTTCTTTTGGTTCCTTGAACCTTCTTCAATTGTATAAAACTTTGGCGTCAGTCATGTGCCTTTCTTCTTCTTTCTCTGAAGCAGCAGATTCACAGTAGTCCTCAGTTTTGAGGAATTTTTGTACATGGATTTGATTGCTTACAAATTTTGCTGAACTCTCTTTCTTGTTGCACTTAATTTGTTTCAACCCATCTGCAACTTGTGAGAACAAAACACAAACACATAACAAGCTTGTGGGTACCTAGCTATTTGAAAGTCAGATGCAATGTCATCTGGTATGTTCGTATATTAAGCTGCTGTGCTGCTGCTGCTGCTGACTATAGCAATTCACTGTAAACCAAATTTGAAGGTAAATTTTGGTATCAGGTTTCTACAAAGCAATTTGGAAATTGGTATCAAGTTTCTGCAAAGCAATTTTGAAGGTCAAAGGTATTAAGTTTCTGACAAACTTGCCTTTTTGAAGGTTTTGATATCAAGTTTTTGCAAAGCAATTTTGAATGTTTGGGTATAAAGTTTCCAAAAAGCAATTTTGAAGATTTTGTTATCAATTTTCTTACAATGCATTTCGAAGGTTTTGGTATCAAGTTTCTACCAACCAGCTTTGAAGGTCTTGGAATACAAGTTTCTACAAAGCAATTTTGAAGGTTTTGGTGTCAAGTTTCTTACAATGCATTTTGAAGGTTTTGGTATCAAGTTTCTACCAACCAACTTTGAAGGTTTTGGTATACAAGTTTCTACAAAGCAATTTTGAAGGTTTGGGAATCATGTTTCTACAAATTGATTTTGAAGCTATTAGTGTCAAGTTTCTTGCACTGTATTTTGAAGGTTTTGGTATCCAAATTCTCTTCTATTTCTTTCATAATCTTTGATAAAGGAGGAGTTGGGGTGGTGATAGTGATATTGGCTGTTTACCTGGGGTGAAATACTCCAACTGCCTGCTCATTGCAAATGGCGTTGTCCGATTTGGCGATGTACTTCAATGATTGCCTCATTCATTGGTGTGTCCAGACAGACCTACTTAGATCTAGGGCTGCTGCAATCTGGACACTTGGGATCGATCCCCCCAACTTTTCTCTCTCTCTCTCTCTCTTTTACTAGACCTGTACTTCAAACTTTCTCACTATCAACCTATCAATACCCAGGGCAAGAAAGCTCTCCAAGTTCTCTCAAGAGCAAGCAATCAATTACACAATCTTTCCACTAAGGCAACTGACCATCATGCAGCAATGAAGCATTATGCATTTTCTGTTATGTCCTGATGATCTTCTTCCAGTAGTAGAAGATTCCCCCAGTGGACAAATCACACAGTCTGGTTTCCCTGACAACTGGAGATAATTGAAAGATCTGCAATAGGAATAATTACGTCTTTAGTCAGAGAAGATTTTCCAGGACATTGTTACAGTCTGTTTTCTTTTCTGACAAATTCTACACATGATACAAAATCTGAAATGGAAAACAGACTGGTGCCCAATGGCCAGTTATGTCAGATGATCAACTCTGAAGCTGTTGGATGGGAATATATCCAATGTTGTAGTACTTGGCTACTTATAAGTGCACTCTACATTGCCTCGTCGTCTGTCATGATGCAGTCCCCAAACCAAATGGCAGTAACTTCTTTCAATGCCTATCTTCATTTGCCTCTTGCACAAATCACTCCCTTGTGAAAAACCAAGGTTCTAGTCCAGATTAGACATCCTTAATCCTTTTATTCAATTGTGACTACTGATTTACAGTAATCACAACTTCCAATGAAGTGCGAGTGAGAAAAAACGCACCCAATTCATGCTTTTGTAAAGGAGTTGTGCATTGACAGCTAACAAATGCAAAATGAATAAGTAGGTAGTAGCAGGTACCTTCAGAAAACCTTGGCAAAAAGTTTAAGTTCCAGCATTTCCAATTTTCCATGCTGTTGTGCTCATCCTCATTGTCTTTTAAGTTCAATTCTTCAAATGTCCCAAGGCTATCCTGCAGCAGCTCTTCAAAGAAGACATGATTGTGTGCCAGTCTCTTGTGTTGTGAATAGTAGGACTTGGAAGAACCATTCCTAGAGATTGCTTCACAATTCAATTGGGTAATTCCGCAGAAGTGAAATTGAGTGGTTCAACCACAAGATAAAGAGGATTATAAGACTGAGACGAAGGAAAGAAAGAGGGCTGGATTTCACCTTCAAATTCGATTGTGGCGTTGAGAAAAGGGGCTTTTGTAAGTAAAAATGCCTGGTGTTGATGGTGCACATGTGCAACTGCTGCCGGAGAGATGATATGCAATGGGCCAATGTTATCTACACACCTGATCTGCAATTTCCTGGCCCAAGATTATCAGATATGGCAGTCAATCCATTTAGCTTGATGCAATCATGAAGGATCATAAATGAACAGGGAACCAAAACCGAACCCAATATTCTCAGAATCGCTTGAGAGTTCCTTTTCATAACCAATTGATATATAAGCTTCTGCAGCATTGTTTGATTCGGTATTTACAAGTCTTACATGCATTGGGTCATCAGGGCACCCAACAATTCCTTCATCAATATTCCGGTCCCCAAATCCCCCCTTTTTTCCCCCTGAAATTAGAATTTCATCTCTGTCAACAATCCTGGTGCCGTCAAAACAATTTTCACTCTTAAGGGTTTAGAGTTAATGTCTCATTTTTGTATCTTCATGCAGAAGGGACTTTTCTTTTCTTGGACAATCCAAAACCCTAAAACACTGAAGTTATTATTTCATTTCTGATTCAATTTCTCTAACAATTTGATACTTTGCTGGAGATTGAAAAAGGATTAGATTAAAGATTAGAGCTGAAATTAATGCAAAGAAACTAGTGCAAGGGAGATTTAAATCTTTCCACAGATCTGTTGTGAAAGTCTCAATACTATCCTCCCCACACCCGCCAACTGCAAATGGGTATCAAATCCTTTAATCTACCAAAGCTGATGTTCCTATGAAAAGACACAAACCAAATCTCAAATACTCCAACAACAAGCCCGTGCTTAAAGAATCGATTAAGATCTGCAAACAAAACCCACGACAAGGATCTGCATACAGACTGGCAAAATGCCAAAAAAATTGTCACAAGCTAATATGATCGGATTATGAAACTTGACAATCATAGATCACAAGAGGGATGCCAGGCCAGGAGGATGATGCCACTTATACCGTTGTCACGGTACTATTGTTCCTGCATGGTTGTTGTTTGTTCAGTACAAAAAAAACCGTGACCCTCAACCTGGTCAATGAAATTTTTTTGTGCTATTACCGAAAACTTGAACTCATGCAAGAATCATTCAACAGCCTCAAAGTATTCATGCAACACAAGCATCAATGCCACAATTCATCTGTGCCCACAAAACTTGGTCAGATGGAGGAGAGAATAGCAATCACACAAACAACTGAAAACCATGCAACACTAACCCAATTCATCACACAATCCCAAACTTTTCTTTTCTTTTTTTCTTATTTTTGTACCATGACAATTCCACAAACTGATTCCGAATTTTCACAATTCCACATTTTCTTGAATCAAGCCACCCTCTTATTGGCTATTTTTTAAATGGGAAAATGTTAAATTTGGACTTGGAGACCATGGTTTAGTCTTTGAATGTGATATTTTTAATGCTTCGAGGCAAGTTACCCAAAAGAGTTTGGAGTTTTACCATGGTACCAATGTAGATCTCCTAGCTTTTATGCATATGGGCCAAGGCCTGTTGCATGTTTGCCTTTGTTATTATTTTAGGGACAAGTGTGGGGACGGGTAATTTTGGCTCATTCAAAAGCATCATGGAGGGGCATTATACTTGTAAGGCCCCTTCATGGATGGGTTTTACCTTCTGTCTAGTTTCAGCTTTGTTTCTAAATTTCAATGGAACCTTTGATTCCAGTTCTGATTAATTTTCTTAATTTAATGTAACTAACCCCTCCCCCCCTTTACACTATGGTGACGGACCACAACCATTGGAAATATTGAGAGCCCTCAAAACACATCCAAAGGGTGTCCCATGGAAATTATTTATGTATAGGCTTGGGTTGTCAAATGCAATGTAAAATAAAAATAGATGTTTATTTACGTACCAACATATTATAACGGAGCCCAAAAAAGTAACCATTTATTTTATGTAATTTTGATTTTTAACTTAATATTTCATGTAATTGTTTTCCCTATTGTTTTCCTTTTTTTTAATAATCATTTTCTTTCTATATTTGTTTTCTTCTCTTTCTGTCATTTTGTTTCATTTTGGCAAGTAAGATCACCATGGATTGTAGGAGAAAAAAAATCTTGTCAAGCACGGCTTTTTTGGCCCATGGGCTAATGAAGTTAGTGCCCACTTTTTATTATAAAAATATTTTTTAAAAATTACACTCCTTCCAATATGTCGATATTCCAATTCTTCATCAAGAATTACACTGTTTCATTAGGAATTACATTTTTTTTTCAGGCTTTCATTGAATGTTTCATGATCCTTCATCAAATGAGTTTTATGCCATGCAATGCCTTTGGGTTGAGGCATTTTTGAATAATGGGTCCTTAGCATTTAGCCTTAAAGGCCTATTATTTTAGGGGCTTTCAGTCTTGGGGGCTTGTTATTCCTAAAATAATAGGTAGGCCTCCAAGGTTGGAGGTCAAGGGCCCATTATTTTGGAAATCCCCTTGTGACGAGAATGAAAACTATGAAAATGAATGATAAAAACATAGAACAATAAAACCAAACAAAAACATGTGGCTAAAAAAACACATGAAATGTGTAAAACAAAAGTGCAACAAAGTTTTATTGTGACAAAGTATGAAAATGTAAACACAAAAGGAATATTACAAAGCAATGGAACAAGATCACATTTTATGTTCAATAGATTGAACGATATGAAAGGTTCTACTTTTATATGTATCTTTTTGGGAACCTAGTTCATGAAAGCTTTCATAAAAAATTTCATATGTCCATCAACCAAAGAATCTTTTTGAAAGTATTTCCTAATTGTGAGTGAAATATGAATTGATTAAATATGAATGAATTCCATTCATCATACGATCGTGTTCAATGTTGACATTTGTGATAGCCCCAACTTGAAGATGTTACTTAACTTAACTACATTAGGCTTCAAATCAAAATTGATTCTGTTAGAATATTATATAACCATTTAAAATTGACAAAATAATTTAAAAGTTATCATAGGTTTTAACCACTCCATTTAAAATATATATATTATTAAATAATTTAAAAATATGTAAAGAAGGATTATAATAATAATATCATTATAATTATAGTCACAAGTTAATTGCACAACAAGGTCTTTGACCTAGTTCTAATAGGGTGTATGGTTCGCCTTTAAATCTAGTTTCACCAATATATTGGTAAGTAACATTGTTCAATTCATGTTATAATTGTAGCAAAAGTTTGATGTGTTATTCAAAGTTGAAACAAGAACCAATTTATAACTTGAAATTCACCAACATTAATTTGTATAAAAGGTAAGGCTTCAAATTGGTGTGTTTTGGTTGTGAGCTTATGGGCATAACCACAATTTTGTTCCACGTTACCCATATGAGCCTTACTTTTTTCTTGGCTTTGAAGCTTTCAATATTTTCCTCCCCGTTGAGGTTGAAGCCTCTCAACTTTTCTAAACAATAGGTTGTTGGATCCAATTCCATCAGATCAAACTTTCCACAAATGATTTGAAAATGGATTTTCTTTGGGTCTCTAGCCATTCCTCTATTCTAACCTTAGCAACCTTTGATAACAACCATGGCTTTCCATTGACCCACCATTAACCATAGGAAATAGGGCTTTGGTCAATGGACCTATTGCGAATAACTTCACCTCATTCAAAACCATGAATATAATTTTTGAAAATTTTAAATTAGTTTATTGTTCTTATGATAGGCTTTTCAACCTTTGAATATATGCCCCTCTTAGCTTGTACTCAAATATAAATAAAAACAAGATCAAAATTTAAATCATTAGAAGAATACTTTTAGGCTATATGTAGGACACATTATTAAATGAAAATTTTCCTCCACAAAAGGGGTAGGCATTTTGGGTTCTTTTCTTTGCTTTTCTTCATGATACCCTTTGGATATTACAAGAAAAAAAAAATTTAATTTTTTTTCCCAATATTTAACATCATGTAACAAGTCATTCATTAGGTGTAACCCTACGTGAAATAATTTGATGCTTAATGGCTTTGATGGTTGCAAACACAATGTCCTTTATCACCATTATCTTATGCAATCAATCTTATGAAATCAATGCAACAATTCATATTGTGTTTTACTTTTCCTTCATTTTTTCCTCCTCTTCCTTGTGTTTAAACATGATAATCAAAATATGAAATTCAAAAATAAGTGAGATATATTTTTTCATTAATGTGAGGTTTAAGAAGTAATTTTGGTGTGAACCACTGATTTAAGTATTGATTGTTGGTGGAATGTTGGTTTTACACTTACCTTTTAATTTTAACAATTCATACATTGCATTATTTAATGATTTGGTTCTAACATTATTAGCTTATGATTCCATTATTTAACCAATTTTTTCATTGTGCATATCTTCAAATTGGAAAGTTATTTGTTGATGTCACATTATGCCAAAACTTGACATTTATGACTATGACAAATATGATTAGTGACCATTTCTAATCATACAATCATATATGCCATGTTTTTGTGCCTAGTCATATTTTTGTAACCATGGATATGATTACATGACTAAAAGTTTTCTTGGATAGGAATATGATTAAAAATTGTCTTCATGAACATTATATAATTAGTTAATAATATATAATCTCAAACATTAAAAATAATTAAAAGGAAGAAAACTAGAAAGTAGACACACATACTTAATAAACATATTATAAGCTTGTAGATGATCAAACAAATAATTATTGCACAAGTAAATAGCTAATACCTTATAATTTAAAAAACTTTTGTTTTATAATCATTCATTATTTAAAGTGAATTTTTGGATAGTGCCTAAAATGTTTTTGGGGAATTGTTTTCATTTTTAAAGAAAATGGAAAAAAAATGGAAAATAATTACCAAAGTTTTTGAAACCATAAAATTAAATAAAAAATTGTTGCTTAGAATATAATTAAAACATATAAGTTGAAACTTTTGTTCAAAGGTATATTTAAATGAATATTGTTTTTGGATTTTTTAACATTAAATAATGAAATGTATTCTTATTAATGATATCCGATGAGTTTCAAAAAAAATCCACATGCCCCAAAATGGCATTATTTTTCATGTTTCCATATCATGGGTAGCAAATAATATAAACTTTGATTTAAATAAGTAATTTATCAACATATTTGGTCATACAACTTGGAATTTTTCAATATTATATATATATATATAATCAGATTTAATGAATTGAAAAAACGAAAATAAGATTAAACTTTAGTACTCATAATAAAATTTGATAAAAAATTATGAAATAAAAACATTATGTGTATAAATTAATAATTATGACATTTAAATAATTTAAATACTTTGTATACATTTTATCAAATGTTGAAAATAATATCATATGTTTCATAGATAACATATTTTATTTAGAAATATTTTATTAATTAAAAATAAATATAACTTATGGTAATAAATACAATATTTATACCATTTTATTTATTCATTATTTTTTTAAAGGTGGGAAAATATTATATATACACACACACACACACACACACACATTCATACCCTACTCATAACCATACTTACCTATCATACTAACTACCCTACCTAGGTAGGTAGGTAGGACTCATATATATATACACACACCAAAAAAACCATGTTGATTTTAAATATGTTTATTTACAAATCCTCAAAATATCATTCTTGTTCAAATGTATGAAATAGTGAAATTTCAAATGCATTTTCAATCATACTTGATTTTTTTGTTGAATTTTTTAATAGATGTGTAGATCTTGGAAAAATCTTTGAAAATGAAATTTATTTCTTTTCATTTGGACAAAATATGAAAAAGATAATAATGGTCAAAGTTGGGTACTTTTGTATATGACAAAGGATGGTGTGAGATAATGTTATAAATTTATCCCATATCTTTTGTCAACAAGTTCAACTTCTAAACCTATATAAATAGGTGAAAAAGTATTGAACACCAAATATATTCAAAGTGCAAATATTACGTGTGATGAACCAATAAAAGAAACTTGTCACCAAAAAATAAATAGGATCCTATTTACTTACCTACCCATTCTTACTTACTTACCAACCTACCAAATGGTTGGATTAAATTTATATATATATAATTTGATAGCATTGATAACTATAAACCTAGTCATGGGTTGAGTCATATTTGCCATGTTTTGGTGTAGTGTCATAGTCCAATTTTTTTTAATTGTTCGTTCTAATCATCATTTTTTCTACTTGCTTTGACACTCATGTTTAAATAAGGAGATTTATTAATCTTTCCTTGTTCACTAAAATGGTACATGAGAAAACACGGATACAAGATTCAATTACAATACATTTTGTGTTTTAATTTATTGTTAAAAGATGAAAACAACATTGAAATTTGAGTGTGTACAATGAATGCATGTTGCTCTTGTAAGTGTGTGATTTATAAAAAGAATCCTCCTCACAACGATATATAAAAATATGAAGATTTGTAGCCTAAGGGTTTAAATTGAGGGCCATGAATTACATATCAAAATAAACTCAATATAAATACCATAGTACCTGGGTTAGTTCGACATGCTCTTGTTGAATATTTAATTAATTGTTACAAATCCAGTTCGACACTTTTTTTAACTAATTATTTTACTTTTGATAATTATTTTAAATTATTTTTGGATTTTTCAACAATAATAAACATCATTTGTGCATTCATTGGTAGTTTTTTTCCCCCATTACACATCATACATGATCATTTGTAATTTCTTTTTTCTGTTACAAATTTTTTGATTTAAACCTATATACATAGGTATAAGTTGGTGCATTGACAACTTCATTTCAATTCTTGGTACCATTTATCTATTTTGAAGGAGCAATTTGCAATGGAAAATAATTTGCATTGAATAGATTTTATAGGTATATACTTGGAAATGAATAGAGAGATTAAACAAAGAGTGAATCTTTATTAGTTATTTATGTCCAAAAAGGTTTGCATCAAGAATAATTTGCATTGAAGAGCTTAGTGTATTAAGGAGCATACAAGTGTAAAAAAAATGTTAACTTACTTCTATGGAACATATGTTTGCAAGAACTTATTATACTTATATAGAAATGGAAAGGTTGAGTAAAGAGTAGTTTGGTACCTAAATGGGCACTCAACAAAAACAACAAAAGATGTTAACATGGGGTTGTTTAAGCCCATCACAAAAGATGATGTTGATGGGTGGGATCTAACTTATTGTGAGAATCATTGGTCAAAGTTTGGTATTGCCAAACACTTTGTGGAGAATGTCATGGTTCCTTACCACCAAGCTTAGATTGAGTTAATGGGATTATAAACACATCAAAAACTACTTTGGTTATTAGATTGTTGGAGCGGACACAAAAGTAAAAAATTCTTGGACTGGATAAAAGAAAAACATCAAAATATCTTGGTTGTTTTTGTTCCAGCAAATTATCTAGCATTCTATGACCAAATGATATCATTTTGTAGCACCCACTCATGCATGCATTCAAGATGGAGTTCAACAATTGGAAAATTAAATAGTAAATTGAAAGTGGCAAAGATCCCAATGTTGACTTCAAAATGAACAATTTGAAACCATGGAATTGTGAGTGGTTACACAATGCATGGAAAAAAAAAAAAAAAAAAAACAAACAATGATTTTGAAAGGGTGAGAGAAAATAGGGCTTACAAGAGCTTGGAACAATGAATTTCAACTTGTTGCCATGGAGGTAAACACAACTGCTTCTTTTTTTATAGTAACACATGACATTGAAAAAGACATGGAGATTGACGAACCATGCTTTGATTCAACAAAAATGACATTAGTTGTTATGGAATGTTATTTACATGAAAAAATCAACACCACCATCAATTCCAATAATTTTGATTTCTTCAAGTGCAGGTGTTGGTGGTTTGAGATTATGAGCATTAATTAGAAAGCCAAAGTCATAAGTAATCAAGTTTTTCAATTTTGCTCCTCCTACATCACTAATTGTGACAACATTATAAGAAGAAGATGATGAAGAAGAAGACGGTAGAGCTCCACCCATCATCACCTTTATATTATTTGTTACATAATAATAACCAATTGTTGTTGTTGCTGATTCTTCTTGCTTTTTGCTATTATAGCAATTGTAAGCATGGCATTTGTGAAGAAATGTGGTTTAATTTTACGGTGCAAACTTCCTCCCCCATTGAATTTTGTAAACCCACCACCTCCTCCTCCTCCTCTTCCTCCTTTGCTATAATGTAGGCAAAAATGGGTGATGAGCATAATAATTAGGAAATACCCTTCTAGATGGTATAATTGTTCACTTCCCTTGTCAAGCTAGCTTCTTAAGAATGTTGCAAAACTCCTTATGTTGCACACTTCCTATTACTTGTGTTTTTATTCTATTTTTTAAATGAAAATTTAATCAATTTTCCCACAAGGGAATCATTAAAGAGCTCCTTGCATTGATATCATGAGACTCAACTAGCTACATGACTTTGTAGATAGAGTGAAATTCAACAAAGAATATAGTAAGTTGAAAAGAGATGTAATGAAGGTCAATAATATTATTACAATAGTATGTGTTGCAACAAACAAGCGATTGTTATGTTTAAAGGTGTAGTGAACTAAAGTTTTGAATTAAGGTTGAAAATTTACAATGGGAGCATCAGATTCGGCTTTAACGCATGCACGTGCTTTCTTCATTCCACTTTGATATGCTTTGAGTTTCAAAGCTGGTGTCACAATTTTTAACATCTTATGAGGTTGCCAACTTGTAATTGTTTTCGTCATGATATGAGCTTGATGAGAATATTTTTCCTCTGCATGCATGTCCTAAGGAGACAAGGAATGAGATTGAACAATTGTAGCTTGTAATTTGCAGTGCATGTTAACTTCAATTCGTTGATTTCAATTGTTGAATATTCTTCAACATAATCTTTGCATGCTGAAAAATTGTGCAGCAATGGCTTCTTGTGATTGTCTAGTGAAGCTATTGAGGAGCTCATGACATGTAGGTTACTGCTGTAATGTACATTGGTGATGGGATAACTTTTGGTTTGTACTATAGTGGCAACTTTAATTGCAGCAACAATAATTGGTGGTTTCAATGTACCTAGCTACAACTCATGAGACATTTGTGTGGAAGTTGTAATTAGGTGATTTGATTGCACATTGATTAGGGCTAACCCAATGTGTTGATGTTGTTTTTGCATTGATGTAAGTAGATACATATGTAAGTTTTGGTATTTGGATGTGACATTAACAAACATTGTTTGCAACTATTTAATCTCTTTTCTCAAGAAGCCAACTTTGCTTGCATTGCCACAAACTGCAACAAGCAACTCACAATACTCTCCCAATTGGTCAATCACCACATTGTTACACCTAGATTTTCAATCATATCATCTAAAATGATCAAAGATTACAAAAAACTTGTTAGGAACTTTTCATGCACAAGTTATATAGTGGTTAGCTAGGTACTTAATTATCATGTAACTAGAAGGTGGCAATCAATGAGAGGAATGGCAATGAAGGTGGCAATGATCTTACATCTTTTATTGTGTAGGAACGATCATGACTTCTAGGGATGTTTTTGCTTCTTTTCGTGTCGTGCACCAAACTATAATGGGTCTGAAAAGTCCATGATATTGAGAGTTTTGACTTTAGTGCCAAGGGCTTCTTGAACATTTGATGAATGACAATTAAGTTTTGTGAATGTTCGGTAGATGGCCACTAGGGGTTTTAGAACTTTCAACCTAATTATGTATTATTTTTCAAAATTTTTGACAAAATTAAAAAAAAATAATTAGTGTTGAATTGGCCCAAGTACTACGATATTCAAATCATAGAGGCATAATCAATAGGAAAATTATGTGAAATGTACATGGAAATTTTGTACAAGGATATCATAATAAAAAAATCCATCTAATAGGTGATATTGGTCCATGAGCCTTTGAGTGTCTTTTATGAAATGACTTAGAAATGCAAAGGAAAAAACTACAAAGGTTTTAAATATTTACATGTATAATTGAGGCCTTTCGATCAAGGCACATACACGCACCATGTATGAAAATGAACCTTGCATCGAAACATTTAAAAACTTGTAACAAAACATTAAAAAAACTTGCAACGTACAAACTTGTATCTTGTGTGTTTTGGATTTAGAACACACATAGGGATAATATCCCAAATACAAAATAAGTCAAATATTGTTCCCACTTGAATTAATTCCAAATTAAAACATAATTAACTACATTAACCCAAATTAAAATTAACCTAATCAAGACTTAATTAAACAACTAACATAACACACATAACAAATTCAAAAATTTAATGTTGAATCATTATTTTATTTTGAAAATTCCATGTAAGAAAATTCCAAATTATTTAAAAGTATTCTCTATTTTCCAGCATAAACTTTTGTTTTTTGAGAATTTCATTATTTCTGAAAACACTGGTATAATTAGTGTGGAAGCTAGCAAGGCAATATATTGGTACCTTCATATCTCGTTTTATAGCCAAATTTGGCTAATTCATAGATCTTCTTATGCATGATAGCCACTTTGGCTTCATCACAATTTTGTTCAAATTAATAAAAAACCAAGTCTGCCTAACTTGCAGAAAAACTTCCCAATTTTGTTGATCTTTTTGCCTTAAATTTCCTCTCTTTCTACCCAACTTGTTTTCTCTTTTTTTTCCTCCACTATAAATTGAAAAGAAATCTGACGTGGCAGAGTCCATGCAGCATGCCAAATGGCCAAAGCCATGTCCAAGGACTCAAGTTTGAGAGCGGACGTGGCTTTCCACGCGTCAGTTTCTGATTCGCGGTAGGGTGTGGTGAGCTCGCACAATGCATGGGTACAACAGACGCATTTCTTCGTAGTCTGCAAAACTCCCAAACTCGGAAATGCACGGAATTTTTTACGTCGATTGCAACGGATTTGGTGATGAACAAGTGCTGGTTTGTGCAGATTGCACTCTTCCGAGAGAAGTTCATGAATTTGTAAAAAATTCGTGCGTGCGAAGATTTTCTTAGTGTGGAGGAGGCTGGGTGGGGTTAAGGAATTTCTCGGAGATTTCAGAGTGGAGGAGTGTTGCACGGTGAATGCTCATTTCGTAGTTGGGGTTCAATTTTCAGGCATTATGGTGAAGCTGGTCTCAGTGCGGAAGACGCGCTTGTATGGTCCCGGGTCCTGGAGAGACTGGTGGGAGTATGTAAACGCGTTCGTGTACTTCGTGGCCACGATCGTTCTGTTGGTGGGATGTATCATGTTGCTACCCGGTCGCAGTACCAAGTTGGGGCTCATTTTGGCGCTGGTAGCCTTGGCGCTCCTCGTCCTAGTTAATTTGCATGACCTAATTGCGCAGCTGGCTGGCTTCGACTTCCGTCTGTCTTTGCTGTGGCTGGATCCGCAGCTTGCACTCATCGAGATCCTGGCGCCGTTGGTGCAGGTCATCGGCTCCATCTTGTTCTTCATGGGAACTTTCTCACTTTTGGAGGTGAGTGCAGTGCACTCTTGGAACTGCCGAGTTGAGCAGTTTCAAGAAACCGAGTCTCTTCTTCTCTTAGGTCTGGTTATCCATGCACAGCTCTTCTCTAACGTCGCCAGATTTGTTAAAAACAACACCAGGCTCGTAATTAAGCAAGCAATTTGTTACAAAATCCGGAAGATGACTGCAGGGCTTCTTGGATTTTTCAACTGTAATTGTCACGCTTTTCTCCTACAATTGCTCATTTGTGAACGCTCTGTTGTTGGTCACATAGCATTCATGGGCCACATGTGTGCAGGTGGGACGTGGAAAGTACGATGAAAAGGAGGCGGAGGAAGTGACAAACCATGCCTTCAGAATGATAATCGGAGGTTCAGGCCTGTGGATGTTTGGATCGATTCTGAATGCATCCCAAGTGTATGAGAGAGTGGATGCGAGGGTCCAGTTCATGCAGAAAATGGTGTCTATTCCATTCCTTATGTCCAGCACTTTGTTTCTTGTGAGCGGAATCCTTGGTGCTGGCAACTTTCCTTATCCACCTGCAGTGATCAAAGCACGGGTACTATTCAATTCTTACATGCATTTTGTCTATTCCAATTGGTGTGTAAAATGTCCGATGAATGTGGATGCATTGTTATCAAAGCTTAAACAGAATGCTATTGTAGAATTTTGAAGTCAATTCCTTGTGGTTTTAGGTCTCATAGTTCAGATTTTGTGTGTCAAGAACACATCAGAATAGCCACATGCAGGTGAATTGGCAGAACTTATTGGGAAGCCCCTGAAGATACTCCATGTGTGATGTTGCATAGGCCACTGCAGTATGGATTGCAATCACAGCCAGCTCAGTGCTGGTCTTGGCAGCAGTCCTGAATGCGATCCGTGTAATGGAGCTGCAGCAACTTGCGGCCGCTGGAGGACTTTTGGAGCCACTGAGGGGAGGAGCTCAAGAAAGGTTAGATATTGAGCGTGAGGAAGAAGAGACTTAAGTCTAGATTGGCAGAAATATGCCGCAAATGTTGACAAGGGCTCTCCTTACAAAGCCAGTGTTGTCATTGCAGAAGAAGGTATGGGGAATGGTAGAAAACAGTTCAACTTGCACATCATCACTGTTGATAGTCACCCTTAGCATGTGTACTAGAAAACAGGCACCCTCCAAAAACAGGGATGGTGGTTGTCACCTTGGAAAATCAGCTGTTGTGCTCCTGAAGAACACACCTGAAGAAATTTGTGTGAGATTTGACAGTATGCCAAACAGTTTGCAAGAATGAAGAGTAGTGAATTGACACAAGAAGTTTGCTTTGCCCAAATAGCTCAGTGTTGGAACAAAAAGTGGTCACTCACAATCTGTTTCCATGGGTGTAGCAGACCATACATTGCATTTTGAGAGTCCAGTTTTAATACTAAGACAGTGCTATGGTCAGTGCAGAGGAGCTTCTGATTCAAGTAACACTCAGATGCTACTTAGTTATCATCAAAGTCTTTGTATATTCCAACCTGTAATAAACATGGAATCTTTTGTAATATATTTCTTCTCATCTAATATTACACAGATTTGCACACAGTCCCTGACCTTCTATAATTCTTGCTTGCTTACTCTCGAACATAAATATGTAGCAGGAACACAGAGAAAATAGATTGATAAGGGAAAAGTGATCCCTGCCTATGAAACTTTAAAACATAGTCAATGCTGACCATGAGGGTTTAGGGTTTAGAGAGTGTACATCTTTGAAAGAAGCAAGGCAGGAAAAACTGGAGCACTTAGTCACACTTTTCTGCTACAGTTTCTACAGTGCAGAAAACAGAACAAAATGCCCACCTTGTGCACACACACTGTCAGTTACTACATAAGCCAGGACCACAGAGCATATAACAAATTTCAGCAAGTCCAGCTGGATGATCTGATGTTCATTGTTGTGGGTTGGAACAAACCACAAGATGTATGATATTAGCACTCTGATTCTGTTGTTCCAAGCTGATAAGAGACTGGATTAAGCAGAGCATTTGGTATGTCAAAGGCTCAGACTGGATTTGGCAAAGCTTTTTGGTATACCAAATTCTCAGACTGGATTAAGCAGAAAGCTTTCAGTATCTCAAAGCCTCCAGACTCAAGTACACAAAAAACTTGACCAAGCTTGACTATAACCTGCACTACAGAACATTTTATAGGCACTATGTCTAGACCCACAAGGGCCAGGGACCTTCAAAAGGATAGAGTAAACACACAGTGTCAGATAAATAGATTTGGAAAAACTTGAACATTAGCTCAACTCTTTGTGCACAGGTAACTGCAGTGTTCCAACTGGGAACAAGATGCTAGACCAAGAAACAGAAACTGCATGCAACGGAAGTGGTTATTAGAGACTGAGTGATCATGTTAAGATCATCACAGTTTCAAAGAGTCCAAACTAAGATGGAATTCCAACTGCTAGTATTGAGCAAAGTTCAAGACAGAAATCAAACAGCTCAGGGGCATTTACATAAGAACCAACCACAACTAGGAGGGCAGCATGGTGGAATCAGGAATCTGCAAGGATTAGGTTTGAAACTTTGGACACAGATCCATGACAGGAGAGCATAACAAGGATTATAACATAGCAAAACATGCTGCAGATAACTGAGACTAAAAATCTAAGATTAGGGATATTTGTTGGCAATCAAATAGCCAAACCTCCCAGATTAGAGTTCTAACATTTTGAAGAACAGATTGTATAAGATCAGGCTTACCTGCTGATACCTAAACATACACAGCTGCTTGAGTTCAGTGAATATGCAGCACTGTCCAAAGACCTGCAGATGTAAGTGATACTGGGAAAAGCCAATACAAAACCCCACAGCACATGTCCCACTCTTGAAGAAGCAAACCTTCAATGGTCTGTCACTGCTGCAAAAATGCTTTGGTCAATATCTTAGTTGCAATATCCCAAGAGAATACAATAGAGCTCATCATCCACAAAAAATGTTATGCTTCGTCCATCAAACTATAACATTGGCTAGAAAAACTGTGACGCCTGTTATCAGAAAAAAAGAGCAGCCATATAACTGATCTGCCATTTGAAGCTGAGGTCTTAACAAAAGACCAGTGTGTGCACATTCAAGGCTTGGGGCCGGTGGCAGTGCGGGCGCCCGGTGCTGCAGGTCGGGGAGCTGCATCATCCTTGCGCTTGAAGCGCTGAGGTGGCTCCCGGATTCGTCTTGCCTCACGAGACCGAACTCGTACCACATGCGAGTGGATTGCGCAGGAAATGCAGTACTGCATCTTAGCGTACAGCTTTGGGAGCACATATCCATCATAGATGCATGCCTCTTGGACATCTCGCACAGCTGCCTGCTCCACTATGTTGCGGACAAGGAATCGCTTTACAGCCTTATCCTGCATTCAAGCATGGTGCAAGAAAGGTGTCAAAACTTTCGACTAGTGCAAATCTGCACATCCCACTATCCTTCTTCCGGGATGAATACTTCCTTAAGACAGCAAAACTCAAAAAAGCCTCGCTGAACAAAGAAAGCGCAAAAGATACGACAGCCAAGACAGAATACTCAACCTGACAAGCAGAATCAGCAAAGCATCGGTTTGCAGAAAAAAGGAAAACGCGGTGAAAACCTCCGTTCGCGATCTGAGGAAAGTGATACTGACTGGGATTCTAAAAACCTCTGAGGTCTGAATGCTCACAACCTGAGAGAGAACAACGACTTGATCGAGAGTTTCAAAGAATTTCAAAGTGTGTGCTATATACTTACCTTGGGGACACAACGGCCGCAGTTGGAGCAGCGGATCGGGTTCACGTGGCCACGCCCATGCTTGTTCCGTCCACCACTGCGTCGCTTCACCGTCATGGCTGCCGCTGCAACCCGAAGAGAGAAAAAGAGTGCAACAAAGAAAGCACAGCGACGGCCAACGACAACGACGCACCAACGACGGCGCACAAAATAATGAGATATCGAGTGGGCAGAAGAGCTTTAAACCCTGAAAGTTTGTGAAGCAATAGGTATGTGGGGAATACACGTAGCCGCCGATCTTGGAACGTCTGCTCGGTTATAGGAGCAATGGATTCGGCTAACGGTCGGTCATCGAACCGCTGTAACTACTGAGAACGAATGGACAACGAGGGCAGAGACTTAGTCCACGGAGCAACTTAGGTGTCTCTGTGCCGTTTGGTTGAGTACAGCGCCTCTCTTTTTCCTTCTTGCAATTCCTTGTGTTGAGTTGTTTGAAACTCTGAGAGTTCGAGTTCAGGGCTGCAATGTAGTAGTTGCAATAAAGAGAAGATTGGAGACAGACACAGGGAAGAACTATTGGCTGGAAACCAAACAGAAATTGGTCACTAGTTGCAGATTTAGTCAGCATTTACTTTGTGTTGACATCTCTGGTCTCTGTTGAGAGTTGGATCTAGTGCTGCACTGTTGCGCATATCTAATGCAAAATTGCACCAGAGTTTGGGCACTCACTTCTTCAAAAAAATCAGCATTCAACTGGCAAATGTTGAGTACCATATCTGTGTTGAGTTATCTCTCCGATAATCTCTCCCACCACAGTGATTAACCCCTAAACACAGGGAAAGACCAAAATACACTGAGAATCTGGCCAAATTGATCCACCCTGATGTTTAGGGGTTAAGGTATGTCCAGATCTTCTCTTGTGCACTCAAAGGATGAAGCTCTTACTTGAAAGGAGACATGTCTTGAACACTTTTTTTAGGGTGGACTTCACACTACAGGCTCCAGCTGCAAATAGCAAAACTGGCCACTCACTAATACATAGGATTTGGCAGTGTAGGCCTGTACAAATTACTCTCTCAAATTGGACATGTCACACAAAGGAGACACATTCTCTACTAGACAACTTCTGCAAATGTAGACATGACACAGCATGAAGCTGGCATGTTACAATCAAGTATTCTCATTCTGCCTTTTTTGCCTTTTGGTTTCCCTTCGAAGATGACATCACATACTTGTGCACATAGAAATTGGCAAATAGAACCAGTAAAGAAATCATGTAGTAGAACAAAATCTGCAAGCCCACAGAAAACTCTTGTTAGTCACCTAACAACTGCCAATCTCCTTTGCACTGCAATGCAAAAATGCTAGCAACAAATTAAGAACCAAAACTCAAGTGATGGCTAAGAACTACTGCAGTGTAAAGGGTTAGAAGACATGCAAATGTAAGGGATATGAAGCGCACCGAGATCAAGAAAGGTGGATATGGTGCATGAATTTTGCGGTCGTAGTAAGCCTGCACCAGGTTGAGCATGAACTGGAACATTTGCAGTTGTGTCAAGTACCTGTGATGTTGCCATCCACACAACCTTAGTCAATTTGCTGGCATTTGTCTTGATTTGGGACTGAGAATTACCTGAAACCTCAAATGAAGGGGAAGTGCTTATGGCTGTGTCCTCAGTACTTACTTGCCCCAGAAGAGATACTTGCGTCGAACCTTTTCATTACCCCGCAGAACAGCTGCCAAGAAGTAGTACAAGTACATGAAGACATGCACTCCAGAGTTCAGTGCAGCTGAAAAGTATGCTGCACAACAAACAAGAGTTTTACATTAGATCAGTGAAATATCATAAAACTGTAATGCAAACCCCAAAATCAGAACAGAAATATCTAAACTAGATTCAAACACGTGTGGAGTCTGACACAGAGGTAAGAAAGGGGCACTTCACTTTGAAGCATTTCATAATGAATTGGAGCAATCTGGCATACCTTCACCACCAGGGGCATGATATGCAATAATCCACCAAATGAGGGCAATGGAGGAGTGATGGTAGACATGAAGAAACGTGATCTGCCGCGTGTTTCGCTTTAGCACCATGATTATCTGCAAACCCTCAAGCAACCTCAAAGTGGAGCTCAGATGCAAAGCAACAACAACACTGGCATTGTCTTGGAGACAGGGTTTGAAGAGACACATGGTGATGATACACACCAGATTCAACATTGAAACAAAGCAACAAGTAACTTAAAAGGATGAAGCTCTTACAGTATCCATGAATTCAACATATTTTGACATGTAGAACATGTAAACGAGAATTGCCATCTGAAATCACATTGCATATCAACAGTGTGAATCATTCATCAGCAAACCAAGCTATGTGAATTGTTTGTTGGCAACCCAAGTGAGACTACCCTCCATCAATGATAAATATATTTGCTATGCATTTCCAGCATGCTGAAAATTGATGAATTCCGCATGATGATTTCATCTGTTTTATATTCAAGGATTGTGCTTTGCAGCAACAGAGGTGAGAGAAGACAGGCCTACCTCTGTTTGCTTGGGATTATAAGCATTGCCCCAGAGAGTGTACCTGTACAGCCAAGATTGCACCTAAGCCATGAAGCCATCTGCAAGCATAAATCTCTGAGAGGCTCTTATGATTCTTGCAATCCCTTGGACCATTTTTGCAGCTCAGGCTATTAGCCAGTACTCTGTGAAATGGCCGGTGAAACCTTGTTCCAAAAAATGTATGTATTGCAAAGCTACTGGAAAGAAGACATACCTGTTGAGAATGGCCTGATAGACGACGCCCACGCACATGTACAGGCTGAGGAAGAAGCAAAATAGGTTATGCAGCAGCACCAAGGCCTGCAGCGGCGCCGGTTCCTGGGCTCGTGGCTTGAGGTTGAAAGCCTTGATCCACAGCAACCCCGCAACGACACACAACAAGTAGAGCGTCATCGCCAACACGATGGGAGTCGGGCTATCTATCAAAGGCAACCCTTTGGTCGTTGGCGTCCCTGTGAGCTCCACCCCCATCACATTCCGCAACAAATTCCATACCCCTTGCGTCACTCTAGTATCTAACGCCCGCCATACTCCTTCCACCATCTCCATGTTCGGAAAGAGAACGTACCCCAAAGCTTCAGTAACCTTAAAGCTCCCAAACAGACCAGAGCTATCAACAGGAAACAAAATAAGAACAAACACCAACCCAACGCTCCGAGAGAGAGAGAGAAACAGGGGAAAAGAAATAACGTTATAAAGAAAAACACATCTATTTTTCTTTTGTTTGGGACGTTTTTATGCCCGAAAACTACAGTTCTCCGAGAACAGCGGCGTAAGAAACAAAGTTTGAGCGGGCAGCAACTAAGAACCTACAACAAGGGAGGAGACGATTGTGTTCGTGGCGACGCGATCGATGGCTGGTTTGTTTTGTGGGATCCGCAAATTCTGCTTTGATGTCTGTGCGGGGAGACGGAGGATCCAGCGAGCGTGTGTCTCTCCGCCACCACGACCCGCATCTGGCGCTGGAACATTTCAGGCCAGGTGCGGCTCATTTCAGGATCTCGTTTCTGTCAGCTACGTTGATTGGTCGAAATAATAAAAAAGCCTAAACTATTTTTTTCATCTGGGTATATTTAGAGGCCGGTTCTGCCATAGTATTAAATATGTGTTAAAACATAGAAAATGCTTTTGTAGCAGAATTTATGTTTGTAATTCAGCACATGCCGACCACTATCGTTATAATCGGCTTATAGAAACGTTTCAAGAATAGGTAATTTGTCATCTGGGGGGTTGCAGAATCGGCCTCACAAAGACTGTTAACGTGTCGGAATGGACAGGTTCTTGCGCAATATCCAGGGTACATAATATTGTTCTCATCGAATACGGTTGTCTAAATCATCCATTCAGGTTTTTTGGGATGTTTTCTGTCATTGTAGTGGTGGAGAATTCATCCATCAGAAAAGGGCGGGAAGTCCGTCTTCTTGCCTGCTTCGAGAGGGAGAGACTCTCAGGCGCCCTCGTCGCAGCCGATTGTGCGACGCTGCAAACGCGTCCATCTCCCTCTGTCCCTCTCTTTCGGTTATGTGGACTTTGCACATGGCCTTGATTCGCTTTCCTTCGTCATCTCTTGATCGTTGTATACAACATTCGTTTGTTTTGCCAATGAGGTGAATGTTTTGTGGTCGTGGAGTTTCTTTGTGGTCGATTTGTCAAGATACTCTTGCAAGTGCTGGGGGTGGGTGGTCTCTGTTTCTTCTTGGGGGAGCTGGGTCGTTGTTGTTGAGGAGAAGAGCAAGGTGGGTTTCAGGAGTTTTTTTGTTTTCTTTCTCATTTTGGGTTTTGTGGTGGGTTTAGGGTTTAAGGAATGGAGGGAGATTCATTTGGTCGTATCGCATGTGAAGAACAGGCCCGTGAGAGGGAGACCGAAGGTTGAGAGAGACAGGGGTTGCAGCCACTTGAAAGTGGGTACGAAGCATTGTTGTCAAACAGGATGTTTTGGAGTTTAGGGTTTTAAGAAGTGAGCGAGAGTGGTGAGCTCGAGAACGACGATTGTTGAAAAATCTTTAGTTGTCGCGGGAACCGCAGGCACTCAACATGGATTCCAAGAGGAGAAATGGTGTGGCTACTAATTTGCCTCCGTCGAAACGGTTGCAAGCTACTAATGGACCCCCAGTCATCCCTGCGGAGCCGATGGACGAGGAAGACGAGGACGTGTTTCTTGAAGAAACTCTCTTGCGCGACGAGGAGCTCCATGAGTTTGGGAACGTGAATTTGGCGTCACAATTGGCGAGATGGAGACGACCAGCTGTGGCAAATTTCGACCCTCAAGCGCATGACATTGGTACGTACACCGTCTTCGTCATCCATGAAGCCGATACTCTCTCTATTGGGTAGGGCTCATGTCCCTTGAATCCTAGCCAAAGTCATGGTTGAGTGTCCCCAGTGCTTCCAGAAATGCTATATTAACTCAGGACACAGATTTCTCCATAATGATTTGCCTGAAATTGTGCACGGGTCACTGGATACTTATCTACACTCTCCATTGGGAGCTGATGAAATTGGTGAGAAGTCATGGCAGCTTGTCACTGCAATTCATGATGAAGGTGATGGTCTGACACTTTTTGATCATTAGGGTATGCCTGTACTTATTGTGGTGTTGCCCTCAATGTTTTAGTGAAGAATTTTCTCTGCAATCTTATATATATATATATATTGCTGAGGGCTCATGGCCAACTGGGTTACCTGGATGCACAGTGCCACCCATGACTATGAATCCAGCCATAGGGTGGGCTACTGGATCGGCCAGAATTCCTCTTGGACTGTGAAGTGCTGGGGAGTTCACAAGGGAATGTTTCAGCCATTACTTGATTGGTTGATGCTGTGCATCTTCTTTGTCACCTATTTTTGCCTTTTTCCTTCCTTTTCCATTTCCTCCATCCATAACCAGTAATTATGTTGCATTTTCCAAGAGACATTGAAAAGGAAATCTGGTGATTGTTGCTGAGTTTTGTGGGGTGATTATAAATTTCATGAGCTGTGGGTAAGTGTGCAAGGAAGAGAGGTTGTCCAATATTTGAGCAAACTGTCAATGGCCTCCTGTCTCCCTTCTTTTTGCTGTTATTGGTTTTTCCTTCAGCATGGATTTTTGAAACTGACTAGCTGAAGTTGGTATGGCAGTGTTTCAGCAGCTGGAAATAGATTATGTGGTGGGAGAAAGTCACAAAGAATTGTGCCCCAATAGGAGTGGACCAGCTGCAGTCTTGCGCATGTTTGGAGTAACTCAAGATGGTAAATACTGCAGCTCAATATCTATCAGTGTACTATAAAGGGCCATAGGGTTTAAGAAATGCTGTCTGTAATTGGTTCTTCCTTGTTGAATTCTCCTTTCTTCACATTGTTGATCTCTCCTGGTCTACTGTCTCCCTACTCTCCCACATCATTGGTTGATTTCATTTTGATTCTCCTTCTGCTTGATTGGGACTTGATTGTGGTGGGCAGGAAACAGTGTTTGTTGTCATGTGCATGGGTTTGAGCCCTACTTCTACATCAGCTGCCTTGATGGTATTGGCCCAGATGATGTCCCCAAGTTTAGGAGCACACTTGAGGTGAGGAGGGTTACACATCATCTGTTTAAGCAATGGTAATGCTAAATGCGACCTATGATTTTGCTCTAGGTTGTGCTTGCTACACAGTGCCATGTGGCAGCTGTTAAGATGAAGTATAATTCCTGGATTACCTGCTGATAAGGTACTGACTGCTAATTTTGTTGAGGGAGCAGTCACGAATGCGAGAGGCCAACAGGAATAGTAGATCACAGTTGTTCATCACCAAGATTGAGATTGTTCAGAAGCGTAGCATCATGTATTTCCAAGTTCAAAAGGCTCGGTCCTTCCTGAAGATTTTTGTTGGGCTCCCTACCATGGTTGCTGGATGCAGAGGTACAATGAGCAGTGTTCTTCCTGCTGCCCTGCTTTTATGTGGAGGTCCAGGGTTTACAGTCTAGGCATTTCAAAAGTTGGCAAAAGTAATGCATAGGACTTTTTATTTCAAATTTCTGTCTCTTTTCTCTGAAAAATTGGAAAAATGTCTTCCTCTGCACAACAGAAAGCACTTCTCATGGTTGGCTGCATTTCTTTAAAGCCATTTGGTGGATAGTAAGAGTCAACGAATGACTCAGCACAGTAACTATCTAGGATAATCCATTTGGTAGATAGTTACTAGATAGTTCATTCCATTCAGCCTCATTGAATCAGCAAAATACTCGCACAGTAATCTTTACCTGTTCCTCTGGATGTAGTGTTGCACAAGAGCTTAGGCAGTCTTTCTGTCTTTCCTGTGCTTGTAAGGTGCCTAATCTTGTTGTGCCTATTGTCTCAATTAGTGTGCAAGCTGAGACACTGAAGGAGTTTTTGAGTTTTCATGGTTGCAGGTATTCTTGAAAGAGGCATCAACATAGAAGGGTTGGGCCAAAGATGCTTCTTGACATATGAAAGCAATGTGTTATTTGCATTACGATTCATGATTGATTGTGACGTTGTTGGTGGCAACTGGATTGAACTTCCAGCTGGAAGCTACAAGGACAGTCAGACCCGAAAATCTTACTGCCAGCTGGATGTTGATGTTCTGTATCCAAGTCCCAGATGCACAATTCCATGCTTGTATGTAGGACTTCACTGGTTGTAGGGTCTGCAATAACACTGTTTGAATTCCAGAGTTATGGGTTTCTTAACAACACATACAGATACAGCAAGCTGATCAGCCACCGTCCTGTTGGTCAGTACTCAAAGCTGGCACCATTTCGAATTTTGAGCTTTGACATTGAGTGTGCAGGAAGGAAGGGTCATTTTCCAGAACCAGAGCAGGATCCTGTTATTCAGGTACTTCTAGTTACTTTGGGTGCCTTTCTGTGGACACACATACTCTCAATTGCATCCACAGTTATGTCCAACTTGTTTCTTTGTCATAAATTGTCTGTACCTCAGTAGTTATCAGTTACATTGGCTTTATTGCACACAAAGAGGACCATTAACAACATGGATATTTGATCTTAGAAATACAAATTCTTGAAAGTTATGCAGTGCCCAATCCAAGGAGCAGTTTAGATTAGGATTTCAGTTTGCTTGATCTCTGTAGTGCATTGATGGCTTTCTTTTCACAAGTAATATTAGGGGACTGTAACATTAAAGGCACTTGGAAGAATCTTGAGTTCTCAAGATTGCTAATTGGTGTTTGTGCCAGATTGCCAATCTGGTGACTGTGCAGGGGGAGCAGAAACCAATGGTGCGGAATGTGATGACTCTCAAATCATGTTCACCTATTGTTGGGGCCAGTGTCATGTCTTTTGACTCTGAGAGAGAAGTTCTGCTTGCATGGAGGGTAAGTGCAAGATAAGTTTTCACAGCAGTCATCTGCACCTTGCAGCCCTTTTCAGTTTAATGGATGCCACTCTGCAACAAAGACCTTGTCCGTAGCCTGTTTGTTATATGGTTATGTAATGGTCATCTTGGAATTGGTTGCAAATGGTATGAAGTTTTTTGAATGAAATCTTGATTTATCACTTCTGCAAAAGCAACAAGTCTTGTGTAGAGCATAGGTGCCTAGTCTGGGTGTCATTAAAGCTGCAAACATCAAGTACAAACATGTGCCCATTTTTTGCATGGCCTCCAGAGTCATGTTGCCTTATGGGTCTGCAGGATTTGGTCAGGGAAGTGGATCCAGATGTCATAATTGGTTACAACATCTGCAAGTTTGATTTGCCCTATCTAATTGAGGTATACCATGTAACTCTGTGTTTAGAGCTGTTCTTGTTTCCTGTAACTGCTGCTTCAGTAGACTACTCTCAATTGTCAATCAACTCTTCAAACACATATAGCATGCAAGTTGCTCTTTGAGCTGTTTTCAGCCACCTAGCTATTTCAGGTTCAGCTCTACTGTCAGTTCTCTCCAACTTTTGCCCTGTCTGACCATAGTAATGCCCATGTCCTCATTTGATTTGATGAAGTTTCAATCTTGAATCATTCTCCTCTGGTTTCATTGTGTTCGGTGTTGCTTTTCCCTCACAGAGAGCTGAGACTCTGAAAGTAAATGAGTTCCCTATACTCGGTCGTATTAGAAACAGCCGCCTCCGGATCAGGGATACATCATTCTCATCAAGGTACAGGCTAATCCTTTGCAGTTATATTACTATAGTTAGATATCTGTCTGCTGTTGTTCCAAGTGCTTGATTTGGAACTAACTATGCACCTGTGTCACATCACTGTTGTTTGATCATTGTAATGCAATCCTTTGAGCAGGAAGTAAGGAATCAATCAATAAGGCAAAATCTTGCCATGGAAAATAGCCATGTTGTATTGTGGAGTTGCTTATTCCACCTGCATGCCTCATTCTGTGCAGGCAATATGGCATCAGAGAGAGTAAAGAAGTGACCATTGAAGGACGTGTTCAATTTGATCTTCTTCAGGTGGGCCTTGGAATCAGCATCTTGTACCATCTTCAGTGTCTTGGTTTTTTTGAGTGGGTGTTGTCCATGGACTATTGTCAAGATAATAATCAACATGAAGATGTGCATGTAGGCAATGCAAAGGGATTACAAGCTTAGCTCCTATTCATTGAACTCTGTGTCGGCCCACTTTCTTGGAGAGCAGGTCTGACAGTCTCCCCCACACCCACTCTCCCCTTCCCTGTTCTCTGTCTTCATTTGATTACTTACTGCTGACAAGATTAACATCTAGGTGTCAGGATGTCAGCTGCATGAAGTATATATGAATGGAGGGATCATAGGAGTGTATGATGCTTTTCACATGGAGAATTGTTTTGGCATTTTGAGAGCAGAAGGAGGATGTCCACCACTCAATTATATCAGACTTGCAAAATGGTAACCCAGAAACACGACGGAGATTGGCTGTTTACTGTCTTAAGGTGTGCCACTTGTTAATGGTTCTGCTTGATGCTGATCTCTTGCCATCACTATCCTTCGTAGATTCCTATTCTGAGCTTGTTATTTGACTTCATGAGTTGCAGGGCTTATCCTCTCCTCTGTGTTTGCCTGGGGTATTTTGTGTTGATCCAACTACAGGACGCCTATCTTCCACAAAGGTTACTGGACAAGCTGATGTATGTGTACAACTATGTTGAGATGGCACGTGTCACGGGTGTTCCTATTTCCTTCCTTCTTGCCCGAGGTCAAAGCATAAAGGTGATGTAAGAAAGATCTCATATATAGCATCTTGATATATGTCTTGAGGCATCAGTCATGATCTTGTAAATTCAGTTTCTGATCGTGCATATCATTTTAAGAATCTAATTTCCTGCAACAGATACTCTGGAAATTGTCATTAGGCTGCCCTTGGGTAGTATTGAAGGGTAATGGTTTTCCACATGCAGGTTCTATCACAAATTTTGAGAAAATCCAAGCAGCGTGGACTTTTAGTGCCAAATATGAAAGCTCAAGGAGCTGGACAAGGAGAGAGCTTTGAAGGGGCCACTGTGAGTACTTTATGTCTTTGTTCGTCTCCTCTTTATCTGCCCATATCAGCATCAGTAGGATGTAGGGATTCTAACTCTGCTCATCTGTTTCAATGCCAAGGTCTTGGAGGCGAAGTCTGGGTTCTATGAGAAACCAATTGCAACGCTTGATTTTGCTTCACTGTATCCATCCATTATGATGGCTTACAACCTTTGTTACTGCACCCTGGTATGCTTCATTGATGGCTACCTTACTGTTAGCAAGGGATTTTTTTCACTTTCTTGAACTTGCAATCATTCTGAATGCCTGGAGAATGGTATATGCATATGATTCTCTTTCCTTTCCCAATTTTAGAACATGCATATGCTTTTGTCATCACCTGACTACAGAACTGGCCATTGGAGCAGGTGAGAGCTGAAGACCAGCACAAGCTCAACCTGCCCGCAGAAAGTGTGACAAAGACACCATCTGGTGAAATATTTGTCAAACCCACACTTGAAAAGGTACATGTTGAATGGTCTTCTATGGAGACAATGTACTATTCAAATTTTATATTGGATTGAACTGGAGGTTTGCTGAACGAGAAGGTTTTCAGTGTGCTGTTTCTGCATATGGAATCTTGAGAATGATAATTTGAAGGACCTTATTAATCCTAAAAATGTCCTTTTACAAAGCCCATTTTTTCCTTACAAGGTCATGCTCTTTTTTTCTCTTTTTTTCTTCTGATTTTCATGTTTGGTTCTTTCTTTTCCTTTTCTGTCCCTCTTTTTTCTTACTTTCATTGGACTTCTCCTTCTCCATCTGGTTTTGTTGAGTCTTCTCATTACATTGTTTTTAACATGTATGACATTAACCTCCAGCCACTGCTCAGAGCTGATGAAGTCAGTGGGAATGTTATGCTACCTGGTTAGTGATGTACATGTTGTTGTTGAAGGTCTCTGAATGTGGATGTGACTGTCACTAGTTCTGAAACAGCTCCTCAGTTTTTTGCATTTGTTTTCTTTGTCCATAGGGGTTGGGTAATCCCATTTGCTCTGAAACCTCTGTATTTTCATTTTCTGGCCATCTCTCAATTCTATTGAGGGTTGCCTTCAATTGTAAGTTTGGAGAAGTTCTAAGTACTTATGAATATTATACTTTCTCTGGGGTGGGGTCCCCAACAGGTTGTTAAACTTTGCGTTCTCTTGTGAGCCTCTGAGCATTTTTGGCATGAAAAGGATCTGTTCCATAGGAGTTTCACTTTCTTGTCTTTGTCCTCATGTTTGAGGGATACAAGACTTGATGAGTTGCTCCTTCCTTTGCATCATTCTAGCTTCATTTCTTTCACACTACAGCTTTTGTGATGGTCCCTTATGTTGGGTTCCACTCTCTAATTATCTATTCCCTACCTGACCAACAAGAACTCTTCTCATTCTTGTAGGGAATATTGCCAGAGATCCTTGAAGAGTTACTGGCAGCTCGCAAGCGAGCCAAAGCTGATTTGAAGGTAGGATTCTTGGCTAACCAGAAGAACAGCAATTCATGGCTGCTGATTTTCTTTTGATTCAGCTGGCAGTCATTGATGTTCTTCATGAGCAGAAGTCCAATCTGATGGCTGAGGATTCCTTGTTATTTGTTTTTGCTATTGGTGATCATACAGAATTTTATGCATGGGCCTAAGTTGGGCCATAGTGTTGACCAAAGACAGGCTAGTGATAAAGCCACAAAGTCAGATCGAGAGTTTCTTATCATTGGTGCAAATTTCCTGGATCGCAGGAAGCAACAGATCCACTGGAGAAAGCTGTTCTTGATGGTCGGCAACTTGCCCTCAAGGTATGTGTATATGAGTTTACCCTTCTTGGTTGCTCTTCACTTGGTGACAACGATGTCAAGAAACACAGTTGAGATGGGAATATTTTTCTTACACATTTTTAGTTTGGTATCTCATCAGTATCCTGGCTGTCAAAGTGAAGATTATAAGTGGGCTGAGGATGGCATCATAATGAGCTACTGAAAGCTATGAAACTCATGACTTCTGTAGTAGAAACATGTCCATTCATTTCTTATTGTTTGGTTGAAATTCAGGTTAGTGCAAACTCAGTATATGGATTTACTGGGGCAACAATTGGGCAGCTACCATGTTTGGAAATTTCTTCCAGTGTTACCAGCTTTGGTAAAATTTCTTAATCTTGGCTATAGTATCTCCTCATGCACCAGCTGCTCTATGAGATGTGAGGTTGCTATACAGTGACCAAAAGGTTAGGTTTCACAAAAGTAAGCTGGCATGTTGTACTTCCCAATGGTGAAGCTAGTTGCTTTGTTTGCAGCCTGAATTTGTAATGTGGATGGATTCCTTGTTGTGCATTATTCAAGTAGGTAATTTTACATTGACAGGTCGACAGATGATCGAGCATACAAAAAAGCTTGTGCAGGATAATTTCAATGTTAGCAATGGTTACAGTCATGATGCTGAGGTACATCACTGCAAGTTAGGTTAGATGGCTGGCAGTTCCTCTTTATTTGGTGCCTGATCATACTGAAATCATGCTTTTGATTGGGGTTGGGTCAGAATTTTAACCACATGTGAACTTAGGGGAGAGTGCAAGTGTGCATTTGAATGTATTTCCTTGGATATTTTGATAACACTAACTGTGCATAGGACTAGCTTTGGGAATGACATGCGACAAACAAAATCTGTTCATGTGGGGTTTCTTTCATTACAGGTTGTGTACGGAGACACTGATTCTGTAATGGTTCAGTTTGGAGTCCCTTCTGTTGAAGAGGCCATGAAACTGGGAAGAGAAGCAGCTGAACAAATCAGTAACACATTCACCAAGGTATGGTATGAGTCTAGTCTACAGGTTTGGATTTAATCTGACTTTAGGAATGCAAATGCTTGATTTAATTCTGCATACTGCTTGCAGCTATTAGGTCTCTCAAGTGCTAGCCAACATCATGAGTGAGTCTTCCTGTTGCTTCTGGAAACACCAGAAACTCATGATACAGATATGTTCGTATAATTGTTTGTCCAAAAGTTTGGGCAGACTTATCACATACTTATCAGGAGCTGATGAAGTCAATGGGGAGATGGCAGCTAGTCACTGCTATTTATGTTAAATCAATTGTTTGATCCTTCGTGGGTTGCACTCAAAAAGGTATGACAGCATTTGTCATGTTAGTTTGGTTTTGCTGGAACTGGCACTGAAACCTGGAATTGTATACTACTTCTTTGAGTCACTCCACTCACTAATCCCCTCATTAGTTATGTCGTTTTGAGAAAAGGATATTGCACATTCTGTCTTGAGTTCATGGGGTACTCAAACACTGGTGTTTCTGGAAACAGCCGATCAAGTTGGAGTTTGAAAAGGTGTACTGGCCCTACTTGCTCATTAGCAAGAAGAGATATGCTGGACTTTTGTGGACCAAGACTGAGAAATATGACAAAATGGATACCAAAGGTAACAAAGCCCTTTGTGACTATGTTAATTCCACAACACTGAACCTGAGCCTGAAAAACTTGTGAGGAAGTTGGCATTGAAAATGTGGAGTCATTGTGGATGGGAGAGATCACAATGGAAAGAAGTTACAAGATATTGACTAGAAGGCAAGGGCAACATGGCTTCCTGAATTCCAGATTGATAACAGGCAAAGATTAGGTGCATATTCAATCAAGCATGTACAAGACTGGGTGCTTTTCTCACTGCAGTGTGTGCGTAACTTATGGAATGCAGGGATTGAGACAGTGAGGAGAGATAATTGCCTACTAGTGAAGAACTTGGTGACAGAGTGCCTCCATAAAATCCTTATTGATCGAAACATTCCAGGGGCTGTGCAATTTGTCAAAAACACCATATCTGACCTGCTCATGAATCGGATGGACCTCTCTCTTCTTGTAATTACTAAGGTCTGACATCTTGTCTCCATGTGTTTGTTGGTTTGCATATGTAGTCTATAAAGTCATCCTTCACCATCTCCCTGTGATGATCTACATGATTGGATGTCCTGCATATACACAAGCACTCCACATTGATGAGATTTGCACAGCTAAGAGAAGAGGTTATGAGGTTATTTGGTATGATGTTGCTACTTTTGGGGCTTGACTAGTTCCTGCCAACCATGATTCATAATCTTTATCAATGTTTCTGTTGTCAATCCTATCTGAACAGGGCTTGACAAAATCTGGAGAAGACTATGCAAACAAATCTGCCCATGTTGAGCTTGCTGAGCGTATGCGCAAGGTGACCTTTTGTCCCAATTGTGTTGAAATTAGGGTTGTTTGATGCCATGACCACTTGACCAAAGACTGGGCTAGAGTGTGCAAGAGAAGTTCAATGTTACAATTACAAAGGACAAGGTTTCTGCATGAAGAGAATCACAGTAGTGACACTGAATCATGATGTGGATGAGTGTTCTTTGTTTGTTGCATCTTCAACCTTTGTTTGTTCTACCCATGCTCATAATTGGGTTGAAAACTGTTTGTTGGGTCAGCGAGATGCTGCAACTGCTCCTAGTGTGGGTGACCGTGTGCCTTATGTCATCATCAAAGCAGCAAAAGGGGCCAAGGTATGTGCAAATTTTGAAAGGTTGAATTCTGCTGAAACTTGAAGGCTGCATGGTCTGTCTCATTTGAGTGGAAACTGTGTACCCAAGCATCACATGGCTAGCTCAGCTGATAACCTTACATAATGGACACATTCACTTGCAGGCATATGAAAAGTCAGAAGATCCTATATATGTCTTGGAGAATAACATTCCAATTGATCCTCAATACTACCTTGAGAACCAGCTCAGCAAGGTGTGTCTCCCACCTTTATTTTCTCAGTCTGAATACCACACTTGTTATCTTGGGTGCATGCCAAACAGGAGGACTCTAAATTTGTTTCTTGGAGGAGACAGGAGTAGAATCAGAGCAATTGTAGTTTTAAGTTGTAGAGGTGCATGAGAGATTGATACTGATGCTAGTTGTGGTGATTATGGCACCTGTGTGAGATTATGTGCTCATATTTCATGTGAAAATGGGTGGGGCAGCCCTTGTTGCGGATATTTGATCCTATCCTGAAGAATGCCAGTAGGGAGCTGCTTCATGGCAGCCACACCCGTTCAGTGTCCATATCCACACCCTCAAACAGTGGCATAATGAAGTTTGCAAAGAAACGTGCCAGTTGCATTGGTTGCAGGACTCCAATCACGTATGCCACTTGTTACACTGTGTTTTTGATCTTTCAGGCAGCAAATTGAAATGCTTCTGAGATTGAGGTGGCTGGACTAGTTTCAATAACTGTCTCCCCTAAGTTCCTTCATCAACATTCCTTTATGATCTTTTGGCAGGTTTCAAGTTTCCATAATATTTATTTTCCAATGGTTGCCTAAGCTTGGGTGCATGATGAAAGGTCTTAGCAAGCAGGACACTGATGATCCACTTTGTTAGATGGGGATTTGAGGTTGCAACTACTGAAGAAACCACTGACTGTCGTGTGCTGCCACAGTGAGGAGAATCAAACATTGTGCATTCATTGTAAGGGACGTGAAGCTGAGTTGTATCAGAAGACTGTGACTAATGGTATTGCTACTGTTTTTTCCAATCCTGTTCAGCTCTGTTTAGCCGTCCCACTATCTCTGCCAAAACTGATTATGATCCGCACCACCCCAAGGCTTGGTGGAGTGAGATACTATGTGACAGGTTGCTTGCAGCTTCTGGATTTTGGTGCCCCGATAAGTTCATATATGGGCTTTTCAGAACTGCTCATGAAGTTCATTCTTCACTGTTCATAAATACTTTGATGGCACAACACTTACAATGTTTGCCATTTTGTATGCCAGTGAGGGATCTAGAGCAACTTTTTGGGAGGCTGTGGACACAATGCCAACGCTGCCAAGGATCACTGCACCAAGATGTTCTTTGCACAAGGTAATTATTCTCTTCATTTCTATCCCGGAATTTCCTTTTAGTAGTTGTGATGTATATAATAAATGGAACCTTTTTGGTAGTGTTGAAAAAGAGAAACCAGAATGTGAGAACATCCATTGAGTCCAATAGGAGCTCCAACAAGATTTTATGTGGCACTTTGGACACAAGTGCTTTAACACTTAAGATAGGTGAAAGTTTTGATCAAAGGGTTAGCACTTAGCACATTGCTGTTGCCTGCGTGGGGGATGCTGATCCAGTGCATTCTATTATCCATCTTCATTCTTGTGTGAGTTGTAAACATAATTAGCATGCAGAGGAATCGCAAAAGTTCATCCTGTTTGTTGGGCTGTGGCAGCCGAGATTGTCCCATCTTCTACCGTCGGAAGAAAGCACAGAAAGACTTAGCTGAAGCTGAGGTGCAACTGGAGAGATGGGATTTTTGACCACAAATTTTCAATTGAAACAAAGTCACTAAGCAACTTTTGTGTATGTGATGTGTAGATTTGATAGTAAATTCTTAGCTGCTAGTCTAGTAGGTTCAGCTGTAGGCAACAAGCAGAAGCAGATGAATTACTTCTTACCTGTGATCCAAGGTGCCAGGCAATCATTTTCTGCCTTCTGCATGTTGAGACTTAAAAGTAGTTATTGTTTCTCTAGCTCCCAATATGATCCAACCTCCATAAATCAATTCATTATTTCCTTCTACTGGATCATCAATCTGAACAATCCAGCTTGATCTTGGAGTGTGCTAATGACCCAATTTTCAGTTGTATAATCCAATTTTTCAGGAAGTTTGTGAACTCCACTGCCTTTTCCCATAGCTCATGGTTTCAATATTTCCAGGAAGATCAGTTCCTCAAAAGTATTGTCCAAAGTGAACCCAGATTCATTATTTTCTGCTAATAGGAGATCATAGTTCTGGTGCACAAGGTGGAGTGAATTGGGGGAATTTTGGAAGTTCTCTGTCTGCCTTGGATGTGTGGCTGGCTGTCCAAAGCTCTGGACTAACAATTGACTCCTATGATACCTGGGGTGCTTTGGACAGGAGTAAAAGAGGTATGAATCCATTGCTTGGCAGCCCTTTTAAACTACACAAAAGAATGAAATTACTGATGGAATGTAAACCGCCCAATTTCATTGCTCTCACTGCTATCTGAGATGCACTTTTTTGCACATTAAGGGCAATTGGTGATGGAAGACTCAACAATAGTTCTTTATTATTACCTAGCCTTTACTTGATTAGATAGAGTTGGTTTGTAGGTTGGTTTGAAGTTCTCACATAGACATCTGTTTCTATTACTGTATAGATTTACATATTTAGGTGTGGCATGAAGTTCATTCAATTGACTTGTTGGATGAATTCTCATTACAAGTTCAATCAATTTGAACTGGAGTAATGAATTTTGTTAAATGGGTGCCATCCATATGAATGACTATCAAACTAAATGGATGAGTTTGTAGATGAATTTGGCCGAATTGGTCAAACTTTGACCACTTGGATGGAATTCACATCAAGCATGGAATTAAATGAAATTTGACGAAATGGATGGAAAAGTCATTTGGATATTGAAATCAAAGGATAACATTAATTGAGTTTGCAGGTTCTGTGGGACAGACAGAAGAGGATGGGTGCATGTTTCCCGTAACTGACAGCTCTGTTACATTCAATTTTTTCTGCACAAGCTTCGGAACATGGTTCTTGAATTTTTCTGCTGGTGGTTAGACATGACTTTTTAAATGTTTGAACTGAACTAAACTGAACTGAACTTAAGAGTTAGAGGTGTTGCAGACTCAAGCATCTGTGAGCAGCATCTTTGTCAATGAAAAATGTGAGATTTGCTCTTCAACTTGTAAAAACCTACAGATGCTCAAACGAATTTGTGGCTGAGTATGTAACATAAAAAGTATTTTACTTGCATGATTTACTCTACATTGTCAATTCACAGATATTTAGGTGAAGAAAATGACAAGGAAAGAATGAATTTGCAACTCTCTGCATTTATAGAATCCTCAGGGGTGAAAGTGGTTACAAGCTACTAAAGTGGCTTTACAAGATAATATGCTACTAAGTTGACAAAGGTTCAAAAGTGGCCAGCTATCAATTTTTAAACACAATTTTCCAAAAACCCATTTTGTGACCCGATGACCCCAGGTGGTAGTGTACCCATTCAGTTTTTATATTTCATGATTTTCTTTCTTACTTGAATACTGAATTGATAAATGCATAATAGGATTTTGTGTCCACATACTTTATAAACTAGGATAGAAAGCTAGGATATAGAGTCAAATTTAAGAGTCAAAGAGTTTGACTCTTAAAAGCCTTCACTTAAATTTATATATTACTAGAAATAAAAAATTTAATGACACTAAATTTAAATGCATGAAAGTTTATTGTGGATTATTCTTGTTTTTTCCCTCTTTCCATAAGATCCCCAAGGGGTTCAAGACCCCTAAATTTTAATCATATCCACAAGCTTGGATAGTTTATGCAATTGAGGGCTGCACCACCTAAATCACCTAATCGTGCTTTGATTGACGCACCTAAAATAAGGCCATGCAGATTTTGATAGTTGCAAGTGGAATACAAGTTGAAATACAAGTCAAGAGGGAGTAGAAAGTGAGTTCTATTGTTGGTTTCGGTTGGTTTTGACATATATTCAACGATATTGTGCTCATATTTGATCTTTGCATTGATGTTAACTCGTTCATTATCGTACTTTAAAAATAACGATCACAAATATGGAATGATTATTTCATCTCGCGGCCTTAAAACTTCAAAGGTGATTAGTCTGCAATGCCATTTTTGTATTACATTCAGTCAAGAAGAGAAGGTCAGCTCCAAGCACAAGGCCACGACTAAAATGCAGGGATGGTCTACCCCTTCCCATTACAACAATATTGAAAACCATATGCTCACCTAACATCGAATGAAGTGGTTGGAATATGATGTGATTCATTCCAATTATGAGCATAATTAGTTTTTCACCAATGTGCCTATCATATTCAAGAACTCAATCAAAGTGCATTTTCTTTTCAAGTCTGTGAGTGGATGATAGATTATCACAACCCTAGTTTTGGGCTTGCGGCCAAGGCAAAGGGGTTGCAAGGGTGCGGGCCAAGAAAAAGCCCAAGAGTCACATCACATACTCCCAGGAGTGTAAGAAAGTGTGAGGGAGTGAACCCTCACATTCCCAAAACAACTCCCACTTTGGGAGATGGAGTCCCAGTGGACTCACAAAATTTCAGAGAGCGATTTTAGGGGTCAAAACTCATAGAACGTAGATGTTTGAAATGGGTTCACATTGCTCATTTGGATATCTGAAACACAAGTTATGGTCAAAAGAAGGGCGGGGAGTCAAACTGCTAGTTTGACTCTCAACCAGAAAAAGTCAAGAATTGACCCAATTTACTTGTCTAAAGATGACGTGTGACACACCGTTAGAAAACTCTCAACAAGTGCTACAACTTTGCTTTATACCGCATCTCGATCTGAGGTCTACTCGCAAAGTTATGGGGCTCCAAAGTCGTAAGAGCCCTAACTTGGGGGATTTTGAGACTCCCACTTGGGAATCTCGAGACAAAAAAACCATTTGGATGTGGGCCCCATGGAGAGGTGCATAATACACTATAAGGGGGAAGGTGGTGGCTTCCCCCAAGTCCAGGCTGTGGTGAATCTTGTGTGTCTGTGTTGCCCGTGGCTCATCCTAGCATCAAAAGTGCTCCAACTACGCACTAACCACCTTGTGTGGGTTTTGTGCAAGCTCGTGTGAGGGAGTGAAGCTTGTTAACTCTTCTTAGTCCCATCCCGGAACTTCAGCACGCCCTTCTACCCCTCAAAGTGCTATGAGCTAAGGAATGTGCCCCGACTCTTCCTTCTTTTGTTGTTTTCTACTTGGAATCACATTTGAGTCTTTCAAGGAATTGAGAGTGCGTCATAGATTGTCTTTGACTTTAACAAGGACATTATTGAAACTATTGTCGACGACATGATGTATAGAGTCAAGAACGAAGTTAATAGCGATAATGAAGATGTTGAAAAGAATCATGTGTTTAGTAATAGGTTAAATGAATTGCTATACTTGTTCGTCGTTGGGTGGCTACTATAAAAGCAAAAGAGTGGGTGTTATTATTGTTCAAGCAAACCAAACCAAACAAAGTTGGGGTGTTATATCGTCACGATCTTTAAGACAAAAACAAAGCTATTCCATTTGGCGATTCGTTACATCTCATGCAAGATTGCTTTTCATCTGGTGACGAATGTCATAAGTTGCATGTACGAAGTCCTATCCAATCCTTCTTTACATTTTTGCATTCGTCACCATGTGAACAACTTCATTAGGGTTGTTTGTGCCATCAATTTGAAACGTATTTTTGACATTTTACGACGTTTGTGGGCTTTCTCGTTAGTGCTAGATTCCACTACCCATTAAAGCACATCATATCTTGACTTGTGTATCTATGTGTATGTGGAAGAGCATCACACCATTGCCAATTTGCATGGATGGGTGCTACCAATGTTCCATCGACATACAAGTGAAGTCATGTTCAAAATGGTTTTTAATTTCTTGACAATATTTTGTTATAATTGGAAAATTCACCTTCTTGGTTTGTCATCTAACAGAGCTTGAAATATGACCAAGCATGTTACTAGCATTATGACTTAAGTTCAAGATTCTATGCAAGATGATTGTTTTCTCTTTCAAATTTTGGCGTGGAGCACATCAACTCGACCTTGTCATTGAGCACATCATGAACAAGGTGGTTAAGAATGTTTTTTCTTAGTAATGACTAACTTCATCATGCACCTCATCTGGTAATAAAAGTTGATCACAAACATGGGTACAACATGCCCTCAAATCATCAACCGTTGACTTTCTACATACAAGGTTACAAAGTGGTTTAAGATTCATCACCCTAAACTTTTTGTGCACATTGAATCAAAACAACCAGCTTCCACCCCACCTTGGCTCTAGTGGGCTTATTTGCTTGTGATGGATGATTTCACGAGTTGCATTACTATCACTTTCCGTAGGATTCAAAGATTGACAACATTAGTTGCGCAACAATAGGCAAAACTTAATGTTCTTCTCAACTTTTTCATCGATGACATTGGAATGAGTGGTCTGTTCACTATTAAATCGATTTAGCACCTAGACCAAACGACCCATGTCTTTAGCGGGTATTATGTTGTTTCTTTGTTGAATGTTCAAGAATTTTTTATTGATTTGGCAAGTTGGGTGGAAGGAATCATCAATGAAATTGATGAGGTCAAACGAAATGAATTGTAGTGCGATGCTAGATTCGACTTTGTTGTGGCTTGTGTACACATTGATTCAATCCAATTCCAACGTGATGGAAACAACAATTTGTTTGTCAATATGTACATGTTGCTGCTAGTTCTACCACACGAGTTGCTCAATATGACGACATTTAATTTTCTCCGCAAGATGCATTAGCACGGTTGTCAGTTGCAGCATTGCTATTCTTTTGGGCAAATCAATCTAATTACAGACAAGCACAAGGCACTTATTCAAGCGTACTAACATGAACTAGTCTTAAAGCAAGGTATCAATGTGCTCACCGGAAAATCATCATTTGTTGAGGGCTGGAGTTTGTTTGGAGCTTGCTTCCCCAATTTGATTGACTATTATGGCACTACCGCAACTTTGTTTCCTGAAACACCCACCATTAAATCTGATTTTTCCATGTTCTGTTGGGAGAAGGACAAGTTCTCTAAGGCACTCTCCAATTTCGGCCTTGAAGGAGTTTTCCAAACGAAGCAGTATCTATTTATTCCACCGGTCTAGATTTACCTTTATTGGCCCACCCCTTAGGAACTGCAACTTCTTGAATCCAATTAGTAAAACTTGTCCACACTACCTACCGTCTAAATTAACCTTCCCAGATGAGCCTTAATTAACCTAATTTAGGTAATTCAGGCAGTCGCTTAAACTATCCAGCCTGCATACCCTCTATTTCCTTCCATTCATCCATGACAACTAAGTTCACCATCTTTTGGCCACCCACCTGCCAAATTTCCACCCGAGTTGATATGAACCCAAAAATCAGCAGAAGCCAAATGATGCCAAATTGAAACATAATCTGATTTTATTTTATTGAAAAAGTGTTGATAACTCATTTTTATTTATCCAAATTTGTAGTAGAACAATGAAACCTGCCAAACTTCATCAAAAGAAAGCACCCAAGAAAAGGAGAAAAAAAGAAACAAGGGCAAGGACCAAAGTCCAGCCAAGCAAACAGCTCAAAAGAGGCGGGCCACAAAAGAGGTAAGGGAACCATTAAGTACTGAAACTTTCACCAGTAGCATGAAACATATCAACTGCGAAAAGGGGAGGGAAATCCTATAAAACCCCAAGCCTAGAAGAAACCTCCCTAGAGCTGGCCTCAAGATGGAGTGAGCATGTGCTCTCTATAATGCCACTGACACTCATGATACCAAAAAGGACTGGCCTCAAGATGGAGTGAGCATGTGCTCTCTATAATGTCACTGACACTCATAATATGAATAAAGGACAGTCTCTAGTGCCTTTTGTTGTCCACACTATGTTATCACATCAATAAAATTTTTTGTCAAACTATTGATGAAAACAACCAAAAACCTCTATGACAAGAGAAAGAAACATGTTTGCTGAATAATGATCGTGATAAATTTTTTTTTTTGCATAAGTTGTTACTATTACAACCATCCCACCAAAAAAAGTTGCCTGTGGTACCCAGTTTGTTCAAATGAAATCAACAATGATGACATCAAAACCAATGTGTGAATGTCATCAATAAACAAAACAATGTCGACCCACATGAAAAATAATTTATATAGAGGTTAAGAAGCTAATCAACTACCACACCTACAATTATGTTCAGTACAAAATAATTCTCAAAAGGTCTTGCCAAAAGAAAAAAAAAGACGTTTATTGATATTTTACTGAAATTGTTCAAAATCAAACTCCCAACATAGGAAATTTTATTTATTGTCCTAACTCCAACTTCTAATTCTTGCAATTGTCATTTTTTTCTACTTCAAATGCCTTACCCTAAGGTCAGTTTCACCATTAAATATAATCAAAATAGTGAAACAAGTTTTTGTGAAAATATGAAGTTGACATGAACATAAAATAATTCTCAAAAGGTCTCACCAAAAGAAAAAAGAATATTTTATTGATATTTGTTGAAATTGTTCAGAATCAAACTCCCAACTTGTGAAAATTTGTTTACTGTCCTAACTTCAACTTCTAAATCTTGCAATTTTAATTTTTTTCTACTGTGAATACTTCACCCTAAGGTCAGTTTTGTCATTAGGTAGTCCTCAAAATAGTGAACAAGTTCTTGTGAAACTATGACATTGACATGTTGAAAATCATCATAATTATCATAGGCTACACTCTCAATAATTTCACTACTTCTATGACAATATCATATTAGATCTGGAAATTTTCAAATTTTCAAATTTAATTGGTCTACTTCGGATGTTCTTCTCGTGTGCTGGAATATGAGGAGCGCGAGAGCAGTTGCCAAGGTTTTTGTGAAGGAATGTTGTCGTCATCCCTGCAGCAAGTGCAATTCCCTTGTGCAGGATGCAACTCTTTTCTCGACCACAAAGACAACAGCTCCACCACCGCCACATGGGGAATGGGAAGGACGACCACGAGGAGCTTACTGCTACTGGTCTGTCTGCACCCCCATCTGCACTGTACCCATCAACAACTTTTGCAGTACACCGCACTTCTTCCCAGAGCACGCCCCATAGAAACAAAGGCGCAACCCAGAGATCAAGGCCGTTGTAAGCCGTCTTCTGCTGTTCGTCTCTCTCTCTACGGCCTTCTTCTCGCTGTAGGTTTGTTTTGTTTGCCGAAGACTCTTGACCTGATTGTGGCGACATATTTCGAAGCAAATTGAAAGATTGGACAAATGTAAAATTACTATTTGTTATTTCAATGTGGAAACTGACACTTGGCTATGGTATGGCAAACTATATGTGATATAAAAGGAATCTTGTGACACAAAAATCTTTTCTCTCATGTAAGGGGCCAAATTTCACACCAAACAATATGGCTGCTACTATGTATGGCAGAATTATTCACTTTGTCAGAAAAATTGTGAAAAATAAATAAATACTTTAACTCTTCAACGTTGGTGTGCAGAATGATGTTTCAAACACCAAAACTTGGGTAAAAATTTACCAATTTTGTCAGATGAAGGTCCCACAAATGGACCTACAAATGTGCTTCCTGAAAAGATGAGTACATCGCAGCCTGTGTACATTGTAAAGCACTGGCATAAACTTTCTAGCATATCTGGAGGGCATGTTGTCCAGCAAAGATTTGTTGGCAAAAGCAAGCTTTTTCACCTTTTTCTTTTTCAAACTTTCAAGTTTTCTCTGAAAAAAAGAGGTGAAAAAGTTAGAAGTAGGAAGGAGAAAGTACTAGGCCAGGATAACCACTTGAAACACAACTCGCCAAGGAACCAACCCCTCTGGCAAAACCCGCAAACAACGACGATGAGGCCGGCCACAGTAAACCAGCAGCCACCAGCGCACTGTCCATTTGATGCCCATTATTACTCAGTTTTGGATGAACCTCAAACTGAGTTTATATTTGGTTTCACGATGGTAACCAATCTGTAGGAAATAGGTCTCATGTATAGGTAGATAGGTAGGAGAAGAGGTAACTACTAGGTAAGTAGATGGTCTATACATAGGTAAGGGCTGTTTTTATTACTCACCTACTAACAACCCCTAGGTAGTCAAAGAAAAGCACTGAGCTAACCACCATGGTTAGCTAGGCAACTGGAACTCAACAGATAATTGTTTCCTGACCACTTACCATTCATCCTTCATGGTGGGCTGGTGGGTGCTGATTCCCTGTGGCTAAAGTGAGTTAACTCTCACATCACCGAATGTCCAACCAGATGTTAGACTAGAAAACACTGAACCAGGATAACTACTGGAAACAAAATTGGCCCAATCACCACCCCACTCCCACATGGGCAGAGTGAATTAACAGCCACCAATGCACCAGTTGGCCGTTCTGCCCACCGGATGGGTTGCGTTTTTTCATTCGGCGCCTGATGGGGCTCATCACAGTCGATTTCTTTTCGCTGCTGACCACTGTACTTTTTTTTTCTTTTTTTTTTTGGTTCCTAACTGTTTTTCCTGGACTTGACCTCACACATACCTACCCTGCTCACTTTCCTACAGTCATAAGTATTGCACCAACCTACTGACACAGCTACCCTAATAACTAATTATCCTACTGACTTAGCTATTGTACTAACCACCTACCCTACTAACCTAGCTACTCTATAAATTACATACCCTACTAACTTAACCATTAGGTTTAGGGTTGAGACACAAATTAATTAATAAGTTTCTCATAAATGTATAGTCATTAATCTAAAGTAGGCTAAATTTGGGGGGAAAATTTTAGGGTTTACACATATGTGAATTAATACAATTGCATTTTATATCTTCTTCAAAAAGAGTGAAAAAATTAGGTTGGAAAGATCACACAAAGATAAAAGACATATTTTTTCTTTTGGTTTTATATGAAATTTAATTGATTATTTTTAAAGATTAACGTATTTTTTTCAGTTAATAAATATTTATAGTTTAAAACCTTTGAATTTTGGTTTTTTAAATTTTTTCCTATGTTCTTTCAAACTTTTTTATTTTGCATTATATGATTTGTATAGCTTGTATAATTTTTTAGGTTTAGGGCATATATCACTAAGACTTTTTTTTGTTAGGGTTTGGTAAAAGTAAGTACAAGTGCAAGTATTGAAATTATGCCCCAAAATTCCAGTTGGTAAAAGTAAGTACGGGTGTAGGTATTGCAATGAAACCCCAAAATTCTAGTTGGTAAAGGTAAGTATAAGTTTGGGTATTTCAAGTTGAAATGAAAAAACAAACCTAAATGTAATACCCACATTTCAGAAAAACCCATCTAAATAGTTTGGATACCCTTAAGTGAAGACCTAGCCCTAAACACAATATGCATATGCAAAGTCACTTTGAAATAACCCAACCCTAAATGTAATACCTACACTTTGGGTCATTTTGAAAGGACGCATGTAAAGTTTAAGCTTTCTTTATATGAAGATCTTACCCTAAATGCATTTAGGGTCACTCCAAAAATACCCATGCGGGGTTTAGGGTTCTTTATATGAAGATCCCACCCTAAATGCAATACCTGCATTTGGAGTCACTCAGAATAGCTACCTTGCTCACTTTCCTACCCTCGTAAGTATTGCACCAACCTTGGTACCTTATTTATTATCCCCTACTGACACAAATACCCTAATAATTAGTTATCCTATTGACCTAGCTATTGTACTAACCACCTACCTTACTAACCTAGCTACTCTATAATTACATACCCTACTAACTTAACCATTAGGTTTAGGGTTGAGACACATAAATTAATTAATAAGTTTTTCACAAATGTATAGTAATTAATCTAAAGTAGGCTAAATTTGGGGGGGAAATTTTAGGGTTTACACATATGTGAAGTAATACAATTTATTCTATATCTTCTTTAAAAAGGGTGGAAAAAATTAAGTTGGAGATATCACACAAAGGTAAAAGACATATCTTCTCTTTTGGTTTTGTATGAAAATTATTTGATTGTTTTTAAAGATTAACATATTTTGCATTATATAGTTTATATAGTTTGTATGATTTTTTGGGTTTAGGACATATATCACTAAGACTTTTTATTTGTTAGGGTTTGTATAATTAGGGTTGTAATAAGGCTTATGGCAAAATATCATTTGGATTTTTAAGGTTATGCTTTATTATTTAGTGTATAAAAATTTGGTTCATATATTTTTTAACTTAAGGTTTATACTTTAAATTTTGCTCATTATTGGTTTTGATCTTTTCACTTGTTTATATCTATACCATAATTTGAATTCCCTTTGTTTCCATATGTTCCATAGTTCTTAGAGTTTAATATTTTCTAACCCATTTTTGTACGAGTTATGATTTTTTAGGGTTGCGTTTTCAATTGGGACTATAAATTTTGGTGGAACGTTGTCATCTTTTATTCTCAAAGGTATGCATTTGTCTCTCGTTACTTCTTTTATTTTTTTGTTTATATTTTCACAATTCAACCTCTTTTCATTTCCTAGTTGTTGGATATAGAAAGGGCATTAAGTTTCATTAAGTATACAAACATAAATAAAGGTTTTATACTTTTACATGGATATTTCATATTCAATATTTCTTTGTAGTTTATTTTTTCATACCCATATGTGAATAATGCATTGACTACCCACAACCAGTGTGGGTTTTATGGCTTAAGGCAAGTATTGCATTTTGCACCTTTCAAAGAGTATGCATTAATTATCATTATGTGGGTATTGCTACATGGCGTTTTGCAAAATATCATTTGGATTTTAAGGTTATGCTTTACTATTTAGTGTATAAAAATTTGGTTCATATATTTTTGAACCTAAAGTTTATACTCTAAATTTTGCTCATTGTATTGGTTTTTGATCTTTTCACTTGTTTAGATCTATACCATAATTTGAATTTCCTTTGTTTCCATATATTCCATAGTTCCTAGAGTTTAATATTTTCTAACCCATTTTTGTACAAGTTATGATTTTTTAGGGTTGCGTTCTCAATTGGGACTATAAATTTTGGTGGAACGTTGTCATCTTTTATTCTCAAAGGTATGCATTTGTCTCTTGTTACTTCTTTTGTTTTTTTGTTTATATTTTCATAATTCAACCTCTTTTCATTTCCTAGTTATTGGATATAGAAAGGGCATCAAATTTCATTAAGTATACAAGCATAGATAAAGGTTTTATACTTTTACATGGATATTTCATATTCAATATTTCTTTGTAATTTATTTTTTCATACCCATATGCGAATAATGCATTGACTACCCACAACCAATGTGGGTTTTTTGGTTTAAGGTAGGTATTGCATTTTGTACCTCTCAAACAGTGTGCATTAACTATCATTGTGTGGGTATTGTTACATGGGGTTTTCAGACATTATGGGTTTAAAGTACAATACGGGTATTGCATATGAGAAAATTTTCAATGATGGGAGGTTTAATAGCTCAATGTGGGTATTGCCAAAGTTTGTTTTAATATATGGGTTCATAATGCAAGTATTGTACGTTATGTACATTGGAATAGTAGGTTTTTTATATCATGATATGGGTGTTGTAATGGGTATTCCAAGTCACAACATTGATTTTAAAGGAACCATGTATGTATTGCATTTTGGGTTTTCGTTCAATGATGAATGTTTCAAGAATTATAAATTCTCTTGATGCAGGAATTTGTCCTACTTCCTTCAATCATGGGAAGGGTTCCAGAGTCCCATTCCATTCATGTCCAAAACCCCACCAAGTCCCCTTTCTCAAACAAAGACTTGATGTGGACATCTGGGATATGCCATGGAGGGCAAAATAAAGTGACCATTCAATTTGCTTATGTTCCATATGCTCGCATCTCGGAATTCTTGGAAGGTGAACAAGGGGATACGAGCACCCCTGTGGAATGGAGTGTTTACAAAAACTTTCCGAGCCAAACGGATGTCAAGCAACCAACTATCAAAAACCACCTCGGGCATACATGGTAAACATTTATGGCATTAACCTTTTTAATTTCTTTAATTCATATACCAAAGATGTAATCATTTACATTTTGAAAGTTTTTTGGTCTAGGTATCAATGCGCATATGGACCAGAGGACTATCGAGAAAATTCAACCCACACTCGATCTATTAAACAAGGATGCCTAGCGTCATTCTCAATCAAACGTCTATACACACAACCCGATGTGGCTGAGATCACAATTTATCATAAGGCCCATACACGAATTGATGGGTCATTCGCACATGGTGAGCATGACCCAAAGTCCATTTCTCGTATGTCTCGTTATGCTCCACACATGTCACAAGCATTGAAAGACCACATATGGGCCCAACTAAGCTTAGGTTATACGACCAAACAAATATATGACAAGCATAAAGCAATTTGGTGGGAACGTGTGAATGCGGGTCAAAACATGACATGAGATTATTTCATTCGGCTTCAAGACATTTCATATTTGGATCGGAAACATAAGAAAGGGAGTTGGCGTTTACACACTAACCCTGCAATTTCAATTCGGTCTTGGGCTCTCCAACATCTAGAAGATGTGTTCTTTTTCCAAGATGTTCGTGAAATGAACAAAACTCAAGTCCCATTTGCCATAGGTATTCAAACACCAACTCAATGTGAGTCCATGCTATCATATTGTCACAATGGTGCCATTTCTATGGATGCAACATTTGGCACAAATGACATGAAATTCCATCTATTCACCTTGATGGGATTTGATGATCATCACACGAGTGTCCATTTAGCTTGGATCATTACAAGTAGGCAAACAGTGCAAGATTTGATTGAATGGTTGAAACCATTAAAAGAGAAGATGTTATCACACATCCCGCATTGGAAACCATCATGTTTTCTCGTTGATGATGCACCTCAAGAATTGAAGGCATTACGGTTAATTCTATACCTAGTATCGACTTTGTGTTTATTTCCTTAAATGTTTTTTAATATCTTTCATAAAATTCTTGATTACTGCAAATGCACTTTATGTTGTACTAACCCCATCCACTCATGGAGATTTTATGTCATATGTGTCCTCATTAGGGTCGTATGGGGTATGGACAAGGTTCCCATCTACCTTTGTTGTTGGCATGTTCTCAAAGCATGGCGCCTTCATGGTACTGAAAAAATCAAAGATGTGGAAGTGCGCGGTGGAATCCTCCAAGACCTTCATGATGTGATGTACATGTCCATCAATCATGGAGAAACAATTGATGACTTCAAAGAGCGTGGGAGGGTTGCTATGAGAGAAAGCTGTCATAAACATAGGCCTGGTGATGCGTGGACAAACTATTTCTGGACTTATTACCATCAATTTGGTAAGTGATAATATTTATCATGGTTCAGCATTCAAAATTATTTTGTATAATGTTATTCATCCTTATGTATTGTGTTTATGTTTGTAGAATTATGGATGGTGGGTGTTCGAAGAGTGCCCCATTCCAACCAAGACAGCCAAGCGAACATTGAACCATATCATGGTGCATTGAAACGTTGGCTTGCTCTTGACACAAAAGGCCTTAGAGGGCGTAGGATTGACTGGTTGGTGTGGCGATTAACAACAACCATTGCACGCCACTACATGCACACATTGAAAATGAAAAAAAGGGGTTTCATAAAAAACAAGGTTGTGGAGGCCATTATTACACGAAGTGTGGAAAAGGCAACCCTTATTCCACTCAGCCATGTGTACCAACCAACCGTTGAGAGTGATGGAGCTTGGGCCGTACGAAGCCAACACTTTCCCAATGTCATTTACACGGTGAAATTCCCATTCACCGAAATGTTTTGTTGCACATGCAAATGGGCATTGCGAGGAAACATGTGTAAACACCAAATTAAGGTCGATCTCACATGCACAGACATTTTTCAAGAGGATATCATTCATTACTGTGGAACATGGTATGGATCACATCGTGGAGGGTTGGGTCACATGTTTGCAGACCCGCAACATATTCCAGATGATATGGAGTGCAATGATGATGACGAAGATGATCATCTTGAAGGTGATGATGGGATCATGAAATTTGATGGGCTCATGAACATGGAGCAAAATGATCTCCCTATGGGTGCCATTGTAGGGTCTAATGAGACAATAAATTCATTGACCCCAATGGAAAGGGCTCTTGCACAATTGGTCACTACAATGCAAGAGATCACAAATGAATGTAAAGAAGGCGATGTGACACTTTGTGAACATGCCACCTCACACATGAGAGTATTGGCATGTAATATTCATAAATTACGCCTCACAAAGGCAAATGTGATTTCACATCCAGGATTGGTGTTACGTTGTGTAAAAGATAGATCGGGAAATAGTGTCAAACGGTTCAAAGATTGGCATGAAATAATGCTCAATCACACAAATGTACGTATTAAACGATGTCATGAATAAATGTTTCAATTACTAATCAAGATTGTTGCCATTAGCACTAAGAATTTTCTTTTAGAATCAATTTTGTATCGAGGAAATCATACCCCAAATTCTTTGAACATCATGTATTCAACACACACATGACGTCTAATATGGCACAAAGGTTATTATTGTTTCCAAGTAATAAACACAAAAAGTGTGAAATGCAAAAACACAAGGATAATGATAATATTAGTGTTGGATGCAGGTATTGTAAGTAGGCCCCAAAATCCCAGTTGGTAAAAGTAAGTACAAGTGCAAGTATTGCAATCATGCCCCAAAATTCCAGTTGGTAGAGGTAAATATAAGTTTGGGTATTGCAAGTTTAAATGAAAAACAAGCTTAAATGCAATACCCACACGTTTCAAAATAAAACCCATATAAATGGTTTGGATACCATTAAGTGAAGACCTAGCCCTAAACACAATATGCAAACGCAAAGTCACTTTGAAAAAACCTTACCCTAAATGTAATACCTGCATTTTGGGCCATTTCGAAAGTACGCATGTGGGTTTAAGCATCTTTATATGAAGAATCTACCCTAAATGCAATACCTGCACTTTGGGTCACACAAAAAATACGCATGTGGGGTTTAAGCCTTCTTTAAATGATGATTCTACCCTAAATGCAATACCTGCACTTTGGGTCACTCTAAAATAATTAGTTAATTTCTAAATCATATGCTAACAAAGGTGTGTATGGAGGTTGGGGTTGTTCATTAGGAATCCATGATTCTTATTTTTTTTCATGAATTTTAAAAGATGTTCTATTATTTGTGGAACAAATTATACAATGACGATTGTGATCAAGCTTGTTTTGGTGTAAAAAATTTCATGAAAAAGCTGAACTTGCAATCTATAACATGGATTAATTATCTTAAATAGTGATTTCAATAACTTATTAAAACAAATATATACTAAAATTAATCAATCAAATATCAAATTAATGAATCTGATTAAATCCAACTTTTTATTTTCAAGTAAATAAAATTAAGCCAAATGATTAATTAATTATTTTAAATAAATAAATGATTGTATGATTCTTGACAATTAATCATCTAAATTATCTGAAATAATGGTCTATTAATTATTTAATTATATGACAAATTTTGTGATAATTCATTAATTATCATAAATATTTTATATTAAATTGGGGGAAAATTTTAGGGTTTAGACATATGTGAAACAATCCAATTTCATTCTATATTTTCCTCAAAGATATTACAAAAATTAGGTTGGAGTTATCACACAAAGGTAAAAAACAAACCTTATATGAAAATCCAACCCTAAATGCAATACAAAGTTTGTCAAGATCAAAAAATAAAAAGTTCAAGCTTAAATATTTTTCAAAGATGTTCATATTTTTTTTCCCCTTTTAAAGTTGTATATTCATACTAAAAACATAAATATAAAGTCTTTAATTTAACAAGATTTTAAATTATGTTTAAAAAAAATTCAAAGCACGTAATTATTTACTTTCTTCTTTTCTATTTCACATAATAATAAAAATGATCTCTCCCACATATTAATCCTATGTTTAATCGAAATTTTTATTTATACTTTTCTGATATATAGTAAATAATTTCTTCGTTAAAATATTCATATAGTGGGTCAAAAATATTTTATATTTTATACACATATAACACATGTCCTTATGTAAACTTTATTTTTTATGATGTATAATATTGGTTTAAATATTGGTCCAAATATGTTGTTATTTATAACATTTAATATATAAATAATGATATAAACTGAACCCTAAATGCAATACTTGCATTTTGGGTCACCTCGAAAGTGCGCATGGGGGGTTTAAGCCCTCTTTAAGTGAAAATCCTACCCTACATGCCATACCTGCATTTTGGGCCACTATAAAAGTACGGACGTGGGGTTTAAGCCTCTGTAAATGAAGATCTTACCCTAAATGTAATACCTACATTTTGGGTCACTCTAAAATAATTAATTAATTTCAAAATAATATGTTAACAAAGGTGTGAGGCTGGGGTTGTTGATTAGGAGTACCATGATTTTTATTTTGTTTCATGAATTTGAAAAAAAATTGTATTGTTTGTGGAACAAATAGTATAATGGCAATTGTGATCAAACTTATTTTGGTGTATGAATTTTTCATGAAAAAGCTGAACATGCAATCTATAACATGGAATAATTATCTTAAATAGTGATTTTAATCACTTATTAAAATAAAGTTAATCTGATTTTTAGATCCAACTTTTTATTATCCAAATAAATAAAGTTAAACCAAATGAATAGTTAATTATTCCAAATAAATAAATGATTATCTAATTCTTGATAATTAATCATTTAAATTATCTAAAATAATGGTCTATTAATTATTTAGTTATATGACAAAATTTGTTGATAATTCATGTACTATCAAAAATATTTGATATTCAATTAGGGGGAAATTTTTTGGGTGTAAACATATGTGACCTAATACAATCCTCTTCTATATTTTCTTCAAAGAGATTAGGAAAATTAGGCTAGAGTTATCACACAAAGGTAAGAAGCAAACCTTATGTGAAAACCCAACCCTGAATGCAATACAAAGTTTGTTGAGATCAAAAACTAAAAAGTTCAAGCTTAAAATTTGTTCAAAGATGTTCATTTTTTCTTCCCCCCTTTTAAAGTTGTATACTGATTTCAAAAAACATAAATATAAAGTCTCTAATTTAATAAGATTTAAAACTATGTGAATAAATAAATCAAAGCACATAAATTTCTACTTTTTCTTTCATGTTTCACATAATAATAAAAATAATCTCTCCCACATATTAATCTTATGTTTGATTGAAATTTTATTTTATATTTTTAAATATATAGTAAGTAAATTCCTGGTTAAAATAATCATATAGTGTGTCAAAAACATTTTATATTTTATACATATATAACACAAATCCTTATGTAAACTTTATTTTCTATGATGTATAATATTGGTTTAAAAATTAATCCAAATATATTGTTATTTGTAACACATAATATATAAATAATCATATTATGGAATCATACTGTTGATCCATTTCAATACATATAATATTTTCATATTTATTTATAGTAATATATATATATATATACCTATGGTTACGTATATTGCAATTTTTAATGAACTTTGTTTTTAATTCGAATTTAAAATTCCTCAAGATTAATAGCTAGGTCTGAAAATGTTCATAAGCTCTTAGACGTCATGCTAAAGTTTGTGTGGATTTTAAAAACTTTGTGAGGGCCAAGTTATGATGTAATGTTTTCAACACCTTCAGACTATCCAAAAAACACAATAGTGTTCATAAAAAAAAAACCAAGAATTTATAACCTTGACAAATTATTAGTTTCAACAAAAGCTCAAACCTAAGGTTGTTAAGTTGACTAAAGTGTGGACATTGATTAAACTAAACAACCTAACCTAAACATGAATAACAGGTTAGTAAGCTATTTGTTAAGTAACCTAATTAAAAACCTGATAGCCTACCATTTCAATACATATAGGCCTATTATGTAATTTATTCATTAATGCAAACCTTCTAATTTAATATCTTAGATGGTCTATGTCGGTATTGAAGGTGATTGAGTTTATTAAGTAAACCTACTAATCATATATGTAATATACTAGCCTAGGCCACGTAAGCCTAATAAACATTTATGATAGTTTAATGTTTAATCCTTATTGAATTATAAAATTTTAAATTTGAACTAAAAGAATTTATCAAAAAGAAATAACATTTTTCCATATAATTGTTGTAAATATATACAATAGAATATGATTCAAATTTAGAATTTGGGAAACCCTAACAATTTTGTTTTACAAATTATTAGTAAATAAAATAAATCTATGGTGCATTATAGGGGGAGTTTTATATGCATAATAATCCATAAGTGATTGAGGCAAACCTTATGTGAAGACCCTAAACCCTAAATGCAAAACCCGCATGTAACGTCATTTCAAAATAACAAATAAGTGCTATGGATACCCAAAATATGTCTTTTTATATACCTAAATTAATTATTATTGTAAATTAATTTTATGACAAAATGTAAGTTTTGCAAAGAATGAAAAAAACCAGCAACTATTATGGGACCTATATGCGGGTATTGCAAGAGACACAAAAAAAAACTAGTGGCTATTATGGAAACTATATGCGGGTATTGCAAGAAATGTTAAAAAACCCAACAAAAACCATGGACCCATGTGCGGGTATTTTAGCGAATGACGAATGTCAACAACTATTTGTGGCCCATATGCGGGTATTGCAAGAGATGCCAAAAATACGAGCGGCTATTATGGGACTTAGATGCGAGTATTGCACTGAATGCAATATGCCTATGGCTATTTTAAGACATATATGTGGGTATTGCATATTTGAAAATCTCCTTATGGGATTTATAATAGAAAATGATGTAAGTATTTATATGTTTAAAATGTGTATATTGTTTTAAAACTCTTCAAGTGATGTGAGTCCCATTATATTAGATGTAAGTATTGCACAATGTTCATTTTGATCTTTGGTTTGATTCTTACATCTCAAGTACTAAAAAAACTATGACAAAGAAGACATATGCTTAATCATATACCATTAAAAAAGTGTGAATAGAAGATATTATTATATTGATAAAAGATGTACAAAAATGGGTGTATGAAAAATTACTAAATAACCCAATGAAAAAAAAACGTTGGTTCTCTATAACATATCAAAGGATGAAAATTCAAAATTGGGTAGTCCAAAAAGTAAAAGGGATATAAAACCCAACTAACTATATAAAGTGAAACCCTAACCCATATCAGTATCTACAATCCAGTGTTTAGCTCGGTATGCAGCTGCTGCATTCGCAACCTTTGTTGCATGACGAGCTATGTATAAATGGCGACGTTGCATCTCAACCTGAACTGCGGTTGCCACAAACTCTTCTTGTGTTTGGCCCTGAACTCTATAAACACCCAAAAACCACCAAGTTAAACCCTAACACACCTTGGATGAAATGCAATAAAAAAACAATAAACATTGTTAATTATTGTTTCTTACCTTCCATGAATCATTCTAGATTCATGAAGATCCAAAACATCTGCCAACTGTTTTGTCCGACTTGTTTTATTGGACTCTCGATCCCAATATTTAACATCCCATGCTGTCTTGAGTTGTCGTGCATATGCGCAACGGGTGGATCAAATAATCCCTTGCAAATTTTCATCCTTCTCCATTCGCGATGTTGCATCTCGAGGCACACTGCCCACACCCCAAGAAGTAAGGCCCAACACTTTCAACAATTGCTCTGAAGCTAATTTGACCAAACCTGGTTTGGGAATGGTGGACACTGTTTTGCAACAGCTACCAGGTTTTCCCACTTGCGTTATGCTTTGGCACGAGCGTGACTGCCACCTTTTGATCGTTCCGCCTTTGCACAGCCATCGCATTTCCCAAGATGCGAGCATTCATCTTGGCATGGTCTTGATGTCGAGGACCTTCTGCAACAGTTAGAGGCCTCCCAAGTTTGGCCTTTTTTGCCCCCAAGCCATGCACCTCCTTCAAATGCTTAGTCAATAACCATTTGGCACAATATGCGATGGTGCAAGTGCCAACTTTGCATCTCCATTTCGACCCAACATGCATCCATTCCTTGTCCTTCCGAGCCAAATTAGGTGGACAAAGAAGTGCAAGTGGCTAAGCTGCCTGGTCAGATTCAACTTCCGGACCTAAGCCAAAAAATGAAAGATCAAAAAGCAGAATGCAAGTATTACAAAACATAAACTCACTTAATCACATACTACTCCTATAAGCATGAACTATTTTCAGGTATTGGAATAAAAAAAATTTGATAAAAAAAATCCCGCACCTTCCAACAAATGATGGAAGGTGCGGATATAATTAAACTTGAAAAGTCTTGTACAATTTTTTTTAATCTTTCTTTAATCTAATGTCCATAATTTCTAAAATAATATATACCAAACTATCATCCTTGTCTTTCAATTATGATAGAGCACCATTTTGCTCACCAATTGGTTGATATGATGTAACATTATTTTGGTCATCAATTGCTTCATTTGTTACAGCCATGTTTTGCTCGGTAGTTGCAGCAATGTGTTGCTCGGCATCTGCTTCGTCTAACACAACAACATTTGGCAGAAGAATTGCCTTGTCTGACACAACAACATTTGGCAGAAGAATTGCCTCGTCTGACACAACAACATTTGGCAAAAGATTTGCATCATCTGACACAGTACCATTCTCTATATTCATTTCCAATTCCCCACCAGCGCTTTTCCTCAATCTTCTTCCCCTCGCCATTACAACCTTAAAGAAAAAACCACCAGTTATTCTAATGTTAATTCTAAGGAACTACATCAAAAGCATGCTCGAAGAAAAAATTATATCCGCCACCATAGAGGAAGGTGACGACATTGCTGTCGTCACCTTCTTCGCAGCAAAACTATCGCAACCCCACTTTGGCCAAGTGTGGGGGTGAAGCCCAACACTCCCAAAGTTGGGGCTTTGGAGTCCTCCAGGACTCCTAAATGTTTAGAGTTCAACAGCAGGACCCAAAACACCTTGCATTGAGGTCTTTTTAGTTTCATTGGAAAGGTCTTGAAGCTTAGATATCTAAAATGGCCTTGCATTGGTCATTTGGACATCTGCAGCCCAAATTATGGGCAAAAGAAGGGCCAGGAGTCAAAATGGCAGTTTGACTCCTGACCACTAAAAGTCAAGAATCGACCTCTTTCCAACCTCCAAATTGAGAGTGCAATACGTCGTTAGAAAGATCTCGACGAGGGCTACAAGTTTGGTTTAGACCTCATGGCAATCAGACTTTGCAGTCGAGAGTTATCAACTCCCAACGTCCCGGGACTCCAACCGGGACAATTTCGGGACAATTTCGGGACTCCAACTTGGGAGTCCCGGGAAAAAGAGCCATTTGGATGTTGCCTCCACGGGGGGTTGTAGAAAATACTATATGGGGGAAGGTGGTGGCTTCCCCCGAGTCCGGGCCATGGTGTGTCTTGTGGTCCAAAGTGCCCGTGGCTTGTCCCAACACCCAAGGGTGTCCCGAAATGTGAACTAACCACTTTGTGGTTTGTTTTGGATGCAAATTCAAGCTTGATATACTAAACCTTCTTCCTAGTCTAATCGCGGGACTTCTAGCACGCCCCTCTCCCTTCTATAGTGCTGAAAGTCGGGAGCACTTTTCGAGTCCCAACTTTCCGCAACTACATTTTGGTGAACCCTCAAGTGAGTTCACCCCGGGACTAGGGAGTGCATCAAAAACCACAAAAGAAAGGCAAATTTGCCATTTCCTTGCAGCAAAGCGAAGAAGGTGGCAGCAGCTGTCGTCTTCTTCTTCAATACAAAGTTCCAACCTTCTTTGCAATGTAACTTCTTAGTAGGACGATGAAGGGGAACTGCAGCTGTGCAGCTCCACAACAGGCAAAAGAAGCTCTTCGCTACTCTGCGCTGTGCTGCAACATTGTGCTCTGTTACGCTGCAACATAGTATTGCGTTGCCCTCCAACGTTGTAGCGCAACGTTGCGCTGCCCTGCCCTGTAATGATGCAGTGCTCTGTAGTGCGCTCCAATGCTACGCTGCAGTGCGCTCCAATGCTACGTTGCAATGCGCTATACTGCGTTGCAGTGCGCTGCAGCGTAGCGCTGCGTTACACCGTAATGTTACGTTGTAACGCAGCGTAACAAAATCAAAACAAAAAAAGAAGGCGATGGTAGCAATGTCGTCGCCTTCTTTGTTGCGTTACAACGCAGCGCAACAAAAAAAACAAAAAAGAAGACGTTGTTGCCGTCACCTTCTTTTTTTTCTTTTTTTTACAACACAAAGAAGAAGAAGGCGACGGCGTTGCTGCCGTCGCCTTCTTTGTGGAGCTGCGCTGCAGCTACACAGCAAGAAGAAGAAGGCGACGGCAGCAACGCCGTCGCTTTCTTTGCTACAGTGCAGCGCAGCAAAGCAAAGCAAAAAAAAAAAAGCGATGGTAGCTGCTGTCGCCTTCTTCATTGCTCTGCAGCAGCGTTACAACGCAGAGCACCAAAACACGAAGAAGGCGATGGTGTTGCTGCCGTCGCCTTCTTTTTTTATATTTTGCAACACAAAGAAGAACACGAAGAAGGCGATGGCGTTGCTGCCATCGCCTTCTTTAGAGTGTTGCAAAGAAATACGTAGCGCAACGCAAAAAAAAAGAAAAAAAGAAGGCGACGGCAACAACGCTGCTGTTGCCTTTTTTTTTTTTTTTTGCAACACAAAGAAGAACACGAAGAAGGCGATGGCGTTGCTGCCATCGCCTTCTTCAAAGCGCTGCAGCGCAACACTGCAAAAAAATACGCAACGCAGCGCAAAAAAAAAAACCCCTAAACCCTAAACCCTAAACCCCGTTGTTGCCGTCGCCTACTTCGTGGAACGTCTCCTCGGGAAGAAGAAACAAGAAAAGAAGTGAGAAGAAAAAGTGAGTTGCTTACCTGGGTCCCGCGTGGGTCCCGCGCGGGCTTCAGCTCCAAGCTTCAGCTCCAAGCTCCAGCTCCAAGCTTCTGCTTCAAGCTCCCTTGCTCTACCTCCAAGCTCTAGCTCCCTTGCTCCAGGCTCCAGCTCCCGCTCAACATCTCTGGAGCTCTAGCGATGGAGTGAGGGGGGGAGGGGGTGGTATGTGGTAGGTAGGAGGGGGGAGGTAGAAGGTAGGTAGGAGGGGGGAAAATTTTGGGGTAGAGAAGAGGTGGAAAAAAAAAAATTATCTGGGCAGGGAGGATGGGATTTTCGTTCATCCGGAAAACGGCCTCAACGGGCTCATCCGCAACTGGTGCATTGGTGGCTGCTAATTCACTCCAGCCCTCCGACTTGACTTGAAAATAGTGACGACGTGACTTTCTCCTCTGTTAAGACCTTCTCCTCTTATTCTTCGATTTTGAAAAAACATTTAACAAGATTAAATGGGGCTTCCTCTTCCCAACCTTGTCCAAACTGGGTTTTTGCCCCACCTAGATTCAATGAATCTTCTCCCTTTACTGGCTTGTGTCCTTATCAGTCAAAGTAAACTGGGAACCCGTAGAGGACTTCAAACTCACTAGGTCGATGAGGCAAGGTTGCCTACTAGTTCCATACATGTTCATCCTTTCAACAGATGTTTTGGGCCATATGTTGGACAACCCCAAACACGAAATAGAAGGGCTGCACCTCCCCAAAAGGGGATGTGTTTGGGACCAAACTTTTGCGAACAATTCCACACTTTACTTTAAGGGGTCCCCCAACAACTTAAACAAAGCTTGGGTGGTCCTCGAATTATTCTACCTTGCCTCTGGGGAAAAAATCAATTAGGGTAAATCCAAAACCATATGGGCCAACAAGGAAAAAAAGGAATGGGAGTGGGGACAAGAAGTCGGGCTGAGATGGATCCCCAAAGGACAATGGGTTCGATACTTAGGCATCCAAATAGGCTTCCGGATACCCATTGAGGCCAATTTTGAAAAACTCATGTTTGCTTTAAAAAGGAAGATGATCGCCTAGAGCAAGTGCAACATCTTTCTTGCACGCAAAATTTTGGTTGTCAACTAAATATTGTTTTCCTCAATGTGGTACCTGGTGGCCTATTGGAACCCCAATCTGAGGATGTGCAACCAGATAAGAGGAGTGGTACAAAACTTCATTTAGGGGGAACGGACTCCAACACACGGGCCAAGGTCAAATGGGATTCTCTTACACTCCCCTTGTTCAACGGCAACCTAAGGATCATAGACCCCAAGGCACAATCCGAAACGCTCCTTGCCAAACTTTTGGTGAGAGGACTTACCCCAGGAGGAGAACCCTGGAAAGAGATTCTGAAGCACCGAACAAATTAGGTCCATCTCCTGGTGCACGGCAAAGGGCCAAGCATCCCGGACATAAATTAGCTTTTTGCCGCCCCCAAACTTAAACACACAAAATGTTCATTCTGGAAGAACATCTTTGGCTTTTGGCTTAACGTAAGAATTGGTCTAGCAAAGTTCAAACTCGCATCCCACGCAGAGGTTCTCAGACAACCCATTTTCAGCGACCCTCTCATCCTGAACACGATTGGTCTCCCTTTGGGAATATGTGGTCTCAGTGCAGGATGCGCCATTGCAATTCTGGTTGCACCAGAATCAAAGATCTTTGGGACCTAGAGGGCAGGGCATGGAAGAGTTTATGGGCCCTTTGGATGATTTACCACACCACCAATAAGAACAATAGAGAAATCATCATAGCGAGTATCCCATAAAATCCCGTAACCTACACTAACTACTTTCAAGCAAGGGATTGGATCAACAAAAAAGTCTCCGGAAACAACACCACTCTAGCATGGGTGTACCATGTAACCAAGGTCACCCCCAACACACTACAAACTATAGAATCCCAGAGGGTCACCCCCATTGGTCTCATTAGAGCTGCGAACTCCCAGGTGATAACCCTCTCCCCTAAAGGTTATCACCCAATCAGGGTCCTCTCCCAAGAAAGACATGGAGCCCTACTTAGAGTTGATAGGGAGCTCCCATCATTCACCAAGCCCCCCCTACTTTAGATTTTCGAATCCGGTTTCATTGATGGGCTTCCCTGGGAGCTGGGGGAATGGAATTGGCAAGCCTCTTCCCAAATGGGGGACTCTCCATTCTTTGACTATTCCACAAAGCAGGGCTACTAAAACGCAAGGAAACCCACCTAGAACGCGAACATCTACTCCTTCATTCAAAGGTTAAACCTTCAAAACTCCACCGTCACACAAGTTATGGCCAAAATCTAGCATAACTCCCAACCTTGGAAAATTGGCACTCTCATATGGCTCACCCTAAACCGGGGCCTCCCAGTAGGCACCTAGCTGCAATGCATGGGGATCCTCCCCGGGCGCAAGGTTTGCACGGAAGAGGCCCTTGAATCCCTTCAACATTGTCTTTTCGAGTGTCCCCTCTCCAAACGAGCTTGAAAGGCCTTCTATTACGTCTAGCAAAAATGGGAAGCGCCCAATGACATCACTCTTTCCTGGCCATTTGTCATGCTGGGTGAAGCCGTTTTCGAGAGAGAAGATGACCTCCCCCAGGGTCCAAGGGCACCATGTAGGGGGCTTCTCCTACATCAAACAACCGCTTGATATCCTTCACAATTTCATCCTCTACTTCCTTTGGTCGGAGAGATGCCAGAAGCATTTCGATAATCAATATTCCTCTAGGAAAATCCTTTAGCAAGCCTAAGTGGCTATCATTGAGGTTGGGATGGCCACTTGGAAGGCCATCAACTCCCTTCAGTCCACTCGGGAACCTAATATTCAGGCTAGGATTGATTAGGCCTTTAGGGTGGAATGATGTCACTTAGGCATCTTTGGGGATGATTGTGCCACCATCGTGTGGCTTCTTGCCCCCCTTAACTTCTTGAATTTCCTTAATGAATTATGGGGCCATTGCCTCCCTCCCCCTTCTCGGGGTCATCTCTATCAGGAAACCTCCAACCCCTCTAATGGCCACCTTCCCAACATGGGCCGGAGTGACCCAGCCCCCATGACTGCACTAGTTCTATTTGGGATGAACTTGAGTTGATCCCAATTATTGGGTCTACTGCAGGCATTGAGGTTGGGTCAATTTTTTTTTTTCCCTCAGTTATTTCAAGGTTACCCATTAAAAAAATCTATTCTACTGCCCAAGCAGTTTCAAACCCCAACTACCTACCTCCCCCATCAAAAACCCTAAACCTCACCGTCACTCAACAACAAAAGTAATGTTGCAAAAGATGGTGCAACAGAAGCAATGTTGAAGTGCTGCTACAGAAGACAATGTTGCATAGGCGTGTTGAAACAATGTTGCAAAAGACGTTGCTGAAGTGGTGTTGCAGAAAACATTCCTCCAAAAAAACTAGTGCATCTGTGGCAAGTAAGTGTACATCAACCTTTCTTTTTATTTGCTTACTTTTCACTTTTGTTTTTTTGCTCAAATGTAGTAGATGACGGTGAACTTGCTTGTTTCATCGTCGTCTTCTACACCAAAGAAAAAACAAAGGAATGACGATGAGCCTCCCAGCTTGCCGTCATCTGCTAACTTGAGAAAAAAACAAAGAGATGACGACAAGCCGGGGAGGCTCGTCGTCATCTGCTGCACCTGAGGAAAAACAAGGCAAAGAAATGACAACGAACCAAGTAGGCTTACCGTCATCTACTACACCTAAAAAAATGTAGAAGATGCCAACGAGCTGGGAGGCGCCTGACTCGTTGTCATCTCTTGGGATTTTGTGATCCCATTGATTGCATCGCCACCTCTCCTAGGTTTTTATGATCTCGTTGAGATCTCAGAGACTGCATCACCACATGATGCATCTCCTAGGATTTTGTGATCTCAGTGACTGCATTAGGTGGCATCTCTTGGGATTTTATGATCCCATTGACTACATCACCACCTTTCCTAGGTTTTTATGATCTTGCTAAGATCTCAGAGATTGCATCACCACCTAATGCATCTCCTAGGATTTTATGATCACCACCACCTGCATCACCACCTAATGTAGTTAATGAGGAGATGCATCAGGTGGTGATGCAATGAGTGAAATCATAAAATCCCAAGAGATGCATCAGGTGGTGATGCAGTGAGTGAAATCATAAAGTCCCAAGAGATGCATCAGGTGGTGATGCAGTGAGTGAAATCATAAGATCCCAAGAGATGCATCAGGTGGTGATGCAGTGAGTGAAATCATAAAATCCCAAGAGATGCATCAGGTGGTGATGCAGTGAGTGAAATCATAAAGTCCCAAGAGATGCATCAGGTGGTGATGCAGTGAGTGAAATCATAAAGTCCCAAGAGATGCATCAGGTGGTGATGCAGTGAGTGAAATCATAAAATCCCAAGAGATGCATTAGGTGGTGATGCAGGTGGTGATGCACTAAATGAGATCATAAATCTTAGGAGATGCATCTCCTGGGTTTTTGTGATTTCGCTAACTGTATCACCACCTGATGCATTTCCTAGTTTTTGTGATCTTATTAGCTGCATCACCACTTGATGTACCTTCCTATATGTGGGGATGTCATCACCCCCTAACAAATGCAAAGGTGAAGAGGAAAAGGACAATGATGTATAGAACATTTAGATAGGCTCTTAGCCAAAAGGAACCACACCAGTGATGCTAGTTGGAATATTTTGTGTACGTTTATACAATTTGTAAATGGGCATAGTATAGATGACGGTGAGCCTCCCTAGCTTGTCATCATTTTTTTGTTTTTTTTCTCATGTGTAGCAAATGACAACGAGCTTCCTTGGTTCGTTGTCATTTTTTAAATTTTTAATCAAGTGTAGCAGATGACAGTGGGCCGAGAAGCTTGTCATCATTTCTTAGTTAATTTCTTAGGTGTAGAAGATGACGATGAGCCTCCCAACTTGTCATTGTCTCTTGGTTTTTTTCCTCAAATGGTAGTGGTGGCAATTGCTATTGTTGGGGAGATTCAAGCTTTTCTTTTTCTTTTTTGGATTGATTATTGTTTAAGGATTTGAATGTTTGTTTTGTAGGATGGCACGTCCTCGGAAGAAATTCAAACGCCAAGGAAAGGTGACTATCGATAATCAACAAGTGAACGTTGTAGCAAATTAAGAAGAAATTGAAGTGGAACAAATAATTATCATCTATACTCTTACTTTTGAAGGTAAACCTTAATCCCACTCCTATTCTGGAAAGTAAATTTGTTGTGACGGATGATACATTTCACATGATAGGGTTTAAAAGAGTGCAATGCAACACATTACAAATAAAAAATCCCAATCCAAACCCTAAACCCCATCTTCATTCTCTATTTGAGAATGGGGATGGGATATTTTTTTGCCCAAAATTTTCCAAGCAATATCTTCATTGTTTGAAGGTTTTAATTGCTAGTCTATTTGTAATGCCCTCCTTGTATTTAATGTTTATTTCCTTGTTTGTAATACTTTCATATTTTTATAGCTTTTTATTAGTCTATTTGCAATACCTTCATATTGTGTAAGTTTTTATTATTAGCTTATTTGCAATATTTTCATCATTTTTAAGGATTTTTTTGGGTTCGGTTTTGAATGTTATTCTTGTAGGGGCTCCAATGGTTTCACATGAAAGTGATCAAATAGAGGTACCACCAAATCATGCAATGGAAGATGTAGATTGGGTGCATGAAGGGTCAAAGTGGAAGTGCAAGATCAATGGATGCACCAACGCTTATGCGACTAAATGGCTACTTTGTCAACATTTGGACAACAAACACGGGCTTTGCATGGAGCTAGGCAAATATGGCCGTCCTTTTATTCGTGTTGGGGGACCAAGGCAACAAAATCACCATGCTATGAATGCTCGAATTTTGAGCAACCCGCACGCAAGGTAAAAGCGGGAAAAGAAGGCTCTTGATAGAGTGAAAAAGAAAGCAAAGTTAGAATGGGATGAACTCCAAGCCCAAGCGCAACAAATGGAACAAGTTAAACGACCTTTGTTGGTATGCTTAGCCTCTGAGATCTTGTTGGGAATTATTGGGATTCCAACATGGGGGGTGGGGTTCATCCCACAAAGTGCATGGGCATGCCTTGAAAAGGATGAGAACCTTGTTGAGACAATTCAGGCAAGTAGAGTTGCTTATGCAAAGCCTTTGAAACTTGCATGGGGCACTCGGAATTGGACATTGGAGTCCAATAAATGCAACCAATTCAAAGAAATGGATGCAATATCCAAGTATCATGATTCCGAAATCATTCATGGGCGGTATATTTCCATACTTTTTTTTCAATTTTAAAAACATTGTTTGCATTTTAACATTAGAATGTAATTTGTTTTTTTGTTTTTTTGTGTTAGGCTTCGAGGCACAACAAAGGAGGCTTTTGTTGCAAATGCAATTCGACTTGCGCTTGAGCATCGTCAACTATTTACTCATCACCATGCAACCAAAGCTATAGAAGCAGTAGCAAAGTATCACACCAATATGGGCATTCCTTCTAGTTCATCCTCATCAGAGGAATAATTACAAATATAGCCTTAATGCATGTATGGACCATTTTGTATCAAGCCGTTATAGATTAATTTAGCATGATATATTATTTTCACCATCCTTTTTGTAGTGTGGTTACTTGAACATTTTTGTATCAATCCACTTGTTTTAATTTTGACCTCGAATTTTGGGATTTGTAGATTTTGGATTAATCTTATGCCATGTTACACACAAGACCCCCATGCATTACAAATGGATTACATTTACTATAAATCAAGTGAGCAATACCTTCATCTAATGGGGTTAGCACATTTTGTGGCCATGCTAGAGCATTTAAGCAATACCTTCATTATTTTATCATGAAATATTCGCACAATAACTTTAACGAAAAATGTAGTATAATATTTTATATAATTACATTGCCCATTTTCATGAAAGGACCCCTTGGTGCATAAATCAGTTTATCTATGTAGGTATTGCAAACTTTTGATATTCTCTTGTTTATGTTGGGTTTTCCATAAAGTGTTTCAAATTGCAATACCCACATATCAACCAACTCATGTTCATGTTCCATTACCTTAATCTAAAATTTTTCCTAATATATGTTTCAAATAAATAGGGGGACATTAGGTTTTGGGAAATTAAGCCCAATTCTTTGTCAATAATTGTTTTAAAGTAACCTTTTTTCTAACATTTATATTATTTTTATGGAATATTTTAAAAGTGAATTTATGTATTCACATACACACATATATCTATGTTATGTAACCCCCCTTGATTTCACAATGCAAAAACATGTTCCCTCATCATCTAAGGTTATGTAAGATCATCTTGTTTACCAAATGCAATACCTACATTTAGTGCATAAAAACAATAAGATGTATCCAAAAGATACCTATTTAAAAAAAATTAACCAATTATCAATACCTTCATCTTTAGGTGTAAGCATTGATTGTGGGCATGTCCTAATTTTTCCAAACTTTAATTTGCAATACCTACTTCATTTGTAGTGAATGTTAAGGTGGTCATTAAGGTAATTTTTCCTTTATTACTATAATGTAATATTACCAATTTACCATAGTGAGTTTATCATTATACCTACATAAATTTATATTGTGTACCCTCACCAAAAGCTCCCTTTTGGTTAATAAAAATAAATAATGCAGGTATTACAAAAACTTAGTCCTTCATAATCTAGGTATACTTAAGGGGATCTTGTTCACCAAACGCAATACCTACATTTAATGTACCGAATGCAATAAGAAATATTCAAATGATATTTATAACTAAAAAAAATCATCATTCTAATGAAAAAAATAGGACAATACCCACATTAAATGGTTAAATGCCCTTTGGGAAGGAATAGGGAATTCACAATACCTTCATCTAACATAATCAATACCCATGAAAGATATGAAATTATATGCAATACTTGTGTTAGTGCTCATTAACCTTTAATTATAATATACTTTAAACATTGCAATACCTACATGCAATACCCACTTCTATATAATGTTTGAGTGAAATATTCTTGTTTCAGAGTTTTATGAGATATGTTTTATATAACCTGAATAATGTAACTTTAACTTTCAAGCCCTATATGTTCACTGATACAAAAATCCAACGCATCAACACCTAAATAATTTATTATTTGACACAATTATAATATGATGCACATTTTAATAATGGAAAATTAAAATGGGGGATAGGTACAAACAAATTTGTGTTTTTTTTACTCACGAACCCTCTTCTTACGAATATTTCCATGTTCTAACATTGTCTCATGCCAATCTTTCATCCGATGCACTGAATTACCAAGTCCATCATTGACGTAATGAAATACCATGCCGGGATGCATGACTTCATTCACCTTGGAAAGGCGAATACCTCGTACATCTGTTGCAATAACACGCAACAATGATGTGGTGTGGTCTATGAGTTGAACCCCACCTTCTTTCACTTCATTGATGATTTCTTGCAATATGTCACCCACTCGAACAAACACTTTTTTCGTGGAGGTGGATGAACTTGAAGGTTGGTTGTGATCTTTCTCTTTTTCCACATTGGAAGAAGTATCATATGGTCTCATAAGCTCACACATATCAACAACCCATGGTTTTTCAAAATGATCTTCATTAGCCTCTTTATCAACAGATTCATTGTCATAAATGTGCAAATAGGTAGGGTTCGCAAACATGGCAGCAAAACCTCCATGATCAAATCCATACCATGTCCCACAATATTGAATGATATTTTCTTTAGTGAGATCCGTACATGTAAGAAAAATGGCAACTTGATGTTTACACAAGTTTCCATGCAATGCCCATTCACATGTGGAACATGCATACTTGGTGAAAGGAAGTGGGACCTTATATGTCATATTCGGATGTTGTTGGCTTTGTACCATCCATGCATGGCCAATTTCATTCGAATCATCTATCCCATGGGTGACATTAGTGTGAGGGATTAATGTGGCCTTTTCAACATTTGTTTTCACAATGCGTTCCACAACCTTAATTCTTATGAACCCGCGTTTCTTCATTTTAGTTGTGTGCATGTAGTGTCTTGCAACCGTTGTCATGAGTCTCCACACTAACCAATCAATTCGTCGACCTCGAAGCCCTTTTGTTTCCAAAGAAAACCAACGTTTCAATGCCCCATGGTAAGACTCAATTGATGTTTGTGTTTCTTAGTTTGAATGTGGCACTCATTGAAACCCCACCATCCATAAATCTATAACATATAGTGTGCATATTTAAAAAGTCATGTAGGTATTGCATTTAGGGCTCCCACATATTAGGGTCATAATGTGAATATTACACTTTGCCCCCACATATAGTGTGCATATTTAAATTGTCATGCAAGTATTACATTTAGTGCTCCCACATATATTGTGGATTAAGGTCTTAATGTGGGTATTGCATTTAGTGCCCACATGGGATTACTAAGTCCACCATTGGTGTTTTTACCTTAATTTAAAGAGTGAATATTTTGGGTTAAGCATAACATGGTGCAACAACAATAATGGTTTGAAAGTTAATTCACGTACCAACTTGGAAATAATAGGTCCAAAAATATCGAGTCCATGAATCATTGGATAAATGTTGGGTGAAACTTTCAATGATCTTGTTTCTCCCACGAGTCATGAAAGCTTCAATGCTTTCATTCGGTTCAATGGGCATGTACATGACAGTGTGAAGGTTATCCAATATTGCACGTTGCATTTCATTGTCTTTGATTTTTTCCATTGAACGTAAGCGCCAAGCCTTTAAGATGTGCCGTGCACAAAGGTAAATGGGCACTTGATCATTGCCCCACACAATCCTAACCATGCATAAAATACCAATTTATTATCATTTCAGCTAATAACATTATTTAAAACGGAGAATGTGGGATAAAGTTTTGAAATGGTTGCATGTACATAAAAGCTCAAAAAAGATAGAATGAAAATAAAACTCACTGCAATGCTCATGATTTTTATGGAACATCATTAATAATGAAACATGAAGGTTTCCATTTAAGGTTCTTCCTTTGAAGCTTTGTTTTCAAAGGAGTTAACCATTCCACCAAATCATCACATGTTTGGCGACTTGTAATGATCCATGCAATCGGCACTCCAGTGTGATGTGCATCAAACACCATCAATGTGAACAAATGAAATTTCACATCATTAGTGCCAAAGGTGGCGTCCATTGAAATTGCCCCATTATCACCTAATGAAACCATGGCTTACAATTGAGATGGGGTTTGTATCCCTATTGTGAATGGGACATGAATCATATTATCCTCACTTGCATCTTGAAAATAAAACACATCATCTGGATGACTAAAATGCCCATGTGCGAAGGGAAATGGCTGGATTTTGGTGTAAACACCGACTCCTTTTTTTGTGTTTGCAATCCAAGTAAGCAATGTCTTGTTGTCTAATGAAATCATCCCTTGTCATGGTTTCTCCTGCATTGATTTTAGCCCACCATATTGCCTTATGCTTATCATATATTTGTTTAACGGTGTAACCTAAACCCAATTGGGTCCAAATGTGGTCCTTGAGGGCTTGTGACATTCGTGGAGTAAAAAAAGATGGTCGCGTAATGGAATCAAGGTCATTTTACCATGTGTAGGTTCACCATTGATCCGCATATGAGGTCGATGGTAGAAGATTATCTTTGCCACCTCAGGTCGTGTGTACAATCGCTTAATCGAAAATTGAGCTAAACAACCCCGTTTAATGGATCAATGGTGATTTGGGTCTCCATGATTATCTTCCGGTCCATACCCACATGCATACCTACAAAATGTGAAATCAATTTAGGACCTAAAATTTGGTACAATATGAGGTTAAAAAACAAGTTCCATATAACAAAAATGAATAATAGAACATCATACCAAATATGGCCGAGGTGGTTTTGGATTCTTGGCATTTTTACATTTTCTTGTGAGGATACTCACTTATAAATGTTCCATTCCATCGGGGAATCTTCATGGCTTTGTTCACCATTTAAAAATTTCAAGATTCGTGCATGTGGGATGTATGCACACTCAACCTCAATTATATGTGCCCCTCCATGTTGAACATTTTTTTTCCACACCAAGTCCATGTTGTTAAAAGGTGATTTCGTTGGATTTTGAATCTCAATATATTGAGATTTTGAAGCACGACCCATGTTTGAAACTATGTCTTGAGTTAATTGTATAAGAAAAAAACAATGAATTGATATTGATGTCCAAAATTTTATATTTGCAATATGTTGAGTTACATGTTAATTGTCATATTCAATACTAATGCAAATGTACATGTTTAAAATACTTAATTTATATCTTTCATCTAAACCTTATATAATCATGCACATAATACCCTAAATGCTAAATATGGAGAACATATGATATGGTCTATGGTCATAATTGTAAATTTTAAATCCATATTATCTATTGATAATATAAATGTAATACGCACACGATAATTAACAAACTACACTATTTATGGAAAATTAAATGCAATACCTCCATGACAATTTAAAGATGCACATTGTATATGGGGGAAAAATTACAATATTCACATTATGACCCTAGTCCACACTATATTTGGGAACTTTAAATGCAATACCTACATGACTTTTTAAAAATGCACATTATATATGGGGGGAAAATGCCATACCCACATTATGACCTTAATCCACACTATATGTGGGAGCCCTAAATGCAATACCTACATGATAATTTAAAGATGCACACTGTATGTGAGGGCAAAATGCAATACCCACATTATGACCATAATCCACATTATCTATGGGAGGCCAAAATGCTAAATCCATATATTAAACATGGAACATTCTTAGTGGAATTTGATGACCGTATTAAAACCATCCAAGGTTATTGATTTCCTTAAATTATGAACAAAACAATAAAAAAAAGAAAATGATTAAGAAAAAATAACATATCGTTGATGTTAAAGGATGATATCACATTCAAAGGAGTTGTATCTTGATTTGAAAACATAACCTAAATAAATCAACACACATTTCATTAAGCCTTAAACTTAAAACCTTAAATAATCCTAATGATAATTGCTCTAAACCTAATAATTATACAAACAAAACTACAAATGGAATACAAACAACATTTACGACAACTATGTTTTGAATTTTAAAGTTAATCAATTAAAATTTATAATGAATGGAAGCATTAGCCTTAGAGTTTAAAACTAATTACCCCCCCAAAAATTATAGAGACTTAAACAATTTTAATGGTAAATGTCATAAAAATTAATAACTATATAAACATATACAAGTGCCATACAAAATAATCTTTTAGGAGTGAGTGATGAATTAAAATTGAAACACAATGAAAAGAAAAGATTAAATGAATGAAATAAGAGTTTATTCTCTTACCTTTAGTGTGGTCACTTCAACTTGAAACTTTCTTCATTTACCTTAAAAAAAATAAAATGCATATTGTTGCAAATATTTGTATGTGAAAATTTGGCCAAATTTCCCCCCAAAATCCAACCTAGGATTGATTTTGATTAGTATTAAAAATTGTGCAAATATTCATAAATGTTTGATGTCTTTTTAACTCTATATTTATCAAGCCTATTATTTAATGAAAATAAGTACATTTTGCATTAAATGGTCCAAAGTGGAGGTAGAGGACTGCCGCCAAAAGAAATTTCACAATTGCAATACCCACATTTTACATTATATTTTTTGTAATTGAAGTCCATAATTTGCAAGTGCATAGGTAGGTATAATGATGTGTGGGTAGGTAGGTTTTGCCAATAAGTAGTTGTTTTGTAAATAATTAAAATGGCATTATTGAAAAATGTATTTACTTTTTTGGTTAATTTCTGGAGTAGGAATTAGGTACATGTTTAACTAATAAGATATATAAAGTTTGCCAAGAAGTATAAATTTAACTAAGAAAAAATATAGGTTTAGCCAAAATATACAAATTTAACCAAGAAGAAATATAGGTTTAGTTAAGAGAAATAATTTTAACTAAGTAGATATATACGTTTTGCCAAGGGATATAAGTTCAATCAAGAAATATAAGTTTAAGCCAAAAGAATATAAGTTTAGCATGTTTTGCCACAAGAGAGAAGTTTAGCCAGTAAAATATATAAGTTTAGCCAAGGGAAAAATAGTTTAACCAAGAAATATAAGTTTAACGAATATAAAATATAGGTTTAACCAAGAGATAGAAGTTTAGCCAAAATTCATAAGTTTAACCAAGAAAAAACATAGGTTTAGCCAACAGATATAAGTTTAGCCAATAAGAAATATAGGTTTAAGCAAAAAATAAAAGTTAGCTAGTAAGATATATAGGTTTAGCCAAGAGATAGAAGTTTAGTGAAGAAAAAATATAAGTTTAGTGAAGAAATAAAAGTTAACCAATAAAATATATAGGTTTAGCCAAGAGATAGAAATTCAGTCAATAAAAATGTATAGGTTTTGCTAAGAGATAGAAGTTTAGCCAAGAAGAAATATAGGTTTAACCAAGAGGAGATAAGAGTTTTGCCAAGGTAAGTAAAGGATTAAATGTTAGTTAATAGGTAGGGCTAAGATTTAGGTCAATATAGTAGGTAGGTGGGTGGGTAGTATGGAGGTCAGGGTTGAGAAAAAAATGGCAATGAAAAAAAATGGTCAAAGGTCAGCAGCCAAAAAAGATTGACTGTGGTAGAATGTTGGTTAACGTAAGGTAAAGAGGTGAATGAAAAAGAGGCGAATCAACCAGCCCATCCTATGGACAGAACGGCCAACTGGTGCTGGTTCACTCTGGCCCCCAACATGTGAATTTTCTATGATATTGACTTGTTTATTATTGGCATGGGCCACTGGAGTTAGCTTCATGAAGAAGTTCCACTGATCGATGAGCTGTTAGAAATAACATGCACTTGCACAATTTAGTAACAATTTAAATGCAATCTTTTTGGGTTGTTGAGTGTTCAGAATTTGTCCACCAAGTACATGTTTATTAGTGCATTGTGCCCATATGTTTATTGGTCGGACTTGTGGGTTTGTCAGTTTTGTCCAATAATTTAGCAAATTGCACAAATAAATTATGCATCTGCACAAATTGTCTTGGATGGACATTAGCAAGTGCATGGTGATTGCCAGTGTCAAGGACACCAACACTGTTCTGCAGCTTCACATTTAGGGTTCATTGTGCTCTTTGATGTAAGCTACCCAGACGAAACTAGCAGCTGTGGTCACAACTCTTCAATACACCAACATTGCCAATTTTTGGGTGTAGGATATGTATTATTAAGGCCACAGTTTTGCAAATAAGGACCCAACACAAGGCAGGATCCAGCTCGCATGGGACCTAAATTCCCAAAACTGCCACATTCAAGGTCCTTATAAGTTGTGAAGATCTGGTAGAATTCTAACAGGTGTTATTTTGTTTGAGAAGGAGAGGCACCCAAATTGGTCATAAGGTTCCTAAAATTGTTTTTTTGGAATACTATGCACAAGGATTGTTTGAGGAACTTAGTGCGTGAAGTGCCTACTCTGTTGCAGCACAAATATTAATGCAGGTAAGGTGCCCATCATATACACTAAGAAATTCTATCAGTTCGGTACTGTCCGTGTGATCTGATCTTGTATTTGGGACTAAGATTTTTTTCAATTTTTTTTATGTTGCCTCATTGCTAGCATTCCAAGAGGGATTTATCATTAAATGACAACATGATTTTATAACATGTCTAAATAGGAGAAGAAAAACTAGTTAAGAGAATGCTACTAGACTAAAATCAAAATCCAAATGTGGTGAAATATTTTCAAAAAGAAAACTGAAGTTTGGCAGTCTTTTTTAGCAAAAATAGGAATATTGCAACATATATATATGTTTTTTTAATTCTTCATTTTGGCAAAATGTTGCACCAAAAAAAAAACATAGGTTCCAAGTTTCATTCACCTTCAAATTAGGCTTGTTGTGTGATACAAACTAAAGAAATGAAACATGGAAATAGCTCTATCCCAATGACATGGTGGACATTATTAACAAACATGAATCAAGGATTCATGTGAAGGCACATGCAAACAAGTGTCAAGAATGAAAAAGTGTAGCAAATTAATGGTGTGCATCAAAATGAATGAAAATTTATTCTTTCTTTCATTCATGTTAAAAGATAATTTTATAATGTAAACCCAAAACATTGAAAAATAATATTTAATGTGCTAAAGTTAATTTTAAAAACTTAATCAATTATATGGCATTGAGTTGCCAAATTTGTTATTGCACAGTAAACCCCCTTTATAATCATGCCTTTGGTGACCACTTTTTTTGTGACACTAATGAATTTTGATTTAAATGTGTATAGTCACATTCCATACAAACCCTTACAAGATTGTGACTATAGGCAAAAAAAAATTTACAAAACAACCCATTTATGTTAGAATAAAGGTGCCAATAGATTAAATTTTTTACATGGGTTATTTTTAATTCTATTATGCATGATTAAACTTGAAGAAGGTTGTTGTGATTTTTACCTCTTTTTAATGTAACAATTTACATTGAGTTTGAGCTCCTTAAATTCATTGTTGTTAGTTTGCAAAACTTGAACACAAAGTAACACTAACATTGCCAAACTACAATTTACAAAACCCAAATATTTATCCTAAATTTTCTGTCATTATAATCACATTTACAAAAAAAAAAGCTTTGCAAATATTTTGTGCTATTAACGATTGTGAAAGTGATTTTAAATAATAGTGTTTCTTACTGAAATGGATGGTTATCAAAAATTGTGAAACAAACAAGAATGTGATTAAAATGGGGTGATTATAAAGGGGTGAGTGGGGGGGGGGTACTGTACTACAATAAGTAGAAAATAATGGTTGTCATTTCACCTCTAGTGTTTGGTGGGTAAGTCCCATGGGCATAATAAAAGATAAATACATATCTTACCTTATTCCATCTTTACTCTACTAGTTCATATATAATTTGAGGTTTACATTTACTTATGAGAGGGTAATTGTTTTGAAACATGTAAAAAAGGGTATAATATGCCAAATTCATTGTGTGGTATATTGTGTAATGCATGTACAATTGTGATGGGTTTGCTAAAATTAATGTTTGATTTTTTTTTTTCCTGGAATTTTATTTATGATCATTGCATTAATTATCTTGAACAAACTTTTTACCATATGCTATAGGAACCATTTTTAATTTAACTATCGTTTGTCATATAAGAATCCTTTTATTACTTTTTTAAAGCTTTTGATTCGTTTAATTTTATTTTTGTTTATTTGTTTAATAACATGTTTGAAACTTCGCATGTTCATGTTTGCAATGCTAAGTGCACAAGTAAACCATCCTTCTTCACTTCCAAATGTGCCATATTCTTCTGTAGATATTTTTATTTATTTTATGTTTACTCACTTATGCATACATGGTATGTGTAGAGTAAATGATGAAATATGTATCCCAAGCTAAATATTTGTCATTGATTTTTCATTACTCAGCTTGATAATTTTGCACAACTTATATACCCTTACCATTACTTTGTTTTTTCCCAACAATGATCTTCTTTCCATGAATTGCTCCTGCACTGTTCATTTCAAGAAACCATGCTGGGAAGTAGATGACTTCTGTGATACCTTCTCTTTACAACTTGGCCCCACTTCCCCAAGAAAGTTGCCCAAGGGAGAAATAAAAGTTGGAACCACACTTTCTTTAGGGAGATTGATCCCATTTTCACTGCAGAACTTGCTAGGCCTTATAATTTTTCAAAGGTTAGACAATGATGAATGAGCCCAGAGAACACTACTAAAACATGGTAGAAAATACATGAGTTAAGATATAGGATGCAATATACTGGTTGTTGGGTAAAAATATAAGTTAATTAGTTAAAAATAGGGTACATTTTATTTAAATAATCAATTTAATTTAAAAATAAAATATGTAATAATCTGAAATATGAATTATTATTAATATAGGATAGTTTTAATATGTATATCTATATAAACATTAGATAACAATTGGGTGATAAAAAATAGGTTGGACAATTATCTAATACTATAATACTTGGGTGGATGTGGCATAAATTAAATTATTTTCAACTTTGTCAAAATTTTCAGAAAGAATTCAACCATTCAACCAAAATTTTCAAAAGCATTGAAGTTGTCAACTAGTTTTGAACCCAGAACCTCCATGACAAAATCAATTCATTTACATCAATTTGACCACTGACACAATGAAACATCTTTAAAGACTGTGAATACTATTAATTATATTAGACATATGCTGAAATTTTCAGAATTGAAAAGGTAGCTACCAAACCAGAAATTATGGATTAAATTAATTATTTGGTAGAGAACCATTGAAACCACATAGGTACTACGATACCCCCTAAAAATGGTCATTTGATGCACATAGATCCCAAACTTTATACTAAGCGTCCTCTCCGAGTGAATGAGTCACTACATTTTTTTCATTGTTTCATTCTTTGTACAAGTTCAACTTTTAAATTTTTCATCCATTATGCAACTTTTCTCCCCAACTTCCCATTCACCTTGTAACCTTTCATATTATTCCATCCATGGTGCAAATTTAATAACCAACTTTTCATCCTTTATGCAATTTTCATTCATTATGCAACCTTCCTCCATATTTTTAATCTATTGTATGTGCAACCAAGACAAACAAAAACTAATTATTTCACATAAATTGACTATTGGTGAAATTTTCAAACTTTTAAATAGTATCAACATCCTCTAAGAAGAGATTTGTGAACAACAAATGCTCCCCAATCATTCCCCAACCATTGTGTTGCTTGGCTATTGTCATTCCTTGTGGAACACACCCAGTGATAAAATGGTTAATCACGTTCCTTTTTTTTGGCCTTTGCCTTTCCTTGAGGCAACACAACCATTCACTATGGGATAGGTTACTCAATTCCTTTTTTCTATTTCCCAAATGAAAGTCTACCCTTACCTTTACCATTTCTCGAGTAATGAGACCATTTCATGAAACACTTGTCATGCAGCACATTTGCCTATTTCCTAGGGAATGGTTATTCATTTTCCTTCTTATTCCATGGATGAAAGTCTACCTAGCCTTTTTCATTCCCCAAGTTAACATAACCATTTCCCAAAGAAATCTCTAGCCATGGGATCTATCCCAAGGAAAAGCCATTCACAAAGGCAACACAACCATTTCTCAATTTACTGATCAATAACAAATCTATTTCCTAGGGAATGGATGTTCATTTCTTTTTGCACCTGATGAAAGTCTACCTTCACTTTTGCCAATTCCCCTGTTCACACCACCTTATTCCCAAAACAACTACCTTACCCTAACGTCAATTTTGTCATAAAATAATCCTCAAAATAGTGAAATGAAATTTTGTGAAAATATGAAGTTGACTTGTTGAAAATCATCATAATTATCATAGGCTAGACTCTGAATAATTTCACTACTCATATCACCATATTATAGTAGGTGATGAAAATATATATATCATTTCAAATTTTATAAATGAATTGTTTTTGGAAAGAAAATGATTATTCATTTTGTCGATGTGAAAACTGACCCTAGACTATGTTATCATACAATACATTTGCCCCAACAAAAATGCAAGACAAGCATTTTCCAGGGCTGCCAATAAGACAACCATTTCCTTATGAATGTTCATTTTGCTTCTTTTTTGGATGAAAGCCATTTGAGATGAAGGTGGAGATGGCAAAGTGAATTGAACACAAGACCCCACTTAAAACAGAAGTGGTCAACTCTCAACACCATAGACGATAGGACTTAAGCATTGAGCAACCTTATTGAACAAGCCATATTTAAAACAATTGTCATAATTAGAGGACAATCCAAAAACATCAAGATTAATTTAATGTCATGCACCCTAGAAGGCATCTGGACTTTTGCATTAAGAAGTGAGATGCATTTAATTTGTTGCTCCTATTTAGTTCTTGCTGCAAGCCATGTAAACAGGTAGGCACACTTTTAGGAAGGAAGGGGTAATGGCCCTGGCCAAAAATTGTCACAATCAATTTCATAGAAATCAAATTCTCATGCAGCCAATTAAAATGACAACTCAACATGCACCTAGGAGGGCCTACCTTTTTTCCTTTGGAGGACAAAAGCTCGTTGCCCAAGGGAAATTTTCACTTTTTTGGGATTTTGTGTTCCCATCACGTTCCATGTGTGTTCCCACAAAGTTCCTAGTGATATTCCCCTCATGTGTTCCACAAGCTCTCAATGTGTAAATCTCAACATGTTCCCAATAGCACCACACATTAAACGATATGTTTTGCCCAAAATTGAACTTTCATAACCTAGAAGGTGGGCCACAGGGAAGCACCTTGACATTTTTATTTTGGGGATTGTCCAATGTTTCAAAAAGAAATTGTAATGGGCCAACCAAAGTGGCTCATTGCAAAAGCAAAAAATCAAAAAAAAACTTTGTATCGACCCTCCCCAAACCAACTAATTAATAGAAGCAACAACTATGTCCCCACAATTCATGCCCCTCTCATTGACTTAGGCCAAAATAGGTGGTGACCACAGTTGGGAATACTTAGAAATTATGCTCAACCAATGAAATTACATGATGCATCCAATGTACCTCTTTTGGGCAGGGTGGGGGGCAGGGGTGTTAAAGCTTTGTTGTTTTCAATGTGTTCCCACCAAGTTCTCATTGTGTTCCCATCAAGAATGCATTGGTTTCCTGACATCTTCCTCAACATATTCCCAATAGCACCTCCGTTCGTCCCATATGCTTTGCCCATTGTTGTCCTCTTGGAACCTATATATTGGCCAAATATTGATACTTTGATTTTTCTTACATTTGGAGTGACTACTTCTACATTGGGAAGTATCCAAAGTTTTAGAACTTGTTTGTGATGGACCAATCAAAGAGGTTGATTGAGAAAAAATTCTTTATTTGGAAGGCAGCCCAACTAAGTCCACTGACAATGATTCATCAGAATTGATTTTGTTAGAACTTTACATTTCATAAGTTGTAAGTTGTCATTTGGACAGTTGCAAAGTGCATCCCATTTGCAAATAAAGAGGCATGGAAAGGTGTCTGTTATGGAAATTTATAAATAAAAAAACTTGAACACCAAATTTTTGAGGAGATTTTCAGCGTCTTCTTCACCAATTTGCAACTCATTTTTCTTCAATTGAATCTTAATCCAATTATTGAATTGCAATTGAATTTAGTTGAATTTGAATTTCATTGAATATATTTTAATTAAACTTAATATTTTAAATTCCATATATTTCAGGAATTTAATTTTATTGCAATTCAAGTAAATCAGAATTCAATTGAATTTCATTTCAACTCAAATTACATGAATTGCTATTCAATATTTTCATTCAAATGGAACTTAATTTTAACAAAATCAGGTCATTTGTTTCCTCAATCCAAATGGTCACTGCTAGGCTAGTGCGCAAATAGTGTAGAGGCGAAGTGAATACGGATCACACTAACATAAATGATTATGTGTACCAGTAACAATCTAAGTGATTTTAGTTCACAATTGACAAATGAAAGTGGGAAATCCACAGTTTGCTTGTTGCCTCGCTTGCTGTGCAGGAGTCAGGGTTGATTTCATGCCTACTGCTTGCCCATTCTTCAACTCTCTCAAATTCAGCGAAAATTGTCCCCAAGGCGTTTATTTCCATGTGCTCAACATTATTAAGCAACCCAATTCCACACCGTGCCAGACAGACACGGAACCAGTGTGTTTCGCTCCTTCCATTTCCTGATGGAGCCCAGAGTGCCAAGCATCCATCCCAAGGCAGATTTTGACTTAAGACCAATCTTTTCCACAAAACTCATCATTGTGTGTAGTTAGTCAGGAGGCATGAATTTGATGACGCCCCAGTTTTCTGTTAGAATTTGGCAAAGTTTTCTTTTTAAGAATGGGCATTTGCGACAGAATATTGCCATTTCAGAAAACTGTGTCACCTTTTCACGAATGTTTCCCCCCCTACAAAAATGACAGAATAAAATAGACATTAAAAAAGAATGAAGCACCACTTGGTCCTGTTTAGATGGCAAATCAGCAAGTCTAAACTTCATGTTGATGGACAATTGAAAGTTAATGTTGAAATCGTTAATTTAATATGATTAGATTTATAACTTCCATCCACATGTTAAATACAACTTTTTGATCAAAAGCTTAGTAAATCTAAAGTTTTATATGTTTGGTTGAATAATAATTGTCAACATGCCCATTGTCCATGAAAATTTACTAAAAAGGTTCATTTATGTTTTGATAAAACTGATGTCACATTGTAATTACAAGGTACTTGTTTATACTCTGAAAATAAAACTAAATTTTATTTCAAATTATTAGAAAAAAATATTAAGCCCACAAAAAAAAGTCTAAAACAATTTTTTTTCAAATCATTCCAATATAAAGTTAAAGATGTTTCATTTAAAAGTAGATTATGTATTTATTAATGGAAATTTTTTATCACATTTATGAATAAATAAGGGTAGGATTGACATTTATTCCATTATAATTAGGTAACAAAAGAATACCTTGAAATATAAGGGTATTCAATAAACCCAAATAGTGACACATTGACCCATAATTAAATTAATACGATAAAAGAGTTCTATGAATCTAATTTGTTTCCCAAAGCAGAGGGTGGGTCTTTCAAGCATATTTTCTACATGAACAAGATAAGTTGATGGATCTTATTGACCAATGATTAAACAACAATGTATTGGATGATGAAGTGCAACATGTGATTAATGTGGCATTATTATGTGTGCAAACATCAGCAACAAAACGTCCATCGATGTCACGTGTGTTAGCCATGTTACTAAATGAGGTGGATATGGAGGTTGTTTCAAAAAAAACTAATAGGATTCATGAAATGGATGTCTCACATTTTTTGGGTCAAACAATTCCTTTATTCGAAATGGCTTAATATGGGATAATATCATTTCATGTCTAATCATGTTGTGCCCAATAATCATGGCAACGTTGAAATTGACGAAACATTTAAATTTCTAGTTAGTTATCCTTTAAAACAAGTCAATTAATTTATAATCGAATTTGAAACCAATGGTATCCTAGTGAATTGAACAACTTAAATCATGCACAAATTTAATGTGGGCCACATTTCATTGTTTATTATTTGTTAAATTTGTTCATCAATATATTAAAAAACCTCCATTTTATGGATTTATTAACATTGAATATTTGACTATTAAGACTCACAAAGATATTTATCAAATACTTAAATTGAAGGCATAACATGTTATGAAACTATATTGGTACATGCTAAGAAGCTTTAGAATTCTTGAAAAAACTTTTGTGATCATTCAAAGTAAAGTCTCATAATCTTGTCATGAAAAATGCTAGACCTCTAAATTTGTGTTGAGGTGTATTCAAAATGTTAAATAACAATTCATTGAACTCACAAAATCCACATCAAATTCCTAGCCTTTATTGTCATGTGAACATTGTCTTTTTAAAGTAACCATGCATGTAAATTGTGATGATTATGTCAATGGAATAACATCCACATTAATGTTAAAAAATTACTAGATGTGATGTTTGGAAAGTTGCTTAATGAGTTGCCTTCAAGAAAACGAATTGACCATGCAATTGAGGTGATGTTGGGAGTGGCACCTCTGCCAAGGCCCCATGTCAAATGAGTCATGAGGAATTCAAGGAATTCAAGGTTCAACTTGAAAAACTCCTTGCAAAAGGGTACATCAAACTTAGCAAGTCACGATATGGGGCACCCTCATCTTCTTCATTATTAAGAAGGATGAGACATTGAAGATGTGTGTGAATTATAAAGCCCTTAACAAGGTGATGGTGAAGAATCAATACCCATGACTTTGAATTGATGATTTGTTTGATCGACTTTCGAAAGTTAAGGTGTTTAGTAAGATTGACCTTATATGTTCAGGATATTACCAAATTCGAATCGCGAAAGGGGACAAAAAGAAGACTGTTTGCCACCCAAGTTATGGTCCATATGAGTTTTTAATGATGCCTTTTGGATTCACTAATGCACCCACCACATTTTGCACATTTATGAATGACATTTTCTAGGAATGGCTTAATGATTTTGTGGTCGTATACATAGACGACATTTTGGTCTATAACAACTTTATGGAGGAGCATGTGGAACATCTTCAAAAGGTGTTCCAAAGGTTGAAAGAAAACAAGTTGTATGCTAAATTCAAGAAATGCAAATTCAAGGTGATGGAAGTGGATAGGATCACCCAAAAAAGCTTGAAGATGGATGACCACAAGGTGAAGGAAATTTTGGATTGGGAGTCACCTAGGTCAGTTCCCGCTTAAGGTCATTCTTAAGATTGGGATCCTATTATTACAAGTTCATAAAAAACTTTGCCAAGATAGCCATGTCTTTGACAAACCTTTTGAAGAAGTCATCCAAAACTTATGAATGGGATGAAGTATGTAATGAAGCCTTTGAAACCTTGAAAGGCATTTTGGTGAAGGCACTGGTCTTGAAGTTGCTTGACTTTAACAAGGATTTTGAGATCCATTTCGATTCCTCTGACTTTGCAATTGGAGAAGTCCTAATGCAAGATGGAAGGTCGATTGCATTCAAAAGCAAATGTTGAATGAGATAGAACGAAGGCAACTAATCCATGAAAAGGAAATGTGGGTCATGATACATTGCTTTAAGACTTGGTGCCATTACATAGGCTCTGAAGATGTGATGGTGTGGACTAACAATTTCACCTTGAAATATTTCACAACTCAACCAAAGTTGTCATCAAAACAAGTGAGATGACAAAACACATTGGCCTTGTTCAATGTGGACATTCGACATTAGCCCAAGAAGGATAATGTGGTGATTGATGTGCTAAATTGAAAACACCAACTTAAGGCGGTGTACATGGGGGAAATAGAGCTTCAAAAGGAAGTTTGATTACTGAAATGTTGTGATGACTTTGCTAAGGAAATTAAGCAAACCATTCAAAAATGAATCAAGTCACATTTTCATTTACGGGGTGGATTGTTATGGTGTAAACAAAATCAGCTCTATGTTCCAAAAAGGAAGCTTAAGGATGTGCTCTTGAAGGAGTGTCATGATGGGTCCCTTGTGGGCCATGGTGGTGGAAAGCTCACCATAACATTCCTTAAGAAGACCTATTATTGGTTTAATTTGAAAGACGATGCAGAAGAATACATGAAGATTTGCTTGATTTGCCAATAAAATCAAACACTTAATAATAAATAAGCATGATTGTTGTGACCATTACCAATTCCTAAAGGGCCATGGGAAAGTGTGTCCATGGATTTCATGGTGAATTTGCCACCATCAAAGGGATTTGATGCAATCATGGTGGTGGTGGATTGATATAACAAGATGGCACATTTCATTCCCACTAAGGAAAGTGCCATGACCCAAGAAATGGGAAGGTTGTTTTTCACGCATGTTTTTAAACATTATGGCTTCCTAAAGGACATTGTGTCAGATCGAAATCCCAAGTTCATAAGTAAATTTTGGCAAACCTTGTGGAAGCGCATGGGGTCGAAGTTTAAGATGAACACCTCATTCCAACCCCAAACATATGGGTAACCCAAAAATGTGAACTTGGTTATCCAACAATTCTTAAAGAATTATGTGGCAGCAAATCAACAAGAATAGGTGCATCATTTGGAATTGGCCAAGTTTTGTTACAATAATTTAGAGCACTTGGTAACAAGGGCCAAACCTTTTCAAATGGTGGTGGGTAAGTCACCAATTCATGCCTATGACTTGGGCCATGAATGGCAACCCTTAAATGATGCAAGTGAGGAAGCGCCAATGGTCATGCAATTTGATGTAGAAAGGTGGCACTTGTGGGAGATGGCCAAGGCCAATTTCTAAAAGGCATAAAAATAATAGAAGGATTTTGTAAATAAGTCTCAACACAAGGTCAATTTTGAACAAGGAAACGAAGTGTAGTTCAACATCAAAAAAATTTGCTTGCCAAAAGGTTTGAACCATGAGTTCTTAGGCCCATATGTAGGCCCATTCAAAGTGTTGGAAAAAAAATTTCCTAACATTTTCAAGCTGGAATAATAAAAAAACCTTAAGGTTCATCCCATATTTCATGTCTTGTGTTTAAGCTGGTCACCCGTGATGCCTCAAGGCTTAATCAAAAATACAATTCAAAACCTCCATCCAATTTCAATGATAATGAACTTGAATTCAAAATGGAGGCTATGCTCAAGTCAAGGCAATTGAAAGGGCAAGAGCGGGAATACTAAGTCAAGTGGAAAGGATACCATCCAATAAAAACACCTTGGGTAAATGAATCATACATGGAATATGCCCAAGAAGCCATAAAATAATTCCATAATAGACCAGCAAAATAAAATAAAATGTATAGTGTGATGAGGGCATCACCTTTTCTTTAATGGGGGAAGAAATTGCACAAATGTACCATGTGAAGTTACAAGTGAAATAAATGCTAAAGACTTCCAAGAGATTACATCACAAACATAATGAGTATTACTAAAAAAAAGTCGTAGAAATGGCATGGGACAAATGGAACTTCTTTACGTAACCTCAAATCAAAATTGGACTCCCACTTTAGGGTTAAGGGAAATTTTGGCCCCAAAAGAGGAAGCAAACAAAGTGAGCTTGTGAGGACATGCACATGCTTAAAATGCATCCCAAAGGGTTAGTTGATAGTGGTGGCCAACACGTGAAATCGTGAACCCGTTTACATATAATAATCATGTAATTTAATACTAGGGTTTTATAGAGCCTTAGTGTCCCTTTTCATACCTTGATAGGTACACCTTTAGTTAGGTTTGATTGTTGTGATCGAAGCACAAGGTTGAGAAAGGAGTCATGTCAAGTAACTTAGGTCAAGACTACATTTGATTTGAGTTTTTCATGAAGGGAAGGATTGAATAATTACCTCCCAAATGAGGGTTTCATCAATTAGGTTGTTTAGGTCTTTTGATAAAGCAAGGGTTAAGGGTTTTTCCTGGGCCCTTCTTGGACTTGTTGAGAAAGTGTAGGAAATTTAAGGATGTTTAAATTAGCTTGAAGCAAGGTCTTGTTGTAAAAATCGACAATTAATGGCCATGAAACAAAAGAAAAGAATTGCATGGGAAACTAAGTGTTCAAGGTATATCCAAGCTTGGTGACAATATTGTTATGTGAAAAAAACATGAAAATTATAAATGTCAAAGAGGACATTGACCTCTCCTTCTAGTGTGGGAAAGTGTCGCAACCCTAACATTGGGTTCGCAATTGAATGTGAAGTGCAAAGGCCCATGAGGCTAAAAAATGTGTTTAAGGGTGAAACACACTTTCACAAAATGTGGGAAAGTGCAAGGGATGGAGCTTAATGACTCCTAAGTGCACTCCCTTTTTGGGAATTGCACTCATGTAAGAGTTGTGAATGTTCAAAACCTTCGTTGGAAAGGTAAACAAACACCAAATTGGGCCCTTAGGACACCATTGGAAGGGTCTTAAAGCATAGACACTTAAAGTGGCCTCCCATTGTTCATTTAGTCTTGATTTGCATGAGTTATGATGAAAAAAAGGTAGGAATCAAATTGGGAATTTGACTCTTGACCACAAATTCCTTGAAATCAAGGGTCAAATGAGCTTCGATTGGGGTGTGCTATACACCATTGGAAATACATCTTTTGAGGGCTATAAAATATTGCCTTCAAATTTTCAAAATAGATTTCGTTTGAAAAAGATATGACCTCCAAAGTTCTAGGATAGCAAGAGTCCCAATTTTGGGATCCCCACTTGGGAATCTCGGGGAAAAGTGACATTTGGATGTAATCCTTATGGAGAGGCATAGAATATACGTATTGGTTGTTTAATAGTAGTTACCTTCCCCTTTAATGAACCCCATGTAGCAAGATTAAAGAATGCGGAGTTAGTGTTAATCTCACAATTTTTGGTTGGGTATTAAGTCCTAGGTCCTTTTTCTACCTTTCTAAAGCAGTAATACCTTCCACTCCTTATTCCAATTCCAATTATTCTTAGATACCTTCCTTTCAGACACCTTCTAAATTTTTTGGTTACATATTGTCCATTCTTTAAGACGATACTATTATATTTGCCAATATTAAGTTGTCCCTTATCTTTTTTCAAAAACCTAAAAATCATTCTCACAAATTCGCCATTAGTTTCATCATATAAAAAATGTTCCAAATCAGATTCCCAGCATGGTCGCCAAATGTTAAAGGTGAAATTGCCTCCCTTAATCATTACCTTCCTCTAAGGGGCAAAACCAAGGGACAAGGGTGACCCCTTATTACTTCACATAAAACACTACCTTCCCTCTTTTACTTTACTACAACTATTCAAGTAATATGTAAAAGGTCATACAAGTAGAAATGGGGAAGGTAAAGGTCTATTGTTTAAAACTAGACCTACATTTATATCAATTTTTCAATCCAGGGAGTAGAAGGTAGGACGAAAAGAGGGCAAGACGAGAATAATGACAACCTAAAAATAGTTACTTTCACTGGGTCGATAGTACTTTCAACATCCCTCGGATGTTGCTTAAGGGGTCTATAAACTTCTCTTACACTATTGTCCCTCCTTTCCCCATGTTTATAGGTTCGCCAATGGTTTTGCTTGCCATTTGCAGTCATCGAAGTCTCTCCTTTGCACTTTATTATTTATAACCAATTGTCATCCCTCTATAGCTACTACCTATTGCCTATCGTAATGCCTGCCAACCTATAGGAGGTAATTTGCTGGTTTGTTACCCCCGATTTCCACCACTACAAACTAACTGTTACCCTCCTATGGCAGCTAGTAACTTAGGGCTCCAAAGACTATTTACGGGTCAAGCCCCTTACTCTTTGCCCTAAAATAAATGTAAAGGTAGTAGCTCAAACAAACATTCTATTTTTGTCACCCAAATTGATGCACCCGCAAGCTCCTTGATAGACTCAACTACTAGTCCAAAGGTGAAGACAACGAAGGGAGAAAGAGTTGGGGCGCACTCTTTGGCTCGTAGCAATTTGAAGGTAGAGAGGGGCATGTTGGAGCTCCAGGATGAGACTAGGAAGATTGATAAGCAATTTAGTTACTCACACGGACCTACACAAACCAAACAACAAGTTGGTTAGTGTGTAGTTAAGCACTTTGGTGCATGGACGAACCACGGGTAAACAAAAATTCACAAGACTCACCATGGCCCAGACTCAAGGGAAGCCACCACCTTCCCCCTTATAGTATACTCTGTGCTTGGCCACAGGACCAGCACCCAAATGTCATTTTGTCTCATAGTTATGACATTCTTGGTGCAAGAATGTTATGGAAGCCCAAAGAAGCAAGAATTTTAACGAATTTTATAGATCAACCAGTGTAATTTGGTAAACATTCGCGGGTCAAGAATGTTTTGACAAGGTGCTAAATGAAGAATTTAAAAAAAATTTAATGTGCAAAATGAAGAATGTCATCACTAGGTTTTGTCTCAAAACTTCCAAGTGGGAATCTTGAAATTCCCAAAGTTGCAGAATTCCTAAGCATCATGAAATGACTTGGGCTACCAATATCCTACATTAAAAATAAAATTTGGCAATGATGTATACTACAAAATGGCCTCCACCAAACCCTACATGGAATTCCCATAATATCATTTGTGCTTCATATGTGGTTTCCAAAGGGTTTGAGGTTTATCAATGTAGAATTTGGCTAAACTAATTACAACTTTATTAGAATAACCATTTATGAAATGGGGACTAGATTTTGTTGGACCAATCAAACTTGCATGAAGGTTTACAAATATCAAATACATTGTTATAGCCATAAATTATGCTACCAAATGGGTAGAACCCCATTTGGGAGTGTGAAGGTTCATTCCTTCACATTTCCTACACTCCGGGAACATGAAATGTGACTCCCAGGCTTCCTCTTGGCCTACACCCTTGTAAGCCCTTGCCTTCGTTGCGAACCCAAGGTTAAGATTGCAACACAAATAATTGTACCTTCCACATTTATAAAACATCAATGCAACATAAAAAGCTTGAGTCCAACAATCATTTTCCATTAAAATCACACACAAAATACATATTTTTTCACTCCTCATTCCAAGTAAAAGATCTCCATCTCCCAAAAGTTTCTAATGAACCTTTTCATCCTCCCCCACTTCCTTTATCCCCCTTCCCCACATACCACACATAAAGCCCACATTGACCACTAGAAAATAGGCCTTTATCCTAATCCCTTCCTAAAAATATTCTAAATGATTAAGTGAATTACCCCCAACCATTCACTAACCCAAACTACCTAATCCCACTAACTTCACCCCTTGGGTAAGGGACAATAAATCTACCACTAGTAACAAATAGTCACTAGGAGGCCTATGGAACTATTTTGTCTAGAGATTTCTACCCATTAACATAACTTAAATTAGGGTTTTAACCTAACCTAGGTAGTGATATGTGTCAACAATTCATAGGTTGAAAATTTATCAAATTACTAATAATATGAAATTTTATACTACATTATTTATATAAATATAAATAATTTATTTAATAATTATGATTTAAAAATATATTAAATCATTTTAGTTTAATTATTTTAAAATACTACCCAATATTTTATGTAGCATATATAGTTGCATAGTTTTACAATTAGTCAATGGATGAAAAATCCCTATAGTTGCAAGTGATATGCAACTACCAGTTTATACATGCCATGTGGAGTTTTCAGTGATTAGTTGTTTTTTCCGACTTGTCCAAAGCAATTATAGGTTTGTAGTTACATGTGCATGTTACAACTAAATTTTTGTTTTTTGCAACTAAAAATGTAGTCGTTTATTTTCAAATTTCTCCTAATTTTTCTCCGCATGGGATCCTATGCGTCCAATCTAGCTAGGTTAAACAAAACATTTCAAAGTAAACTAGAAAAAATACCATAGAACTTGTAACTATGTCTTTTAATTAATCTACCCAAAATGTGAAAACATGGCTTGGATATGTAATATTAAACTAGATATAAACACATTTTATGGAAAAAACTAAAAGGAGTGTTCCCTAAATTTGGTTTTGTTTTTAAAATTATTCATTTCAACATTGTGAATAGTCCAATTCCAATTTATCATAATTCAAAATGATGTATCAAATGACACAATTTTGGCAATATATATCTTGATGTTTCCCCTTAATGGACACACACTTATGTTTTGCAATTTCACATTTACCTTGTTCTAATATGCAAATTATAATAAAACATAAGAATGTTGTTTATTTCATGTATTTTAAACAAAAAAATGTGGATGCATTGTTTATCTATGTAAATTGGAATGTTTCTTCCAATGCAACTATAAGAATTTGAAATCACATTTCAATTATTTTCTAGTTCATTTTCAAGAAAAGGGTGGTGATGGAAGACTAGGTTGATTATTCTAATGAAAATTTCACAATTAATTGTTCGACAAACATGTGTGGGAGCCACCAAGGTATTATTGTAATGACCCATTTGTGTAGATAATTTTACCATGAATAAATAAATAAGCAAGCATGTAAAAATAAGAAATTAATTAAGTTTGATTACATTATTTATAAAGCCTAATCAAGCCTCTTCTATGAAGAAATATATTTTATAGAGTTAGTTGGAATTCTTGAGTGGAAGGTGCATGTCCATGCACCAAGAAACATGGATCCATTTCAATGGGTTTCCATTAGGTTCCTATGATCAAATTAGCATAATGGAAAGAGACCTTAAATAAGTAAGTGAGGAAGCTAAGGAAAAACACTAAATTTTTAATTTAGGAGTGAGGCTGATTAAGTTGATTATGTGAAACTAATTAATTGCCAATTAGTTGGCAATGGGGTTTTACATCAAACAAGGTGAAGGTGAAGAAAACTCCTTTTGTGTTCTTCTTCTTTGTGTTGGTGGTGGTGGTGGGTGTTTGCCATAGCCATGGATTCCTTGAACATTACAACTATGGCATTCCCCTATTGTTGTTACAACAAGGAGCCCACCACCCTTCTAGGTGTCTTTCATTTCTTCTAAAGCTTTTACTTGTTGCAACCACCCAATGAAATTTTCCTTCTTGTTGGTGACTTCAATTGTAATTTTTAGTTTTGAAAAGTGGATGGCTAGAAGTTGCTGTGAGGCCCCTTTTTGTTTTGTTGTATTCTAATTTATTTTTTTGAAATCTTTCTGCATGTGGGTTGTTTTCAATGTTGGTGAGAAGCAAGGAGGTTTTAATGGGGTTTGGAAGAATTGGGTACTTTTCAAGAATGAAGATAACATGTTGGAAAACCCTAATTTTAGAGTTTGGTTTTTCCTTGGGAGGGGTGGGCTTGTTGTTGGGGAAGGAGGAAATGGATATTTAGTGTTGGGTTTTGGCGACCCGCATGGATGTGGATTTAGGGCTTGTTCTCCTACTTTGTTTGGTGCCTTTTGTTTGTACTGTGTTTCTTTTTTTATACCATGATCTTGTAGTGGTGGTTTTTTATAATTTTTCTTGGTTTGTTTTTGTTAATTTGTTGTTTTGAATTTGGCACTTGTTTGTGGGACCTACATTTGATCTAATTTTTAAAAAAATCCTAAATCTTGTCTAATTCTTGGCATGGTTGCAATAAGATTGGTCTTGAAATGGGGATGAAACTATAACTTGTAGCCTTTTCACATGGGAATGTGATTTTTGAATTCTTTGTTTACATGTATTATAATGTCTATTTGTTGAATGTTTTTGTTAAAGCACATTGTGATTGGTGTTAATCGGTAATGGGGATTTAATTATGAGAGAAACACTGAAAGAAATGTGACAACATGGATCTCATTATGTGGTTGACATAGTGTAACTTAACAAGCATAAAGTTGTAGCTATTAATTGTGTATAAATTTCATTCTCATGGTCATGTGGTTGTAACAAGTTTTCAAAAATAGATCCAAACGTGTGAAAATGGGCATTACAAAAGTCATACATTTTCACATGGAATTAAAATCTAAAAATTTGGAGGATTTTATTATAATGATAATTTTCAACAAAAAATTGCACACTTGTGATCTTTTCAATACACAAAAATAAAACTATAGATAAAAGTAAGATTGAATCTAAATTGATTTATATTCAATTTTAATTTTGAACACTTGCATTGACATAATATACATAACAAACATTGTCAAAACATATATTAACATATTTGACCTACTTTATAGAAGAGTATTCCATAAAATTATGCACATTGGAACAATTTTTAGTAAAACATCCCACCATATGAACATCATAGGTTATTTCCTAATACTTGGATGGTCACCAACTATTTGATGAACTTTTTATTAGTTTTATGAAAGTAATGTTGAACGGGAAAAAAATTCTCAAACAACCAAGCAAAACAAAAAATAAATAAAGACAAAAATGACACTTTTGGATCACACACTTTCAATTTTTTTTTCAACAATAAAAAGGTGAAAACTTATCCACATAAATATGAAAAAAATGAAAAAGAAAAAGAAATGGTGTAAACAAAGTTGGGTAAAATCAATTGAAACCATCGTATGATGAAGGATAATAATTTGTTTTGTTTGCTTTGTCATGTTAAAACCTCCTTGCCCACAAGGTTGCTAACTATGTTATTGGGCAAACCAATCCTTGGGTGGTACCACTAGAAACCACCTCAAGAAATGGTTAAAGAACCAAAAACAACAAAATCATTTTCCTAAGCCCTTTTATTTTAAATGTTTTCATAGCTAAAATTTATTTATTTTTTCGTGTTTATCAATTGCATGCACTAATATATGGCTTGAAGTTTATCTTGGAATTAAAAAATTGAAAATTATTAAGAATTTTATTTTAAATTAAAATGGCCCCTCTAAAAATTGATAGCCTCAACTTTGGAAATTCATAACTAAATTATACTTAGTTTGATTTCCTAATAAAAACATAAAACAAAAATTACCTCCCAATTATTTTTTAAAAAATTCCCAAGAAAGTTCTCAAATCATGTTTTAAATTTGCGTTCACGACCAAAAAGTTCAAGAAAAGAAACTAGTGTTACATTCCTAAAACTTTTCATAAATGCAATGATTAGGAACATCAAAATACAAAATATTTTTGATTTTATTGAAATTTCAAAATCTTTGCAACCTATTAAAGGTATTCATTAAAAAAATTATGAAAATATTTATTTAAATGTTTCTTATGATTTTTCAATGTTCAATGGGTCTAGGAAAATCAAGGTGTGACATTCCTAATGGCAACATTCAAGAATGGGCTTGTCCTTTTAGTGTTATTAAAAAGTCCTCAATGGATAGCGGTGCATGAAGGTGATTTTATAATATTACACCTAGAATGTATGAGTCTTGGGAGGTCATTTCCATTTTCTTTTCAAACTACATGCAAAAAAAAAAGATTTATATATATATTTCAAAATTAATTCAACTATAATACAATATAATGTAAAATATGTATATTATAAGATACAATATACAAATTTTGTTCCACCAATGAAGAATTACATCATGCACCCAATAGACCTAGTTTTTTCCTTCTTGGGAGGGTGGGGACCAAGGGTGTTGCATTCTTGTTAATCTCAATTTGTTCCCCTCAAAGACCCAATGGATCCCCAACATGTTCCCAATAACATTTCCCAACTTTCATCCATATGCTCTACCCATCTTTGTCCTTTTGGAACCTATATGAGTGCACAAATATTGGGACTGATTTGTTTACATTTGGAGTGAATATTTTTATGTTCGGGAGTCTCCACAATTTTAAAACTTTTTGGTGATGAGCCACTTTAAGAGGTTTATTATAAAAAAATCTCAATATGGAAGGCACCTTAATTTATTCTAGTGACAAAAATCGAATGAATTGGTTTCAATGGGAAAAATTTAAGTTCCATAAGTCATAGGTCATCATTTTGACACTTTCAAATTGTAGGTCATTCACAAGGAAGGAGGTGTGGAAAGGTGTCATTTTTTTTAAAAAAATTTATTATTTTCCAACACCATATTCACAAGGAGATCTTCAATACCTTTTCCATCAATTTGCATCATCTCATTTTTCTTCAATGGAATTTGAATCCAATTCAATTGAACCTTAATCCAATTGTTGTTTTGGAATTCAATTCAATTTACATGAAATATCACTCAATATTTTCACTCAAATGAAACTTAATTTTCATAAAATCAATTCATTTTTTTCATCAATTGATGATTTGATGGTCATTGGTAGTGCACAATAGTACAGAGCCTGAGTGAATATGGATCACACTAACATAAATGATTATGTGTACCACTGACAATCTAAGTGATTTGAGGCCACAATTGACAAATGAAAGTTGGGAAGGGTGATTATGGCCTACATTTTTGTGAACAATATGCGGGCATTGTGAAAAATGAGAAACATTTGGGAGAATTCTTAGATATTCCTCTAATTTCCTTCCTCACTTTTGAAAAACGCAATGCCCACACAACCCCTGTAGTCTTTGCTTTTGGTCATACCTGACTGATACCCGCCAGGCATGAGGGGGGAAAGTAAGAGAAGAAATCGACGAGTCCTTAGGCCCAGTAAAGTAAAGCCCTCCATCCATCACACAATGGGCTCTAGAGGGGCCGCTCTCCGCTGTATGTGACTTTCTCTCTCTTTCTGAAAGTTCTTGGGCATGTTGTCTCATTTGTTGGTACATACCAGAAAAGATCCATTTCAGAAACAAAATCTGGGACCTGACTTATGAAAGCTATGCCCGAGCCTGTCGGTACGAAATGCCATAACTTCTCCTGGATTACCCGGCATGTGGAAGCTACCTATTCTCTTTCCTAGTAGTCGTCCTGTTATCTTGGAATACCTAGGCAGCGATGGAAACCGCGTGCCCCATTTTCTTTGAGGCTGCAGAATCCTCAGTGCTCACTGTTCAGTGAGGGGTTTTATTCAGTGTGGTATTTGGCATCTTCCACAGTTTCCTTGCTGCCTCACTCGCTGTCAAGGAGGCAGAATTGGTTCTCATGCCTACTGCTTGCCCATTACTCAAATGTAATAAATTCAATGAGATTTTTGTCCAAAGGCGTCTCTATGTGCTTAACATGAGTAAGACACCCGCCACCCAACCGTCTATGGCAGACTCACAACACTGTTTTGTTTTTTCAATTCCCTCATGGAGCCAGAGTGACAAGCATGACTGCGCAGATTTCAACTTCACTGGTGACTCTTTTCCACAAAAATCATAAATGTGTGGCCAGTACGCATGAATCTGTGGACACCCTCTGCAGCAAAAACAAGTTTTCTGTCACAATTTTGCGATTTTTCGTTTTTTAAAATGGGCATTTGCAACAGAATAGTCCTTTTTCACAAAACTAGCTTCCCTTCTGGGTACTTTTCACCCCAAAAAAATGACTGGCTGACATATGGGAGTTGCAGGCATAGAGAGTGCATGCCACTCCCTCCTCTGACATGTTTACACCTGTGAGTGAAGTTGATTGATTGGAGGCTGGTCGATGACTAGCCGTAGCTGTGAGTTTGGTGAGAATCTTCAGCGTTAAGGGGGAAGGCAAACACACCTCCCACCAAAATATTGTGAAATCCACTGCGATACTAAGTACACATATCTGTCGACTATTTAATTAAATTGAAAGATTCCATGTCAAAAAAAATAGTAAATATTCCTCTAATTCCCTTCACAAAAGTTCTGTTCTTTGAAAACAATTTACTTTGTGGTTGAAAATTTCAACATTCTAAAAATAATATATTTAGTGTGGACGCTGCCAAGGTTCTCCGGTAATCGGCAGGTGTGTCAACTTCTTGCATGAAAACTGCAGCAAGTTGAGTGGGGACAGAAGAAATATTTGGGAGAAACAAACATGTACCCTTAGCAGCTCAATTGACTTATGGAGCCATGCAACAACCATACATGCATTGGCACAGCGGTAGTCAGAATCTCGTACAGCTGATTTGATTGGTGAAGAAAATCACTGGCTGCCTCTGTGACGACCAGAGCACAGCGTGTGACAGGTTTGCCTTGGATGGAAGGGAAATGAACCTCAAACCCATGCATAGGATTTCCAAGCAACACTCCCTGAATATCCACAGATCCAGCGTCAATAATTTCCCTTTTGTCCTCAATTCAACTTTGTCTTGAGCTCCCCTAAACTTCAAACGTTTTCTTCCTTTTTCTTGAGCAAACAAAGAATACCTACCTTGTTGCTAAATACAGCAGACTGTAAACTTTTGGCGTGAGTCATTCTGAAAAAGAGACACCCTTCAATTTCTTACGTGATCCCCAGCAATTGATCACGTTTCCTTCCTTCATTTGGTTGACAGTTGTATGGTGACCGATACAACTGCAGGTACCCATATTATCGTGATATCGGTCTCCCAGAAAGGTCAGACCGGAGACTGATGTCGTCGAGACGACAGAGCAAAGGATTCCCATAATACATGCCAGCGAAACAGTTATTCCCCATATTGCGCCAGGACTCAGAGGCGCCAGGACTCAGAGGCTTTTATTAGTACGTACTTCGTAGGTAACTCAGTTCACGTAATATTAGTAGGTAATCACATCGACTCTTCGCATGTACATCAATTGTCACCCTTGACAGATCAAAGCGAGGAAATTCTACGCCTTTTAAACGCGTCCTCTTTGTCTTGATACCGATTGTCGTACCGACGCTCGTATCGGATTTTCGGATACCCATTTGTAAGGACAAAAATTTATTATGTTTCCCAAAAAATGGAAGCAAACGGCGAAGCTTCAAAGGCACCGAGCTGCTCAAAGCCTAGGATATTTAAAGCACCTCAAGGGCACTGCCTGGGACAGGGCTCCTCCGCTATCTGTTTTGTAACCTCGCAACTTGGACTGAAACAGCTTGAAATTGCAATCAGAAGTTACCCCGCGAAATTCCCGTTTCTCTAGTAACAGGAGTGGTTTGAGAATTGCTGGAGAAGGGCTTTAATACGGTTGCTCTGAAGATTTTTACTTCCGTTAAATCCTCAGCATTCTCTACTCTTTTCTTCTGTGGAGAGAAAGGGAGATTCACAACACAATCTGCAGGCCCTGCTGCACTCTTTATTTCTTTGTGCAGTCACTTCGTATTCCTTGTCATGGGGCGCAGCTACATGCTGTTGATTTTCAGCCCTTCTATGTCGCTCGTAGTTGCGCTGCTGATGATGTTCGTGTCCGACCTTCTTTCGCAGACGGAGCTGGGGCCGGCGCCGGCGCCGATCCCATGTTTCGAACTAAATTTTGGCACCAGCGATGCACAAGGTAACCAACTGATACCACTTCTTGCCAAGCTGCAGGGATGGCAAGTGGCTATATAGGTGTAAGCAACACGTTTTATTTGCTGCAAACACGTACCAGTTCTTCGTCAAATTTCCTTCTTTGAGGGAGTCAAATTGTGCAGTATCTGTTTGTGCTTGCGCAGCAAATGCAGTAGCGGCCCTTTACACCGGATGGGGCATATTATCAGCAATGGAAGGAAAGGAAGCCTCTGACCCCTGCACTTCTGGATGGGAAGGAGTCATATGTCTAAACTTGGACCAACCTAAAGTAGAGCTTGGTTCCTGCTACATGTATAGCGTAATTGGCTTGTGAGTTCCAGACGTTTCTATGCCCCCCATGAGTATGAACTTTGCTTACTGACCAACATGGACTACTAGAAGTTATAAGTAATTAAGCCCCAGAGCTTTCTTGTATTGACATATAGTAGCTGGTCTCAATATCCCGTGAAGTGAGTGGCGTTTTGCTTGCAGGAGAAAACATACGTGAGGACAGTTGTAAGGTTGCCATATCTGGTGTTCTGAAGTAGGTTTTGGCTCCACTGCAGCGTATCAGTAATTGTAGATAGATCATCAGACTACTAGTTTCTTCTACAACAGACTTTTTTTCTGTATTTTGGAACGAACCATGTCTCTAGGTCTACACTCATATGTTTTGGAAGGAATCTTAAAATTCGTCGTGTAGGGAATTGATTGGACTGGGACTTCAAGGCCATCTCTCTGGAGCCATTGGAAACCTGACCGACCTCCAGATTCTGTAAGTGCTGTACCGCCTTCTCTGTACCATGTAGGTAGATGATGTGAGAGACTATTTGAATATCATGACCCACTTGGGCCAATCAATAACTTTTACTGGATCTACTGGGCATATTTAGAGCCCTATTTGGTGAGTTCACGCCATTTTAACTCAAATCCATAATACACTGTGTAGCCCCATTTATTGTTGTTGGTGGAGATGCTCCTATAGTTGCAAACAAAGCCTTCTTTTTGGAGTTGGATCACCTTACACCACCTAGTAGGGATAAGGTGCCTTTGCACTTAGAGGCATCGCCACAGGTCCATGGTCACTTCTTGGTCTGCAAATGTTTAATTCATGATTTGCCTCCAGCTTTAAGCACGGTGAATGCCTCACTGAAGCCCCTTTCTAGAACGCCCCCACCTTGGGCCATTACCCTGCACTTTATTTTGGAGGTCTGCCTGTGCTAGTGGAATAGCCTTTCTTCTTCTTGGAACTTGCAGAATCATAACTGGCAATCCAGGCCTTACTGGAAACCTCCCATCTGAAATTGGAAGCCTTACAAATTTGGGTGTCTTGTAAGAAATCAACTCTTCCATCCAACCCCATGTACCAACTATTTTCAGCCTTCAATGTGTGTAAAGTTTTGGGGATGGTATTTTCTGAAATCAGTTGCAATTATTAAAGAAGGTTTGCCAATCTGCACTGTGGACTCTCAGGGATCTTCATGACAATAATTTCACTGGGGTAATACCAAATTTGGCGCGACTAGCAAAGTTGACAATATTGTACGTGTATCCAGCTCAATTCCATTTGTTCGTTCAATGTTTCTAGTTCATTAAGTTTCTCACTTTATTCATCTACATACCAGTAGTACCTTGACCACTTTTACAAATGTTTGTCAAATAACTAATTAATTAATTTTGAGGATTCCATTTCAACTGTAAACGGTATATTCACAAATATTCCATCAAATTATTTATTTTCCTTGGGAAAAAAATATTTTTTGAAAATTTCAACATTTCTGAGAATAATATAATTAGTGTTGAACTGGCCCAGCTACTACAGTATTATAAAGCTAGGTATTCTTAATTTCCAGTTTCTTGGCGTAATATGCTCAAGAATATGCCAGACTCCAATGTTTCAATGTACAGTAGCTAGTAGTCTGTGTCACTGTTGTCAAAATCACTTGTTGGCTGTCAACTTCTTGGGCATTGCAAAACAATGATGGGTGTCCAAGTAGTCTTACATGTCCATAAATGTAGATCCTGGTGACATAGAAACTGGCACAATCGAAAGAGGGAATGTGAATAAAGCTCTTTATATGCGTCAATTTGGGCATGGATAACTATGTGGTCTAAAGGAATGTGTGACATGAACTTTCAGTGCATTGTACGATTTGTTTCCTGTAAAAAGTTTGCCATAAAGAATTTCCCTAACTTCTTAGTATGCTATGGAAAAAAGAACCCAATGGTTTATTGACCAATTTGAGTACTGCTGAATACCAGGTCTCTAAATGGGAATGCGTTCTCTGGATCTATCGAACATGTTTTTCAAGGACTGAATGCACCTCTCTTGATCAGCACGGATTTGTCTTCAAATCAACTCACAGGCTGCATTCCTGGACTGACAGGACCGGGCGATTTTTCCGGATTTATGGGACCGTTATTGTAAGTTCCCTACGCTTAAACAAAACACAATGTCAAGTGAGAACACCAAACTGATCATTCATCGCTTTGAAAAAAAGCTTTCATTGCCATTTTGATGGGATTACCATTTCTACAAATTTTAGTTCATTTCTCCCAATTGAAACAAGAACTTAGAGATGCCAAAGGCATTTGAACTTGATCTAGGAATCATGGTAACCTCATATTTAAGGAAAATTTATCAATTGTTTCAAATTAGTCAATATTGTCAATGAATGACGATTTGTTCTAACTATCACCTTTGCCTAAAATTTGCTCATGTTGGAAATATTGTTTTTCAATTCAGGAATTTGAGCCACAACCATATTGGTGGATATTTCAACATCTCAAATCAATTTTCAGAGGGTTGCCTAATCACTTTGGATTTATCCTTCAACAATATATCAGGAGATATCTCCACACTCATATTCTGCTCACCAGATAATGATAATGATCCTCCCAGTGACCCATTTTGTTTTGTTGAAACTCTGTAAGTGTGCATCATCCATCACGTGAGGTGAATTGGGCTTGGAACCAAATTTTGTTCCCATTTATTCTACTTGGTTGAAAATACATGTTAGTTAAATGTAGATTGTGTGGATCAATAAAAGTAATTTAAACTAATTTTCAAACTTAATACCATAAATAAATTGGAAATTGAAACCTCCTATTGGAGCATGACGTCTTTTCAACTATTGAGAGCATGCCCAATCCATCTTCTAAGGCCTTGTTATTTTCTTACACTTTGGATCATTGGTTTATGTAGTTATGACCTTCAGCTTGGGGTTTATGTGGATACATGCAACATCTTACAAAATGCCTTAGTTAACTTAAAGTAAACCCATAACTACTAGTTGAAAGTTGGTCATGATTATTAGCTCAATTAAACTTATATTATTTATATAGATATCATGTTCATATCTCTAAATAACAAACTCATTTTCATGTGACATGTTTCAAATTTTCACAGGTTAATGAACAACAATCATTTCAGTGGAAAGCTTCCAGACTTTTCAACATCTTTTGGCTGGTTCACAAATTTGTGAGGAAGCCTATTCCTACTAGTTTAGAAAAATAAAAATGTGTGTTGAGTTGACAATGTTGAAGTAATCTTTATGTTTCAAAGGACTAGTCAAATCTAAAGCATACATAGGAATAAGTTCTTTGTCACACTGACTTTAACTACAATCAAAGAACTCAAAGTTCATGATTTTTTTAACAATTTGCAAATTAACAAATTGTGCTCACTATGTGATTACCTTGTTTGGTGTTTGCAAGGGATGTAAGCAACAATCAATTCAATGGAATAATCCCACCTTCAATTTGGAACATCTCTAAAAACCTTACTAATTTAAACCTATCGGGAAATAATTTTTCTGGCAACCTTCCACGTGTCACAAACCCACAAAATGTTTTGGAAACTTTGTAAGTGTTTTCCCATTCCTTTTTTTATGTAAACTTAAATGGGGAGTTGCACTATTAAGTTCAATCCAACAAAATTTCCCATGCCTACATGGAACTCTCACATCTCAATACTAATTATTTAAGAAAGTTCGTGTCATATTATGATCCCTCAAGATATGCAGTGCTTTGTTTTTCCATAGGTCCATGAGCAAAAATCAACTAAATGGAGAACTTCCAGACCTTTCTTCTTTTCCGCAACTTAAAACATTGTGAGCACTTTAACCTTCCAACTTGCATTTTATTGGAAGCATTTTTTATTGTGCACGTGTTAAATGTTCAATGTCTTATGGTTCAAATACCCATAGTGTTTATGAAATTTCATCTCAAGATTGTCACATCATATGTTGATCTCAAAATATTTATAAGGTCTTAGAAATTACATTGAATGAATGACTTGTAATCACATTGCTCAACATAAAATATTTGGATTTTTTATTCAATGGTGAAATTTTAAGCTCATGTATTTCACATCAATAAGCACACAATTTATCAAAGCCTAAATATATTCATATACTTGAGAAAAAAATGCTCATGATTGGTTTTTTAAATATAATGGTTCAATTGGCTAGGTTCAAATTCATGGGTCTAACATTATAATGAAATTAAAATATGGTCACCTGCTAAATGTCAATATTGAATTAGTAAGCAATTGAGGTTTGCAAGATGTTCATTTAAATTCATATTTATTAATTGATATTTTATGTTTCCAACTGACACATGATTATTGTTCAATAGGTCTAACAATATCTTACATGGTTTTATTTATTTGTTGTAATTTAGGGATCTAAGTGATAATCAATTTAATGGATCAATCTCACCTTCAATATGGAGTATAATTCCCAAGCTCAATGTTTTAAACCTATCTAACAACAAATTACATGGCAAACTTCCAACTATGAAAGACTTGCAATATTGCCCCAACTCTTTGAAATCTTTGTAAGTGAACTTGAATCCCATTCTTGCATGATCTAAACATATTTTTAAGGCCTTTACTAGTCACAATAAAAATGCCATGCAATCAATAATTTTTTAAAACATTATTGTGTCTTTTGAGTTTCAACAAAATAACATACTTGAACTTCTTAAAATAATTCTACATAAAAACATGTGTGCAAAACCTATCACATATAGCCATTCAATTTGTCATTTACAACTTGAAAAGGCCACATTTGTGGTGGACTCGTAATTGATACTTAAATAACATACAAACATATCTTATGAATTTTCCAACAAATTGATTATAACATTGATGAGCATAATTATTGGTGATTTCATTTTCAATTTAATTGATATTTTCTTTAGTTTATTTGACATTGTGAATTTTTTATTTTTCATAACTTTTCCATCCCATCTAACTTATTTATGTTTTTTTTTTATTTTAAAGGCATGTTATGTATTGCCCAATTTTGACTTTGTCATTCAAAATCTAACCTATGAAATGGGTCTCCTAGGAACTTGGGTGGAAACAAATTGACCGGTTTATTTCCATCTAATTTATTCAATTGTTCATTCATGTTACAAGAAGTGTGAGTTTATGTCTTCACACCTAATTCTATGTGTTCATGTTCATATGTTAGGGGATGAACATCCATTTATTTAGTGGTATTAAGTTCATTTCTTGCATAATAATAATATTTATTTTTTCAGTATATTTTAGAACCTAACAACTTGAACAATATTGTGATATTAATGTTTATAACTGAATATGTTTTCTAAATATCAATTAGATTTTGTCATTCTACAACATTTTAGAATTGAAACTATATAACTTGTAAATTGGAATTCCTTACATTTAAGGTTTAAGATACACATTGTGTTGTGAACTAACATTTTGAGGCCTCAATGTAGCAATTTTGATGACAACAACTTTTATGGAGTCTTGGATTTACAAATCAATTTGACAAAACATTTGGTGTTCGGGACATTGATATCAATGGTCAACAATAGCATAATTCAACTTAACCCATCTTGGGAAAGTGGTATATATTCACCAGTCTTGTAAGTTTCAATACCAAACTCATGGATTCCATTATTTTCATCATTTAAGCACTATAATTTCATATTATTTTAAGACGATGTTGTAGCCTAAATAGGGTGGGACACAATTCATCCTATATCCAAAGCTTCAATAGTTTCAAATACTATTATAAAAATGCAAAACTTATATACAACTTTTTAACATTGTATCCACATTTTGTATCATTACAGGCTTGGAGGGAATCCATGTTGTAGTATTGTTGCCTCTGAAAATCCAACTCCATATCAACAACAAAATTGTCGTTACAATTCATCTACCATCCAAATAGGTGGGGATTTCACCACAACAATTTTCCTACATTTCAAAGATTGAACATTCATGGGAAAGTTAAGAATTGTGCATTACTCATATTACATCTTCAATACACATGAAGAAAAGCTAAAAATGCACAAAATCAAAATTATCATTTATCACTTAACATACGTGTATATTGCTTCCATTTCCATTATCTTATAACAATGGTTTCAACATATATATTTAAAATTTTGGCATTTATGGTATTCAAAGTTAAATAATTGTATAGTGTTGAGTGCCATCTTGTAAGAATGATATAAGTTATTGAAATTTATTGTAGTTATTCAAACAATGTTATGACAATTCTACTTATAGGGGTAGCACAATGTGAATTTGTTGGAAATTAATATAACTACGATGGTAGCTTGGCAGTTTCAACACACATTAAAATTTTAAAAAATTGTCTAATTTTTCAAAAAAATAGCTTATTATGCCAAATATGGTCAAACTTGAAACTTATATCTTTCTAGTTTAATAAAAGCTTGTGAGGATAGTCTAACCAAGAAGACAATTGAATTTTTTTGGTAATGTCGGTAGTTTTATTATATTATTTGTACTTATCAAAATCAAAACTAAAATGCCAAATTAAAATTCCCAAAATATTAATTATTTGATACGTTACTATTGAAATTGCCAAGGTACTCTATGGTATTTGGAAAAAATTACAATAATCCTTTTATTGGAAAATGATACTTTGTTGAATAAGATCCTTTTGTTCAAGTTTTTATAAAGATGAATTCATGTTTGACTCAATTGCTAACCCAAGGTTATAATTTGTTTGAAATAGTTATTTATAAAAGTTATAATTCCCATGAATTGCATAAAAAGTTGGCTTGGATATTGTCAACAATATTACCCAGTTTTGTATTTTTGAGTGGAATCATTTTCATTATCATATATTGGAAGTACCACAAAAATATGTCAGCTTTTCGTGAAATTCAAAAAGGTACATTGAAATTCAATTTTGTTTTCCTTCTTAGTTCCATTATTTGTTTCTTTTCTATTCAAAATAGTTAATTAAACAAGCAAAATCATTATTTAATTTTTTTAGACATGTGTAGATGTAATAACATCATGTTGCCCATTCATTGACCCATTTATATATAGGTTTGTAAAAGTTTTCCAATAGTATGATTACTGATTATTCATTTCATTCGTTGTACAACTTATTCTATTTGCATGTGAAGTTAAATGACAATTGGACATACAATATGGCAGAATTTGCAAAACAACAAGTGCAACCTATATTGTATTCATATAATGTGTTAAAGGTAGCCACTAAAGATTTCCATCCATCCAATAAACTTGGAGAAGGTGGTTTTGGGGCAGTCTATAAGGTAAATTCATATTTCAACTTGCTTACAGATTCATACTATACTTCCATCATTCAATGTTTAGTTCAACAAAATTAATTAAAAGTTTTACAACATACATAATCTTTGATGTTAAAATAATAATTCAAACACATTTGCAACTTGTAATACATGCATTTTAGCTTGAAATTGGTTGTGATTAAATTCAAAGGATTTGCCAATTGATAATTGATATACAAATTCATAGTATTTCCATCATTGAACATGTCTAATTTAGTGGAATGAATTAAAATGTTTCCAATATATAAAGTGCTTGATGTTAAAATAATAATTCAAATGTACATTGCAAATTTGTAATTTGTGCATTTTAATGTGAAATTGGTTATGAATAATTTCAAAGGATTTACCAATTGATAATTGATATTTTTCCTTCAATGGTGAAAGATTTAAAAATATTTCTATGTTTTTTATAGGGAATATTACTTGATGGGACACATGTGGCAGTGAAACTATTGAATAAATCACATCAACAAGTAAGTGAGTTTTTGAATGAAATTGTGCTCATGACTGGTGTTAGACACAAGAACCTAGTGAAGGTGAAAGGATGTTCTTTACAAGGCACACAACGACTTATTGTGTTTGAATTTGTGGAAAACAAAAACCTTGCTGAAGCTCTTTGGGGTATGACATTTTCAACTTAACCATGGTAAATTTCCATGTCATAGAAATTTTGATGATATCTTAACAATTTGCATGTCATGCATGCATGATAATCAAATATTTTGTGATTAATCATTGTTAACATTATGGTGTTTGCAGACCGACCCATAAAAAATGTTTTATTATTGGATTGGACAATGAGATTCAACATATGTGTGGGAATTGCTCATGGCCTCATTTACCTTCATGAATATTTGCAACCACGCATTATACATCGAGACATTAAAGCATCTAACATACTCCTTGACAAAGATTTGAACCCAAAGATTGCAGATTTTGGATTGGCACGATTATTTCCAGAGGATATAAGCCACTTGTCAACTGCCCATATTGCTGGAACGATGTACATTTTTCCACCAATCAAACCAACATATGATTTTGCAATGATTCTATGATTAGATGTACACATTCAGGTCATTTGAAAACAATTGAATGATTAATCTTTGACACAATTGAAAAAAAAGTTTCACCACATTTTGCACATAAATTTATATACTTCTTACTTGTTTAGTTTTTTTTTTCTTGTAGGGGGTATTTGTCACCTGAATATGCTACTCTTGGCAAACTCACTGAAAAGGTGGATGTATTCAGCTATGGGGTTCTTCTCTTGGAAATTGTGAGTGGTCGCAAGAATATTGATTTGTCTTTGGAAACAAACAAAATTTACCTTCTTGAATGGGTAAGTGTATGTACATTTAATTTTTATAAAAAGTTTAATTAGTAACATAATTACATAATGTAATGTTGTGGGGGCAAGATGTTAAATCATCAACCCAATTGCTTGAAATGGTTATGTGTTATAAATTCAACATAAGGCTAATAAGGATCAATAAGTAAAACAATTATCAAAAAGATGAAACCCAAGTTATTTGGTGTCAGATTTGAAAAGGACTAGGCAATCATACTTTCCCCAATTACATCATATTAAATTTTTTAAATTACCATCATTGAAATAAATCCAATAACCATAAAAGGGACTGAAAAAGCACTTAATGATATTTAGCTAGCAAATCAACAAATCTAAACCTCATGTTGGTGGGCAATCAAAAATTAACACTCAAATGTGTAAGTTAATATGGTTAGGTTTATAACTTACATCCATATCTTCAATTCATCTTTTTTATCAAAAACTTTGTGTAATCTAAAATGGAATGCTTTGGTGAATAATAATTATTAACAATATGCCCATTTTCCATGCCAATTTACCAAGAAGGCTCATTCATATTCTAATGAAAATGATATCAAATTGAAAACAAGGTACTTATTTATAGTTTGGAAGTAGATTTTATTTGAAATTTTTAGAAAAACATTATTATGCCCACCAAAAAATTCAAATTTTAAAAAAAAATTCCAATATATAATTTTAAGTGTTTCATTTAAAAGTAGATTATATATTTATTAATGAAATTTTTATCACTTTTATCAATATATAAAGGCAGGGATTGACATTCGTTCCATTACAAATAAGTAACAAAAGAGTACCTTAAAACGAAAGGATATGTAATAAATCCAAGTGATGACCCACTAATCCTTATTCAATACTAATAAGATAAAAGAATTTTGTGAATCTAATTTGTTTCCCCAAAATGGGGGGTGGTCTTTTCAGGCACATTCTTTACATGAACAAGATAAATTGTTTGATCTTATTGACCAACAACTAAACAACAACATATTGGATGATGAAGCACAACGTGTGATTGATGTGGCATTACTATGTGTGCAAACATCAGCCTCAAGACGTCCCTTGATGTCACATGTATTAGCCATGTTATTAAATGGGGTAGATATGGAGGTTCTTTCAAAAGAAACTAATACCATTCATGAGATGGAGATCTCAAGCCTTCTTGGGTTTCATCATGTTGTGCCCAATAACCATGGCAATGTTGAAATTGAATTAAGCACTTTGGATCCTAATTAGTCATTATTTAAGACATGTCAATTAATTTATAATCAAGTGTGTGACAACTTATGATGTTTTAGTGAACAACCTAAATCATGCACAACTTTAATGTGCCACGTTTCTTTGTTTATTATTTGTTATATGTTTTTCATCAATATATCATTAAAAAAACCTCCATTTTATGGATTTATTGACATTGAACATTTGGCAATCAAGACTCAAATTTTTTTTTACTAAATATGTAAATTGAACATATAAAATGTTATGAAATTTCATTGATACTAGTTAAAACGTTTTAAAGACTTTTGTGATCATTCCAAGTAAAGTCTCAAATTCTTGTAGTGCAAAATGTTATACTTTTAAATTTGCTTTGAGGTGTATTGAAAATGTTGATCCATTATTGTTGAATCTATTGGAAAGCACAATTTATGATCTTATAAGAAATTTATTTTGAAATGGAAAAATGGTCCTATTGTCGTGGACATCACTTTGTTCAATAACTATTGCTTGTGCATATATTAAATAATGCCCAGGTAAAAAAACTTTAAATCACATGCTAGCCTTTATTGTCATTTGAACATTGTCTTTCAAAAAATTAACAAAGTTAACCATGTAAATTGTGATGATCTTATGTTAATGTAATAACATTATGTTACCTGGTGTATGGTGGGGATGAACAAAGACAAAGTAGATAAGGAAAATGGTAGGGATTAACCAAGGTAGTGAATGAGCTAAATAGGATTAAATTGTTGAGCATTTTTAATTTTTAATTATTTTTGGAGGGAAGTGATTTAGGATTAGGTTTTGAGAGTTGTTGAAATCTATGAGTTGTTTTTTGTTTCACACATGGAGTGAAGAAGAAAGCTACTAGATTTTTTAGTTCTGATTTTTATTTTTGAAACTATGGATTGTTGATATGTTCAATCTGGAATAAAGAGAGTAGTATAGTTTTGATGAAGAAACATGGATTTATATTTTGTATATGTTGTGTTTTGGATTTCTAATAAATCTAACTATATTTTGACCACAAATTTTGTTTAAGTAAAGAAATAGAACTAAGCAAAAGAAATAGTAGTTGTAATAAGAAATTTGTGTAGAAATAGCCTATTTGAATTGTTTGCATAATGAAACCATCAATTTTAAGTGTTGAAATGGAGCATTGAATGTACTTTTGCATTGTTTTCTATAGATTTCAATGACTTGGAGGAGGAAATATTTTTGTTTGGTAGATTTAGATTTCTAAAATTTTTGGCAGATAAAAGATGGAGATTTAAATGATGAAAGTTGTAAGGATTTAAATAAAAAATACACCATGAAACCAAGGGGGTCCATTCACAATAGAAGGAGCCAAATCACTTGTTGATTGTAATGAAAACTACACGTCTACTACTTTAAAAAATCACCAATACTATAATGAATTATTTGTTCATATTTTGGGGTTTTGCTTGTTTATTCATGAAATTGATATCCTGCAAATTTGGAGTCATTTCATTATGGTATTAGAATACTTCAAATGTCATACACAAAGCATTTGTTGATAGGGTTCTTTAAAGGACTATAAAATCTAAACATTTTTTTTGTTATTCAAACATTCACCAAATGTTCTCAATTTTATTATGGGCTCTAATATATTTCATAAGGGCCTCATGTGTTTGTTTTTTAAATGCATATGTATTGGATCCTTTGAATGAATGTGGTTAATTTCGATTTTGAACGTCCTTATTGGTTAAAAGGGCTCAAAATTTGTAATCATGGTTAAAACCAAAAATTTACATTTGACTATAATCTAGGTCTTCATGCAAAAATCAATAATTTTTTATCATAATATGGGTCATGTTTGGTTTCAATATTGATTTTCAATCCCAAAAATTACATATAAAATGTAGTTTTGATATTTGATAAATTAATCCATGCAAGTCACGTGTAGAATGTAGTCCTTACTAAGGATTTTGACCTTGGCACTTGTGGATCCTTTTACCTATGAATGGAACCAAGGGAATTTTATATTTGCATGACAATATGAATTGGATGGTGACTCAAAGTTTGTAAAGGAAAATGGACCAAAAAACTAGATAGGAAAACATTATTTTTGAAATTGAAAAACATTAAGATGTAGAACAAAAGGTGCATGAAATGCCAAATAGGGGTATGATTCTGAAACCCATAAGCTTATGAATAGAAGATCGTAGTAATACCAACAATTCAAGAGGAACAAACCAAGCCACAAATGATTGACACAATGATTTGAAATTATTTTTTTTTTACTAAAACAAAAATTTCAGAGATGAAATCCATAATGAAAGGAAGGTAATGTTACTTGGTGTATGGCAAGGATGAACCAAGACATAGTAGATTAGGAGAATGGTAGGGATTAATCGAAGCAATGAATGAATTGGATATGACTAAAATTGTTGAATATCTTTAATTTATAATTATTTTTGGATGGAAGTGATTTAGGACGAGGTTTTGGAAATTGTTAAAGGTTAGGAGTTATTTTTGTTTTACACATGGAATGAGGAAGAAAGCTACTAAAGTTAATCAACGACACACATTTTTGAATTCAAAGTTCTATTGGTATTGAAAACCATAGATTTTTCATGTTTTCAATTTTGATTTCCATTTTTTAAATTAGTGAAAGTAAGAATGAAGGAATTAAACAATGTGTGGATAAAATTGAAAAATCACCATGGGAACACTCTATATCAAGAAAATTATTTTATTTTTTAAATAAATTTTTATACTTCCAAAGTTGTAACTGAAAAAAATTCACAAAAATTCACCATGTTTCAAAAGTCCTTTTACATGTTTAAAGCATTCAAGAAAAAACATCTAGACATGTGGTTTTTTTGTATCAAAATTTTTTGTTTCTTATCAAATGTTCACCAAATCATTTCAATTTTTTTGTGAACTTGGATATATTCCATAAGAAAGGATCCATGTGTTCAAAACATTCAAAAAATAAAACATATATCATTTTACATTTTAATACTTGAATGTCCTTTTACACTATTATAGTTTTGAATTTGTAATCATGGTTCAAAGTAAAGTTACAGATTTGACTAGAATGTAAGGCTTGATGCAAAAGAAATTGAGTTTTTCTCATGTTCTATGTCATATTTAGCTTCAAATTTGATATTCAATTTAAAAAACCTTGTGAAAAATGCAATTAAACCAATAGAAAATTGCTATATGGAAAATGTAGTCCTTGGAAAGGATTTTAACCTTGGCACAACTAGCTCCTTTCTTCATGATGTCACCAATATGATATTTTTTTAATCAAAAAGAGGTTTAAGATGTCTAATAAATATATCATTTATTTGATCATAAGAATTTTACCATATTTTTAGATAAACATTTATATATCATATTTGTAAAAATGTAAAACTTAAAATTACATCAAATTCATTAATTATCTAACATTACTAAATGTCATTTATGTTAAAATTAAAAATATAGAAAATATATCATACATGATGAATATTATAAGTCGTATTTTTAAAATTATTATATTTAAAAATGTGATAGACATATTATCCGTTTATAAAAATTACATGTGAATTGATTAAAAATATGATGTATTAAAATCACATTGTATTTTACTTTTTAATGAAATGAAGGATTAATATGTGGGAGATATATATTTTTAATTTATTATTAAATACTAGTCATAAAATATTTTCATTTACAAATAATGTGCTTGAAACAAAAAAATCCAACATCATTGAAATGTAATTCAATTTAATGAAATTCAGAAAAAATTTATTCAAATTAGTTTATATTTTTGGAAGAAAAATATATTCAATCATGTATGTCATTGAAAGTATTTTAAAAACCAACTCAATAGGTGCTTACCTAGGCATACCTAGGTACCTAGACTAGGTGGCCTACCTAGCTACCTATTAAGGGGTGAAATTGTGACCCCCAATCATTACCTTCCTCTAAGGGGTAAGACCAAGGGACAAGGGTGACCCCTTATCAGTTCACATAAAAAACTATCGTCCCTCTTTTACTTTACAACAACCATTCAAGTAAAAAGTCATACAAGTGGAAATGGGGAAAATAAAAGTCTAATGTCTAAGACTAGACCTGCCCTTATCTCAATTTTCTAATCTAGGGAGTAAAGGGTATAACAAAGAAAAGAAAAGATAATAAAGAAGAGAACTTAAGAATAGTTACTCTCACTCGATCTATAGTACCCTCAACATCCCTTGGATATTGCTTAAGGGGTCTATAGACGTTTCTTATGTTATTGTCCCTCCTTTCCCCATGTTTGCAAGTTTTCTAATGGTTCTCCCTGCCACTTGCAACCATCAAAGTCCCTCCTCTACATTTAATCATCTACAACCAATTAACATCCCTTTGTAGCTCTTGCCTATTGCCTATTACAATGCCTTCCATCCCTACAAGAGGTAACTTGCTGGTCTATTACCCCCGATTTCCAACACCATGTTGTTACCCTCCTATGGCAACCAATAGTTTAGGGCTCCAAAGATTACCTAAGGGTTAGCCCCCTTACTTTTTGTCCTAGAAGAAATGCAGAGGTACTAGTTCAAGTAAGCATCCTATTTTTATCACCCAAACAACCCTACTTTCCACACTTAATAGAACTTCAATGCAGCATAAAAAGCTCAAATCCTTCAACCATCTTCCATGAAAATCACACACAAAGTATATACTTCTTTCTCCATTCCCTTCCTCCACACTCCAAGTGAGAGTTCTCCATCTCTCAAAAGTCTCTAATGAATGTTCTCATCTTCTCCACTTCTTATATCCCCATTCCCCACATACCACACACAAGGCCCACAATAACCATTAGAAAATGGGGCCCTTATCCTAATCCCTTTCTAGAAATCTCCAAGATGATTGGGTGAATTACCCCCAACCATTCATTAACCCCAACCACCTAATACCACTAGCTTCACCCCTTGGGTAACAGATGGTAAGTCTACCATTAGTAACTAGTAATCACTAGGAAGCCTATGGAATTATTTAGTCTAGAAATTTTTACCCATTAACACTACTTAATTAGGTTTTCCACCTAACCTAAATAGTGACACATGTCAAAAATTCATAGGTTGAAAATTTATGAAATTATCAATAAATGAGTTATTATATTACATTATTTATATAAATATAAATTATTTACTTAATAAATGTGATTTAAAAAATTAAATCATTTAAATTAAAGTATTTTAAAAATATTGCTCAATATTTTATGTATACCTATATGTAATTGCATAGTCCTACAATTAATCAATGGATGAAAAATCCCTATAGACGCAAGTGATATGTGATTATTAGTGTGATTATACATGCCATGTGAAATTTTTTGCGATTGGTTATCTTTTGCCACTTGTCCAAGGCGACTATAGGGTTTGTAATCACATGTGTCCATTACGACTAAAATTTTATTTTTTACAATTAGAATTATAGTCATTTATTTTCAAATTTCTTTAGTGTTTGCTCCATATGGATCCTATGTGTCCAATCTAGCTAGGCTACACAAAAAATTCAAAATAAATTAAAGATAATACCATAGAGCTTGCAATTATGTCTTTTAATTAATCTACCCAAAATGTGAAAACATGGCCTGGATATGTAATATTAAACTAATTATAAATACATTTAATGGACAAAACTAGAAAAAAGGCTATTCCTTACATTTGGTTTTGTTTTAAAAATTATTCATTTCAACGTTGTGAATAGTCCAACTCCAATTTATCATAATTCAAAATCATGTATCAAATAACACAATATGGGCAATAGATATTTTCATGTTTTCCCTTAAATGGACACATGTTTATATTTTGCAATTTCACATTTACATTGTTCTAGTATGCATATTATAATAAAGCACAAGGAAGTTTTTTATTTCATGTATTTTAAGCAAAGAAATGTGGATACATTGCTTATGTATGTAAATTGGAATGTTTCTTCCAATGCAACTATAATAGTTGGGGATCACAATTATATTATTTTCTAGTTCATTTTCAAGAAAAGGGTGGTGATGGAAGATTAGGTTCGCTATTCTAAAGCATTACTTAAAAAAAAATCTTTTGAACATAACAACATACTTAGCAAATTGGTGGCATTACCTTTAAGTCAAGTCTAGTGATAGAAAGCATGACAAAGTTCTCACTTGCTCACCAACAAGTTTGAACCCAAAACCTTTGTGATACTAAACAATGGACATACAATAGAGCTATCACCCTTGGGGTTTAGGCATTACATTTAATAATTATTAGGAATTTTATCCAATAGCCTTCATAATACATTAGTACCTTGGAAGTTTCAACATTAATTAGATTATTTTTAGGAATTTTGAAATTTTCCAAAAAACAATTTCAAAGAACAAGATTTTGTGAAGAAAAACATTAAATCTTCAAGAATATTCTATTTGTTGAAATGAAAATTTCATAATTAATTGTTGGACAAACATGTGTGGGAGTTACCAAGGTACTATTGTAATGACCCATTTGTGTAGATAATGTTTACCATAAATAAATAAATAAGCAAACATGTAAAAATAAGAAATTAATTAAGTTTGATTACATTATTTATAAAGCCTAATCAAGCCTCTTCTACAAATAAGTATATTTAGAGACTAGTTGGAATTTTTGAGTGGAAGGTGCATGTCCATGCACCAAGATACATGGTTCCATTAGGTTCTTGTGATCAAATTAGCCTAATGGAAAAAGACCTTAAATAAGTAAGTGAGGAAGCTTGTAAGGAAAAAGACTAAATTAAATCTAGGAGTGAGGCTAATTAAGTTGATTATGTGAAACTAATTAATTACCAATTAGTTGGCAATGGGGTTTTACATCAAACAAGGTGAAGGTGAAAAAAACTCCTTTTGTGCTCTTCTTCTTCTTTGCATTGGTGGAGGTGGTGGGTGTTTACTCTAGCCACATATTCCTTGAACATTGCAGCTATGGCATTCCCCTATTGTTGTAATAATAAGGAACCCATCACCCTTTTAGATATCTTTCATTTCTTCTAAAACTTTTACTTGTTGCAACCACCCAATGAAATTCTTTTTCTTCTTGGTGACTTCAATTATAATTTTGGATGGCTAATAGCTAGTGTGATGTCCCTTTTTGTTTTGTTGTATTCTAATTTTGTTTTTGGAAGACTTTCTACATGTGGGTTGTTTTGAATGTTGGGTGAGGAGGGAAGAGGTTTTAATGGGGTTTGGAAGAATTGGGTACTTTTTAAGAATGGAGATAATGTGCATTGGAAAACCATAATTTTAAAGTTTGGTTTTCCCTTGGGAGGGGTGGGCTTAAAGCTGGGGATATTAAGTGTTGGGTTTTGGCGGCTCACATGGATGCGGTCTTGGGCTTGTTCTCCTACTTTGTTTAGTGCGCTTTGTCTTTATTTTGCTTCTTTTTGTTTTACCCTGATTTTGTAACGGTGGTTTTTCAAGAAAAAACTTGGTTTGTTTTTGTTAATTTGTTTCTTTGAATTTGGCACTTGTTTGTGAGACCTACATCTAATCTTTTAAAAAATTAAACCCTAAATCTTGTCCAATTCTTGGCATGGTTGCAATAAGATTGGTTTTGGAATGGGGATGAAGTTATAACTTGCAACCTTTTCATTTGGGGATGTGATTTTTGAATTTTTTGTTTGAATGTATTATAATGTCGATTTGTTGAAGTCTTATGTTAAAGCACATTGTGATTGTGTTAATTGGTAATGGGGACTTAATTATGAGAAAAAGGCTAGAAGAAATGTGAGAGCATGGATGTCACTATGTGGTTGACATAGTGCAACTTAACAAGCATAGAATTGTAACTATTGATTGTGTATAAATTTCATTCTCATAGTCATGTAGTTGCAATGAGTTTTCAAAAATAAATCCAAATGTGTGAAAATGGGCATTACAAAAGTGATACCTTTTGACATTGAACTAAAAGTTGGAGGATTTTATTATAACGATAATTTTCAACAAAAAATTGCACAATTGTGATCTTTAATACAAAAGAATAAAACTATAAGTAAAAGTAAGATTGAATCTAAATTTATTTTTATTCAATTTTTATTTTTATTACTTGCATTGACATAATAAACATAATAAACATTGTCAAAACGTGTATTAAGATATTTGAAATAATTATGCACATTGGAACAATCTTTAATAAAGAGTTCCACCATATGAACATCATAGGTTATTTCCTAGTACTTGGATGGGCACCAACTATTTGATGAACTTTTTACTAGTTTTACAAAAGTAATGAAAGTCATGTTGAAAAAGGCAAACAAATTCTCAAACAACCAAGCAAAACAAAAAAATAAAAGAAGGACAAGGATGACACTTTTGGATCACATACTTTCATGTTTCTTTTTAAACAATAAAAGGGTGAAAAATTATCCACATAAATATGAAGAAGGTGAAAAAGAAAAAGAAATGGTGTAAACAAAGTTGAGAAAAATCAATTGAAACCATCATCTTATATATTAATTCACTTGTTTGTTAGTGTGTCTGTTTGAACCTGTCCATTTCGACTTGTTAACAGTCTCTGCGAGGTCGATTCTGCATCCCCAAGATGACAGAATCGAGGTCTTGAAATGAGCTGCACCTAGCCTGAAATGATCCAGCGCAAGGTGCAGGTCGTGGTGGCGGAGAGACACACGCTTGCTAGATCTTCCGTCTCCCTGCACCAGCCATCAATCGCGTTATTAATAAATAAATAAAATGAAACAAAAAAAAAGAAAAAACCAAATATATATTTTTAAAAGGGGAAATACTAAAAAAAAAAACAGATAAACACTTTAAGAATTAGAAACTTTTTTTAAACACTTAATAAATGAAAAAAAAAGAAAAAAAGAAAAAAATATATTTAAACATGAAACAAAAAAGGGAAATACAGTAAAATAATCTTAAAAGAAAAATAAAAAATAGATGACAAAAAATATTGAAACAAAATAATAATAAAAACAGAAAACACATTAAAATAAAAAATAAAAAAGATAAAAGTTTCTAAAAAAAACTAAAACATGAATCAGGTTTTAAAAAAATAGGGGACTTCACAGTGTCTGAAGGTCACAGGTACCCACTAATATTATGAAGGATAGTTCTTTGTTTTGTTTGTCTTGTCATGTTAAAATCTCCTTGTTCATGAGGTTGTTGATTACGTTCTTGGGCAAACAAATCCTTGGGTGGTACCACTAGGAACCACCTCAAGTAATGGTTAAAGAACCAAAAGTGGCCAAACCATTTTCCTAGGCCCTTTACTTTAAATGTTTTCACAACTATATATATATGTGCATGTTTATCAATTGCATGCAGTAATATATGGTTTGAAGTTTATTTGGAATTAAAAAATTGAAAATTGTTAAAAAATTGTATTCTTAATTAAAATGGTCCTTTTAAAAATTGATAGCATTAACTTAAAAAAATAATAACTAAATTATACTTACTCAATTAATTTCCTAATAAAAACCTTAAAATAAATCACTTCCCAATTACTTTAAAAGAAAACTCCCAAGAAAATTCTCGAATCATGATTCAAATTTGTGTTATTGACCAAAAAATCAAGAAAATAAACTAGCATTACAATCCTGAAACTTTTTATGAATGCAACAATTAGGAACATCAAAATACACAATATTCTTGATATTATTGAAATTTCAAAATCTATGGAACCTAATAAATGTATTCATTAAAAATATTATCAAAATATTTATTTAAGTGTTTCTTATGATTTTTCAAACTGCAATGGATCCAAGAAAATCAAGGTGTGACATTCCTAATGGTATCATCCAAGGATGGGCTTGTCATCTTAGTATCATTAAAAAGTCCTCAATGGATAACAATACATGAAGGTGATTTTATAATATTAAACCTAGAATGTCCGAGTCTTGGGAGGTCACTTCCATTTTCTTTTCAAATTGCATGCAAATAAAAAGACTTATAATAATTTTTACAAAAGTAATTCAATTATAATATATTATAATGTAAAATATGTATATTATATAAGATATAATGTACAAATTTTGCTCCACCAATGAGGAATTACATCATGCACCCAATAGACCTAGTTTTTTCCTTCTTGGGAGGGTTTTTATAAATGCAAATACTCCCCAATAATGCTGTGTCCAGCAAATACAGCAAATCAGAAAGAAAAAGAAAGAATATCTAAAGCCTGAGTCTTCAAAAAAACCATTGACGACCTGCAAAGACAGTTGATGTCTGTGTCCAGCAAACACAGCAAATCAGAAAGCAAAAGAATGAAAAACCATTGAAGACTTGCAAAGACAGTTGATGTATACTAGGATGAGAAGAGCTTGATGATATCAGGAATTGAGAAACAATGACAATGTCAACTCTCAAATCTAGAATAAGACAAAGTGCATCATCATCCTTCATTGACATCAAATTATTGAAAAGATGAATGGGGAAAATACCTGTCCTGGGTAAATGAATGGCAGCTCATACTGTTCGTAACAAAATAACACACATGAAAAATTGACAGAACAAGTGCTTCATTAGTGATATAACACTTCTCCCATAATCACCCCAAAATCTCACAAATTACAACATTTGCCAGGAGTACTTCCACAACATTGCAATTTTATAGAAATGTTTTTTAAAAATTTGCAGGTTCTCACCATGCCCTCACAATAATCCTCACCCAATCAACAACTCCCTGGATAATACTCTGGATCAACCTACAGTCATCAACAAAAATCAGCTGACCAAGACTTCCCTTCAAGAATCAAGCACATGGGTCCTTCACAGAATGCTTGAAGATGCTACAGATTGAAGCTTGGTTTGCCAGTTTGCTTACCTATAACTATCATTGACTTAAGGAATTTTGCATCATCATAGATGAAGGTTAGGATCCTAAACAAAGCAGAAGTGTAGTCTGATTCTGAAAGCTGCATCTCTGTAGTTCTGCATTCTGAAAAAACAGTTGTCATAGCAGATAAAACACAGAAAAAGGATGTCTACAATCTCAGTAGCCAGTTACAACACACCTCTTGAGCTTCATGGTCTAGGTGCTCCTTATTGGCTGTAACCCCATTCATCATACTGCTTCAAAAACATTTTCCATCTGGGGAATGCTCCCTCCATCGATTCCTCTTCAACAGCATCTTTCAAATCATCTGATTTCACCCATACATTTTCAAGCAAATGTGCCTCACGAATGAAAGCAAGTTCCTTTGCATCAACTTTCCAGCCAGGAGGAGGCCAGTCTCAGGGGGGTTTATAGCAAATACAAGTGGAAGATCCCATATACTTCCGTCCAGTGTTGGGGGTTTTCATTCCTTCTCTTTCTGCTTTGCTTCCTCTAGAAGCTTCTTTCTGTGTTCTTCCTGCCACTTAGGGTTCAGCTTCTTGAATGGCTCTCGTGAGACAACTGGTTCCTCTTCCCTGGGTGCAAGACTCTCAACTGCAAATTCTGCCTCTGGTGAGAGAAGCTCTTCCCACAGCGCCCATCTGCAGTCAAAACCATGTCATTCTTAACATTTTAATCGACCCCATAACAATAAACAAGCAAACCCAGCAAGCCAATAATACATAATCCAAGTCCCAGAATTGAACCCAAAAAAGCTTCACAAGCAAGCAATGGCATGTTCAACGAACAAGAAATAATTTGTCACTTCCATATATTCTTCAGAAAATATTGACTGCATGTAAAATCTCTGAAAGAGACACATTCTAACACAAGATTTCATTTGGAGAATTCCACGCTTCGCATACACATTTCTTTTTCCTTCTCAGAAAAAAAATGGACATCTTTACAGCTTTGTGCATAGAAAAATCTCTGCAGTGACTGTAACTGTGCTGATGGTGTGCACACTCTAGTCAAAGGCATGTACATTGTATCGAATGAAACACTACAAAATGCTCCTGGACACAAGCACACACATTGAGTGCTTCTATCATCTAAAAAAACACATATGCAACTGAACATTGATCAACTATCACAGCTACTGCACAAATTCTGCAAGATCTCATCCGAATTAATGTCGCTAACAACAATTGGGACAAATGACCATAAAATGCCTCTGCAAGAGATGGATCAAGCTCTGCTCATCTTTCACTATCTGACACCTTCATGGTTCCAAAGCATCCAAAAGTTCTTAAGATGTCAAGTGCACAGAAGCACCCAGGTTCCAGTCCTTGCTCCAGAACCCAGGAATGCAGAGCTTGTCCTTATCTGGACACCAGGGAAATATGGAATTTTGTGCCAAGGTTGATGACTGCATCTAAAAATGGCAAGCAAGTATTCAGAACTGAAACTTCCAGTTTGAGAGTCACTAGCTCTCAATTGTCCATCCAAACTATTTGTGCATGAGAAATTGATTGCGAGACATGTAAATCATTCATAGAATTACTGTACAATTTGCAAAATGAGGATTGTGTTTGATGGGTTGACATTGAGAATGTTCTGGAAGAGATCTGTTGAAAGCCACAAATTTCATCATTGGCAATTCCAGGTCAGGTCTACAAAGTCTTAAGGACATGAGAGACCCTTGTTCTCTAACTCTTCCAATTCAACAGCCATTCCAGCAGCTCTCTGAATTTAGATTTTTTTTTTTTGGGGAGGGGGGGGGGGGGGGCGGTGATTTCTGCGTGGGCAAATGCTGGAAAAAAATTAGGGTTTCGAGTTTGGTAACCTTCTTTCAACCCAGTCGCGTCGCCTGGCTTCCTCCTCGGTATCCTCATGCTCTTCATAATCCTCTTCATTGAAAGTTGAAGTAGACGGTTCCGAAGGTTGAGCTGCAATATGCCACATCCGTCTGCCATCTGCTGACCTCTATCTATACCTCAAGCTGCCCGGAAAGCACGAGACTCCGGGGGGGGCTCTTCCTCCTCCTTTAAGAGAGAGTGCACACTGGGAGAAACAGGCCCAGTTACCACCCCACTCCGGCAGGACCTAGAAACAGTGACAACGTGACCTTCTCCTCTGTCAGGAAACCTCCAACCCCTCTCATGGCCACCTTCCCAACATGTGAATTTTCTATGAAATTGACTTGTTTATTATTGGCAGGGGCCACTGGAGCTAGCTTCGTGAAGAAGTTCCACTGGAGCTAGCTTCATGAAGAAGTTCCACTGATCATTGAGCTGTTAGAAATAACATGCACTTGCACAATTTAGTCCAACATTTTAAATGCAAGCTCTTTGGGTTGTTGAGTGTTCACAATTTGTCCACCGAGTACATGTTTATTAGTGCATTGTGCCCAAATGTTTATTGGTAGGAATTGTGGATTTGTCAGTTTTGTCCAATAATTTAGCAAATTGCACAAATAAACTAGGCATCTGCACAAATTGTCTTGCATGGACATTAGCAAGTGCATGGTAATTGCCAGTGTCAAGGACACCAACACTGTTCTGCAGCTTCACATTTAGGGTTCATTGTGCTCTTTGATGTAAGCTACCCAGACGAAACTAGCAGCTGTGGTCACAACTCTTCAATACACCAACATTGCCAATTTTTGGGTGTAGGATATGCATGAATAAGGCCACAGTTTTGCAAATAAGGGCCCAACACGAGGCAGGATCCACCTTGCATGGGACCTGAATTCCCAAAACTGCCACATTCAAGGTCCTTATACGTTGTAAAGATCTGGTAGAATTCTAACAGGTGTTGTTTGGTTTGAGAAGGAGAGGCTCCCAAATATGTCATAAGGTTCCTCAAATTGTTTTTTTGGAATATTATGCACACGGATTGTTTGAGGAACTTAGTGCCTGAAGTGCCTACTCTGTTGCAGCAGAAATATTAATGCAGGTAAGGTGCCCTTCATATACACTAAGAAATTCTATCAGTTTGTTACTGTCCGTGTGATCTGATCTTGTATTTGGACTAAGATTTTTTCCAATTTTTTTATGTTGCCTCATTGCTAGCATTCCAAGAGGGATTTATCATTAAATGACAACATGATTTTATAAAATGTCTAAATAGGAAAAGAAAAACTAGTTAAGAGAATGCTACTAGACTAAAATCAAAATCCAAATGTGATGAATATTTTCAAAAAGAAAACTGAAGTTTGGCCATCTTTTTTAGCAAAAATAGGAATATTACAACATAGATATATTTTTTAATTCCTCATTTTGGCAAAATGTTGCACCAAAAAAAAAACATTGGTTCCAAGTTTCATCCACCTTCAAATTAGGCTTCTTGTTGATACAAACTAAAGAAATGAAACATGGAAATAGTTCTATCCCAATGGCATGGTGGACATTATTAACAAACATGAATCAAGGATTCATGTGAAGGCACATGCAAACAAGTGTCAAGAATGAAAAAGTGTAGCAAATTAATGGTGTGCATGATTTTATAATGTAAACCCAAAACATTGAAAAAATATTTAATGTGCTAAAGTTAATTTTAAAAACTTAATTAATTATATGGCATTGAGTTGCCAAATTTGTTATTGCACAATAAACCCCCTTTATAATCACGCCTTTGGTGACCACTTTTTTTTGTGACACTAATGAATTTTGATTTAAATATGTATAATCACATTCCATATAAACCCTTACAAGATTATGATTATAGGCAAAAAAAAAATTACAAAACAACCCTTTTATGTTAAAATAAAGGTGCCAATTGATTAAATTTCTTACATGGGTTATTTTTAATTCTACTATGCATTATTAAACTTGAAGAAGGTTGTTGTGATTTTTACCTTTTTTTAATGTAACAATTTACATTGAGTTTGAGCTCCTTAAATTCATTGTTGTTAGTTTGCACAACTTGAACACAAAGCAACACTAACAGTGCCTAAGTACAATTTACAAAACCCTAATATTTATCCTGAATTTTCTCTCATTATAATCACATTTGCACAAACAAGAACGTGATTAAAATGGGGTGATTATAAAAGGGGGGGGGTGGGGGGTGTTACTGTACTATGATAAGTAGAAAATAATGGTTGTCATTTCACCTCTAGTATTTGGTGGGTAAGTCCCATGGGCATAATAAAAGATAAATACATATCTTACCTTATTCCATCTTTACTCTACTATTTCGTATATAATTTGAGGTTTACATTTACTTATGAGAGGGTAATTGTTTTGAAACACGTAAAAAAAGGTATAATATGCTAAATTCATTGTGTGGTATATTGTGTAAGGGATGCACAATTGTGATGGGTTTGTTAAAATTAATGTTTGAATACATATTTTTGTGGAATTTTTTTACTTATGATCATTGCATTAATTATCTTGAACAAACTTTTACCCTATGCTCTTGGAACCATTTTTAATTTAACTATTGTTTGTCATATAAGAATGTTTTTATTATGTTTTTAAAGCTTTTGATTCGTTTAAATTTATTTTTAAAAATTAGTTTAATAACATGTTTGAAACTTCACATGTTCATGTTTGCAATGCTAAGTGCAAAAGTAAACCATCTTTCTTCACTTCCAAATGTGCCATATTCTTATGTAGATATTTTTATTTATTTTATGTTTACTCACTTATGCATACATGGTATGTGTAGAGTAAATGATGAAATATGTATCCCAAGCTAAATATTTGTCATTGATTTTTCATTACTCAGCTTGATAATTTTGCACAACTTATATACCCTTCATTACGTTGTTTTTTCCCAACAATGATCTTCTTTCCATGAATTGCTCCCCCACGGTCCATTTCAAGAAACCATCATGGGAAGTAGATCACTTCTCAGATACCTTCTCTTTACAACTTGACCCCACTTCCCCAAGAAAGTTGCCCAAGGGAGAAATTAAAGTCGGAACCACACTTTCTTTGAGGACATTATCACATTTTCACTGCAGAACTTGCTAGGCCTTATATTTTTTCAAAGGTTAGGTGAATGAGCTCAGGGACCACTACTAAAAAATGGAAGAAAATACATGAATTAAGATATAGGGTGCAATATATTGGTTGTTAGGTAAAAATATATAAGTTAACTCATTTAAAATAGGGTACAATTTAATTTTAAAATAAGGTATGTAATAATCTGAAATATGAATTATAATTAATATAGGATAGTTTTAATATGTATAGATTAAAAAATGAGATAACTATAGGGTGATAAAAAATAGGTTGAACAATTATCTAATACTATAATACTTGGGTGGCTTTGACATAAATTAAATTATTTTCAAATTTGTCAATGAGGTGCTTGCTCTGTTGCAGCAGAAATATTAATGCACGTAAGGTGCCTGCTCTGTTGCAGCAGAAATATTAATGCAGGCAAGTGGCCTGCTCTGTTGCAGCAGAAATATTAATACAAGCAAGTGGCCTGCTCTGTTGCAGCAGACATATTAATGCCGGCAAGTGGCCTGCTCTGTTGCAGCAGAAATATTAATGCCGGCAAGTGGCTTGCTCTGTTGCAGCAGAAATATTAATGCAGGTAAGGTGCCTTTCATACACACTAAGAAATTGTATCAGTTCGTTACTGTCTGTGTGATCTGATCTTGTATTTGGGACTAAGAGGTTTCTTCGCTATCCGTCTAAACTTTATAAATACCATGTCCTAAGACATAGGTAACAGATTTCACATGACCTTTTCCACCTCTTTTTAGTCCCCTTGGTGCAAGGCACAATGGACACGTCTTTTTGCCATTCTTGATCTAACCATTCTTCAAAATCCATATGCCCATTGAGTACTTCCACATGCCCACCATCCAAATGCAAATCCACACACCATCATTGCTTGCACTATCAACCTCACCCAAATTCCTTCCAGGCACAACGCTCTCCAGTATCTATTGGGCACATTTCATAATACAAAATAGGGGCCTCACAATCAAAGTTTCACATTTAGTGAGTTAAATATAGCTAGTACTAGGCTTTACCAATAGGTGAAGATATGAGTGTAGCTGTTGGTTCACCATCAACATTGCACTTAGGGTTTCCATTGGGCCATTACATTGTCATCACAAAATTTTCTCCACAAGCTTTTTCCAATACCATAGTACTTTATCTTCTTTAGCACTCAAATGTCAAATAGTTATTTTATTATTCAAAGTTGACTTGCCATTAAACATGGTAGATTATTGAATTTTTGGCTTAATACTATGCCAGAATAAAAAATATTCAACAATGTTGACTAATAATATGTCGACTTAACATTCATGAAAAGATCTCATTCAAAGAGTCATGGTGCACAATCTCTCTCTTTAGCACAATTCTTCGTTGCAAGTAGTAGTTACTCCATTCATTACAAGAAATCATGATTTTTTAATCAAAAGAATCAATAAAAAAACTCCCCATGTGAAGGTTTGGTATCTTTAATTTTGGTCAAGTTGAAAGAGGGCAAAAAATTATTTTACATAATTTTATCTTATGTTATTTTAGGCTGTTTTATTTTATGTTATTTAAAGCTATTTTATCCTAATTTATTTTATATTATTTTAAAATAATACATTATAGGTTATATAAGCTATTATTGATTACTTTAAAATACCTCAAACTAGGCCATTATAAATTATTATCAATTATCTTACATTATGTTATTCTTGGTTATTATACCTTAAGTTATTTTTGGTTATTCTAAATGATTTTATCTTCAGGTATTCTTGATTATTTTATCTTATGCTAATTTAGGTTACTTAATCCTAGGTTATTATTGGTTATTCTATGAATTTTAAAAAACATTTAATCCATATAGATGAATTTTTTTTTCAAATTAATTGGAGCAATGAAATGTGAAAAATGCTTTACATTGCATAATCTGAACTATGGATGACATGTCATAGGAGGAAAAAAAAATATTTGGAATTAAAAAAGTAAGGGAGACAATATCTAGTATAAATTCAAGATTATAACATTATTGTTGTATGGGAATTTCAAGATGTTTTATAGAAGAGCTATAATGATAAAAAAGTGATGGCCCAAGTGACATATTGTAGGTACAACATTAATCAATTCTCAAAAGGGCATGTTAAAAAAATTTATAAACTTGCATTGTTGAAATTTCAGCAAGTTTGAACTCAAGACTTTCCCACATATAGCAAACAATCCAAATCACTCAAATATCTCAATAACATCACTATTACCCTAGTACTTCAATGGATTGAACACTAATAAAATTATTTTTTTACTACTCACAATTTAAAATGAATCATTGCATGAAATGTTCAAAATTTGAAATTTGATAATGGCAAGTAGGTTCAAGTAGTGATTTTTTTCAATTTTTTGATGTTGCCTCATTGCTAGCATTCCAAGAGGGATTTATCATTAAATGACAACATGATTTTATAACATGTCTAAATAGGAAAAAAAAAACTAGTTAAGAGAATGCTACTAGACCAAAATCAAAATCCAAATGTGGTGAATATTTTCAAAAAGAAAACTGAAATTTGGCAATCTTTTTTAGCAAAAACAGGAATTTTGCAACATAATATTTATTTTTTATTCTTCATTTTGGCAAAAGGTTGGACAAAAAAAAATTGGTTCCAAGTTTCATTCACCTTCAAATTAGGCTTCTTCTGTGATACAAATTAAAGAAATGAAACATGGAAATAGTTCTATTCCAATGGCATAGTGGACGTTATTAACGAACATGAATCAAGGATTCATGTGAAGGCACATGCAAACAAGTGTCATGAATGAAAAATATTCTTTCTTTCATTCACGTTCAAAGATTATTTTGTAATGTAAACCTAAAACATTGAAATATAATATTTAATGTGCTAAAGTGAAATTTGAAAACTTAATTAATTATATGGCACTGTGTTGCCAAATTTGTTATTGCACAATAAACCCCCTTTATAATCACACCTTTGGTGGCCACTTTTTTTGTGACACTAATGAATTGTGATTTAAATATGTATAGGCACATTCCATATAAACCCTTACGAGATTGTGATTGTAGGAAAAAAACTTTTCACAAAACAACCCTTCGATGCTAGAATGAAGGTGCCAATTGACTAAATTTCTTAGATGGGTTATTCTAAATTCTCCTATGTTATTAAACTTGAAGAAGGTTGTCATGATTTTTATCTTTTTTTTTATGTGATAATTTACATTGAATTTGAGCTCCTTAACTATTAGCTTGTGTATCTTGGCAATTAGATTCTTTTAATTAAAAATTTCTACTTTCTTGGCAAGTTTGCATATCTTTTGCTTGTCTACACAAGAAAGTTGTTTTTTTTCTTCTCTTCAATTAAATTCATTGTTGTTAGTTTGCACAACTTGAACACAAAACAACACTAACATTGCCAAACTACAATTTACAAAACCCTAATATTTATCTTAAATGTTTTCTCATTATAGTCACATTTACAAAAAAATAAAAATCTTTACAAATATTTTGTGGTATTAACGAGTGTGATAGTGATTTTAAAGAATAGTGTTTCTTGCTAAAATGGATGCTTACCAAAAATTGTGACACAAACAAGAATGTGATTAAAATGGGGTGATTATAAAAGGGGTTTACTGTACTATGATATGTGAAAAATAATGATTGTCATTTCACCTCTAGTGTTTGGTGGGTAAGTCCGATGGGCATAATAAAAGATAAATAGCTATCTTACCTTACTCCATCTTTACCCTACTAGTTCATATATAATTTGAGGTTTACATTTGCTTATGAGAGGGTAATTGTTTTGAAACATGTAGAAAAGGGTATAATATGCCAAATTCATTGTGTGGTATATATGCACTTCCATATTGTGGAATGCATGCACAATTTTGATGGGTTTGCTCGAATTAATGTTTGAATATATATTTTTATGACATTTTACTTATGATCATTGCATTAATTATCTTGAACAAACTTTTTACCATATGCTCTTGGAACCATTTTAAATTTAACTACTGTTTGTCATATAAGAATGCTTTTATTGTGTTTTTAAAGCTTTTGATTGGATTGATTCTATTTTTGTTTATTTGTTTAATAACATGTTTGAAACTTCACATGTTCATGTTTGCAATTCTAGTTGCACAAGTAAACCATCTTTCTTCACTTCCAAATGTGCCATATACTTGTGTAGACATTTTTATTTACCTTACGTTTACTCACTTATGCATACAAGGTATGTGTAGAGTAAATGATGAAATATTTATCCCAAGGTAAATATTTGTCATTGATTTTTCATTACTCAGCTTGATAATTTTGCACAACTTATATACCCTTGCCATTACTTTCTTTTTTCCCAACAATGATCTTCTTTCCATGAATTGCTCCCGCACTGTTCATTTTAAGAAATCATCCTGGGAAGTAGATGACTTCTGTGATACCTTCTCTTTACAACTTGGCCCCACTTCCCCAAGAAAGTTGCCCAAGGGAGAAATATATTTTTTCAAAGGTTAGACAATGATGAATGAGCCTGGGGGGAAACTACTAAAAATAGTAGAAAATACATGAGTTAACATATAGGGTGCGATATATTGGTTGGTGGTTTAAAATTATAAATTATTTAGTAAAAAATAGGTTATATTTTATTTAAATAATTAGTTTAATTATAAAATAGGGTATGTAATAATCTGCAATATGAATTTTAATTACTATAGGATGGCTTTAATATGTATATAATTAAAAATTTACATAACAATAGGATGGTAAAAAATAGGTTGGACAATTATCTAATATTGTAATATTACTTCATCCATGGTGCAAACTTAATTACCAACTTTTCATTCTTTATGCAATTTTCATTCATTATGCAACCTTCCTCCATATTTTTAATCTATTGTATGTACAACCAAGACAAAAAAAAAACTAATTATTTCACAGAAATTGACTATTGGTGAACACAGAGCTCATCAAAGCCTAGGATAACTAAAGCGCCTCAAGGGCACTGTGTGGGACAGGTCTCCTAGTCTACGCTACCTGTTTCATAACCTCGCAACTTGGACTCAAACACCTTGAAATTACGCTCAGCGTCATCACCCCTCCTGAGATACATAGTACCTCGTTAAATTCCCTTTTCTCTGCTTGCAGGAGTGGTTTGAGAATTGCTGGAGAAGGGCTTTCATACGATTGCTCTGAAGATTTTTACTTCCGTTAAATCCTCAACATTCTCTACTTATTTCTTCTGTGGAAAGAAAGGGAGATTCACAACACAATCTGCAGGCCCTGCTGCACTCTCTATTTCCTTGTGCAGTCACTTCGTATTCCTTGTCATGGGGCGCAGTTACATGCTGTTGATTTCCAGCCCTTCCATGTCGCTGGTAGTTGCGCTGCTGATGATGTTCGTGTCCGACGTTCTTTCGCAGACGGAGCTGGCGCCGGCGCCGGCGCCGGCGCCGATCACATGTTCCCAAACACTATTTGCCACCAGCTATGCAGAAGGTAACCAACTTATGCCACTTCTTGCCAAGCTGCAGGGATGGCAAGTGGCTATGTAGGTGTAAGCAACACGATTTATTTGCTGCAAACACGTACCAGTTCTTCGTCAAATTTCCTTCTTTGAGGGAGTCAAATTGTGCAGTATCTGTTTGTGCTTGCGCAGAAAATGCATTAATCGCCCTTTACACCGGATGGGGCATATTACCATTATCAGCAACAGGAGGAACATCTGAACCCTGCACTTCTGGATGGGAAGGAGTCATATGTGTAAAGTTGGTGCAACCTGCAGTAGAGCCTGGTTCCTGCTATATGTTTAGCGTAATTGGTTTGTGAGTTCCCAACGTTTCTATGCCCCCCATGAGTATGAACTTTGCTTACTGACCAACATGGACTACTAGAAGTTATAAGTAATTAAGCCCCAGAGCTTTCTTCTTTTGACATATGGTAGCTGGTCTCTTATTATATATCCCGTGAAGTGAGAGGCTTTTTGCTTGCAGGAGAAAACATACGTGAGGACATCAGTTGTAAGGTTGCCAAATCTGGTGTTCTGAAGTAGATTTTGGCTCCACTGCAGCGCATCAGTAATTGTAGATAGATCATGAGACTACTAGTTTCTAATACTGCAGGCTTTTTTTTTGTATGTTGAGAACGAACGATGTCTCTAGGTTTACACTCATATGTTTTGGAAGGAATCTTAAAATTCGTGGTGTAGGGAATTGATCGGACTGGGACTTCGAGGCAATCTCTCTGGAGCCATTGGAAAGCTGACCAACCTCCAGGTTCTGTAAGTGCTGTACTGCCTTCTCTGTACCATGTAGGTAGCTGATGTGAGAGACTATTTGAATATCATGACCCACTTGGGCCAATCAATAACTTTTACTGGCTCTATTGGGCATATTTAGAGCCCTATTTGGTGAGTTTCACGCAAATTTTAACTCAAATCCATAATACACTGTGTAGCCCAATATATTGTTGTTGGTGGAGATGCTCCTATAGTTGCAAACAAAGCCTGCTTCTTGGAGTTGGATCACTTTACACCACCTAGTAGGCATAAGGTGCCTTTGCACTTAGAGGCATCGCCACAGGTCCATGGTCACTTCTTGGTCTGCAAATGTTTAATTCATGATTTGCCTCCAGCTTTAAGCACGGTGAATGCCTCACTGAAGCCCCCACCTTGGCCCATCACCCTGCACTTTATTTTGGAGGTCTGGCTGTGCTAATGGAATAGCCTTTGTTCTTCTTGGAACTTGCAGAACCATAACTGGCAATCCAGGCCTTACTGGAAACCTTCCACCTGAAATTGGAAGCCTTACAAATTTGAGTGTCTTGTAAGAAATCAACTCTTCCATCCAACCCCATGTACCAACTATTTTCAGCCTTTGGGTACAATTATGTACCGAAATTTGTATTTTTCATTTGATAGAGGAATCAATGTGTGTAAAGTTTTGGGGATGACATTTTCTGAAATCAGTTGCAATTAGTAAAGAAGGTTTGCCAATTTGCACTGTGGACTCTCAGGGATCTTCATGACAATGGTTTCACTGGGCTAATACCAAATTTGGCGCAACTGACAAATTTGCGAACATTGTACGTGTATCCAGCTCAATTCCATTTGTTCCTTCAATGTCTCTAGTTCTTTAAGTTTCTCACTTTATTCATCTACATACCAGTAGTACCTTGACGACTTTTACAAATGTTTGTCAAATAACTAATTAATTAATTTTGAGGATTCCATTTCAACTGTAAATGGTATATTCACAAATATTCCATCAAATTATTTATTTTCCTTAAGAGAAAAATATTTTTGAAAATTTCCAAATTTCTGAGAATAATATTGGCCAGATACTACAGTATTATCAAGCTAGGGATTCTTAATTTCCAGTTTCGGCGTAAGTGCTCAAGAATATGCCAGACTCCAATGTTTCAATGTACACTACCTAGTAGTCTCTGTCACTGTTGTCAAAATCACTTGTACGCTACCAACTTCTTGGGCATTGCAAAACAATGATGGGTGTCCCAAGTAGTCTCACATGTCCATAAATGCAGATACTAATGACTTAGAAAATGGCACAATCGAAAGAGGGAATGTGAATAAAGCTCTTTATATGCGTCAATTTGGGCATGGATAACTATGTGGTCGAAAGGAAGGTGTGACATGAACTTTCAGTGCATTGTAGGATTTGTTTATTGTAAAAAGTTTGCCATAAAGAATTTCCCTAACTTCTTAGTATGCTATGGAAAAAAGAAGCCAATGGTTTATTAACCAATTTGAGTACTGCTGAATACCAGGTCTCTAAATGGGAATGCGTTCTCTGGATCAATTGAACATGTTTTTCAAGGACTAAATACAAATAGCCCTACAACTCCATTGAGGATCGATTTGTCTTCAAATCAACTCACAGGCTCCATTCCTGAACTAACGACAGGATTGGGCAATATTTCTGGACTTACAATATCGTTAATGTAAGTTCCCTAAACAAAACACAATGTCAACTGAGAACACCAAACTGATCATTCATCGCTTTGATCAAAAGCTTTCATTGCCATTTTGATGGGATTACCATTTCTACAAATTTTAGTTCATTTCTCCCGATTGAAACAAGAACTTAGAGATGCCAAAGGCATTTGAGCTTGATCTAGGTATCATGGTAACCTTATTTTTAAGGAAAATTTGTCAATTATTTCAAATTAGTCAATATTGTCAATGAACGGCGATTTGTTCTATCTATCACCTTTGCCTAAAATTTGCTCATGTTGGAAATACTTTTTTTCAATTCAGGAATGTGAGCCACAACCATATTGGTGGATATTTTAACATCTCAAATCAATTTTCACAGACGGCACTAGGCACTTTGGATTTATCCTACAACAATATATCTGGAGATATCTCCACACTCATATTATGTGAACAAGATATTAATATTAGGCCTATCCCTGGCCCACTTTGTTTTCTTGAAACTCTGTAAGTGTGCATCATCCATCACGTGAGGTGAATTGAGCTTGGAACCAAATTTTGTTCCCATTTATTCTACTTGGTTGAAAATACATGTCAGTTAAATTTAGATTGTGTTGATCAATAAAAGTAATTTAAACTAATTTTCAAACTTAATACCATAAATAAATTGGAAATTGAAACATCTTATTGGAGCATTATGACTTTTCAACTATTGAGAGCATGCCCAATCCATCTTCTAAGGCCTTGTTATTTTCTTACACTTTGGATCATTGGTTTATGTAATTACAAATTTCAGCTTGGGGTTTATATGTATACATGCAACATCTTACAAAATGCCTTAGTTAACTTAAAATAAACTCCTAACTACTAGTTGAAAGTTGGTCATGATTATTAGCTCCATTAAACTTATATTATTTATATAGATATCATGTTCATATCTCTAAATAACAACCTCATTTTCATGTGACATGTTTCAAATTTTCACAGGTTTATTAACAACAATCATTTCAGTGGAAAGCTTCCAGACTTTTCAACAACTCTTGACACAATCACAAATTTGTGAGGAAGCCTATTCCTACTAGTTTAAAGAAATGAAAATGTATGTCAAGTTGACAATGTTGAAGTAATCTTTATGTTTGAAAGGACTAGTCAAATCTAAAGCACACATAAGAATAAGTTCATTGTCACACTAACTTTAACTACCATCACAGAATTCAAAGTTCATGATTTTCTTAATACTTTGCAAATTAACAAATTATGCTCACTATGTGTATATCTTGTTTGGTGTCTACAAGGGATGTAAGCAACAATCAATTCAATGGAATAATCCCACCTTCAATTTGGAACATCTCTACGAGGCTTACAATTTTAAACCTATCAGGAAATAATTTTTCTGGCAACTTTCCACATGTCACAAACCCACAAAGCCTTTTGGAAACTTTGTAAGTGTTTTCCCATTGCCTTTTTTATGTAAACTTAAATGAAGAGTTGCACTATTAAGTTCAATACAACAAAATTTCCCATCTTGTGATTGTGAGGAAGCCTATTCCTACTAGTTTAAAGAAATGAAAATGTGTGTCAAGTTGACAATGTTGAAGTAATCTTTATGTTTGAAAGGACTAGTCAAATCTAAAGCACACATAAGAATAAGTTCATCGTCACACTAACTTTAACTACCATCACAAAATTCAAAGTTCATGATTTTCTTAATACTTTGCAAATTAACAAATTGTGCTCACTATGTGTATATCTTGTTTGGTTTTTACAAGGGATGTAAGCAACAATCAATTCAATGGAATAATCCCACCTTCAATTTGGAACATCTCTACGAGGCTTACAATTTTAAACCTATCAGGAAATAATTTTTCAGGCAACCTTCCACATGTCACAAACCCACAAAGCCTTTTGGAAACTTTGTAAGTGTTTTCCCATTGCCTTTTTTATGTAAACTTAAATGAAGAGTTGCACTTTTAAGTTCAATACAACAAAATTTCCCATGCCTAGATGGAAATCTCACATCTCAATACTAATTAAAATAAAAAAACTTGTGTCATATTATGATCTCTCAAGATATGCAGTGCTTTGTTTTCCCATAGGTCCATGAGCAAAAATCAACTAAATGGAGAACTTCTAGACCTTTCTTCATTTCCGCAACTTAAAATTTTGTGAGCACTTTAACCTTCCAACTTGCATTTAATTGGAGGCATTTTTTATTTTGCACATGTTAAATATTCAATGTTTTATGGTTCAATACCCATAGTATTTATGAAATTTCATTTCGAGATTGTCACATCATATGTTGATCTCAAAATAATTATAATGTTCTAGAAATTACATTAAGTGAATGACTTGTAATCATATTGATCAACATCAAATATTTGGATTTTTTATTCAATGGTGAAATTTTAAGCTCATGTATTTCACATAAATAGCCACATAATTTATCAAAGCCTAAATATAAACATATATTTGAAAAAGCAATGCTCATGATTGGTTTTTTTAATATAATGGTTCAATTGGCTAGGTTCAAATTCATGGGTCTAACATTATAATGAAATTAAAATAGGGTCACATGCTAAATGTCAATATTGAATTAGTAAGCAATTGAAATTTGCAAGATGTTCATTTTAATTCATATTTAACAATTGATATTTTATGTTTCCACCTCACACATGATTATTGTTCAATAGACTTGAAAGTTTGTGATAGGTCTAACAATATCTTACATGGTTTTATTTATTTGTTATAATTTAGGGATCTAAGTTATAATCAATTCAATGGATCAATCTCACCTTCAATATGGAATCAAATTCCCAAACTCAATGTTTTAAACCTATCTAACAACAAATTATATGGCAACCTTCCAACTATGAAAGACTTGCAATATTGCCCCAACTCTTTGAAATCTTTGTAAGTGAACTTGAATCCCATTCTTGCATGATCTTTAACATATTTTTAAAGCCTTCACTAGTCATAATAAAAATGCCATGCAATAAATAACTTTTCAAAACATTATTATGTCTTTTGCGTTTCAACAAAATAACAAACTTAAACTTGTTAGGATATTTTTACATACAAACGCATGTGCAAAACCTGTCATATATAGCCCATTCAATTTGTGATTTGTGATTTGAAAGGCAACAATTGTGGTGGACTAGTAATTGAAGTTACTTAAATAACATAGAAATGTATATCGTATGAATTTTCCAACATCTTGATTATAATGTTGATGAACATAATTATTGTTGATTTCATTTTGGATTTAATTGATATATTTTTTAGTTTATTTGACATTGTGAATTTTTTATTATCATAACTTTTCCATGTCATCTAACTTTTGTATATCATTTATAAAACAACATAGCATGTTATGTGTAGCCCAATTTTGACTTTGTCATTTGAAATCTAACCTATGAAATGGGTGTCCCAGGAACTTGGGTGGAAACAAATTGACTGGTTTATTTCCATCTAATTTATTCAATTGTTCATTCATGTTACAAGAAGTGTGAGTTTATGTCTTCCCACTTAATTATATGTGTTCATGTTCATATGTTATGGGATGAACATCCATTTATTTAATGGTCCTAGGTTCATTTCTTGCATAATAATAATATCTATTTTTTCAGTATATTCTAAAACCTAACAACTTGAACAACTTTGTTATATTAATGTTTATAATTTAATATGTTTTCTAAATATAAATTATATTTTGTCATTCTACAACATTTTAAACTTGAAACTATAACTTGTAAATTGGAATTCATTACATTTAAAGTTTAAGATACACATTGTGTTGTGAACTAACATTTTGAGGCTTCAATGTAGCAATTTTGATAACAACAACTTTAATGGAGTATTGGATTTACAAATCAATTTGACAAAACATTTGGTGTTTGGGACATTGATATCAATGGTCAACAATAACATAATTCAACTTAGCCCATCTTGGGAAAGTGGTATATATTCACCGGTCTTGTAAGTTTCCATACCAAACTCATGGATTTCATTATTTTCATCATTTAGGCACTATAATTCCAAATTATTTTAAGATGATGTTGTAGCCTAAATAGGTGGGACACAATTCATCCTATATTTGAACCTACAATAGTTTCAAATACTATTTTTAAAATGCAAAACTTATATATAACTTTTTAAAATTGTATCCACATTTTGTATCATTACAGGCTTGGAGGGAATCCATGTTGTACTATTGTTGCCTCTGAAAACCCAACTCCATATCAACAACAAAATTGTCGTTACAATTCATCTACCATCCAAATAGGTGGGGATATTCACCACAACAATTTTCCTACATTTCAAACGTTGAACATTCATGGGAAAGTTAAGGATTGTGCATTATTCATATTACATCTTCAATACACACAATGAAAAGCTAAAAGTGCATAAAATCGACATTATCACTTATCACTTCACATACATGAATATTGTGTCCATTTCCATTATCCTATAATAATGGTTTCAACATATAAATTTATTTTTTTGCATTTATGGTATTCAAACTTAAATAGTTGTAATAATGTTGAGTGCTATCACGTAAGAACAATAAAAGTTAGTGAAATTTATTGTAGTTATTCAAACAATGTTATGACAATTCTACTTGTAGGGGTAGCACAATGTGAATTTGTTGCAAACTAAATAACTCCTATGGATATTTGGCGGCTTCAACACAATTAAAAATTAATAATTTTGTCTACTTTTTCAAAAAAAAAGCTTATTATGTCAAATATGGTCAAACTTGAACCCTATCACTTTCTAAGATAATAAAAGTTTGTGAGGATAGTCCAACCAAGAAGACAATTGAATTGTTTTGGTAATGTAGGTAGTTTTATTATATTTATTTTGTACTTATCAAAATCAACACTAAAATGCTGAATTAAAATTCCCAAAATATATTAATTATTTGGTAGGTTATTATTGAAGTTGCCAAGGTCTTATATGGTATTTGGAAAAATCTAAAATAATCATTTTATTGGCAAATGAAATTTTGTTGAATAAAATCTTTTTGTTCAAGTTTTAAAGAGGTGAATTCATGTTTGATTCAATTGTTAACCCAAGGTTATAATTTGTTTGAAACAGTTATTTATCAAAATTATAATTCCCATGAATTGCATAAAAAGTTGGCTTGGATATTGTCAACAATATTACCGAGTTTTGTACTTTTGACTGGAATCATTTTCATTATCATATATTGGAAGTACCACAAAAATTTGTCAACTTTTCGTGAAATGCAAAAAGGTACATTGAAATTCAATTTTTTTCCTTCTTAATTGCATTTTTTTTTTCTATTTGAAATAGTTAATTAAACAAGAAAAATCATTATTCAATTTTTTTAGACATATGTTGATGTAATAACATCATGTTGGCCAATCATTGACCCATTTATATTTAGGTTTGTAAAAGTTTGCTAATAATATGATTATTGAATGTTCATTTCATTTGTTATACAAGTTATTCTATTTGCATGTGAAGTGAATGACGATTAAACATACAATATGGCAGAATTTGCAAAACAACAAGTGCAACCTATATTGTATTCATATAATGTGTTAAAGGTAGCAACTAAAGATTTCCATCCATCCAATAAACTTGGAGAGGGTGGTTTTGGGGCAGTCTATAAGGTAAATTCATATTTCAACTTCATTACAAATTCATAATGTATTTCCATTGTTCAATGTCTAGTTCAACAAAATTAATTAAATGTTTACAATATTCATAATCTTTGATGTTAAAATAATAATTCAAACATTTTTGCAACTTGTAATTCATGCATTTTAGCATGAAATTGGTTGTGATTAATTTCAAAGGATTTGCCAATTAATAATTGATATTTTCCCTTCAATGATGAAAAATTGAAACATATTTCTATGTATTTTGTAGGGTATATTACCTGATGGGACAAATGTGGCAGTGAAACTATTAAACAAATCACATCAAGGGGTAAGTGAATTTTTGAATGAAATTGCGCTCATGACCGATGTTAGACACAAGAACCTAGTGAAGGTGAAAGGATTTTCTCTACGAGGCACACTACGACTTATTGTATTTGAATATGTGGAAAACGGCAACCTTGCTGAAGCTCTATGGGGTATGACATTTCAACTTAAGGTCATGGTATATTTCCATGTCATAGAAATTTTGATGATATCTTAATGGTTTCTATGTCATGCATGTGTGATACTCTAATACCTTATGATTAATTATTGTTAACATTTTGGTGTTTGCAGGCCAACAAATAAAAAATGTTTTATTCTTGGATTGGACAATGCGATTTAACATATGTGTGGGAATTGCTCGTGGCCTCTTTCACCTTCATGAATATTTGCAACCACACATCATACATCGAGACATCAAAGGAGCTAACATCCTCCTTGACAAAGATTTGAACCCAAAAATTGCAGACTTTGGATTGGCACGATTATTTCCAGAGGATATCAGCCACTTGTCAACTGCCCATATTGCTGGAACAATGTACATTTTTCTACTCTTTAATAGCAACATGTAATGTTACAATATTCCATGATTAAATGTACACGTCTAGGTCATATGGAAACAATTAAATGATTACTCTTGGGCACCATTCAAACTAAATATTCAACACACTTTGTAGACAAATTCAAATATATTTCTTACTTGTTCAATTTTCTTTTCTTGTAGGGGGTATTTGTCTCCTGAATACGCTACTCTTGGCCAACTCAGTGAAAAGGTGGATGTATTTAGCTATGGGGTTCTTCTCTTGGAGATTGTGAGTGGTCGCAAGAATATTGATTTGTCTTTGGAAACAAATAAAATTTACCTTCTTCAATGGGTAAGTGTATGTACATTGAATTTTTAAAAACATCAAGTGAATTTAATTAGAAAACTTAATATTGTGGGGCCAAGATGCCAATTCAATAGCCCAATTGGTTGCAATGGTTGTTTATTAAATTCAACATAAATATTTAATAGGCACTAATAAGTAAAACAATGATGAAAAACATGAAAGCCCATGTTATTTGGATGTCAAAATTTGAAAAGGATTGGGTAACCATGTTTCCACCAATTACATCATATTAAAAATTTTAAGTTGTTATCATTGAAATGAATCCAATAGCCAAAAAAGGGAATGAATCACCACTTGGTCATGTTTAATGCAAAATGAGCAAGTCTTAACTTCATTTTGATGGACAATTGAAAGTTAATTTTGAAATTGTTAATTTAATATGATTAGGTTTATAACTTCCATCCACATCTTAAATACATTTTTACAAACAAAAGCTTAGTAAATCTAAAGTTTTTTGTTTGGTGAATAGTAATTGTCAACATGCCCGTTGTCCATACAAATTTACTAAAAAGGTTCATTTATGTTTTGATAAAATTGATGTCACATTGATAATTACAATTGACTTGTTTATAATTTGAAAATAGAAGTAGATTTTATTTGAAATTATTAGACTTTTTATTCTTAAGCCCACAAAAAGTCCAAAGCAATTATTTATAAAAATCATTCCAATATAGAGCTAAAGATGTTTCATTTAGAAGTAGATTATGTATTTATTAATAGCAAAATTTTATCACATTTATGAATAGATAAGGGTAGGGATTGACTCCCTTATAATTAGCTAACAAAATAATACCTTGAAATACAAGGTATTCCATAAATCCAAGTAGAAACAAATTGACCCATAATTAAATTAATATGATAAAAGAGTTTTGTGAATCTAATTTCTTTCCTCAAAGTGGGGGTTGGGTTTTTTCAGGCATGTTCTCTACATGAACAAGATAGGTTGACGGATCTTATTGACCAACGACTAAACAACAATGTATCAGATGATGAGGCACAACGTGTGATTAATGTGGCATTATTATGTGTGCAAACATCAGCAACAAGACGTCCATCGATGTCACGTGTGTTAGCCATGTTACTAAATGAAGTGGATGTGGAGGTTGTTTCAAAAAAAGCTAATCCGATTCATGAAATGGATGTTTTACATCTTCTTGGGTCAAGCAATTCCCTTAGTCCAAGTGGGCTAATATGAGATAATATCACTTTATGTAAGCATGTTGTTCACAATAATCGTGGCAATGTTGAAATTGACAAAAACATTTACATTTCTAGTCAATTATTCTTTAAAACATGTCAATTAATTTGTAATGGAGTTGAAACTAATCGTGTCCTAGTCGATTGAACCACCTAAATCATGCACAAATTTAATGTGGGCCACATTTCATTGTTTGTTATTTGTTAAATTTGTTCATCAACATATCATTAAAAAAACCTCCATTTATTGAATTTATTGACATTTAATATTTGACTATTAAAACTCTCAAGATATTTATCAAATATTCAAATTGAAGGCATAACATGTTATAAGACTACATTGGTACATGCTAAAAAGTTTTAGAATTCTCCAAGAGACTTTTGTGATCATTCCAAGTAAAGTCACATAATCTTGTCATGAAAAATGCGAGATCTCTAAATTTGTGTCGAGGTGCATTGGAAATGTTAAATAGCAATCCATTGAACTCACAAAATCCACATCAAATTCCTAGCCTTTATTGTCATGTGAACATTGTCTTTTAAAGTTAACCATCCATTTAAATTGTGATGATTAAGTCAATGGAATACCATCCACAATAATGTTAAATAAACCATCTTCATGATATCAAGTCACATACATTACATGCCATGACACATGTCATGGGTGTTCAAAAGGAGATCCCCAAAATTGAACTAGAGTTGGGATTTATGCATCTTTGAAATAGTTTTTGCTCAAGGAGGTTGGCCCCATTCCAAGACATTTTAGCCACTATACTTACTCCACGTGGGATCCAATGTGCCCACTCTACCTAGGCTACACAACATATTTCAAAATAAACAAGAGACAATACCACATATCTTGCAACTATGTCTCTTAATTAATATACCTAAAATGTCAAGACATGGCTTGGATATGCAATATTAAATTAGGCATCAACACATTTTATGGGAAAAAATACCAAGTAGGGAACATCCCTAAATTAAGTTGTTTATTTAATTATTCAACTCATTGTGAGAAATGGAATTCCGATTTATAATAATTCAAAATCATGTTTTTTGTATGTGCACATCAAATGACATGATTTTAGCAAAAAAAAATGTCTTCGTATTTCCCTTGAAATTGACACAAGCTTATGTTTTGCAATTTCATATTCAGGTCTTGTTTTAGTATGAAAATTATAATAAATCATAACATTACTTATCATATTATAAAAAGGAAAGACACATTGTTTATGTATGTGAATTACAATCAAGTATATTCACACATGTTCATAAACAATCCAATTTTTTGGGCATAAGGCTCAAAGCACACTAGGGGTGTGTTACCCAGTGAATGGAGCAAACTCAACAAGGCAGTGATTAATTAGTAAAGGGCAGGGATGCAGCATTGTATTTGATGAGCTGGATAGGATTAAAATTGTTAGTCATTCGATTTTGAATTACTTTTGGGCAGAAGAGAACTTATGATGTAGTTTGTAAATTTGTTGGAGTTAGAAGGCAGTTTAATTTTTTACACAAAACTAAATTTAGAAAGCTATTGGAGCTAAAAATAGAGACACAATATGAGTTTAGAGTTATGTTGATATTCGAAACCACAAATTTTTCATGTTTTCAATCATGATTTCTACCTTTAACACCACAAATTTTTTATATGTGAAAGGGTTTAGGGTTGAAGGGTTTAGGGTTTTTATAGGTGAAAAGGTTTAGGGTTTAGGTTGATGTGAAAAGGGTTATACTAAATGTCCTCCCCGGGTAAACGAGTAACCACATTTTTTCATTGTTTCATTCTTTGTACAAGTTCAACTTTTCAATTTCTCATCCATGTCATAATTTTAAATTTCAATTTTCATCCATTGTGCAATTTTTCTCCCCAACTTTCCATTCATTTTGTAACTTTTAAATTTTTTTCATCCATGGTGCAAATTTAATTACCAACTTTTCATCCTTTATGCAATTTTCATTCATTATGCAGCCTGCCTGCATATTTTTAATCTATGTATGTACAACCAAGACAAAAATAAACTAATTATTTCACATAAAATGACTATTGGTGAAATTTTCAAACTTTAAATGATATCAACATCCTCTAAGAAGAGATTTGTGAACAACAAATGCTTCCCAACCATTCCCCAACCATTGTGTTGCTTGGCTATTGTCCTTCCTTGTGGAACACACCCAGTGATAAAAGGTTAATCATGTTCTTTTTTTTTTGGCCTTTGCTTTCCTTGAGACAACACAACCATTGGCTTATGGGATGGGTTATTCAATTCCTTTTTCTATTTCCCAAATGAAAGTCTACCCCAACCTTTGCCATTTCTCAAGTAATGAGACCATTTCATGAAACGCTTGTCATGCAACACCTGTGGCTTGGGGGAAAGCCTATTTCCTAGGGAATGGTTATTCAATTTCCTTCTTATTCTGTGGATGAAAGTCTACCTAGCCTTTTCCATTCCCCAAGTTAACATAACCATTTCCCAAAGAAATCTCTAGAAAGCCATTCGCAAAGGCAACAAAACCATTTCTCGATTTACTGATCAATAACAAAACCATATCCGAGAGAATGGATGTTCATTTCTTTCTGCACTGGATGAAAGTCTACCTTCATTTTTACCAATCCCTCAGTTCACACCACTGTTTCCCAAAACAACTACCTGACCCTAAGATCAATTTTGTCATTAAATAATCCTCAAAATAGTGAAATGAACTTTTGTGAAAAATACGAAGTTAACTTGTTGAAAATCATCATAATTATCATAGGTTACACTCTGGATAATTTCACTACTCATATCATAATATTATAGTGGATGATGAAAAATACATATATCATTTCAAATTTTTTAAACGAATTTTTTTTGGAAAGAAAATGATTATTCGTTTTGTCAATGTGAAAACTGACCCTAGGCTACGTTATCATACAACACATTTGCCCCAAAAAAAATGGAAGACAACCAGTTTCCAGGGCTGCCAATAAGACAACCATTTCCTTATGAATGTTCATTTTCCTTCTTTTTTGGATGAAAGCCATTTGAGATGAAGGTGGAGATGGCAAAGTGATTTGACACAAGACCCCACTTAAAACAGAAGTGGTCAACTCTCAACACCATAGACGATAGGACTTAAGCATTGAGCAACATTATTGTCCAAGCCATATTTAAAACAATTGTCATAATTACAGGACAATCCAAAAACAATCAAGATGAATTTAATGTCATGTACCCTAGAAGGCATCTGGACTTTTGCATTAAGAAGTGAGATACATTTAATTTGTTGCTCCTCTGCACACTTTTAGCAAAGGGGTAATGGCCCTGGCCAAAAATTGTCACAATCAATTTTATAAAAATCAAATTCTCATGCAGCCAATTAAAATGACAACTCAACATGCACCTAGGAGGGCCTATCTTTTCTCCTTTGGGGGACAAAAGCTCGTTGTCCAAGGGAATTTGATATTTTCTGGATTTTGTGTTCCAACAAAGTTCCTAGTGATATTCCCCACATGTGCTCCACAAGTTCTCAATGTGTAAATCCCAACATGTTCCCAATAGCACAACACAATAAACAATATTGGTCTAGGTTGTGAGCAATGGTGGCCAGTTCCTAAGGTTTTATGAGAAGCCTTCGGTTTTGGTTCCAGTTTTTAACTCTAAGTTGGGTTCTAATTCCAATTCCAAAACCTAGAAAGAAAATTGCAATGGTTCCAGTTTCGGTTCCATAACCGCTGGTTCTAGTTAACCTGCGGTTTTGGGTCCTATATCCAAAACATCAAGACCAACAATTTGGAAACCTCAAACTTTTATTTCATGAAGAAAAAACATTATTACAGATGTCTGAAGATTTTCAAACAAATATAAATGAGGCTCTTTCTAAACTCTAAACTACACTAAATGTTCCAAATTTCAAGATCCAAAACCAAACAAATGATGGTGACCCAAAAAATATATTATTCCAAAAAACAAAAAACTTCAAACCCATACAAACTAGCCTATTTGTAAACTCTATCTACTATAAATATTTCCAGGATCAGAAACTCTTTTTTCATTGTCATTTGGTTTCATGTGTAGGCTTTCATTTAATAATAGCACCAAATTGAACAGTGGTTTTGCTTGAATTCAGCCCCCCTCCCCCCCCTCCTCAAACAGCCCTAAATTTGCCCAAGTTTCCTTCATTTGAAACTTGAATTCTACAATCAAAACCCCTCAGATAACACCAAATTTTCCCTAATATTTCCTTCTTGACCCAAAACCTTAATTCTAACCACCAATACCCTTCAAATAGCCCTCAAATTTGTCCTAATCTTTCCTTCACCGAAGACCCTAAAATTTTGCTTGTGCAACCCAATACACCCAAGCCAAATCAAGGATACAAGCTTACCTTAATTCAATAAGGTGTAAGAAAAGTAGAAACCTTAAACATGGTGCCTAGCAAATTTCTAGGGTTCCATCATTTCCAAGGGTTAGGGAACTTTAAAATCAACCTCATTCCATGGCTACTCCATTGCTCCAAGAATTGGGGACGGAAAAAAACAAAAAAACAAAAATGACAACATGAATTCAACTTAACCTATAAAACTATTTGGCCAAAACAAAAAACTAACAAGTGCATAACAAATTTAAAAAATTACGTAAAATCGAGTGTCAATTTCCTTAATTTCCAAAAGCCCAACCTTATCAATGAGGTCCTCATTTTCTTCCATCAAGGCTTCTTCCATATTCATGAATTGCCCCCATGGATGTCAAGCTTTCAACATGAACTTCATCCGACCAATCCTTATAGATGTTTATAAACATTTAAAAATTTTCAATGCCCAATTAAAAACATCTAAGGTTTGTGAAAATACTTTCAACGTTGAAAAAACTCTTTGTTTCAATATGAGAATGAACAATCCCAAATATTTGTTGGGCTATAAACCCAACATAAGGCTATTGTACCTCGAGCAATTTCCACCATGCTAATGAATTCTTGCATTCTTCCTCTATCACTTTTTTGACCCATAAATGATTTAGTTGTTCCTTGACAATCGATGAGGCCATCTCCTCTCTAATTTCCATGAAATCATATAGGGTTGTACTTTCAGTGTTATGGGATGTTGAACAACTAGGAATTGTAGCACTTACATAATTTAAATTCAAGAAATAGTACGCACAAACAAGGAAGGGAAATAATACTTGATGATCGTACTCATCTACAATCTATAATGTTATTTCCTTGCGAATATATTGAATAACAAATCCAAGCCCCTTGTAGTGAGGGTCTAACATCATATCCAACATGTTATGAACGTTTGTTAGTTAAACAAAAACCATACATGAAAGGAAAGGGTTTAAAAGATACACCACTTGTCCTTGCATGGTATCAATGAGTCCATGGATCCATGGTATCAATGAGTCCTCACTGATACCATGGATCCATGGACTCAAGAGGCCATGATAAGAGAAGGTGTGTTTTTCTATCATTGAGGTGTGTTGCGTTAGCCAGACCCTACAATTATTATGCAAAATGAACCCAAGTATTTGATTGCCACAAGTTGCTTTAACTTGGGTATGTCTTGGTGACTCTTGGTACAAACCTAACATTCACATTAATTACAAAGGTTGTGTGTTCATAACAATGGAACAATTGGTAATTATTAAGTGTGAATTTTGATGCAAAATGAGTTTATTCCTTTGACACCACTAGAAACCCTCAACAAGGTGGTGAACTTGTTTGTTGAAATTTTTAGAGCAATCAAGAGGAAATCGTTAAAATTTAAATGATTTTCATTTATGAAATACAACTAATTTAACAAAGTTTGATAAGAATTCTAAAATATCCCATTTCAACCAAATAGTACAGGGATGGGTGATCGTGCAAAAAGTTTAATACACTTGAACCAACAACAATTTGGTTCCCTAGTTGGGGTAGGAGATGGATCAATAGATTCTTGTTACTCCTTGTTACAACAAAGAACACATTTACAATGAAACACTACAAAAGGTAATGATTGATAATCTTTATCAACGTTCCTGTTGTCAATCCTATCTGAACAGGACTTGACAAAATCTGGAGAAGACTATGCAAACAAATCTGCCCATGTTGCGCTTGCTGAGCGTATGCGCAAGGTGACCTTTTGTCCCGAATGTGTTGAAATTTGGGTTGTTTGATGCCATGACCACTTGACCAAAGACACGGCTGGAGTGTGCAAGAGAAGTTCAAATTTACAATTACAATGGACAAGGTTTCTGCATGGAGAGAATCACAGTAGTGACACTGAATCATGATGTGGATGAGTGTTCTTTGTTTGTTGCATCTTCAACCTGGAGTTCTACCCATGCTCATAATTGGGTTGAAAACTGTTTGTTGGGTCAGCGTGATGCTGCAACTGCTCCTAGTGTGGGTGACCGTGTGCCTTATGTCATCATCAAAGCAGCAAAAGGGGCCAAGGTATGTGCAACTTTCGAAAGGTTGAATTCTGCTGAAACTTGAAGGCTGCATGGTCCGTCTCATTTTAGTGGAAACTGTGTACCCAAGCATCCCATGGCTAGCTCAGCTGATAACCTTACATGATGAAAGGTCTTAGCAAGCAGGACAGTGATGATCCACTTTGTTAGATGGGGATTTGAGGTTACAACTACTGAAGAAACCACTGACTGTCGTCTGCTGCTACAGTGAGGAGAATCAAACATTGTGCATTCATTGTAAGGGACGTGAAGCTGAGTTGTATCAGAAGACTGTGTCTAATGGTATTGCTACTGTTTTTTGGAATCCTGTTCAGCTCTGTTTAGACATCCCACTATCTCTGCCAAAACTGTTTATGATCCACACCACCCCAAGGCTTGGTGGAGTGAGATATTATGTGACAGGGTGCTTGCAGCTTCTGGATTTTGGTGCCCTGATAAGTTCATATCTGGGCTTTTCAGAATTCCTCGTGAAGTTCATTCTTCAGTGTTCACAAATACTTTGATGGCACAACACTTACAGTGGTTGCCATTTTGCATGCCAGTGGGGGATCTAGAGCAACTTTTTGGGAGGCTGTGGACACAATGCCAACGCTGCCAAGGATCACCGCATCAGGATGTTCTTTGCACAAGGTAATTATTCTCTTCATTTCTATCCTGGAATTTCCTTTTAGTAGTTGTGATGTGTATAGTAAATGGAGCCTTTTCGGTAGTGTTGAAAAAGAGAAACCAGAACTTGAGAACATCCATTGAGTCCAATAGGAGCTCCAATGAGGTTTTATGTGACAGTTTGGACACAAGTTTAAGATAGGTGAAAGTTTTGATCAAAGGGTTGGCACTTAGCACATCGCCGTTGCCTGCCTGGGGGGTGCTGATCCAGTGCATTCTGTTATCCATCTTCATTCTTGTGTGAGTTGTAAACATAATTAGCACGCAGAGGAATCGCAAAAGTTCATCCTGTTTGTTGGGCTGCGGCAGCCGAGATCGTCCCATCTTCTACCGTCGGAAGAAAGCACAGAAAGACTTAGCTGAAGCTGAGGTGCAACTGGAGAGATGGGATTTTTGACCACAAATTTTCAATCGAAAGGAAGTCACTAAGCAACTTTTGTGTATGTGATGTGTAGATTTGATAGTAAATTCTTAGCTGCTAGTCTTAGTAGGTTCAGCTGTAGGCAACAAGCAGAAGCAGATAAATTACTTCTTACCTGTGATCCAAGGTGTCAGGCAATGATTTTCTGCCTTGTGCATGTTGAGACTTAAAGTAGTTATTGTTTCTCTAGCTCCCAATATGATCCAACCTCCATAAATCAATTCATTATTTCCTTCTACTGGATCATCAATGTGTGAACAATCCAGCTTGATCTTGGAGTATTCTAATGACCCAATTTTCAGTTGTATAATCCAATTTTTCAGGAAGTTTGTGAACTCGACTGCCTTTTTCCATAGCTCACGGTTTCAATATTTCCAGGAAGATCAGTTCCTCAAAAGAATTCTTCGAAGTGAACCCAGATTCATTGGTTGCTGCCAAGAGGAGATCATAGTTCTGGTGCACAAGGTGGAGTGAATTGTGGGGGGTTTCGGAAGTTTTCTGTCTGCCTTGGATTGTGGCTGGCTGTCCAAAGCTCTGGACTAGCAATTGACTCCTATGATACCTGGGGTTGCTTTGGACAGGAGTAGAAGAGGTATGAATCAATTGCTTGGCAGACCTTTTAAACTACACAAAAGAATGAAATTAGTGAGAGAATTTAAACTGCCCAATTTCATTGCTCTCACTGCTATCTGAGATGCACTTTTTTGCATATTAAGGATGCAATCAGTGATGGAAGACTCAACAATAGTTCTTTACTATTACCTAGCCTTCACTTGATTAGATAGAGTTGGTTTGTAGGTTGGTTCGAAGTTCTCACATAGAGAGAGAGATATATAGACATCTTTTTCTATTGCTGTATAGATTTACATATTTCGGTGTGGTGTGAAGTTCATTCAATTGACTTGTTGGATGAATTCTTATTACAAGTTCAATCAATCTGAGGTAATGAATTTTGTTAAATGGGTGCCATCCATATGAATGACTATCATCTAAATTGATGAATTTGTAGATGAATTTGACTGAATTGGTCAAACTTTGACCACTTTGATGGGATTCATGTCAAGCATGGAATTAAATGAAATTTGACAAAATGGATGGAAAAGTCATTTGGATATTGAAATCAAAGGATAACATTATTTGAGTTTGCAGGTTCTGTGGGACAGACAGAAGAGGATGGGTGCATGTTTCCCATAACCTACAGCTCTGTTACAATCAATTTTTTCTGCACAAGCTTTGGAACATTGTTCTTGAATTTTTCTGCTGGTAGTTAGACATGACTTTTAAAATGTTTGAACTGAACTGAACTTAAGAGTCAGAGGTGTTGCAGACTCAAGCATCTGTGAGCAGCATCTTTATCAATGAAAAATGTGAGATTTGCTCTTCAACTTGTAAAACCTACAGATGCTCAAACGAATTTGTGGCTGAGTATGTAACATCACTGAACCAAATGAAGTGCTGTAACCTTGATGCTGATGTCTAAGGCTTATTTGTTTCCTCCATAGACAGTTCTTTTCGCAGCTTCAGAAACAACGAAGAGAAATTTGTGGTAGACATGCATGGTGGTGGACTTGCAATGGCCAATGTTGGAAATCTCATTAATTACTAATTCCCTGATCAATTTCCACATGTCATGCTTTTCCTTCCTCACCGTGCAATTTGGACAAGGCAAAACCAGAAACCTGTGGTGATGTTTTTGGTTTGAAGTAATACATATGTTGCAGCTGCAGAAACTCACTGGAAGGGGTATTATTTACACTGATTCATCAATAGGATGCAAAGAACAACAATAATGAATAGTACATCTACCAAGTGCAGCAGCAACAACTGTTGTGATGAGTTGAATATTTGCACCAAAGTAGCTCAAAGTGTTGGCCATCTAATAGAAGAGCTCCAATCTGTGGGACATTGATTTGCCAAAACATCTGGCCAAGTGATCGATCATAGCTCCTTGCTAAAGTATCCGGCATTCTGAAATAATTCTACTTTCCTGCCTGACCTCAAGCCAGATTTGTGTTATTTCTCTTCGTATGACCTCCGGTCCACCTACTTGACAAAATTGAAACAGAAAAATGGCAGCAATTTTTTTTCTCTCATCAGCTGGTCGCAGAAGTTGCTAGCCAGCGACATTATTGGCCGCATGCCTACAAAGTCAAGGGAAACCGCCGGCCCACACGGCCTGGAATTCACATATGTGGAACACTTGGACTGTGAGCATTAGTTGAATGACCAGCGATCTTTTAGGAGGAGGAGACTTTGTGGGATTCCAGAGATTCTGTACGCAGTGATCATGAGATCACGTCGCTCTTTTTTGTCATGATTCTCGGCAAACACGATTTAAGCATTTACGGAAAAGCCGACTGAGAATAAAATTTGCTGGGTTTCGCGCTCTGTAGTACAAAAGATCAGAGCAGGTATTTCCGACTAAGGTTCCTCCTGGGTCCCTACAGTCAATGCCGACTCTAGAATCCCCTGGTTCTGGGAATTTGGGTCTTGTCTTAAAGTACGTCCTCCATCGATGTTGCCTTTTTGGCCACTGAGTCCAGACCAGGTTTTATTTTTTTAAAAGGATTTTGTGATGTAGCCAAAGTGCTGATCATCCAGAAAATAATTTAGCCAAATTTGGCTACATACTAGATATGAAAGTAAAGAATAACAGAATACTTCTATATTCTTGGCTACCTAGTGGAACTTATCCTAAAAATCTAGTGATTTGAAAAGAATAAAAATCTTCAAAATCTGGTGAATTTGGGTCTTTTTTTTTTCCCATGGAAAATCCTTTGCATAGGTTGAAATCATATTTTTCAGGTCAAGAATTCACCAGAGTCAGCCTGAGAATCCATTGAATTATTCACAGCTGTAGAAGACCTTTAATTTGCCAAAACTTTGAAGTTGGAAGCCCATAGACTTTCATAACCCTGAAAGAATTAAAGAATTAAATAATTTATTAAATAAAGGAAAAACACCCGGCAAGGGATCCAGACAAGAAAAAAGAAGATCACACCCGAAAGTGCAGGATGCACAATGGGGAGCCCTAAGAGGAGAAAACATGAAACCTAGAAAACATGAAAACTTGAAACACTTGTTAAAACATTGTAATGGATATTTTGTAATTGAAGGATACAACCTGAAATTTTTCTTCCAAAAGTTGCTGTCGTGCAATGAATTTTATGCAAAAAAACTGCAACAAACCAACATCTCTTTTGAGCTGTTTAGCTCCATGGACAGTAGCACCAGTAGGTGTTTTACCTCCATGCCAAATTGATGCTGCAAATTGCAATGATGAGAAGCACGAAAGTAAGAAATTTGTTTGCAGCTGCTATAAATGAGTTATCAGCCCAGAAAAGGATCGACGATTTATTTAGGCCTCTGGCAGCTTTCCTCTTGCGGTTCATACCCGTCGCCTATAATACAAGGCATGCGCATATGCACAGGAAAACGTCCACTCGGCCAGGCAAGGGCTGGCAATTTTCAATTTTGTCATGGTTGCAATCATCCCAAGATGATTTAGCCAGATTTGGCATTTAAAAAAGTTGAAAGGAAAAAAACTCAATGTATTTTTCGAAATTTCATTTATTAATGTGATTATTAATTTTTAAATAATATATAATTATGTTTTGATTCTATTTCACAAATTTGTAAAATTTGTAAAATGTAAAATCAGCATATAATCAGAAATTGCATTATGTAATAATACATATAATCTATAACATATAATAATACACTAGTTTGAACCTTGTGCCTTATGCACAGGTGTGTGTGTATTTGATGGTACATATTACAAAATTACAACTACAAATTACATTTTCAAAACCTCTCTATATATCACATTGCTAGGTTCTTTTTGGGGGATTTTATTTCCATTGTTTTAACCTGAAATTTATTTTTTCCACACATTCTAACATTTCTTGTGAAAAGGAATGGCCCTAATCGCCAAATTTAGAAAAAAGTTAAAAGGTAGTTTATTTTTTACACAAAGTTAAATTTAAAAAGCTATTGGAGTTAAAAATAGAGACACAATATGAGTTTAGAGTTATGTTGGTATTCGAAACCACAAATTTTTCATGTTTTCAATCATGATTTCTACCTTTAACACCACAAATTTTTTTTATGTGAAATGGTTTAGGGTTTACGGTTTATGTGAAAGGGTTTATACTAAGTGTCTTCCCCGGGAAAATGAGTCACCACATTTTTTCATTGTTTCATTCTTTGCACAAGTTCAACTTTTCAATTTTTCATCCATGTCATAATTTTAATTTTCAATTTTCATCCATTGTGCAATTTTTCTCCCCAACTTTCCATTCATTTTGTAACTTTTTAATTTTTTTCATCCACGGTGCAAATTTTCTTACCACCTTTTCATCCTTTATGCAATTTTCATTCATTATGCAGCCTTCCTCCATATTTTTAATCTATTGTATGTACAACCAAGACAAAAAAAAACTAATTATTTCACATAAATTGACTATTGGTGAAAATTTCAAACTTTTAAATGATATCAACATCCTCTAAGAAAAGATTTGTGAACAACAAATGCACCCCAATCATTCCCCAACCATTGTGTTGCTTGGCTATTGTCATTCCTTGTGGAACACACCCAGTGATAAAATGGTTAATCATGTTCCTTTTTTTGGCCTTTGCCTTTCCTTGAGACAACACAATCATTCGCTATGGGATGGGTTATTCAATTCCCTTTTTCTTTTTCCCAAATGAAAGTCTACCCCAACCTTTGCCATTTCTCCAGTAATGAGACCATTTCATGAAACACTTGTCATGCAGCACATTTGCCTATTTCCTAGGGAATGGTTATTCATTTTCCTTCTTATTCCGTGGATGAAAGTCTACCTAGCCTTTTCCATTCCCCAAGTTAATATAACCATTTCCCAAAGAAATCTCTAGGCATCCGATCTATCCCAAGGAAAGCCATTCACAAAGGCAACACAACCATTTTTCAATCTACTGATCAATAACAAAACTATTTCCTAGGGATAGGGAATGGATGTTCATTTCTTTTTGCACCTGATGAAAGTCTACCTTCACTTTTGCCAATCCCCCCCCCCCTTCACACCACCTTATTCTTAAAATAACTACCTTACCCTAAGGTCAATTTTGTCATTAAATAATCCTCAAAACAGTGAAATGAAATTTTGTGAAAATATGAAGTTGACATGTTGAAAATCATCATAATTATCATAGGCTACACTCTCAATAATTTCACTACTCATATCACCATATTATAGTAGATGATGAAAAAAAAAAAAAAATCAAATTTTAAAATCGAATTTTTCTGGAAAGAAAATGATTATTTGTTTTGTCAATGTGGAAACCAACCCTAGGCTCCGTTATCAACATTTGCCCCGACAAAAATGCAAGACAACCATTTCCTTATGAATGTTCATTTTCCTTCTTTTTTGGATGAAAGCCATTTGAGATGAAGGTGGAGATGGTAAAGTGATTTGAACACAAGACCCCACTTAAAACAGAAGTGGTCAAGCACGATAGGACTTAAGCATTGAGCAACCTTATTGTCCAAGCCACATTTAAAACAATTGTCATAATTAGAGGACAATCCAAAAAAATTCAAGATTAATTTAGTGTCATGCACCCTAGAAGGCATCTGGACGTTTGCATTAAGAAGTGAGATGCATTTAATTTGTTGCTCCTATTTAGTTCTTGCTGCAAAGCCATGTAACTAGGTATGCACACTTTTAGGAAGGGGTAATGGCCCTGGCCAAAAATTGTCACAATCAATTTTATAGAAATCGAATTCTCATGCAGCCAATTAAAATGACACCTCAACATGCACCGAGGAGGGCCTATCTTTTCTCCTTTGGCGGACAAAAGCTCATTGCTCAAGGGAATTTTTGAGTTTTTGGATCTTGTGTTCCCATCATGTTCCATGTGTGTTCCCACAAAGTTCCTAGTGATATTCCCACAAGTTCTCAATTGTGTAAATCCCAACATGTTCCCAATAGCACCACGCATTAAATGATATGTTTTGCCCAAAATTGAACTTTCATAACCTAGAAGGTGGGGGCCACAGGGAAGCACCTCAACATTTTTATTTTGGGGATTGTCCAATGTTTCAAAAAGAAATTGTAATGGGCCAACCAAAGTGGCTCATTGCAAAAACAAAAATTCAAAAAAAAACTTTGTACGGACCCTCCCCAAACCAACTAATTAATAGAATCAAGAACAATGTCCCCACAATTCATGCCCCTCTCACTGACCTAGGCCAAAATAGGTGATGACCACAACTGGGAATACTTAGAAATTTTGCTCAACCAATGAAATTACATGATGCATCCAATGGACCTCTTTTGGGGAGGGTGGGGACAGGGGTGTTAAACCGCTGTTGTTTTCAATGTGTTCCGATCAAGTTCTCATTGTGTTCCCATCAAGAACCCAATGGGTTCACAACATGTTCCCAATAGCACCTTCTTTTGTCCCATATGCTTTGCCCATTGTTGTCCTCTTGGAACCTATATGGTTGGCCAAATATTGATACTTTGATTTTTTGTACATTTGGAGTGAATACTTTTAAATTGGAAAGTATCCGAAGTCTTAGAACTAGTTTCTGATGGACCAATCAAAGAGATTTATTGAGAAAAAAATTCTTAATTTGGAGGGCAGCCCAACAAAGTCCACTGACAATGATTCATCAGAATTGATTTTGGTAGGACTTTACATTTGATAAGTTGTAAGTTGTCACTGGGACAGTTTCAAAGTGCATCCTGTTTGGAAATAAAGAGGCATGGAAAGGTGTCTGTTATGGAAATTTTTTGTTTAGAAATACAAAAAAAATCGAACACCAAATTTATGAGGAGATTTTCAGTGCCTTCTCACCAATTTGCATCTCATTTTTCTTCAATTGGATCTTAATCCAATTATTGAATTGGAATTGAATTTAGTTGAATTTAAATTTCATTCAACATATTTGAATTAAACTTAAAATTTAAAATTCAATTTATTTCAGGAATTTGATTTTATTACAATTCAAGTAAATCTGAATTGAATTGACTTGAATTTCAACTCAAATTGCATGAACCGTCATTCAATATTTTGATCAAATGGAACTTAATTTTAACAAGATCAGGTCATTTTTTTCATCAAATAGTGTAGAGCCGAAGTGAGTATGGATTACACTAACATAAATGATTATGTGTACCAGTAACAATCTAAGTGGTTTTAGTTCACAATTGACAAATGAAAGTGGGAAATCCACAGTTTGCTTGTTGCCTCGCTTGCTGTGCAGGAATCAGGGTTGACTTTTATGCCACTGCTTGCCCCATTATTCAACTCTCTCAAATTCAGGGAGATTGTCCCCAAGGCATTTATTTCTATGTGCTCAACATTATTAAGCCACCGAATTCCACACCATGGCAGACAGACACGGAACCAGTGTGTTTTGCTTTTTCCATTCCCTGATGGAGCCCAGAGTGCCAAGCATCCATCCCTAGGCAGATTTCGACTTAACACCACAAAAGTAGATTTTTTTCAAACTCCACTATACACTTGTGACATAAAAGAACCTATGCTCTAAGTATGGCGAGTTCCAATACTTTTTTTTCTCCTCCAAATGTGGCAAAATCTCGCTTGTTTTCAAAAAAAAATTCTTGGACAGTTTGCAGCCCTTTTCTTTCATCAAGCGGCGAAAATTCGCCATTAAAAAAAAAGCTGTGTGAAACAGGAGGATCTTTGTATTTTTGGGTTGTTAAACAAACCATTTCATGTTTGCATAGGGGAAATTCAAAATTTCTTGATGGCCCCACACGGAATCCCAAGAAAATTTATTAATTACAATCTGTCCCTGTCTTTCTTTCTTTCTTTTTATTTAACGTCAATACCCGGACCAGTAGATGACCTGTCGACTCATCGGTGAATATTCATTGGGCTGTTCTCTATATTTTCTGTGTTACCGATTTTGTGATAATTTGGGGTCCATAATTTGTCCTTTGCATAACCGGTGGTGCTGCACACTTGTTACCAAGCTCCCAGTTTCCAATACGCTACTGCCAACAACATAAAACGGAAAGCACATAATGCTCCTGCCTCGAGGTCAGGTCAGTAGTAGAGTCTCCATAAATGCCCTGCTCAGCCTTTTTTGTTCTATAGTGTTTGGATCGTCTTACCGATTATTGTCAATCAATTCTTTGTCACACTTCTTAAGGCAGGCCTTGGGTGAACCAGCCCCACTCTGGAACCATGGTAAAAATCTGAAAATTCCTTTAAATCGTTTCTAAATATTAGAAATGTCCCATGCTTACACTAAATCAGGGTCTCTGAGTTCAAATCTAACATTTTGTGGGCTTAATTAATATGATCCCTAAGAGGCCTTAATGAAAAGGTGAAGGTAGCCATGTGGGTGCCGTTCCTACTAGTGGTCATATTAACCCCTAAACATGAGACAAGCCCAATATGGGCTGCTCTTCGGTGTAAATTCTCTCTGTCCTGAAGTTTCAGCGTTAACCATAGAATATGTTTGATTTGAACTCAGAGACCATGATTTCAGTGATTTTCTCTTGACGAATTTTAGCCATTTTGCAAAAAATAACCATTCTTCAAAATCCACATGCCCATTGAGTACTTCCACATACCCAACATCCAAATGCAAATCCACACACCATCGTTGCTTGCACTATCAACCCCACCCAAATTCCTTTTAGGCACAACGCTCTCCAGTATCGATTGGCCACATTTCATAATACAAAATAGGGGCCTCACAATCAAAGTTTCACATTTAGTGAGTTAAATATAGCTAGTACTAGGCTTTACCAATAGGTGAAGATATGAGTGTAGCTGTTGGTTCACCATCAACATTGCACTTAGGGTTTCCATTGGGCCATTGCATTGTCATCACAAAATTTTCTCCACAAGCTTTTTCCAATACCATAGTACTTTATCTTCTTCAGCACTCAAATGTCAAATAGTTATTTTATTATTCAAAGTTGACTTGGCATTAAAGATGGTAGATCTTTGAATTTTTGGCTTAATATTATGCCAGAATAAAAAATATTCAACAATGTTGACTAATCATATATTGACTTAACATCCATGAAAAGATCTCATTCAAAGAGTCATGTTGCACAATTCCTCTCTTTAAGACAATTCTTGGTTGCAAGTAGTAGTTACTCCATTCATTACAAGAAATCATGATCTTTTTATCAGAAAAATCAATAAAAAAACTCCCCATGTGAGGGTTTGGTATCTTCAATTTTGGTCAAGTTGAAAGAGGCAAAAATATTATTTGATCTTAAATTTTTTTACATAATTTTATCATATGTTATTTTATGTTATTTAAAGCTATTTTATGCTAATTTGTTTTAGATTATTCTAAATTATTATATTATAGGTTATATAAGCTATTACTAATTACTTAAAAATATTTCAAACTAGGTCATTATAAATTATTATAAATTATCTTACATTATGTTATTCTTGGCTATTATATCTTCAGTTACTTTTGATTATTCTAAACCATTTTAACTTTGATTATTCTTGGTTATTTTATCTTATGCTAATTTAGGTTATTTAACCCTAGGTTATCATTGGTTATTCTATGATTTAAAAAATAAAATTAATCCATATAGATGAACATTCTAAAAATTTAAAATTGGAGCAATGAAATGTGAAAAATGTTTTATATTGCATAATCTGAGCTATGGATGACATGTCATAGGAGGAGAAAAGAATAATTGGAATTAAAAAGTAAAGGAGACAATATCTAATCTAAATTCAAGATTATAACATTATTGTTGTATGGGAATTTCAAGATATTTTATAGAAGAGCTATAATGATAAAAAAATGATGGCCCAAGTGACATATTGTAGGTACAACATTAATCAATTCTCGAAAGGGCATGTTAAAAAAATTATAAACTTCCATTGTTGAAATTTCAACGAATTGAACTCAAGACTTTCCCACATATAGCAAACAATCCAAATCACTCAAATATCTCAATAACATCACTATTACCCTAGTACGTCAATGGATTGAACACTAATAAAATTATTTTTTTAATTGTCACAATTTAAAATGAATCCTTGCATGAATTGTTCAAAATTTGAAATTTGATAATGGCAAGTAGGTTCAAGTAGTGATTTTATTCAATTTTTTGATGTTGCCTCATTGCTAGCATTCCAAGAGGGATTTATCATTAAATGACAACATGATTTTATAACATGTCTAAATAGGAAAAAAAAACTAGTTAAAGAGAATGCTACTAGACCAAAATCAAAATCCAGATGTGGTGAATATTTTCAAAAAGAAAACTGAAATTTGGCAATCTTTTTTAGCAAAAACAGGAATTTTGCAACATAATATATATTTTTTATTCTTCATTTTGGCAAAATGTTGAACAAAAAAAAAAATTGGTTCCAAGTTTCATTCACCTTCAAATTAGGCCTCTTCTGTGATACAAATTAAAGAAATGAAACATGGAAATAGTTCTATTCCAATGGCAAAGTGGATGTTATTAACGAACATGAATATGTGAAGGCACATGCAAACAAGTGTCATGAATGAAAAAATGTAACAAATTAATGGTGTGCATCAAAATGAATGAAAAAATATTCTTTCTTTCATTCATGTTCAAAGATTATTTTGAATGTAATCCTAAAACATTGAAATATAATATTTAATGTGCTAAAGTGAAATTTGAAAACTTAATTAATTATATGGCACTGAGTTGCCAAATTTGTTATTGCACAATAAACCACCTTTATAATAAGGCCTTTGGTGACCACTTATTTTGTGACACTAATGAATTGTGATTTAAATATGTATAGGACATTCCATATAAACCCTTACAAGATTGTGATTGTAGGAAAAAAACTTTTTACAAAACAACCCTTCGATGCTAGAATAAAGGTGCCAATTGATTAAATTTCTTACATGGGTTATTCTGAATTCTACTATGTTAGAAGGTGGTTATGATTTTAATTTTTTTTTATGTGGTAATTTACATTGAATTTGAGCTCCTTAACTATTAGCTTGTGTATCTTGTCAATTAGATTCTTTTAATTAAAATTTTCTACTTTCTTGGCAAGTTTGCATATCTTTTGCTTGTCTACACAAGAAAGTTGTTTTTTTTCTACTCTTCAATTAAATTCATTGTTGTTAGTTTGCACAACCTGAACACAGAACAACACTAACATTGCCAAACTACAATTTACAAAACCCTAATATTTATCCTAAATGTTCTCTCATTATAGTCACATTTACAAAAAAATAAAAATCTTTACAAATATTTTGTGACATTAACGAGTGTGATAGTGATTCTAAAGAATAGTGTTTCTTGCTAAAATGGATGCTTACCAAAAATTGTGACACAAACAAGAATGTGATTGAAATGGGGTGATTATAAAAGGGGTTTACCATACTATGATATGTAAAAAATAATGATTGTCATTCACCTCTAGTGTTTGGTGGGTAAGTCTGATGGGCATAATAAAAGATAAATATATATCTTACCTTACTCCATCTTTACCCTACTAGTTCGTATATAATTTGAGGTTTACATTTACTTATGAGAGGGTAATTGTTTTGAAACATGTAAAAAAGGGTATGATATGCCAGATTCATTGTGTGGTATATATGCACTTCTGTATTGTGGAATGCATGCACAATTTTCATGGGTTTGCTCAAATTAATGTTTGAATATATATTTTTGTGATATTTTACTCATGTTCATTGCATTAATTATCTTGAAAAAACTTTTTACCATATGCTCTTGGAACCATTTTAAATTTAACTACTGTTTGTCATATAAGAATGCTTTTATTGTGTTTTTAAAGCTTTTGAATTCTATTTTTGTTTATTTGTTTAATAACATGTTTGAAACTTCATATGTTCATGTTTGCAATGCTAATTACACAAGTAAATCATCTTTCTTCACTTCCAAACGTGCCATATACTTATGTACATATTTTTATTTACCTCACATTTCCTCACTTATGCATACATGGTATGTGTAGAGTAAATGATGAAATATTTATCCCAAGGTAAATATTTGTCATCGATTTTTCATTACTCAGCTTGATAATTTTGCATAACTTATATACCCTTGCCATTACTTTCTTTTTTCCCAACAATGATCTTCTTTCCATGAATTGCTCCTGCACTGTTCATTTCAAGAAACCATGCTGGGAAGTAGATGACTTCTGTGATACCTTCTCTTTACAACTTGGCCCCACTTCCCCAAGAAAGTTGCCCAAGGGAGAAATAAAAGTTGGAACCACACTTTCTTTAGGGACATTGATCACATTTTCACTGCAAACTTGCTAGGCCTTATAATTTTTCAAAGGATAGACAATGATGAATGAGCCTGGGGGAAAACTACAAAGAATAGTAGAAAATACATGAGTTAAGATATAGGGTGCAATATATTGGTTTGTAGTTAGAAATTATAATTAACTTAGTTTAAAATAGGGTAGATTTTATTTAAATAATTAATTTAATTATAAATAAGGTATGTAATAATCTGAAATATGAATTTTAATTAATATAAGATGGTTTTAATATGTATATATTAAAAAATTATATAACAATAGGGTGATAAAAAAAAGGTTGGACAATTATTTAATATTGTAATACTTGGGTGGCTTTGGCATAAATTAAATTAGTATACTTTGTTGAATTTTTTAAGGACAATTCAAACCTTTCAATCAAAATTTTCAAAAACACATTTAAGTTGTCAAATAGTTTTGAACCAAGGACCTCCATGACCAAATCAGTTAGTTTACATCCATTTGACCACTAACACAATGAAATATTTTAAGATTACTTGTGAATATTATTAAATATATTACATATATGCTGAAATTTTCAGAATTAAAAAGGTAACTACCAAACCAGAAATTATGCATTAAATTAATTATTTGATAAAGAACTATTGAAGTCGCACAAGTATTATGATACCCCTAAAAATCACATAGATCCCACACTTTATACTAAGTGTCCTCCTCAAGTGAATCAGTCGCTACATTTTTTCATTGTTGTGCAAGTTCAACTTTTCAATTTTTCATCCATGTCATCATTTTAATTTTCAATTTTTCATCCACTATGCAATTTTTCTCCCCAACTTTCCATTCACTTTGCAACCTTTTTTATTATTTTTTCCATGGTGCAAATTTAATTACCAACTTTTCATCCTTTATGCAATTTTCATTCATTATGCAACCTTCCTCCATATTTTTAATTTACTGTATATGCAACCAAGACACAAAAAACTAATTATTTCACATAAAATGACTATTGGTGAAATTTTCAAACTTTTAAATGATATCAACATCCTCTAAGAAGAGATTTGGAAACAACAAATGCTCCCCAATCATTCCCCAACCATTGAGTTGCTTGGCTATTGTCATTACTTGTGGAACACACCCAATGATAAAATGGTTAATTATGTTCCTTTTTTTTGGCCTTTGCCTTTCCTTGAGACAACACAACCATTGGCTATGGGATTTGTTAATTCAATTCCTTTTTCTTTTTCCCAAATGAAAGTCTACCCCAATCTTTGCCATTTCTTGAGTAATTTGCGTAATGAGACCGTTTCATGAAACACTTGTCATGCAACACATTTGCCTTGGGGAAAAGCCAATTTCTTAGGGAATGGTTATTCATTTTCCTTCTTTTTTCATGGATGAAAGTCTACCTAGCCTTTTCCATTCCCCAAGTTAACATAACCATTTCCCAAAGAAATCTCTAGGCAACAGATGTGTCCCAAGGAGAAGCCATTCACCAAGGCAACACAACCATTTCTCGATTTACTGATCAATAACAAAACCATATCCTAGTGAATGGATGTTCGTTTCATTTTGCACCTGATGAAAGTCTACCTTCACTTTTGCCAATCCCCCAGTTCACACCACCTTATTCCCAAAACAACTACCTTACCCTAAGGTCAATTTTGTCATTAAATAATCCTCAAAATAATGAAATGAAATTTTGTGAAAATACGAAGTTGACTTGTTGAAAATCATTATAATTATCATAATTAACGCTCTAAATAATTTCACTATTCATATCACAATATTATAGTAGATGATGAAAAAATATATATATAATTTCAAATTTTAAAAATCGAATTTCTTTGGAAAGAAAATGATTATTCGTTTTGTCAATGTGAAAACTGACCCTAGGCTACGTTATCATACAACACATTTGCCTCAACAAAAATGCAAGACAACCATTTTCCAGGGCTGCCAATAAGACAACAATTTCCTTATGAATCTTCATTTTTCATCTTTTTTGGATGAAAGCCATTTGAGATGAAGGTGGAGATGGCAAAGTGATTTGAACACAAGACCCCACTTAAAACAGAAGTGGTCAACTCTCAATACCATCGATGATAGGACTTAAGCATTGAGCAACCTTATTGTCCAACCGATATTTAAAACAATTGTCATGATTAGAGGACAATCCACAAAAAATCAAGATTAATTCAATGTCATGCACCCTAGAAGGCATCTGGAGTTTTGCATTAAGAAGTGAGATGCATTTAATTTGTTGCTCCTATTTAGTTTTTGCTGCAAAGCCATGTAAATTGATATACACACTTTTAGGAAGGGGTAATGGCCCTGGCCAAAAATCGTCACATTCAATTTTATAGAAATCAAATTCTCATGCAGCCAATTAAAATGACAACTCAACCTGCACCTAGGAGGGCCTATCTTTTCTCCTTTGGCTGACAAAAGCTCATTGCCCAAGGGAATTTTTGAGTTTTTTGGATCTTGTGTTCCCATCATGTTCCATGTGTGTTCCCACAAAGTTCCTAGTGATATTCCCCTCATGTGTTCCACAAGTTCTCAATGTGTAAATCCCAACATGTTCCCAATAGCACCACACATTAAATGATATGTTTTGCCCAAAATTGAACTTTCATAACCTAGAAGGTGGACCAAAGGGAAGCACCTCAACATTTTTATTTTGGGGATTGTCCAATGTTTCAAAAAGAAATTGTAATGGGCCAACCAAAGTGGCTCATTGCAAAAACAAAAATTCAAAACAAACTTTGTATGGACCCTCCCCCAACCAACTAATTAATAGAAGCAACAACTGTGTCCCCACAATTCATGCCCCTCTCATTGACCTAGCCCAAAATAGGTGATGAGCACAATTGCGAATACTTAGAAATTTTGCTTAACCAATGAAGTTACATGATGCATCCAATGGACCTCTTTTGGGCAGGGTGGGGGGCAGGGGTGTTAAACCGCTGTTGTTTTCAATGTGTTCCCACCAAGTTCTCATTGTGTTCCCATCAAGAATGCAATGGGTTCCCAACATCTTCCTCAACATATTCCCAATAGCACCTCCCTTCGTCCCATATGCTTTGCCCATTGTTGTCCTCTTGGAACCTATACGGTTGGCCAAATATTGATAGTTTCATTTATTTTTACATTTGGAGTGAATACTTCTATATTGGGAAGTATCCAAAGTTTTAGAACTTGTTTCTGATGGACCAATCAAAGAGGTTCATTGAGAAAAAATTCTTAATTCGGAAGGCAGCCGAACTAAGTCCACTGACAATGATCAGAATTGATTTTGGTAGGACTTTACATTTGATAAGTTGTAAGTTGTCACTTGGACAGTTTCAAAGTGCATCCCATTTGCAAATAAAGAGGCATGGAAAGGTGTCTGTTATGGAAATTTTTTGTTTTAAAAACAAAAAAAAAACTCGATCACCAAATTTATGAGGAGATTTTCAGTGCTTTCTTCACCAATTTGCATCTCATTTTTCAATTGAATCTTAATCCAATTATTGAATTGAAATTGAATTTAGTTGAATTTGAATTTCATTCAATATATTTGAATTAAACTTAATATTTTAAATTCAATATTTTAAGGGAATTTGATTTGATTACAATTCAAGTAAATCAGAATTCAATTGAATTTCATTTCAATCAAGTTAGATGAACCGTCATTCAATATTTTCATTCAAATGAAACTTAATTTTAACAAAATCAGGTCATTTTTTTCATCAATCCAAATGGTCACTGCTAGGCTAGTGCGCAAATAGTGTAGAGCCGAAGTGAATATGGATCACACTAACATAAATGATTATGTGTACCAGTAATAATCTAAGTGGTTTGAGTTCACAATTGACAAATGAAAGCTTGTTGCTTCGCTTGCTGTGCAGGAGTCAGGGTTGATTTTCATGCCTACTGCTTGCCCATTCTTCAACTGTCTCAAATTCAGCTAAAATTGTCCCCAAGGCATTTAGTTCCATGTGCTCAACATTTAGTTCCATGATGCTGGTCAATCACTAGCCATCGTTGTGACGATCAGATCGACCCTTCACGTGTACATCAAATGCCAGCTTTGACAGATCAAAAGGAGGAGATACTATGCCTTTTACACGCGTCCTCTTTGTCTTGGAAACGATTGTCGTACCGGATTATCGGATACCGAGTCGTGAGAAAAAAATAGTAATAATGCTCCAAAAAATGGAATCAAACGGCGAAACTTCAAACGCACAGAGCTCATCAAAGCCTAGGATAATTAAAGCGCCTCAAGGGCACTGCGTGGGACAGGTCTCCTAGTCTACGCTACCTGTTTCATAATCTCGCAACTTGGACTCCAACACCTTGAAATTACGCTCAGCGTCATCACCCCTCCTGAGGCACATAGTACCTCGTTAAATTCGCTTTTCTTTGCTTGCAGGAGTGGTTTGAGAATTGCTGGAGAAGGGCTTTAATACGGTTGCTCTGAAGATTTTCACTTCCGTTAAATCCTCAACATTCTCTACTCATTTCTTCTGTGGAAAGAAAGGGAGATTCACAACACATTCTGCAGGCCCTGCTGCACTCTTTATTTTCTTGTGCATTCAATTCGTATTCCTTGTCATGGGGCGCAGCCACATGCTGTTGATTTCCAGCTCTTCCATGTCGCTGGTAGTTGCGCTGCTGATGATGTTCGTGTCCGACGTTCTTTCGCAACAGGAGCTATCGCCGCCGCCGGGCCCATGTAACCTATATTATGGCACCTTCGGTGTAGAAGGTAACCAACTTATGCCACTTCTTGCCAAGCTGCAGGCATGGCAAGTGGCTATGTAGCTGTAAGCAACACGATTTATTTGCTGCAGACACGTACCAGTTCTTCGTCAAATTTCCTTCTTTGAGGGAGTCAAATTGTGCAGTATCTGTTTGTGCTTGCGCAGAAAATGCAGTAAACGCCCTATACACCGGATGGCGCATATTATCAGCAATGGGAGGAGATAATAATTGCCTTGACCCCTGCGCTTGTGGATGGGAAGGAGTCATATGTGTACAGTTGGTGCAACCTGCAGTAGGGCCTGGTACCTGCAGTCTGTATTTCACTGGCGTAATTGGCTTGTGAGTTCCAAACGTTTCTATGGCCCCCAAGAGTATGAACTTTGCTTACTGACCAACATGGACTACTAGATGTTATAAGTTAAGCCCAGCGCTTTCGCGTACTGACATATGGTAGCTGGTCTCTTATTATATATCCCGTTAAGTGAGAGGCTTTTTGCTTGCAGGAGAAAACATACGTGAGGACATCAGTTTTAAGGTTGCCAAATCTGGTGTTCTGAAGTAGAGTTTTGCTCAACTGCAGCGCATCAGTAATTGTAAATAGATCATCAGACTACTAGTTTCTTATACAACAGACTTTTTTTTTGTATGTTGAGAACGAACGATGTCTCCAGGTCTACACTCATATGTTTTGGAAGGAATCTTAAAATTCGTCGTGTAGGGAATTGATCGGACTGGGACTTCAAGGCCATCTCTCTGGAGCCATTGGAAACCTCACCAACCTCGAAATTCTGTAAGTGCTGTACTGCCTTCTCTGTACCATGTAGGTAGATGATGTGAGAGACTATTTGAATATCATGACCCACTTGGACCAATCAATAACTTTTACGAGCTCTATTGGGCATATTTAGAGCCCTATTTGGTGAGTTTCACACCATTTTAACTCAAATCCATAATACACTGTGTAGCCCGATTTATTGTTGTTGGTGGAGGTTATCCTATAGTTGCAAACAAAGCCTTCTTTTTGGAGTTGGAGCACCTTGTTGGAGTAGGCATAAGGTGCCTCTGCACTTAGAGGCATGGCCACAGGTCCATGGTCACTTCTTGGTCTGCAAATGTAATTCATGATTTGCCTCCAGCTTTAAGCCAGGTCAATGCCTCACTGAAGCCCTTTTCTAGAACGTCCGCACCTTGGGCCATTGCCCTGCACTTTATTTTCGAGGTCTGCCTGTGCTAATAGAATAGCCTTTCTTGTTCTTGGAACTTGCAGAACCATAACTGGCAATCCAGGCCTTACTGGAAACCTTCCACCTGAAATTGGAAGCCTTTCAAATTTGACCACCTTGTAAGAAATCAACTCTTCCATCCAACCCCATGTACCAACTATTTTCAGCCTTTGGGTACAATTATGTACCGAAATTTGTATTTTTCATTTGATAGAGGAATCAATGTGTGTAAAGTTTTGGGGGTGACATTTTCTGAAATCAGTTGCAATTATTAAAGAAGGTTTGCCAATTTGCACTGTGGACTCTCAGGGATCTTCATGACAATGGTTTCACTGGGGTAATACCAAATTTGGCGCAACTGACAAATTTGCAAACATTGTACGTGTATCCAGCTCAATTCCATTTGTTCCTTCAATGTCTGTAGTTCTTTAAGTTTCTCACTTTATTCATCTACATACAGTAGTACCTTGACCAGTTTTACTAATGTTTGTCAAATAACTAATTAATAATTTTGAGGATTCCATTTCAACTGCAAATGGTATATTCACAAATATTCCATCAAATTATTTATTTTCCTTGGGAAAAAAATTATTTTTTGAAAATTTCAACATTTCTGAGAATAATATAATTACTGTTTAACTGGCCCAGCTACTACAGTATTATGAAGCTAGGTATTCTTAAGTTCAATTTTTCTTGGCGTAAGTGCTCAAGAATATGCCAGACTCCAATGTTTCAATGTACACTACCTAGTAGTCTGTGTCACTGTTGTCAAAATCACTTGTAGGCTACCAACTTCTTGGGCATTGCAAAACAATGATGGGTGTCCAAGTACTCTCACATGTCCATAAATGTAGATACTGGTGACTTAGAAAATGGCACAATCGAAAGAGGAAATGTGAATATAAAGCTCTTTATATGCGTCAATTTGGCATGGATACCTGTGTGGTCTAAACGAAGGTGTGACATGAACTTTCAGTGCATTGTAGGATTTGTTTATTGTAAGAAGTTTGCCATAAAGAACTTCCCTAACTTCTTAGTATGCTATGGAAAAAAGAAGCCAATGGTTCATTGACCGATTTGAGTACTACTGAATATCAGGTCTCTAAATGGGAATGCGTTCTCTGGATCCATCGAACATGTTTTTCAAGGACTGAATGCACCTACCTTTGTGAGGGTGGATTTGTCTTCAAATCAACTCACAGGCTGCATTCCTGGACTCACGACAGGAATCGGCAATTATTCCGGATTTTCTGGAACATTATTGTAAGTTCCCTAAGCTTAAACAAAAACACAATGTCAAGTGAGAACACGAAACTGATCATTCATCGCTTTGATCAAAAGCTTTCATTGCCATTTTGACGGGATTACCATTTCTACAAATTTTCGTTCATTTCTCCCAATTGAAACAAGAACTTCGAGACGCCAGAGGCATTTGAACTTGATCTAAGAATCATGGTAACATTATATTCAGGGAAAATTTATCAAGTATTTCAAATTAGACAATATTGTCAATGAATGACGACTTGTTTTAAGTATCACCTTTGCCTAAAATTTGCTCATGTTGGAAATACTGTTTTTCAATTCAGGAATGTGAGCCACAACCATATTGGTGGATATTTTAACATCTACGATAATTTTTCAGACCATGTACTAATGACTTTGGATTTATCCTTCAACAATATATCTGGAGATATCTCCACACTCACATTATGTACAATTTATTTTTATGGCCCACTTTGTTCTATTAAAACTCTGTAAGTGTGCATCATCCATCACGTGAGGTGAATTGAGCTTGGAACCAAATTTTGTTCCCATTTGTTCTACTTGGTTGAAAATACATGTCAGTTAAATTTAGATCGTGTTGATCGATAAAAGTAATTTAAACTAATTTTCAAACTTAATACCATAAATAAATTGGAAATTGAAACACCCTATTGAAGCATGATGACTTTTCAACTATTGAAAGGATGCCCAATCCATCTTCTAAGGCCTTGTTAATTTCTTACACTTTGGATCATTGGTTTATGCAATTACAAACTTCAGCTTGGGGTTTATGTGTGTACATGCAACATCTTACAAAATGCCTTAGTTAACTTAAAATAAACCCATAACTACTAGTTAAAATCTGGTCACGATTATTAGCTGGATTAAACTTATATTATTTATATAGATATCATGTTCATATCTCTAAATAAAAAACTCATTTTCATGTGACATGTTTCAAGTTTTCACAGGTTAATTAACAACAATCATTTCAGTGGAAAGCTTCCAGACTTTTTATCACCTCTTGACTTATTGACAAATTTGTGAGAAAGCCTATTCCTACTAGTTTAAAGAAATGAAAATGTGTGTCAAGTTGACAGTGTTGAAGTAATCTTTATGTTTGAAAGGACTAGTCAAATCTCAAGCCTACATAGGAATAAGTTCATCGCCACACGAACTTTAACTACCATCGAAGAATTCAAAGTTCATGATTTTCTTAATACTTTGCAAATTAACAAATTGTGCTCACTATGTGATTTTCTTGTTTGGTGTTTGCAAGGGATTTAAGCAACAATCAACTTAGTGGAATAATCCCACCTTCAATTTGGAGCATCTCTACAAACCTTACTTTTTTAAACCTATCAGGAAATAATTTTTCTGGGAACCTTCCACCTGTAACAAACCCACAAAGCCTTTTGGAAACAAACCCACAAAGCCTTTTGGAAACTTTGTAAGTGTTTTCCCATTGCCTTTTGTATGTAAACTTAAATGGAGAGTTGCACTATTAAGTTCACAGGTTAATTAACAACAATCATTTCAGTGGAAAGCTTCCAGACTTTTTATCACCTCTTGACTTATTGACAAATTTGTGAGAAAGCCTATTCCTACTAGTTTAAAGAAATGAAAATGTGTGTCAAGTTGACAGTGTTGAAGTAATCTTTATGTTTGAAAGGACTAGTCAAATCTCAAGCCTACATAGGAATAAGTTCATCGCCACACGAACTTTAACTACCATCGAAGAATTCAAAGTTCATGATTTTCTTAATACTTTGCAAATTAACAAATTGTGCTCACTGTGTGATTATCTTGTTTGGTGTTTGCAAGGGATTTTAGCAACAATCAAATTAGTGGAATAATCCCACCTTCAATTTGGAACATCTCTACAAACCTTACTGTTTTAAACCTATCAGGAAATAATTTTTCTGGGAACCTTCCACCTGTCACAAACCCACAAAGCCATTTGGAAACTTTGTAAGTGTTTTCCCATTGCCTTTTTTATGTAAACTTAAATGGAGAGTTGCACTATAAGTTCAATATAACAACAAAATTTCCCGTGCCTTCATGGAAATCTTACATCTCAATACTAATTAATTTAAGAAAGCTCATGTCATATTATGATCCCTCAAGATATGCAGTGTTTTGTTTTTCCATAGGTCCATGAGCAAAAATCAACTAAATGGAGAACTTCCAGACCTTTCTTCATTTCCTCAACTTAAAACTTTGTGAGCACTTTATCCTTCCAGCTTGCATTTTATTGGAAGCATTTTTTATTGTGCACGTGTTAAATGTTCAATGTTTTATGGTTCAATAGCCAATGATAGTGTTTATGAAATTTCATCTCAAGATTGTCACATCATATGTTGATCTCAAAATGTTTATAAGGTCTTAGAAATTACATTGAGTGAATGACTTGTAATCACTTTGCTCAACATCAAATATTTGGATTTTTAATTCAATGGTGAAATTTTAAGCTTATGTATTTCACATCAATAAGCACACTTTATCAAAGCCTAAATATATTCATATACTTGATAAAACAATGCTCATGATTGGTTTTTTTAATATAATGGTTCAATTGGCTTGGTTGAAATTCATGGGTCTAACATTATAATGAAATTAAAATATGGTCACGCACTAAATGTCAATATTGAATAAGTAAGCAATTGAGGTTTGCAAGATGTTCATTTAAATTCATATTTAACAATTGATATTTTATGTTTCCACCTCACACATGATTATTGTTTAATAGACTTGAAAGTTTGTGATAAGTCTAACAATATCTTACATGGTTTTATTTATTTGTTGTAATTTAGGGATCTAAGTTATAATCAATTTAATGGATCAATCTCACCTTCAGTATGGAGTAATATTTCCAAGCTCAATGTTTTAAACCTATCTAACAACAAATTATATGGCATACTTCCAACTATGGACTTGCAATATTGCCCCAACTCTTTGAAATCTTTGTAAGTGAACTTCAATCCCATTCTTGCATGATCTTTAACATATTTTTAAAGCCTTCACTAGTCATAATAAAAATGTCATGCAATCAATAACTTTTTAAAACATTATTATGTCTTTTGAGTTTCAACAAAATAACAAACTCCAACTTGTTAGGATAGTTTTACATACAAACACATGTGCAAAACCTATCACATATAGCCATGCAATTTGTCATTTACAACTTGAAAAGGCAACATTTGTGGTGGACTAGTAATTGAAGTTATTTAAATAACATACAAACATATCTTATGAGTTTTCCAACACATTGATTATAACATTGATGAGCATAATTACTAGTGATTTCATTTTTGGATTTAATTGATATTTTCTTAAGTTTATTTGACATTGTGAATTTTTTACTTTTCATACTTTTCCATGCCATCTAACTTATTTATGTCATTTATAAAACAACATGGCATGTTATGTGTTGCCCAATTTTGATTTTGCCATTTGAAATCTAACCTATGAAATGGGTTTCCTAGGAATTTGGGCGGGAACAACTTGACTGGTTTATTTCCATCTAATTTATTCAATTGTTCATTCATGTTACAAGAAGTGTGAGTTTATGTTTTCACACCTAATTTTATGTGTTCATGTTCATATGTCATGGGATGAACATCCATTTATTTAATGGTACTAGGTTCATTTCTTGCATAATAATAATATCTATTTTAAAAATATATTTTAAAACCTAACAACTTGAACAACTTTGTGATATTAATGTTTAGAATTGAATATGTTTTCTAAATATCAATTAGATTTTGTCATTCTACAACATTTTAGACTTGAAACTACATAACTTGTAAATTGGAATTCCTTACATTTAAGGTTTAAGATACACATTGTGTTGTGAACTAACATTTTGAGGCCTCAATGTAGCAATTTTGATAACAACAACTTTAATGGAGTATTGGATTTACAAATCAATTTGACAAAACAGTTGGTGAACGGGACATTGATATCAATGGTCAACAATAGCATAATTCAACTTAACCCATCTTGGGAAAGTGGTATATTATCACCAGTCTTGTAAATTTCAATACCAAACTCATGGATTTCATTATTTTCATCATTTAAGCACTATAATTTCATATTATTTTAAGATGATGTTGTAGCCTAAATAGGGTGGGACACAATTCATCCTATATTTAAAGCTTCAATAGTTTCAAATACTATTTTTTAAATGAAAAATTTATATACAACTTTTTAACATTGTATTCACATTTTGTATCATTGCAGGCTTGGAGGGAATCCATGTTGTAGTATTGTCGCCTCTGAAAACCCAACTCCAAATCAACAACAAAATTGTCGTTACAATTCATCTGCCATCCAAATAGGTGGGGATATTCACCACGACAATTTTCTTACATTTCAAAAATTGAATATTCATGGGAAAGTTAAGGATAGTGCATTACTCATACTACATCTTCAATACACATGAAAAAAAGCTAAAAATGCACAAAATCAAAATTATCATTTATCACTTAATATACTGTATATTGCTTCCATTTCCATTATCTTATAACAATGGTTTCAACATTTAAATTTAAATTCTTCACATTTATGGTATTCAAAGTTAAATAATTGTATAGTGTGGAGTGCCATCTTGTAAGAATGATATAAATTATTGAAATTTATTGTAGTTATTCAAACAATGTTATGACAATTCTACTTATAAGGGTAGCACAATGTGAATTTGTTGGAAATTAATATAACTACGATGGTAACTTGGCGGTTTCAACACACATTAAAATTTAAAAATTTTGTCTAATTTTTCAAAAAAAATAGCTTATTATGCCAAATATGGTCAAACTTGAACCTTATATCTTTCTAGTGTAATAAAAGATTGTGAGGATAGTCCAAACAAGAAGACAATTGAATTTTTTTGGTAATGTAGGTAGTTTTATTACATTATTTTGTACTTATCAAAATCAAAACTAAAATGCCGAATTAAAATTCCCAAAATATTAATTATTTGATAGGTTACTATTGAAGTTGCCAAGGCATTATATGGTATTTGGAAAAATTTACAACAATCCTTTTATTGGCAAATGATACTTTGTTGAATAAGATCCTTTTGTTCAAATTTTTATAAAGATTAATTCAAGTTTGACTCAATTGCTAACCCAAGGTTATAATTTGTTTGAAACAGTTATTTATAAAAGTTATAATTCCCATGAATTGCATATAAAGTTGGCTTGGATAATGTCAACAATATTACCCAGTTTTGTATTTTTGAGTGGAATCATTTTCATTATCATATATTGGAAGTACCACAAAAATATGTCAGATTTTCGTGAAATTCAAAAAGGTACATTGAAATTCAATTTTGTTTTCCTTCTTAGTTCCATTATTTGTTTCTTTTCTATTCGAAATAGTTAATTAGATAAGCAAAATCATTATTTAATTTTTTTAGACATGTGTAGATGTAACAACATCATGTTGCCCATTCATTGACCCATTTATATGTAGGTTTGTAAAAGTTTTCCAATAGTATGATTATTGAATGTTCATTTCATTCGTTGTACAACTTATTCTATTTGCATGTGAAGTGAATGACAATTGGACATACAATATGGCAGAATTTGCAAAACAACAAGTGCAACCTATATTGTATTCATATAATGTGTTAAAGGTAGCCACTAAAGATTTCCATCCATCCAATAAACTTGGAGAAGGTGGTTTTGGGGCAGTCTATAAGGTAAACTCATATTTCAACTTTCTTATAGATTCATACTGTATTTCCATCATTCAATGTTTAGTTCAACAAAATTAACTTAAAAGTTTTACAACATACATAATCTTTGATGTTAAAATAATAATTCAAACATATTTGCAACTTGTAATACATGCATTTTAGCATGAAATTGGTTGTGATTAATTTCAAAGGATTTGCCAATTGATAATTGATATACAAGTTCATAGTATTTCCATCATTGGACATGTCTAATTTAATGGAATTAATTAAAATGTTTGCAATATATAGAGTGCTTGATGTTAAAATAATAATTCAAATATACATTTCAAATTTTTAATTTGTGCATTTAAATGTGAAATTGGTTATGAATAATTTCAAAGGATTTACCAATTGATAATTGATATTTTTCCTTCAATGGTGAAAGATTTTAAAATATTTCTATGTTTTTTATAGGGAATATTACTTGATGGGACACATGTGGCAGTGAAAATATTGAATAAATCACATCAACAAGTAAGTGAGTTTTTGAATGAAATTGTGCTCATGACTGGTGTTAGACACAAGAACCTAGTGAAGGTGAAAGGATGTTCTTTACAAGGCACACAACGACTTATTGTGTTTGAATTTGTGGAAAACAAAAACCTTGCTGAAGCTCTTTGGGGTATGACATTTTCAACTTAACCATGGTAAATTTCCATGTCATAGAAATTTTTGTGATATCTTAACAATTTGCATGTTATGCATGCATGATAACCAAATATTTTGTGATTAATTATTGTTAACATTATGGTGTTTGCAGACCGACCCATAAAAAATGTTTTATTATTGGATTGGACAATGAGATTCAACATATGTGTGGGAATTGCTCATGGCCTCATTTACCTTCATGAATATTTGCAACCACGCATTATACATCGAGACATTAAAGCACCTAACATACTCCTTGACAAAGATTTGAACCCAAAGATTGCAGATTTTGGATTGGCACGATTATTTCCAGAGGATATAAGCCACTTGTCAACTGCCCATATTGCTGGAACAATGTACATTTTTCCACTAATCAAACCAACATATGATTTTGCAATGATTCTATGATTAGATGTACACATTTGGGTCATTTGAAAACAATTGAATGATTAATCTTTGGCACAATTGAAACTAAATTTTCACCACATTTTGCACATAAATTTATACACTTCTTACTTGTTTAGTTTTGTTTTTCTTGTAGGGGGTATTTGTCACCCGAATATGCTACTCTTGGCAAACTCACTGAAAAGGTGGATTATTCAGCTATGGGGTTCTTCTCTTGGAAATTGTGAGTGGTCGCAAGAATATTGATTTGTCTTTGGAAACAAACAAAATTTACCTTCTTGAATGGGTAAGTGTATGTACATTTAATTTTTATAAGAAGTTTAATTAGTAATATAATTACATAATGTTATGTTGTGGGGGCAAGATGTTAAATCATCAACCCAATTGCTTGAAATGGTTATTTACTATAAATTCAACATAAGGCTAATAAGGATCAATAAGTAAAACAATCATCACAAAGATGAAACCCAAGTTATTTGGTGTCAATTTGAAAAGGACTAGGCAACCATACTTTCCCCAATTACATCATATTAAAAATTTTAATTACCATCATTGAAATAAAGCCAATAGCCATAAAAGGGACTGAAAGAGCACTTGGTGATGTTTAAATAGCAAATCAACAAATCTAAACCTCATGTTGGTGGGCAATTGAAAATTAACACTCAAATGAGTAAGTTAATATGGTTAGGTTTATAACTTACATCCACATCTTCAATTCATTTTTTTATATCAAAAGCTTTGTGTAATCTAAAATGGAATGCTTTGGTGAATAATAATTATTAACAATATGCCCATTTTCCATGCCAATTTACCAAGAAGGCTCATTCATATTCTAATGAAAATGATGTCAAATTGAAAACAAGGTACTTGTTTATAGTTTGGAAGTAGATTTTATTTGAAATTTTTAGGAAAAACATTATTATGCCCACAAAAAAAATCAATTTAAAAAAATCATTCCAATATATAATTTTAAATGTTTCATTTAAAAGTAGAGTATATATTTATTAATGAAAGTTTTTATCACACTTATCAATATATAAAGGTAGGGATTGACATTTGTTCCATTACAAATAAGTAACAAAAGAATACCTTGAAACAAAAGGATATGTAATAAATCCAAGTAATGACCCACTAATCCTTATTTAATACTCATGAGATAAAAGAATTTTGTGAATCTAATTTGTTTCCCCAAAATGGGGGGTGGTCTTTTCAGGCACATTCTTTACATGAACAAGATAAATTGTTTGATCTTATTGACCAACAACTAAACAACAACATATTGGATGATGAAGCACAACGTGTGATTGATGTGGCATTACTATGTGTGCAAACATCAGCCTCAAGACGTCCCTTGATGTCACATGTGTTAGCCATGTTATTAAATGGGGTGGATATGGAGGTTGTTTCAAAAGAAACTAATACCATTCATGAGATGGAGATCTCAAGCCTTCTTGGGTATCATCATGTTGTGCCCAATAACCATGGCAATGTTGAAATTGAACTAAGCACTTTGGATCCTCATTAGTCATTCTTTAAGACATGTCAATTAATTTATAATCAAGTGTGAGACAACTTATGATGTTTTAGTGAACAACCTAAATCATGCACAACTTTAATGTGCCACGTTTCTTTGTTTACTATTTGTTATATGTTTTTCATCAATATATCATCAAAAAACCCTCCATTTTATGGATTTATTGACATTGAACATTTGGCAATCAAGACTCAAAAAAAATTTATTAAATATGTAAATTGAACATATAACATGTTATGAAATTGCAGTGATACTAGCTAAAACGTTTTCAAGACTTTTGTGATCATTCCAAGTAAAGTCTCAAATTCTTGTAGTGCAAAATGTTATACCTTTAAATTTGCTTTGAAGTGTATTGAAAATGTTGATCCATTATTGTTGAATCTATTGGAAAGCACAATTTATGATCTTTCAAGAAATTTATTTTGAAATGGAAAAATGGTCCTATTGTCGTGGACACCTCTTTGTTCAATAACTATTGCTTGTGCATATATTAAATTATGCCCATGTAAAAAAACTTTAAATCACATGCTAGTCTTTATTGTCATTTGAACATTGTCTTTCAAAAAATAACAAAGTTAACCATGTAAATTGTGATGATCTTATGTTAGTGTAATAACATTATGTTACCCAGTGTATGGTAGGGACGAACAAAGACAAAGTAGATAAGGAAAATGGTAGGGATTAACCAAGGTAGTGAATGAGCTAAATAGGATTAAAATTGTTGAGCATTTTTTATTTTTAATTACTTTTAGAGGGAAGTGATTTAGGATTAGGTTTTGAAAGTTGTTGAAATCTATGAGTTGTTTTTTGTTTCACACATGTAATGAAGAAGAGAGCTGCTAGATTTTTTAGTTCTGATTTTTATTTTCTAAACTATGGATTGTTGATATGTTCAATCTAGAATAAAGAGAGTAGTATAGATTTGATGAAGAAACATGGATTTATATTTTGTATATGTTGTGTTTTGGATTTCTAATAAATCTAACTATATTTTGACCACAAATTTTGTTTAAGTAAAGAAATAAAACTAAGCAAAAAAAAATAGTAGTTGTAATAAGAAATTTGTGTAGAAATAGCTTATTTGAATTGTTTGCATAATGAAACCATCAATTTTAAGTGTTGAAATGGAGCATTGAATGGACTTTTGTATTGTTTTAAATAGACAATGAACATTCATAAGATAAAATCTATGCCTACCATTTGGTGACCATCTCAAGGATTTTTTTTTTTTAAAGTCAAAAATAGCAACAATTATTGAATAGTTTGGAGTTCTATAATAGCATTGTTTTTTATAGATTTCGATGACTTGGAGAAGGAAATATTTTTGTTTGGTAGATTTAGATTTCTAAAATTTTTGGCAGATAAAAGATGGAGATCTAAATGATGAAAGTTGTAAGGATTTAAATCAAAAATACACCATGAAACCAAGGGGGTCCATTCACAATAAAAGGAACCAAATCACTTGTTGATTGTAATGAAAACTACACCTCCACTACTTTAAAAAATCACCAATAATATAATGAATTATTTGTTCATATTTTGGGGTTTTGCTTGTTTATTCATGAAATTGATATCCTACAAATTTGGAGTCATTTCATTATGGTATTAGAATACTTCAAATGTCATACACAAAGCATTTGTTGATAGGGTTCTTTAAAGGACTATAAAATCTAAACATGTTTTTTGTTATTCAAACATTCACCAAATGTTCTCAATTTTATTATGGGCTTTAATATATTTCATAAGGGCCTCATGTGTTTATTTTTTAAATGCATATGTATTGGATCCTTTGAGTGAATGTGGTTAATTTCAATTCTGAATGTCCTTAATGGTTAAAAGGTTCAAAATTTGTAATCATGGTTAAAACCAACAATTTACATTTGACTATAATCTAGGTCTTCATGCAAAAATCAATAATTTTTATTATAATATGGGTCATGTTTGGTTTCAATATTGATTTTCAATCCCAAAAATGACATATAAAATATAGTTTTGATATTTGATAAATTAATCCATGCAAGACACATGTAAAATGTAGTCCTTGCTAAGGATTCTGACCTTGGCACTTGTGGATCCTTTTACTATGAATGGAACCAAGGGAATTTTATATTTGCATGACAATATGAATTGGATGGTGACTCAAAGTTTGTAAAGGCAAATGGACCAAAAATCCAGATAGGAAAACATCATTTTTGATATTGAAAAACATTAAGCTGTATAACAAAAGGTGCATGAAACGCCAAATAGGGGTACAATTCTGAAACCCATAAGCTTATGAACAGAAGATCGTAGTAATACCAACAATTTAGGAGGAACAAACCAAGCCACAAATGATTGACACAATGATTTGAAAAGTTTTTTTTAAAAATTAAAACAATAATTTCGAAAATGAAATCCATAATGAAAAGAAGGTAATGTTACCTGGTGTATGGCAAGGATGAACCAAGACATGATAGATTAGGAGAATGGTAGGGATTAATTGAAGCAATGAATGAATTGGATATGATTAAGATTGTTGAACATCTTTAATTTTGAATTATTTTTGGATGGAAGTGATTTAGGACGAGGTTTTGGAAATTGTTAAAGTTTAGGAATTGTTTTTGTTTTACAAATGGAGTGAGGAAGAAAGCTACTAAAGTTAATCAACAACACACATTTTTGAGTTCAAAGTTCTATTGGTATTGAAAACCATAGATTTTTCATCTTATCAATTTTGATTTCCATTTTCTAAACTAGAGATTTGGAGTAAAGAGATAAATATAGATTTGATGAAAAAATCTGGATTTATATTTTGAATCTATTTTGTTCTGGACTTTTAATAAATTTAACTATATTCCAACCACAAATTTTGTTTAACTAAGGAAATGGAACTAAATAGAAAAAATAGTAGTTTTAATAATAAAATTGTGTAAAAACAACCTATCTAAATTGTTTGCATAATGAAATCACAAATTTTAAGTGTTGAAATGGAACAAAGGAGGTTGGCCTCATTCCAAAACATTTTAGCTTACATGTTTCATTAGAAGAAATCTTTTCCATTCAAACCATAGGGTTAGGACTATAGATACGACTAGTGTCCAAATCAACTACTTTTACAACTATAGTTAGGTTAGTCCTATGTGTCATTTTAGTCATAAATTTGTGTAGTCATATATGCGATTATTATAGTCACATATGCAATTACAATGTTGATATAATCAAATGAAATCACAAATGCAACTATAATTTGTGACTATTACATGTTTAGATGGAAAAGTAAAATGAAAGTGCACATTTTTCCATCCAAGATTGTGAATGAATCCTTGGATGGATTTAAACCTAGTTGTTTTTGCAACTAGTCATAGTTGGTTTGGCAACTAGGGTCAATAAATTTTCCATTTACAATATTTTGATGATTAAAACATATGTGGCATCTTTGGAATTATAATATATTTTTGATAATCAACTTGTGTCTAAATTTTTATTGATATTTTGTATTATTTATTGACATTGATAGTAAAAATATTATTATTTTATTAAATATATTTGAGTCATGATCTATTTATAAATATTATGTATGATAATTATTTAATTATAAATTATACATGTAAATTAAAATTTATTGGTAAAATTACAAATTATTATATAATCACAATCAAATATGGGTGAAAGTAAGAATGAAGGAATTAAACGATGTGTGGATAAAATTGAAAAATCACCATGAAAACATTATATATCAAGAAAATTATTTTATTTTTGAAAATATATATATATACTTTCAAAGTTGTAATTGAAAAAAATTCACAAAAATTCACCATGTTTTAAAAGTCCTTTTACATGTTTAAAGCATTCAAGAAAAACATCTAGACACGTGGTTTTTTTGTATCAAAAGTTTTTTTTTCTTATCAAATGTTCACCAAATCATTTCAATTTTTTTGTGAACTTGGATATATTCCATAAGAAAGGATCCATGTGTTCAAAACATTCAAAAAATAAAACATATATCATTTTACATTTTAATACTTGAATGTCCTTTTACACTATTGTAGTTCTGAATTTGTAATCATGGTTCAAAGTAAAGTTATAGATTTGACTAGAATGTAAGGTTTGATGCAAAACAAATTGAGTTTTTCTCATGTTCTATGTCATATTTGGCTTCAAATTTGATATTCAATTTTAAAAACCTTGTGAAAAATGCAATTAAACCAATAGAAAATTGCCATTTTTGGAAAATGTAGTCTTTGGAAAGGATTTAACCTTGGCACAACTAGCTCCTTTCTTCATGATTTCACCCATATGATTTTTTTTTAATCAAAAAGAGGTTTAAGATGTCTAATAAACTTTTACCATATTTTTAGATAAAACTTTATATATCATATTTGTAAAAATGTAAAAATTAAAATTACATCAAATTCATTAATTATCTAACATTACTAAATGTCATTTATATTAAAATTAAAAACATAAAAAAAATTATACATCATGAATATTATAACTCGTATTTTTAAAATTATTATATCTTTAAATGTGATAGACATATTATCCATTTATAAAAACTATATGTGAATTGATTAAAATTATGATATATTAAAATCACATTGTATTTTACTTTTTAATGAAATGAAGGATTAATATGTGGGAAATATATATATTTTAATTTATTATTAAATATTAGTCATAAAACATTTTCATTTACAAATAATGTGCTTGAAACAAACAATTCCAACGAATCATCATTGAAATGTAATTCAGTTTAATGAAATTCAGAAAAACATTATTCAAATTAGTTTATATATTTGGAAGAAAAATATATTCAATCATGTATGCATTGAAAGAATTTTAAAAACCAACTCAATGTTTTTCCATTTGGACACATACCAATTTCAATATGTAATATTGAAATTGATGTTTGTGAAATGTTTAAAGTCAAATATGGGCTAAATAGAATGCATTCCTTTACATTTTTACATCAAGTGGGGTGGTTGGATGGCAAAGGAATTGACATCCATCCTTGGGGATCTAAGGATCAAACCTCATAAGTGACATTGTGATCAACGATGGTATGTTGACTGTATGTACCTTACATAGTTAGGATATGTAAAATAGGTGCTTACCTAGGCATACCTAGGTACCTTGACTAGGTGGCCTACCTAGCTACCTCTTAAGGGATGAAATTGTGACCCCCAATCATTACCTTCCTCTAGGCGGTAAGACCAAGGGACAAAGGTGACCCCTTATCAGTTCACATAAAAAACTACCGTCCTTCTTTTACTTTGCAACAACCATTCAAGTAAAAAGTCATACAAGTGGAAATGGGGAAAATAAAGGTCTAATGTCTAAGACTAGACCTACCCTTATATCAATTTTCTAATCTAGGGAATAAAGGGTATAACAAAGAAAAGAAAGTTAATAAAGAAGAAAACTTGAGAATAGTTACTCTCACTCGGTCTATAGTACCTTCAACGTCCCTTGGATATTGCTTAAGGGGTTTACATATGTTTCTTACGGTATTGTCCCTCCTTTCCCCATGTTTGCAGGTTTTCTAATGGTTCTCCCTACCACTTGCAACCATCAAAGTCCCTCCTCTACACTTAGTCATCTACAACCAATTAACATCCCTCTGTAGCTCTTGCCTATTGCCTACTACAATGCCTTCCATCCCTACAAGAAGTAACTTGCTAGTCTATTACCCCCAATTTCCACCACCATGTTGTTACCCTCCTATGGCAACCAATAGTTTAAGGCTCCAGAGAGTACCTAAGGGTTAGCCCCTTTACTTTTTGTCCTAGAAGAAATGTAAAGGTACTAGTTCAAGTAAACATCCTATTTTTATCACCCAAACAACCCTACTTTCCACACTTAATAGAATTTCAATGCAACATAAAAAGCTCAAATCCTTCAACCATCTTCCATGAAAATGACACACAAAATGTACTTCTTTCTCCATTCCTTTCCTCCACACTCCAAGTGTGAGTTCTCCATCTCTCAAAAGTCTCTAATGAATCTTCTCATTTTCTCCCACTTCTTCAATCCCCGTTCCCCACATACCACAGACAAGGCCCATAATAACCATTAGAAAATGGGGCCCTTATCTTAATCCCTTTGTACAAATCTCCTAGATGATTGGGTGAATTACCCCCAACCACTCATTAACCCCAACCACCTAATCCCACTAACTTCACCCCTTGGGTAACGGATGGTAAGTCTACCATTAATAACTAATAGTCACTAGGAGGCCTATGGAACTATTTAGTCTAGAGTTTTTTACCCGTTAACACTACCTAATTAAGTTTTCAACCTAACTTAGTAGTGACACATGTCAAAAATTCATAGGTTAAAATTCTATGAAATTATCAATAAATGAATTATTATATTACATTATTTATATAAGTATAAATAATGTACTTAATAAATGTGATTTAAAAAATTAAATCATTTAAATTAAAGTATTTAAAAAAATTGCTCAATATTTAATGTTTACCTATATGTAATTGCATAGTCCTACAATTAATCAATGGATGAAAAATCCCTATAGTCGCAAGTGATATGTGATTATTAGTGTGAAAACATGGCTTGGATATGTAATATTAAACTAATTGTAAGTACATTTAATGGACAAAACTAGAAAAAAGGCTATTCCTTACATTTGGTTTTGTTTTAAAAATTATTCATTTCAGCATTGTGAGTAGTCCAACTAAAATTTATCATAATTCAAAATCATGTATCAAATAACACAATATGGGCAATAGATATCTTCATGTTTTCCCTTAAATGGACACATGCTTATGTTTTGCAATTTCACATTTACCTTGTTCTAGTATGCAAATTATAATAAATCACGACGAAGTTGTTTATTTCATGTATTTTAAACAAAGAAATATGGATACATTTTTTATGTATGTAAATTGGAATGTTTCTTCCAATGCAACTATAATAGTTGGGGATCACAATTCAATTATTTTCTAGATCATTTTCAAGATAAGGGTGGTGATGGAAGATTAGGTTGATTTTTCTAAGGCATTACTTTTAAAAAATCTTTTGAACATAACAACATACTTAGCAAATTGGTGGCATTACCTTTAAGTCAAGTCTAGTGATAGAAGGCATGACAAAGTTCTCACTTGCTCACCAACAAGTTTGAACCCAAAACCTTTGTGATACTAAACAATGGACATACAATAGAGCTATCACCCTTGGGGTTTAGGCATTACATTTAATAATTATTAGTAATTTTATCCAATAGCCTTCATAATACATTAGTACCTTGGAAGTTTCAACATTAATTAGATTATTTTAGGAATTTGGAAATTTTCCAAAAAACAATTTCAAAGAACAAAATATTGTGAAGAATAACATTAAATCTTCGAGAATATTCTATTTGTTGAAATGAAAATTTCATGATTAATTGTTGGACAAACATGTGTGGAAGTTACCAAGGTACTATTGTAATGACCCATTTGTGTAGATAATGTTTACCATAAATAAATAAATAAGCCAACATGTAAAAATAAGAAATTAATTAAGTTTGATTACATTATTTATAAAGCCTAATCACGCCTCTTCTACAAATAAGTATATTTAGAGACTAGTTGGAAGTCTTGAGCGGAAGGTGCATGTCCATGCACCAAGATACATGGTTCCATTAGGTTCTTGTGATCAAATTAGCCTAATGGAAAAAGACCTTAAATAAGTAAGTGAGGAAGCTTATAAGGAAAAAGACTAAATTAAATCTAGGAGTGAGGCTAATTAAGTTGATTATGTGAAACTAATTAATTACCAGTTAGTTGGCAATGGGGTTTTACATCAAACAAGGTGTAGGTGAAAAAAACTCCTTTTGTGTTCTTCTTCTTCTTTGCATTGGTGGAGGTGGTGGGTTTTTACTCTAGCCACGGATTCCTTGAACATTGCAGCTATGGCATTCCCCTATTGTTGTTATAATAAGGAACCCACCACCCTTTTAGATATCTTTCAATTCTTCTAAAACTTTTACTTGTTGCAACCACCTAATGAAATTCTTTTTCTTCTTGGTGACTTCAATTGTAATTTGGATGGCTAATAGCTAGTGTGATGTCCCTTTTTGTTTTGTTGTATTCTAATTTTGTTTTTTTGAAGACTTTCTACATGTGGGTTGTTTTGAATGTTGGGTGAGAAGGGAGGAGGTTTTAATGGGGTTTGGAAGAATTGGGTACTTTTCAAGAATGGAGATAATGTGCATTGGAAAACCGTAATTTTAAAGTTTGGTTTTTCCTTGGGAGGGGTGGGCTTATAGTTGGGGATATTAAGCATTGGGTTTTGGCGGCTCACATGGATGCGGATCTAGGGCTTGTTCTCCTACTTTGTTTAGTGCGTTTTGTCTTTATTTTGCTTCTTTTTGTTTTACCCTGATTTTGTAGCAGTGGTTTTTCAAGAAAAAACTTGGTTTGTTTTTGTTAATTTGTTTCTTTGAATTTGGCACTTGTTTGTGAGACCTACATGTAATTTTTTTTTAAATTAAATCCTAAATCTTGTCTAATTCTTGGCATGGTTGCAATAAGATTGGTTTTAGAATGGGGATGAAGCTATAACTTGCAACCTTTTCACATGGGGATGTGATTTTTGAATTTTTTATTTAAATGTATTATAATGTCTATTTGTTGAAGTCTTATGTTACAACACATTGTGATTGGTGTTAATTGGTAATGGGGACTTAATTATGAGAAAAAGGCTGGAAGAAATGTGAGAGCATGGATGTCACTATGTGGTTGACATAATGCAACTTAACAAGCATAGAATTGTAACTATTGATTGTGTATAAATTTCATTCTCATGGTCATGTAGTTGCAATGAGTTTTCAAAAATAAATCCAAATGTGTGAAAAGGGGCATTACAAAAGTGGTACCTTTTGACATTGAACTAAAATTTGGAGGATTTTATTATAATGATAATTTTCAACAAAAACTTGCACAATTGTGATCTTTAATACAAAAGAATAAAACTATAAGTAAAAGTAAGATTGAATCTAAATTTATTTTTATTACTTGCATTGACATAATAAACATAACAAACATTGTCAAAACATGTATTAAGATATTTGAAATAATTATGCACATTGGAACAATCTTTAATAAAGAGTTCCACCATATGAACATTATAGGTTATTTCCTAGTAATAACCTCCAAAAAATGACTGGCTGACAGATTGGAGTTGCAGGCATAGAGAGTGCATGCGACCTTCCTCCTCTGACATGCTTACACCTGTGAAGTTGATTGATTGGAGGCTGCTCCATGACTAACCGTAGCTGTGAGTTTGGTGAGTATGGTGAGGGTGAATGCACCTCCCACCAAAATAAACTGAAATCCACTGCAATGCTAAGTACACATATCTTTCGACTAATTAATTAATTTGCAAGATTCCATGTCAAAAATTAGAAAAATCTTAAGTATTCCTCTAATTCCCTTCCCACAAGTTTCTCTTTGAATTTATTTTTTTTGAAAGTTTCAACATTTCTAAACTTAAAATAATTAGTGCGGAAGCTGCCAAGGTTCTACGGTAATCGGCAGGTGTGTCAACTTCTTGCATGAAAACTGCAGCAACTTGAGTGGGGACAGAAGAAATACTTGGGAGAAACAAAAATGTATCCTTAGCAGCTCAATTGATGTATGGAGCCATGCAACAACAATACAAGCAGTGGCACAGAAGTAGTCAGATCTTGTACAGCTGATTGATTGGTGAAGAAAATCAGTGGTTGCCTCTGTGACTACCAGAGCAGAGTGTTTGAGAGGTTTGCCTTGGATGGAAGGGAAATGAGGAAAACCATGTATAGGATTTCCAACCAACACTTCCTGGAAATCCACAGATTCAGACTGACCATGAGAAAGAAATATATACACAATCAATAGCTACAGTTCTCTGCTTGCAAAGGTGCATTATGCCAACCACATAGTGACATCCATGCCCTCGCATTTCTTCCAACCTCTCTCCCATACATCCCCATTACTGTTTAACTCCAATCATAATGTGCCTGCACAAAAAACTCAACAGATAGACATCATAATACATCCCAACAAAGAATTGAAAAATCACATCCCTATGCAAAAAGGCTACAGCTTCCTCCCCATGCCAGGAACTGGACAAGATTTAGGGTTTAAGAAAAGTCTAGACCAGATGCAGGTCTAACAAAAAAGTGCCAAATTCAGAGCAACAAATTAACAGAAACAAACTCAGAAAAATTCTGAAAAACCACCTCTGCAGGATCAAGGTATAGCAAAGAGAAGCAAAGTGGAGACAAAACACACCAAACTAAGCAGCAGACGAAGACCCAGATCCACATCCATGGACAACAACCGTACACTAACTATCCATTCCCCACCTCAACACCTGCAAGTTGAGTGCTGCATACACAGGGGGACTGGGGGTCGAAGATGTGTCCTCTGTCTCGGTGGATTGAGCTGGCATTAAGGCCAATTTGACTGAGGTCATTTCTGGTCACATGCTTTGAGAGTGCACCAAGCTTGCATCTGTCCTTGGAGCTTCAGTTATTGGAGATTCAGAAGTAGTTACTCCACATCTTGTGACGTGGATGAGTATTGTTACACTCACCACTTGGATGGAGAATTTCATTTTGTATTTCTGACAGGCTTTCACTCAACAAAGCAAGTTCACTTACAGAGTGGTGCTTCACAAAGTTACAAGTTGAGATGAGGCCAGTGCTATGTGCCCTTTACCAAGTGGTGCTCTCACTATGGATGGCCCCCTACCTCACACTGTGACACTGGCATTGACCAAGTTGCATTCCTGCAAGCCAATTTCACACGTGACTTCACTTGATTTGTCAATTCTACACCCATTGGCTCACAAGACATTTTCCAGGTCTGTATTATATGGGTTCACATTCCTGTATTTCCTTTGAGATTTCGTGTGCTGCTTACTGTCAGTAAATTGAAAGGAGAGGGAGGCTGACAAACAGCTGATGTGTGAAAATCTGTCACCTTTAGTGTACCGATTCCCAGGGATGTCATCATTCTTCATCGCATTGTTTCTGTTATTTGAACATTTGTGAAATTGTTAAGCAGTAAACAGATATTCTGATGTGCTGTCTGCTTACGGTCTTTCACAGATTGACCAAGGCCTTGGGAGCAAGTTCCCATTTTTCAACTGTCATCAAGTTACCTTGACATGGGTTTGTCCAGCTGCAACAGGAAGACCGGCAAGATTCTGAGAAACCTCCTCTAGTGGGAGTGGTCCATGGCTGCTATGGAGGTTGCATGGGAGATCTTGCAAGCTATGATGCCTTGACATTGGGGGGTCCTTACTCTGTCCATGGGTACAACATGGGTGAACTTGGGGCTGCACACAACTTCCTGGAGGTAAGACGCTGAAAAGCAACAAGGGTATCTTAAACTTCCATCACAGACATCTCCATACAGGTTTCTAAATTTCTGGGGATGATTAGAGCTGAAAAAGTTATAGTTACAGTTAGAAGCTCTGAAATGTCACTCCATTTCCTGTCAATCACAACACTTGCTTTTAAGTGTTCAAGGCAATTTGTCCATCTTGCAGCTTGCAGCTGAAATCCAAGTGCCAATCAGGAAGACACACACATATGGTTTTGGAGAATATGGCACTGATCTTGGAAGCTCAAAAGATGTATGAGGAAACCCAACTGAGTTTTTCCAGTGGGCTGGTCATGGAGCTTCCTATGGAATTGGTGTTAAGTTAGGGACTGTGAGGGCAAAATATGCCAGGGATTGAGCCCTATCATGAGCATAGATGGGATTTAGTTGGAGCTCTGACCCAGGATTGCTTGATAATCACAAGAGTGTTTTCTCTTGTCAGCATTAAAAGGACATTTTGTGTACAGTATTGGATTAATTATCCCTATATTGACACATCACAATGCTATGCCTCTTTATTTTTCCCTCCTTGGGATAATAGCATTTGATTTAGGAAGGGAAAATGGCAACTGTGAAGAATCATCTGAGGATGGTGTTGATCACCTATCACCAATGTTGTGTGCACCTCATTATTCACTTGAATCAAGGTGTGACTGAATCCAGCTCTTTTCTTCACACCTCTTTTGTATTCTCTGCAATTCAACACTCTCACAAAGATCCCAATTTCCACAGCAGCATATGTGTTCCAAAGCAGCATAGAGCCTACAAGATTTTCAGGCTTAGTGCAAGAGCTTGTTTTTGAATGCATTCTCCCATCACCAACTTCCTGTTAATACATTTACCAGGAACAATTCCTCACACAATTTCCAAGTTTTGGACTCCTGTATGCAATTCTGTGAAGCTTGTATCTTGCAGATATACTTCAAGTAATGGACACAGTTTTTCCAACAATTGCAGTGCCTGGTAAAGAAGACCTTAGCACAAGACTCCTACTACAGCTTTAGTTCTTGCTGTTAGTAGAGCCGGTTTGTGCTTGTGTCAACATTCCTGCAAATGCTTGCATGGATGTAGCAGCAAGAGTTTGCAATCACAAAGTTCAAGAATTAGTGCCACAGCATTTAAACATTGTATAGCCATGACAGCACAACACTCAAATACAACTGCCATGAAGCATTAAATCTCCATAAGCAAGTTTCATGTCCCTCTTACATTTCTTAGCTGGAGAAACTGTGATGGATGTGTCAAAATCCTTTACAGTTTGCTGCACTCTCATCAAGCCTGCAAGGCTTGTCAGTTTGTCGCACCTGCTTGTGACCAAAATCTATACTTCATTGCAACACACACACTATGATTCATATATCAGGGTCAATCACAATCAGAGCTCTTTGTAAGATTCCTTCTCCACACTGACATGGGTGGTAGCTCAACTTGCTAATCAGTTAAAAGGAAGGGCAACATTCGCATCCCCATCACAACTGGAAATGTGAGGCAATGACAGAAGCCTGTGCAAAACAGGGAAAGCTCTTCTCGATTCCTAATAGAATCCAATTCAAACCAACTGGTACCATAACAAAACTTGTACCCAAACTTAACAGCTGACAGATTACAAGAAGTGAGATCAACTATGTATTGAAATCTAAAATTGACTTGGAAAGAGGATTCCATGAACAGGAATTTTCCTGGAGGTAAAATCAGCAACACAAGTTCTGATTCTGCCAGTCAAATGTTGGAACATCATCTCTCAGTTTGCCTAATGGTTCATTTTTCTGTTCCCTAGAAACTGAAAAATTGGGCTAGCAAGCCAGATGCACCACTTACATGTCTGTACTAGGCTCAGCTGCATCATCACCTTCATCACCTTTGTCTTGCTCCCCGAGTTCATTCTTCACATCAAGCACATCATCCTGCAAAGAAACAAAACAAAGAGGCATCAACATAAGAGACTCCCTCAAAGCATGGAGTTAGCAGGTCCATGGTGGAGGAATATGACTAACCTCCTCAGCTGTTCTGCTGAACATTCCCCTAATGTTATCCATCCGAATTGTTGCAGTTCCATTGACAGTACCCCTCTCCTCTTTCACTTTCTGCAACACTGTTGCCGATTCTGCTCTATCAAGTTCATCCACCTCCTCTTCATCCTCTTCTTTTCCCTCCACTGAAACCCACAAACCCCAAATTACTGAACAAACAAACAGGAAACCCAAATCCATATTGGATCCCATGGTCAGCACATCTGAGCCGTCAAATACACTCCCAAAGATGTGATCTAATTGGCTGAGACTTCACAACCCCCACTGAAAGACAACCGCATACCTAGGTCATCCTCCTCTTCTTCAACCACTGCCCCGACAGTTCGAGCACTGCGAGGCTCCTTTTCACGCCGCAATTCATCTTTCATTTTGGACGGGTCACCCCAGTAATCATGTCGCCACCGTGGCTCTCGTGGGTCATATGGATTCTTTCCCCAGAATTCTTTGTCTGCATAGCGCCCAGGCTCCTCCAGTGGAAGGCCCAACTCTATGCGGCTGTACCAATGCAATGTAAAAGACAGAGTGAGGGATTATTCCTGATTCTTGCCAGTGTGCTGAGACTATGGATCAAACAACTTGCAAGGAAAATCTGGTAGTGAGATGGACCAGACCAAGCTGTATCACGCATGAGAGACTCCTTCTCAGCTAACTTGCGCTCATTGTGCATCACATTAAGCTCTTCAACTCTGCAGTCCAGTCGGTTCTTGGGAGGTACAAACTCCTCTCCTTTAGCCATGGCTTCCTCCCACAGACACTTCAATTCCTGCAGTGCCATGACCCCAAGTCTCCATCAAATTTGGATTTCCTCATGAGTGGAATTGCATTAAAGATTCACAAGTATGGTTGATGTACAACTAAGGATTAATCCTTGTGTGTGGTAGACATGATAATCAGCATGAAATAAAGCCAAAAATTTTGGATTAAGATTACCTCTCTTTCCTTACGTGCAGCATCAAGGTTGAGTTCTGCTGGATCCGTGTTCTGAAAAAAAGAAATGCACTGTGTTAGGAATTGGAGAGCGTACTCACAAGGAAGTGGACACGAATCAGTGGTAAGCCAATTGTCAGAACAGGCCAAAATAGAAAAACAATCATGTACAGTCTGAGTTATACCAGGACAAGAGTAGGAATATCACATCCTCTTGCACCTCCTTCAAACCACTGTGGCTCAAATGTTTCTTCATACCCTGGATATTCTTCTTCATTATCTTCTTCCTCTCCTTCCTCATCATAACCATCATCGGCATCAGAGTAGGCATCATCTACAAGGCCAATGTACTCAGTGTCTTCCTCAACCCCATCCTCTTCATCCAATACCATCTCCTCTGCTTGATATAGTTGCCACAACTGTTGAATAGATCCTCACATTAGCTAACAAAATTTTCTATTTTCAAAGATCATGCTCCATGACCCACCTCTTCCTTCAGGAAAATCAGGCATTGGGATATGCACAAGTCTCACGTGTGATCATTGTACTCAGACATGAATCTTCAGCAATGAATTTGACAGACAACAGAATGCACATCGAGATTACCCGAGGAACTGCAGGATGAACCAAACAACCCTGCTCCTCTTCATCCTCAGCAGATTTTTCCGGTCGCAATTTTGGCCAATATGGCCTGTTTGATTCTCTCTGTGAGCAGAAGCCAGTACAAGACAAATGTCAATCTTAGGTCCTCCTGGACTGAATTGCACTCCCACCACCACGACCAAAAGGTGTATATGGTCTGATACTCCAATAATCAGGTACTGACCAAATGGTAGGAAACACAAATCTCATCAAGGCACCTCAAATGATGCAATAAGTACTCCTATATCTTAGGGTAGCTGAGAACTTTTGAAAAATTGAAGAGCAGACACAACACCATGGCAAGGAGGGAACCAACTGATGAGAGCAAAATACACATAAGAAGAACGATATAAAAAGCATGAAGAATGAAGAAGAAAAAGGGAAAGGCAGAGGAAAAGATAAAACTTTGAAAACTACTGACCATAGAAACAGAAACAGCCAACTTACCGCTACTTCATCTAGATTATCGTCTCCTGGACGAGCAAAAATTGGGGGATGCTCAAATCGGTGAAATCTGCAGAAGCCAACAATCCAATAAGAACATGCTGCTGGAGTTGTAACTTTGAAGCATTGGAAGAGCTCTTTTTCTTTAAACACCATCATAGTTATTTGAAAGCACAATGGGTGAGAGAAGTGGCAATACATCATATCATCGATGTTGGGATCCACAAATCTCAATTCAATTGGGAATCGAAACCTGTAAGGATCTCTCTTTGCCTGCATAAGGTACCAGAACAACACCCTAAATCAAGCCCAGTACAATACACAAGACTTTCTCATTTGATCTGATATGCCAAAAACCTGAAATATCAGCAAATGTGTGAACCTGAAAACAATTGAGAGAGCAAAACCCATAACATAGGTATGGATATTTCAGATCCAACAACATGACAGCCCAAGGACCAGGCATGCAGTTTGCCAGCAGTTTCATGATTGATAGCGCAACACCACCTTTGCCTTTACAATACTGTAAAGCACCCAACAAGCAACATGAGCAACACACAAACAAAAAGTTGGTGACAAAATACACTTACTATAACCTCAACTTGAACATGCATGCCCACTTTAATAAAATCTCGTATGTAGTACCAGTCATTGTCTTGGATTGGCACCCATCTGCAATGACCCATTTTCCAAGTATGAAAAGCATTGATTTTTTGTGAACAATCTCTGAGACGGTCATGAACTCATTCTACCCATCATGTACTTGTACATGCCAAAGGTGCAGCTATGATGGAAATAGAAGCTTGCAGAACTCTTGCATTCAAGAAGGCATGTGCACTTTGACATTTTCAAAGTGGTTGGAGGAGACCAGAAACTTACCCATCATGCACTGCACCAATATGAACAAAAGCTCCCTCGTATAAACTAACACATGACACTACTCCCCAATAATGCTGTGTCCAGCAAATACAGCAAATCAGAAAGAAAAAGAATGAATATCTAAAGCCTGAGTCCTCCAAAAAACCATTGACAACCCGGCAAAGACAGTTGATGTATAATAGGATGAGAAGAGCTTGATGATATCAGGAATTGAGAAACAATGACAATGTCAACTCTCAAATCTAGAATAAGACAAAGTACATCATCATCCCTCATTGACATCAAATTATTGAAAAGATGATTGAGGTAAATACCTGTCCTGGGTAAATGAATGGCAGCTCATGCTGTTCATAACAAAATGACACACATGAAAAATTGACAGAACAAGTGCTTCATTAGTAACATAACACTTCTCCCATAATCACCCCAAAATCTCACAAATTACAACATTTTCCGGGAGTACTTCCACAACATTGCAATTTTATAGAAATGTTTTTTTTTTAATTTGCAGGTTCTCACCATGCCCTCATGATAATCCTCACCCAATCGACGCCTCCCTGGATAATACTCTGGATCAACCTACAGTCATCAACAAAAATCAGCTGACCAAGACTTCCCTTCAAGAATCAAGCACATGGGTCCTTCACAGAATGCTTGAAGATGCTACAGATTCAAGCTTGGTTTGCCAGTTCACTTAGACTATAACTATAATTGACTTAAGGAATTTTGCATCATCATAGATGAAGGTTAGGATCCTAAACTAAGCAGAAGTGTAGTTCTGATTCTGAAAGCTGCATCTCAACCATGCAATAACACACTTATCATAGCAGAAAAAATACAGAAAAAGGACGTCTACAATCTCAGTAGCCAGTTACAACACACCTCTCGAGCTTCACGGTCTAGGCGCTCCTTATTAGCTGTAACCCATTCATCATACTGCTTCAGAAACATTTGCCATCTGGGGAATGCTCCCTCCATGGATTCATCTTCAACAGCATCTTTCAAATCATCTGATTTCACCCATACATTTTCAAGTGAATGTGCCTCACGAATGAAAGCAAGTTCCTTTGCATCAACTTTCCAGCCAGGAGGAGGCCAGTCTCGGGGGGGGATTAGAGCAAATACAAGTGGAAGATCCCATATACTTCCCTCCAGTGTCGGGGGTTTTCGTTCCTTCTCCTTCCGCTTTGCCTCCTCTAGAAGCTTCTTCCTGTGTTCTTCCTGCCACTTAGGGTTCAGCTTCTCGAATGACTCTCGTGAGACAACTGGTTCCTCTTCCCCGGGTGCAAGACTCTCAACTGCAAATTCTGCCTCTGGTGAGAGAAGCTCTTCCCATGGCGCCCATCTGCAAAAGCATGTCATTCTTAGCATCTTAATCAACCCCATAACAATGGACAAGCAAACCCAGCAAGCCAATAACACATAATCCAAGTCCCAGAATTGAACCCTAAAAGCTTCACAAGCAAGCAATGGCATGTTCAACCAACAAGAAGTAATTTCTCACTTCCATATATTCTTCAGAAAATATTGGCTGCATGCAAAATCTCTGAAAGAGACACATTCTAACACAAGAATTCATTTCGGAATTCCATGCTTCACATACACATTTCTTTTTCCTTCTCAGAAAAAAAATGGACATCTTTACAGCTTTGTGCATAGAGAAATCTCTGCAGTGACTGTAACTGTGCTGATGGTGTGCACACTCTAGTCAAAGGCATGTACATTGTATCAATTGAACACTACAAAATGCTCCTGGACACAAGCACACACATTGAGTGCTTCTATCATCTGAAAAAAACACATATGCAACTGAACATTGATCAACTATCACAGCTACTGCACAAATTCTGCAAGATGTCATCCCAATTGATGTGGCTAACAACAATTGGGACAAATGACCATAAAATGCCTCTGCAAGAGATGGATCAAGCTCTGCTCATCTTTCAATATCTGACACCTTCATGGTTCCAAAGGATCCAAAAGTTCTTAAGATATCAAGTGCACAGAAGCACCCAGGTTCCAGTCCTTGCTCCAGAACCCAGGAATGCAAAGCTTGTCCTTATCTGGAGACCAGGGAAATATGGAATTTTGTGCCAAGGTTGATGACTGCATCTGGAAATGGCAAGCAAGTATTCAGAACTGAAACTTCCAGTTTGAGAGTCACTAGCTCTCAAACGTCCATCCAGACTACTTGTGCATGACAAATTGATTACGAGACATGTAATCATTCATAGAAATACTGTACAATTTGCAAAATGAGGATTGTGTTTGATGGGTTGACATTGAGAATGTGCTGAAAGAGATCTGTTCAAAGCCAAAAATTTCATCATTGGCAATTCCAGGTCAGGTCTACAAAGTCTTAAGGACATGAGAGACCCTTGTTCTCTGATTCTTCCAATTCAACAGCCATACCTGCAGCTCCCTGAATTTAGTTTTTTTCTCGGGAAGGGGGGGGGTGGGTGATTTCTGGGTGTGCAAATGCTGGAAAAAAATTAGGGTTTCGAGTTTGGTAACCTTCTTTCAACCCAGTCGCGTCGCCTGGCTTCCTCCTCGGTATCCTCATGCTCTTCATAATCCTCTTCATTGAAAGTTGAAGTAGATGGTTCCGAAGGTTGAGCTGCAATATGCCACATCCGTCTGCCATCTGCTGACCTCTTTCTATACCTCAAGCTGCCCGGAAAGCACGAGACTCCGGGGGGGGCTCTTCCTCCTCCTTTAAGAGAGAGTGCACACTGGGAGAAGCTTCCAGTCACCGGTCGATAACAACCAAAGCTCTTGGGAGTGAAACTCCGACGCTGGTTCCTGGAAGTAGAGATGGGTGACACAAATGAAGACTGAGATGCAGAGAGTTGTTGGAAATGGTCATGGTGAAGTGCTCGAGCTTGCATCATTACGCTGTGCAATGCCATTGCAATGCCTTCAGCTGCAAAGCTTCCAGGAGTCCACCCCCGAAAAACACAAAATCCAAAAACTGAACTCCACGGAGAAAGTGCGAAAATTCCAGCGATTTCTCGCTCCAAACTTGCCGTGAATTCTTCTAAAATCTAAACCAGCTGCAGGAACACAATAATTCCCCAACCCAGGAAGAATTGCAGAGAACAAAAACTTCGAACCTCGCAATTCTCTCGGAAAGCAAATCAACGAGTGCGTGATGGCTTCCTCGCTGCTGCCTGTGGATAAACCCTAAACCCTAAACTGGTATATACATTCGAGTACATTACACATGAAATACGTACGTATATACAAAATAGTATGTATACTATGTCACTTTGGATGAAGTATTTGGCCTTTAAATACTTGTAGCATGAAAGTGGGTTTGGGTTGAGGGTTTAGGGTTTGGAAATTTGTTCACAATACCTATCTAATGATCTCCAAAAGGGTTAGGAAAACAAAATGAGTGCATTTGATTGGCTAGCCATAATTATTGGTCTAGGTTGTGACCAATGGTGGCCAGTTCCTAAGGTTTTATGAGAAGCCTTCGGTTTTGGTTCCAGTTTTTAACTCTAAGTTGGGTTCTAATTCCAATTCCAAAACCTAGAAAGAAAATTGCAAGGGTTCCAGTTTCAGTTCCATAACCTCCGGTTCTAGTTATAACCTATGATTTTGGGTACTATATCCAAAACATCAAGACCAACAATTTGGAAACCTCGAACTTTTATTTCATGAAGAAAAATAAATTGTTACAGATGTTTGAAGATTTTCAAACCAATAAAAATGGGGCTTTTTCTAAACTCTAAACTACACTAAATGTTCCAAATTTCAAGAACCAAAACTAAACAATTGATGGTGACCCAAAAACAATTGTATTCCCAAAAAAAAATTATAACTTCAAATCCATACAAACTAGCCTATTTGTAACCTCTATCTACTCTAAATATTTCAAGGATTAGAAACTCTTTTTTCATTGCCATTTGGTTTCATGTTTAGGGTTTCATCCAATAATAACACCAAATTGAGCAGTGGCCTTGCTTGAATTCAGCCCCCCATCTCCCCCCGCCCCCCCGCCACCCCCCCCCCCTCAAACAGCTCCAAATTTGCACAAGTTTCCTTCACTTGAAACTTGAATTCTTCGATCCAAAACCCTCTTGAATAACACCAAATTTGCCCTAATATTTCCTTCTTGACCCAAAACCTTAATTATAACCACCAATACCCTTTCAAATAACCCTCAAATCTGTCCTAATATTTCCTTCACCCAAAAACCCTAAATTTTCACTTGGGCAACCCCATACACCCAAGCCAAATCAAGGGTACAAGCTAACCCTAATTCAATAAGGTGTAACAAAAACCCTAAACATGGTGCCTAACAAATTTTTCAGGTTCCATCATTTCCAAAGGTTAGGGGACTTTAAAATCAAACTCATTCCATCACTGCTCCATTGCTCCAATATTTAAGGGGAAAAAAACAAAAATGACAACATGAACTCAACTTAACTTATAAAACTATCTGGCCAAAACAAAAAACTAACAAGCGCATAACAAATAAAAAAGATTACCTAAAATCGATCATCAATTTCCTTAATCTCCAAAAGCCCAACCTTATCAATGAAGTTCTCATTTTCTTCCATCAAAGCTTCTTCCATGTCCATGAATTGCCCCATGGATGTCAAGCTTTCAACATGATTTTCATCCGGCCAATCCTTATAGATGGTTATAAGCATTTCAAGATTTTCAATGCCCAATTCAAAACATCTATGGTTTGTGAAAATACCTTCAATGTTGAAAAAACTTTTCGTTTCAATATGAGAACCAACAATCCCCAATATTTGTTGGGCTACAAACCGAACATAAGGCTATTGTACCTCATGCACTTTCCACCATGCCAATGAATTCTTGCATTCTTCCTCTATCACTTTTTTGACCCATAAATGATTTAATTGTTCCTTGACAATTGATGAAGCCATCTTATGGGATGTTATGGGATGTTGAGCAACTAAAAATTCTAACACTTACAACATTTAAATTCAAGAAATGGTATGCACAAACAAGGAAGGAAAATAATACTTGATGAGTGTACTCACCTACAATCTATAGTGTTATTTCCTTGCCAACATATTTAAATCCAAACCCCTTGTAGCAAGGGTCTAACATCATAACCAACATGTTATGAACTTTTGTTAGTTAAACAAAAATCATAAATGAAAGGAAAGGGTTTAATACATACACCATTTGTCTTTACATGTTCTTTTAAAAGATATGAAGCTCCCCATCAAAATCTTGGGTGTCATTCTAGAATTAGGCCCCAACAAATCTTATTGAACTGACATTAAGAGTTATTGAAACAACAAGTGAATCTAATAACAACTAATAACCTTGACTTTGGTTCAGCACACATTGTTGAACCACATGTTAAAAGGTATTAGAAACAATTTGGGCTATTGCCCATTCTTGAGGACTTAACACACATTGTTAAAATGTCAAGGACGTTTGTTTTCCATAGCAAAAGGCAATGACATATTTGAATTCAAAGGTATCTTATAATAGGATGATTCTTGAAGCAAACCAAATCTTCACTAGAGTTTTCAGTTTCTGTGAATAAACCCCCACATCTAGGCATGTTTTATGCCATTCATGTCATCCTTTACCATTGTTTTGTCCAAGTTATGGTTTTCTGCAATATAAATTATGCCCACTTCAGTGAGATCGAGGTTAAACTAGCACATACCTTAGTATCATATGTGGCATATTGGCAACATCTAGACATGGCATGGCCCCAACAAGCACCTACAAAAGGAGTTGACACCCCTAAAATCTAGCAAGACATAATTGAAGTAAAAACGGAAGTCATGGTGGAAAATTTATTTCCCTTATCTTTGACATATGTAAAGACATAAATATTTAGCTTGTGTTTTGCAAATAAATCATTCACTTGCAAAGCCTAAGCATTTCCTATGGTCTCTATAGTTTCAAAAAATCCCACAGTTACATGACAAGGTTCCCACTTGTTATTCAAAAAATGTACAATTAGAACAAAAGTATCGATGCCTCCCTTTGACATCCAAAGATCAAAATTCATCGTGCAAATGTTACAGAAAGCACATGAAGGAAATACAAAATTCTCTTTGGTTTTTTTTCCCACCCTAGGCAATAGGCCCTCTTTCAAAATTCACCTCAATGGAAAATTGAAGTAGGGACTTTGCCTCAAAAATAATCTCCTAAAAATGGTGCCTCCACAAATGACAATGGCATAATCCTTTATTTATTAACAACACAAGGTCCTCTTCAAATTACTTTTAATGGGGATCATCTTTGGGATACCAAATAATAGTAACAAAGAAATTAGGAATGGAAGTAAGTGTTGGGCTAGACCTTTTTTTTGTTGGGCACCTTTTTGCTTCTAGCCCATCCTTTTTATGTTCACTCCATTGACCCCAAAGTTGTTGATGGTTTGGATTCCAAGCACTTATGAAGTGTAAAAATACCATTTGTAAAAAAATTAATTTATCACTCTTTTTTTTGTTCTGCAACTAGAACATTCAGATAACAAACAACACATTTTAGTTGTTCCGATTGGTTTGAGTTCGAATTTGAATTTAAACTTACTTTTACTAGTGTCGAAAAGGAACTCAAAGGTGCATAAAAAGGCCCATGTAGTGGTAATGCATCATTTGTTTTTCCAAAGTCTCATTGTTTTGTTAATAAATCCCATTGAACTATAACATATGCACTCAAATTGTTTTCCATTAATGTTGTTGAAGTAATTGCACCAAAAACTATTGCAAAACCACAACTATCCATCTCCAATGGGCTTTTTGTGGGATACATTACCTTTCTACCCACATCTTTTAATTCTCCATGCTTCCAATTGTTAATGATAAAAAAAAGGACCCTTAAGAGCTACAAGCAAAAAAATGAGTGACAAGAACAATAAAAGCAACAAAAAGAAAATGAGTGGCCATAACAATAAATAAAATATGAACAACAAGAGTAACAAGGAGAAGATGAGCAACAAAAGGAGCAAAAAAAAGATGAACACCGAAAGTAACAACGAGAAAACAAGCGATAACAACAACAAAGAAAAAATAAATGCCAAAAGTAACAAGGAGAAGATGAGCAACAAGAGGAGCAAGGAAAAGATGAACACCGAAAGTAACAAGGAGAATACAAACGATAACAACAATAAAGAAAAAATAAATGCCAAGAGCAACCATTAAAATGCATAACCAACAACAAAACAATGACCACCAAGATGCACACGCAAAGAAGATGACCATAATAATGAAGTGTGCAACACCCTACAAACCAAAAAAAAAACCAAGCCCACAAAAAAAAATCAGTCCAAAAAACAAACGACAAAAGCAACAAAGAGAAGACAATCGCCAAAAGTAACAAGGAGAAGACAAGCGCCAAGAATAAGAACTAGTTAAACAACTTACCACTTCTGAATTTTGAACTTGGTGAAGGTGACGAAACTTAAGGACTCATGAGCTTGAAAAACAAAAAATAGAGCTTGAGGGAAAAACAAGGAAAAAACTTGAAGAATTAGAACAAGGAAAATGATGAGCAAAGAACAAAATAAACATTTGCTCCCACCCCAAAGCCCTAAAACATTGGACCCCCCCAAACCCTAAAATCATGGAATTGGAATCAACATTTTTTCAAAAGTCCAATCTAGTTTGGGTTCCCAATCCACCTAGGGAACCAGACCCTTGGTTTCAATTCCAAAAAATCATGGTCTAGAACAAAGAGGTCAACTCCACCCAATTCTAGAACTAGGCCTCTAAGTCAATTTTGATTTTTAATTAGTTATTAACACCAAAACTAGTTCTTGTTAAGTTTCAAATACCTATTAGTGAAATCACCAATTCCTAACGATCCAAGCACTCGCCCAACATTGGTTGTGACTAATGTTTTTTTTCCATTTAAACCAAAGTCATAATCATTCATTCATGAGCTAATTTAGCTAAACTTAGTTAATAAACAAATATGAAAGAAAAAAATTTAAACATCCTTATAAATTTTTTGCTACCTACTTGAACTCATGTATTGAAATTTGGTGGTTTTTCCATATTTTTAAAAAATTGACAATTCTTTTCAAAAACTTGTTGAATTTGCAACATAAAATGGCAAATTTTTTGCAATGGATTAAAATTTTGCTCAAGAAAACAAGGATAATTAGTGATATTTAAATAATCTCTCACTTCATATTATCAAAATTGTCATGTCAATTGGTGGGTATGAAAAAATAGCTAACATTGTATGTTGGATTGTGAAAGTAATAATAAAGGTTCAAATAATAAATGTGGGTGGAGATGCTTTCAATTTATCGCACATGTTTAGTTGTTGTTTATCCCTTGTTAACCTTTAACAATATCCTTACACATTTGTAATACCACCTTTTGCACAAACATCACAACATCTGGCTTATGAAACAACAAAAAGGTGACTACCCTTGACCATATGAATATTCCAAAAGCAATTAGCATACCTTACCCTATACGAAAATTGTTTTTAAAAATTATTTTATAATTTGAAGTTGGTCTAAGGTTCTTCACATGCCTAAGGTGCATTACATGTCTAAGGGTTCAATTATTTAGGAACACATATCCTTGGTCATCACCTACTATGTATTTTGTATTTATACTTTTCAAAATATGTCATATTTTTTCATTAATAAGTAGTTTAAAGTTCCATCCTTGTTTTGAGGATGGCCAAACCTAGGCACATATTGAAAAGGTTCCACCTATCAATAGCAAAAAGGCTAGGATTAATAACCATGATACCATATTTTCATAACCAATAATGAAAAGATAATTGATTATGAAAATATTCTTATGTCTAGGATAAAAAAACGAGGCTTTTCACAAATATCCTTCATCATAACCAAGGCTTTATGTTTAGGGTTTCTTAACCTTGGCCAAGGTTAGATAATTTGATTGTTTTAGCCCTAGCTAAGGTTACATAACTTGAGTTTTTAAACCTTAACCAGGGTTACATAGCTTAGGTTTTTCATCTTATCCAAAGTTAGTTAGGTCTTGAGTTTTTAAACCTTGGCCAAGGTTAATTAACCCAAGCTTTTGGGAATAACCATTTCAAAAGCCTAGGCTATCTTGCCCTTGGTTGTGAATACCAAGTTGCTAGGGAAATTAATTTTCAAAAGTTTGGGTTCCTTGACATTGGCTAAGGTTAGGTAGCTTGGGCTTTTTGAAATATTATTCAAAAGCCTAATTTATTTTACTTGTGATAGTGAAATACCCCAAGCTTTTCATGGATATCCTTTCTTTCATTTACTTTCCCAAGCTAAGAAGTTCAAACTCTTAGGAATATCTTTTCAAAAACCTATATTATTTTGCCCATGGCTATGGATCTTACCCATGTCTATGAAAAACACAACTTCCATGCCAAATCATCTTAGACTTAAAGTTTAGTGCTTATACATGACAACATACAAAGGGTCATGGTTACTTGTCCAAATTCCTTTTTATTTTTTATGGAGATGAAATATTAAATGCATGTAAATTAGGGAATATATGTTAACCTTAAACAAATTTTACATGATGAATGTAAGATAAATTCCATAGGATTTTGCAATGTGAGTTCAAGGTGCTAATAGAGGTCAATGTCAAACAATGTTGAGTTTTTCAAGATTGTGATGAAAACACTTTCATGGTTGTGATTTTTGTTAAGTTTATCACATTAAAGCATTTCACACCTTGCAACCATGTTATTCGGTTGTGTTCACATTTGGCAAATTTGTGTGAATTTTAGGGTTAGTGTTATTTTTTAATCATTAAGATGTGCAACAATTTTTTTCCCCATGCATAGTTGTCTCTATTATCATTGTCATTTTTTTTTGTTTTTCTTTGGAATGGATTTACATTTTGTCTTCATTGTTTGTTTTTTTTAATGTGTTTAAATTGGAGGTCATGTTATGAAAGTTTTTACGTCATTTTTAATGAGGATTTTGGGGTTGATGAAAGTGTTTTGGGTGAAGGTGTTTGTGTGAGGATTTGTGAAAATGTGTAGTTTGGCTTTTGGTGCAAAAACACAATGTGTGTGCGTTATGTGAAACATGTATAGTATGTTACAATTTTGTTTTGCTTTTATTTTGGACATGTTGGGTTTGGGTGCCTTGAAGAGCTTGGAAAAAAAAATAAAGGAGAGACATAAGGAGAATAGGGAGGAAAAAAAAGAAAAGAAAGGGAGTGCAATGGAGAAAAGAATAAAGGGAAAATGATGGAACTTTTAATTTTAAGGCTCTATGATTAACTCTTTTTGTGTGCTTTCTTTTTTTCCTTTTGCATGGGGATTATGGAAAAAATGTTAATGAAATTTCTAAAAGTACATTTTAGCTTCAAATGGTTTGAGAAGCTCACAAAAGGTTTTCTATTTGTTTGGGTCATTTTGATCAACCATTTTTTTTTGTTGAAAAAAATGAAAAGAAAATTTCATATAACTATGTAATTTGTCATTTAAAAACATTTATCAAGTTTAAACCTTTTTTTTGGCATAAAAAATAATAAAATATTTCTAAATGTGACATAAATCACCTTATTTTTATAATTAATGTCCTCATGATTGATTTATTTAAAACTTAATAATAATAATAATATGGAACTATTATAACAATGGTGTCCATATTTAATAATAAATTCACACACTTTCCCATACTTGGTGTAACACATGGTCCTTCTTGACTAAGTTTTGTTTTCCTGTATTTATACAAAACATCATTTCAACTAACATACATATAATTTGTATGTGATTATAAGTTGCTAAAATTTTCCTTTCCTTTTTAATGACATTGTTTTTTGTTTGAGCCACTCATAAATAGGATTTACCTCACTTGGTCCCATCCCACCAAAACCACAAACTTCAATTTAATGATAAAATGAGGAATACCAAGTGATGTAAGTAGAACCAACTTGGTACTGATGTGATGTCTGTTGTAAAGTCAAAACATAATTAAACACTACACATTAGATGTTAAAAAATCAAACTAATATTTTCCTCTCCATGTTTTCCTTTGAACTATTATAATCAAAGGGCGTGTGCAAACCAATGTTAGGCAATTCTCATAAGGGGATTTGGTTCTCATCTTAGTTTTTAGTCTAATTCTCAAATTGAAAATTGCCATGTATCACATTTGGTGAGAACTAGGCTGAAAACTAACCCTTAGATTTTCCTAAAAATAAAAACTAGTTCCTGTAAAAACCGATTTCAATGATTTATAAAAAAATTAAGACTTGGGTTCCCATATGGGTTGAACTTGAGTCTAATTATCAGGCCAATAGGTAGTAGAGTTTTCCATAAAGTAAAGAAAAAATAGTCATAAAATCATAAAGAAAAATGAAAATTACAATGGACTTACATGGAGTTCAACATGAAATTTGACTCTAAATTTCATCATGTATTTATTTTCTTGATCAGCTTCAATTAATCAATATCGTTCATTGGTATGTTGGTTTTATTATAGTTATAAATGTTTTCGAACCACATGCATTAAATCTTAAGTTTCAACATTTTATACCCATATTTTTAAAAAAATCATTACTTTACAAAAGTGAACTTAAAGCTTGAAAAAAGGTTAGGAGATGAAAGAAAGGCCCCAAGAAAGGTCAAAGAAGGGTCATTTTACAAAAAACTTTAATAGGTAAGATTTTAAAAATAATAATTTTAATATGATTTTAAAATAATAATTGAGGACCTGATTTGTGAAAATTGGTTTTTAAAACTGATTGTTTTCAAATGAATGAAAACCAAATACCTTGAGAATTGGGTGAACTAGGGGTGCCAAGGTAAAAGTCCTTTTCCAAGGATTGCACATGGCATGTGTCATTTTTGTGTTGGTTTATAACTTAAAATTTTGTATTTGAAGTACCCCTTTTAACACTACATTTTAGATATAAACACATTTTGACTAAAAATTGATTTTATATCATGTATATTATTCATTCATGTCCTCTATCACATAAACATGAACAACTTTTGCTAGAGGCACATTTTCAACATCAAGACATTTTTTTATCAAACATGTTCAAATTAATTATGTATTTATTTATTTATCAACTAAAGTCCTTTTTCCCTTCTAATTATCAATGTTAAAATCCTCTTCATTTTTCAAAAGGAATGGTGCACATGTGGTTTAACAAAAAAGATGTTTGAAAAAAGTAAGGGTGGCCCACTCTTGAAGTTTGAGTGTTTTGAACATGCCAAATTTTATTTATTTATTGTTAAACTTTGAGCATGTAAAATTTGCAATTAATGAAAATATTCCAAAAACATTATGACAATCCAAACTATTATGCTTCACTCGTGATTTTTCAAACATACAAAAATGTAATGTCAAGGAGTGTCCACTCACTTGGGTGGCTCCTTTGACTATGTGTTTACCCAATTGAATTATAATATATATTTAAAAATATTGAAAATTGGGTCAATTCTCTCCAACATTTTAAAAAAAAGAAAAAGTCAAGAACCGACCTAATTATCACATAAAAGCATAAATAATTGGAACCAATAGTTTTTGGGAAAAAATGAGAACACCCAACATTGGTACAAACATAATGGTTTACAAAGTGGCACATGAAATCATCACCCAAGTCCATATTCCTTTGTATTTTTTTGGAGTCCTTAAAGGAGTAAATAATGAAACATCAACAATCCATCAATTCTAAAAAAAATCATTTATATTTATGCCCCTTTAAAGATTTTTTTTGGGTATAAATGTGAATAAAACCCAACATAAAATGAATAGTTTTTCAAGGTGATATGAACTTTTGAAAAGAACCATGTTTTCAACAATAAAAAAAAGAACAAAAAGTCCATTAAGATTAACCTACAATTGACATGCAATAATATCATTAAAATTTGATTTTACTAACAATTGTCCATCTACAACGAAATCCTTAGCAATTATACTGTCAATTATTGAACAATTTTGAAATGCACATATATTAAACTTATTGTTAAGGTGAATAGTTCATATGTTTCCCTATAAAAGTCCATGTATCTTTTAATTTTGCAAATCATGCACAACAAATGCATATGTCATATGCATATTCAAGTTAATAATTTCAAATTAAGTCCCTATTAAAAATTTATGACATGCAAAATACAAATTAGCTATTGCATTTACACACAAAAATTGTCATTTTGACAAAAAGCGAGTCATTGTAGCTTGTATTCATGTTGAAAATTTGCAAAAGAAATTTTGATTCAATTATTTGACCTTTTCATTGGTAACCATATTGGTAATAGAAAAATTCCTAACCTTGGAAGAAAATTGTTCAAAATGTGCATCATCTAAAATTTCAAATGTGTCAAAAATCATGCATTTTCTTACTATTGATACCATGGTGAAATCCCAAGGGTGACATTAAATGTTTAAATTTTACATTACCTATGTCATTCAAGGTATTTTGTGGGGACATTATGCAAATTTTTTTTCCCCCACCCTATTATTAACTAATTTTCTAATATACCCATATTAAAGCCACCCTAAATGTAATTATAATTTTTGTATGCCTTAAATTTTGATACCTTATGTATGTTTAATTTTTCAATTTTAATCCTTAATGTTGTGAGGAGTGACAAGGATGCAATTGAACATGGTAAGATAATGTGATAAAACTAATTTTTTTAACATACCATATGTACTTAACATATTTTCCAACTAAACTATTAAAATATCATAAACTAAAAGACCCAATTACTGTAAGCTTTTTCAAAATGGTTGAATTGTCAATGGTGCGAAAGGATTATTCATTTCATGTTCTTCAATGTTAAATATTAGTGCATTTACTATTTCATCAATTGAATTTATTGGTATTAATTCAACCTATTAACAATTATAATACTATATATATATATAGTTAATACAAGGGATTAATGCATACGCTTTTAAAATTTTATTTTAAGAAATAGAAATAATCTTATTATAAATAGAATTAAATTATAAAATTAACCCAACAACCAATATATGGGACCTTATATTTTTATACATATATTTTTTGAATTCAAAGAAAAGTGTTCTTGCCTAGCTTGGGTTGCATTAAAAAATTCCTAAAAGAACATGGGGTTAAGGTAATTTAGGGAAGGGGTGGCCAATTGTGTTAATGTGGCATTTAGTATGATGAAAGACAATTATATAAGGCCATAATTATTTTACATGGTGGAGATCTTTTCTAAGCAAATTTTTTAATTTAATTATCATGTAATTATTCTTTTGTTATTACCTTTATTTCTAGTCATTGGATATTTCATGTTATTTCTTGTAATATATTTAAATTGGTATTAAAGGAATTTCTTTTATTGCATATAATTGATTATTGTGTCAATGCACATGCTTGGGTTCATATCCAATAGACAATTCAATTTTTTTCACTTGTTATGCATGCCTTCAAATATAAAAGTAATACAAATATAAGTCTATGCTTTATATATATATATATATATATATATATATATATGTTAAGGTCAAAAGGTCCAAATTTTTTTAATGCCATGTTATTGGGTATGCATGAAAGTAAATGCCCACCTAACACTAGTTAACATAAACACAATGTTCATTGTCATAATGTCATCTTAGAATATATTTTTGTCATTTTTTGCCTATTAACATCAATTAGAAAAGTTGACATGAGAAAATTTCAATTAGAAGAAACCACCATGCATTGAAAATGGAGCAAATGAAAAAGAATAACAAACCTACTAAAAACAATAGATATGAAATGACAAAGAAAATGATTTTAATGAATATATTCATTCATTCATTATTGTAACCACCTTGTTTAACTTGAAGATTGAGTGCAATTTTGGACAATGATGTTTATTGTCCAAATCATCCATAATTACATTAGTGGTTTCACATGTCTAAACTTTTAAAAGAAATTTTATTTGTTTTTCTTAATGTGATAAACAACCATATATGTATGATTTCAACTCAAGAAACTGAAAAATGACAGTTTGTGAAAATATAATACTTGTCAAAATATTGTGTGAATGAAGAAGCAAACTTCAAAGTAGTATGTACATCTTTGTTTTTTTTCACCAAACTTACTTCACAAGCTAAAATATGCTAGAGTTAGGCTTGCAATTCCTCTAATTGGCATAACATGTCATTTGTAGTTTTGCCCATTATTGATTATTATTGACAAGGGTTTTATTTTTTAAAATTATGAACACATTCCTTTGCATTTAAAAGATTGATTATCATAAAATCTAGTCTTTTCCATCATACTTGTCCATGTAATGTAATGTGTTTAAAGTTATTCAACTGAAAACATCCCCAACACTATTCAATATATCACCTTGCACATTAAATTTGATGAAAAAAGGTCAAAACGTGTTGGTTTGGCTCATTCGTATTTGCATAATTTGCTAAGGCTAGTAAAAGGTGCAACAAAATTGTACACTTGTTAGAAAAGAGTGTAATAATATGACATATGATTGTTGTTTTTCGTTTTGAATTGGCCAATCATAATGATTGGTCCATGTGGGTTGTTATTAATAATTTCCCACCCATTTGCAATCTTGGTTTCAATTTTATTGTTGGGGTTTAAAAAATAATAATAATAAAACTTGAATGTGAGAATTATTCTTGCAAGGTCATTATTAAGCATTGTTGGGAATGTTTTATACAGTCGAAATAAAATTTTGTCATATATTTCTTTTGATTTCAATGTGGACATGAATTTAAAGATGAATGGTTGATTATGATGTTGAAACATGATTTGTGCCAATAAGAAGATCATAATTTCAACAATCTTGAAATAAAATAAAATTGGTCAAAGTATTTGATCAGATATATTTTCCTTTTTAATTGCTAAATTAGAGTATAATGATAAGTAGACCTTTTATTTATGCTTTAATGGTTAAGTCTACATTAACTAAGGGTATACCGACCAAAACTTCCATTTCAAATATTTATGTTTGGTATTATTCAATTTTCTTCTAATGTATTTGTTAAAGGGTAACTAGAGCTTAAATTATTTCCAAATCAACAAAATTCCATGTAAGAAATGAAGTTTGGTAAGGATTCCATAAAAAGGATCTAAACTTTCATGCTTTAAAATTATTATGCAAGACAAACCCAAGTATTTGATTGCCACAAGTTGCTTTAACTTGGGTATGTCTTGCTGACTTTGTTACAAACCTAACATTCACTTTGATTACAAAGGTTGTGTTCATAACAATGGAACAATTGGCAATTATTAAGTGGGAATGTTGATGCATAATGACGTTATTCCTTTGATACTACTAGAAACCCTCAACAAGGTGGTGCACTTGTTTGTTGAAATTTTTAGCCCAATCGAGAGGGAATCATTAAAATTTTAATGATTTTCGTTTATGAAATACAACTAATTTAACAAAGTTTGATAATAATTCCAAAATAATCCCATTTCAACCAAATAGTATTGGGATGGGTGATAGTAAAAAAAGTTTAATATACTTGAACCAACAACAAAATGGTTCCCTAGTTAGGGTAGGAGACGGATCAATAGATTCTTATTACTCCTTGTTACAACAAAGAACACATTTACAATGAAACACTACAAAAGGTAATGATTGAGAAAGTCCATTACATTGAAATGGGATAACAACACGTAACATGCATTCAACATGGTTTTGAAATTTAATGTCAAAATTCTTCCATGATCAATTGAGAAGAATTGGCCCAATTTTCCAATCAAATGGGAAATAATGGTTAAACAATCTAGGACTTGAGTGCATAAACACAAAGGTTTCTGAAGATGGTTCCAAAGTCCTATAGTTTGAGATAAAATGACACATATTTCCCTTACATGCATATGGGTCACCTTTTTGAGAACTTTAAACATCAAATTATATAAGGTTTTTTTATTCAACCAAGCCATCAAAAAGCTAGAAAGTAGACAAGTAGTAACATTTGGAGAAATGCCCAACTAAATTTGCCCATGCAAGTTGTCATTACTCTCTACATGCAAGTTGACAAATCTAAATCAATTGATGTTTTTGAATAGTTGTAATGCAAGGGGAACAAACCCAAGAGAGGACCACTAAAAGCTCCTATAACAAAACATTATGATTGAAAAAAGGTCTGACTCATGAAAAATTTCATCATGTACCACTTATCTTCAAGAATTGGGAGGATAATGACTTCACGTCAAACCCAACTCTCATAGAGGGTTTAAGGGTTAGGGTTTAGGGATTAGAGGCTAAATAGGGTTGGGAAGAATATAATGCTACCATGGAAAAGAAGCAATTGACAGCCATAAACCACCATAAACACGACTAAAACAATTTTGGTCAGCTGAGAGAGACTTTTGTCTGCCTCAAGTTTAGGGTACATTTACAGAGACAAAACCCTAAACCCTAAACCCACAACATGGCAATTTACAGTGAGCTCCATGGGCCCACAAAGAAGATTTTTTGAATCAGGAGTCCTTCAGCCCCTACTACTTATTCTCATCTCTATTGAATGTTTGAGATTGACCCAAATACAAAACATTTACATGAAAAAATAAATCTTTGGCTCAATTGTTTGGTCTTCCGTCAAGCCAAACGGTGCAGCATGGCAACGAGCATCACAGATTTGTACAAAGCCTAATGAAACGGAATTTTGTAAAACGAAGCCAATTTTGCAATACTTGCACTGAATAACAGACCTGATGTGCAACTGAATTTATTGAGCTGTACAAGATGGGTAAAGGAGCAAGCATGGTGGCCCAATGTTAGCCCTCAGTCAGACTGAGATCCATGCAATGTCCCATGGTGGATGATGGGTGGGTTTTACCTGGGTGTCAAATTGAGTATATGGAGAGGCAATAATTGCTCCTGCTGGACAGCTATTCATCATCAGCATCACTGCCGACCTGATGAGTGTCCAAGTAGAAGTCACTACCATCACCATCAATCATCTTGGCTCTGTGCACACACAAAACACTGCACTCAAATCAGCAATCTGTAGGAAGCATGCATGCACTCTGGTGCCAGAGTTCCTCAAGAAATATAGTTCAAAGCATTTAGAAACTGGAAAATCTGAGACCCAACTTTTGTATGTGCTGGAAAACTGCCCAATGAATGCATTCATTGTCCACAAGTCACAGAAACTCTTCCAAGATCTTCAGCAAGACCTACAGGGCTCCTACTGCACTTCTTTCATGAAGTAATCTATCTGGTTCCATGCATTGCATGTTCTCAACTTTAGCAGCTCAAATGATTGTGAGAAGCTTACCGCTCAAGAATGAATTTCCCTTCCTTGTATTTCTCTCTCTTTTCATAAGCCAATTCCTGCATAAATTCAATCAATTAGGTTATCATCTTTTCTAAGAAAATGCCCTCTCACATGATACTGGCCTTCAAAAGATGGTGCAAATAGAAGGGTAAGTGTACATACATATTTCCAGCCAACAAGCTGCTGGCAACAGTTGCAAAAGATGTCAGCTACAGTGTGTCTGCCAGTGGTCATCATACGATCCTCTTGAGGACCCACTGATACATTCACCCTGTAATCCAAGATGTGACCCCCATGTGCATGACAAGCCATGCCAGGTCCCCCCAATCTTCTCTCAAGAGTGCATAGAGAAAACAAATAGCACCATCAAGAAGAATGCTCAAGCACCAAAACAATGAGAAAAACTTTTGACAACTTTTTTTTCCACTGCATACTGTGAGCTTCAATTGCTGATTTTGAAAGGTAAAATTTTATGTTTGACATTTATGTAGGAGGATGATGAAATTATAGAACAAGGAAAAAAACAATGGGAATATCATCAGAGTGCTTACACATTGTTGAAAAGGTAAGCCTTCCCGTGTCGACAGTGGAAAGACTGAACAGGAGAAGGAGAAGAAAACAAAAAATGGCTTGATCAGACAACATTGATTAAAAAAAAAAACAAAACAAAAGCAAGACCCACTCATTATTATTTCCACCTTCTCACACTCTGGGCCCCCAAACTATAGACAATGCAGGCTCACTATTGCCTTTGAGTAGAATTTGCAATGTTCTAACAAAAACCCTAATGCCGGTACGTGCAACAGCAACCAAGTGAGACCTTGTGATTATATAGTGTCCCGACAATTTTGCAACCACCTCACCTCACAGGCAGTACTTCTGAAACTTAACCAATTCAGGAATCAAAACAAGAAAGACAGGCACAAGCAACAAGAGGAAACAAAAAGAAAAAGAGGGTAAAGAAGAACTTGCAAAAAGCCAAGAATTTGACAACAACTTGTGAACACAGGAAGCTGGCTGGCTGGCTGGCCTAACTGACTTTGCTCTTTCACTGTGTTTGGAGGAGGGGCCAGACATGCATACCCAGCAGCACCACAGGAACAGAGACTATCATGAAAGGTGGAAAAAGAGCATAACATCACACAAGCATCATGCAGCAGAAGTATGCAGCAGGTGCACATCCATCCTTTCAATTCCATGAACCCTTATCAATTGCAGTCCACCCAAAACACTGAAACACACTTTGTTGATCACCTGTGTGTGCAGAGGACAAAAAAAATGGTGATGTAGACTAGAAGATTCATTTGGTTGTTCGCCCTGCAGCTATGAGTTCAAACTGCAAACTGCAGTTGTGCAAGGAGACTTTTGCTTTCCACACTGGAGCCCAGCAGCCAGGTGACTGATAATACTTCAGTATACATACAGTTCCCTTCCCTCCTGAGCTCCAGCATAGGAGTGTGTGTCTTCTGCAGTGGGCCCGTAAGACCACCAATTCAACAGTCAAACCAGCTGACTACAGATGGGTGTGGGTTCTAGCCAAATGTCTAGCAGTTGCCCTCCACTCCACTCCATCCAGAACTACATTTTCAGACAAGTTTGACAATGAAGAAACAAGAAGAGATGACACTCACTGTTGGCAGTCAAACCACACAAAACCCATCAAAACCGAGTGACACAAAACCCCATGTGGTAGTAAACCATTAAAAAAGGCAATAAGAGAAGGCCACACACAAAGTCCCAAAACAGCAAGGGAAAAAAACGAGAAGAGAAAGAGGCAATCACCCTTGACAGCAGCTCATCGGAGTTGGCCAAATGGCTGCGGCAATGTTTACAACAGTAGATGCGCCCATCAAGTTGGATCAAATATAGTCGACCCATGTTTCTCTCTCTCTCTCTCTCTCTCTCTCTCTCTCTCTTCTTTTGTTCTCTTTTTTCTCTCTCTCTCTACTACAGCAGCAGCAGCAGCTGGTAACTCCAATCCAACTTTGGTCCTTCCTTCTTTGAAACCAGGATTTGTCTTGAATTCATTCGCAGTTTAGTGTTCACCACCCTTGGCAGACAAAAAGCACTTCACCCACAACTGGTGCATCATCACCTGCCACAATTGCCACAAAGAACAACGGCTTCCAATTGATGAGAGGCTTACAACCAAGGCTACATGGTAGTGGCAGTTCCACACATGGTTCAAAAGCTGGCTATGTACCAACAGGTTTGCCAGCACCACAACCACAGATGCAAGAAAATTTCTAGAACAAGCCAATCATGGATTCAGATTGCAACTGCATCAATTGACATCACCCACGCATCCTTATACCCCTTCCTCTGCAACTTACCCACATCTCTCTTTGAGGGAACTTGAAGCAGCAAAAAAACAAAGGGGGGGGGAGAAGAACTACCAAACCCTCCACAAGATCATCATCATCATTATCATCACATACCAGGTCTATATATGTTTCTTGTACATATCATCCAAAAGCAAACCACATGCACCCATGGCAACAGCAGAAACAAACTTCTCACTTAAGGAAAGCTTGTTTCTTCTTGACCCAACATGACAGACAAGCAGACAGCTTCTCCTTCTCCCTCTTCTTCTTCTTCTTCTCTCTTCCCCTTCCCCGACATCCCTGTCTCCCAAACAAATCCAAATTATTCATGCCCACAAAATCCGCACACAGTTCCAGAAGGACAGGAAGAAACTTGTTTTGTTGCTTTCCACCCATCCACCTCCTCCTCACTCAGAGAAAGAGGGGGGCCAAAAAAAGGGAGGGTCTCTCGACATCCATCCCAAATCAATCTCAAACACCCCCCCAAATAAAAACAAAACAAAAAACCCAAAATCAACCCAGTGTGCATGATGGTCTACATGATGATGAGATGATGAGAAGAGGTCTGTGTGTGAAGCAAAGAGAGGAGAGAGAGAGAACCTGTGGGAACCATGGCTTGCTTGCTTGAATTCCAACTCTGACTGCACTCCACAACCTCTCATGCCTTTCTGAAATTGATGAACACAGGACCTTCTGTTCTGTTTTCTCTTCTCCTTCCTGTGCACAGAACCATGTGTGTGTTGCTCCAGCTCTTCTGCAATATGTGTCTTTGATGTTCTGAGACCATGTGTGTGTGGGGAGGGGGGGGGGGTTGCTGTGAGTAGAGAGAAGGAAGGAAGGAAGCAAGGAAGCAAGGAAGAAGCAAAAGGCTGCTGTATTGTGTGTATGGGGTTTGGTTTCTTTTATGAATGTGGGTTTCTTTTCAGGTTTTTATTTATGGTGTAGTCAAAGTGGCGATCATTCCACAAAATTATTTAGTTTAGCCAAATTTCTTGGCTACATACTAGATATCAAATTGAGAAAACATTTTTTTTTAAAAACCAAATACAGAATCCTTCTATTTTTTTGGCTACCTACCTCTTCCTACTTACTAGAACTTCTTATGAATATCTGTCTATTTGAATTTGATTTTTAAATTTTTTCCCCCAAAATCTGGCAAATTTGTGTCTTTTTTTTCCAATGAGAAAACCTTTTCTATAATTTTTATTAAGAAAAATAATTCTTGTATATTTCTGGCTGGGCTGCTTACCTCCTCTTGGAATGTATCATGAAAATTTGGCAAATTTGGAATTAAAATTTTTTTTGGCGAATGGATCAATTTCTTGATGAAAAATCATTTGGATATATATAAATATAATATTAAGTAATTTTTAAAAAAAGAATGCATCTATATCTTGGCTACCTACAAAAATCTGGCCCTGTGGAATTTTGGGGGGGGTGGAATTTGGCGAACTTGAACTTGGGGTCAAATTTCTTTCCATGAAAAATCACTTTGTATATAGGTAGAAATCCTAATTTTGAGGTGGAATTATGGCGAAAACTCGCCAGTAAAAGAAACCGCTTGGGAGTTAGGAAAGAGGAAAGGAAATGGTGATAATGGTGGGTAGGGTGAAGGAGTCACCCTTTTTACTCATGGACATTCAATGTGGGACCTAACCTGAGCTACCATAGCTAACTTACCTCTGGTTTCACCAACCCAACAATACCACCCACCACCATCACCACCCATGGAATACATACCCAATCCGTATAATACATCGTATCATACTAGTCTTGTATAATACACATGAGGATTCGTATATGAACTTTTAGGAAATCTTAGCCACATAGGGTCGGAAGGAAGATTTAGCCAAATTTGGCTATGTACAAGCTAAATATGAAAGTTTTTTTTAAAAAATATATCTTTCTATATTTTTGGTTACATGCTTGAATCATGTATATAGAAAATCTGGTAATTTTTTTTAGGGTTTCGGCTCCAAAAGCACTTGGTCACCCAATTACACAAAAACCTCCAAAGAAATTCTTAGTGTAGTTGGAGGTTTTTTGCTCCGAAAAAAATTCTTTACTTAATTGGAGGAACACCTTACAAGGCATAATAAGGTCTCACAAGGCATTTTGGAAAATGAAACACATTTTTGAAATGCTTGACACCATTTTTTTAAAAAATAAAAAATCTCGTGATACTTGACAAATATCTTACAAGTACCTAATGAGTATCACAAGCAAAAAAAAGAGTAATTAAAAAAAAATCAATGAAAATATATCAATTTTTTTGTGTATGGAATTATAACATGTGGTTACAAGTTACAACCATGCAGAGTTAAAAGGTCGCAAAATCTCCACCCAATTTAGATTTTTTGATTTCGATCCAAAGTGTCAATTTTTGTAGTAATATACCATTGGACACTTATCATTGAAGTCAAAAAAAAAAATCAAAATTGAGTGGAGATTTTGAACCTAAAAAAATCAACTCAATTCCAAATGAAAGATTTTACATACCTTCTTTAATGGCAAGGATTTAGGGTGTGTGATCAAATCAATGCAAAAGGTGAAATTCCACATACCCCAATGCAACAACGAGGGAAGGTATGTGATCAAATCAATGCTAAATTAAACTCCGCATACCCTAATTCTTGCATTAGGGTATGTGATTTAGGGTACCTCGTAATCTCTTGTGGGAAGTATTTTGATGAAATCATGTTGGATCTCGGATTTGATTGTAAATAAATTAGTAATGTGTGGAGTGCACCAAGAACTAAGCCAAATGAATGGAAAGTGAAATCCGGAGCTTGATTGTCTCAATCTCTTTTTGTGCTAAAGATTTGACGAAAACTTATGAAACTTCATTGATGACAAACAATGAGATTGCAAGGAGAAATGGAAGCAAATAAGAGCAATTTTAAAAAAGTTGATTCCAAAATTACTAGGCTACAATGATTTTTTCTCTTCTTCCTCATGATCTTGTGTGTGTTAAAGATTGATGAAACTTGTAGTAAGACTCTATTGAAATTATGTAGTAAAGTTTAGGGGGAAAATAGAAAGTAAATAAAATTGATGAAAAGGGAAATTCTAAATAACCAAGTATTTTGAGGATTTGATCATTTTTATGCAATTCCATTCACCACATTAAAGCTTGATGAAAACTTGTGAGATTTTATTGAAATAAAAACAAGACACAAAAATAATGAAAAATACAATGGAAAGTGAATATTTGATACCCTTTTACAAAGTTTTTTTTTTTTTTTTTTTGTGTCCCTCCCCTTTGGGCCACCACCCTTTTCATGGGATAAGGTTTTCTTAGATTTCTAAATTAGTTTCAAATTTCAACAAGTTATTAAGGATTTGCCAATGAAAATTTGAAACTATTAAAAGACTTTTGATGTTGTATGTATTCCTTGTGCAAGTAAAGCTCACATCAAAATTCATTTCCATATGACATGTAAGAAGAAACTCTTGCCCTTTTCCTTGATTCATTTTTGTTTGCACATGCACATGCTGCTTTATTTTTTTCTTCCTATTCTTTTGCTTATTTAATTTGCGTTCTTTTCCCCCTTGGTTGAATCTCCTATAAATCAACAAAATACATGTGAAGAAGCTACAAATAGATTTAAAAAGGCTTCCAAGAATTTATGGGTAAATGGGAACATGTGGTTTTGAACACTTGTAGGAGTGTTTAATGTTGTCCACTCCAAAAGGAACATCTCTCCCATTTAAGAGTTTTGAAATTTTGAGCACCCACTAGTCAATACTTAGATCTAGTCAAAAATTGGAATTCCAAACTAGTCCCTTGTAGGTAGTTTTTTTTTTCCTCCCCCATTTTTGTGATATTGAGAATTTTTTCAATTTCTCCAAAAAAATCAGCAAAAATATTTGAATTTTGTCATAGAAAAAAAAATCTCATTTTTTTAATGAAAAAATGACAAAACTCGTCCAAACAAAGAAAAACTCTAGTCCCTTCTAGTGAGGTACATATGATGGCAATATCACATAATACGTGAGAATGGATTGAAACTTGAAAAGCAGAGCATAAAGCCCATCTTGCAAAGGGCTACAATATTGGTTTTGTCGTCGTAGTGCAAGTGAAAAGAAGGTTTTTTGTAGTGAGCTTGAAAACGTCAGTATTGCATACTTTGCATGTTAGTTTGGTGTTGGAGCTATACTACATTGCATTGAAAATCCACATTTAGTTGTTAAGTGAACATCAACGGAATCCCATGTGATTGATATACTCATAAATTAGGCTTTGTTTTGTGCACACTTATGCATTTTGATTTGACCATGAATTCATGGACATAATTTATATGGGGAAAAGGTGAAGAAAATATCCGTGTGTTGGACGGTTCTTAGAAATGAGAGAGAAATACCCATTGGTTCTCAATTTGTTTTTAAAAGTCAAAGAACCGGCCAAAGAACAGCCACCACGGTTCTTTTATGAAACCACTAGAGTTCTTTGGGATTTTTGAAGTAATTGGAACTTCTCATTATTTGATACCCGATGTACTACCCTAGTACCTGGGCTGGTTAGGCACTAATTAATTATTTTTGGAATTGCCTAAATTTCTGGAAACTATTTTCGGTGCCATGCCACAAATCTGAAACAAAATTTCAAGCACACTCTAGGTTCATTATTTAGTTTAATGCCTAATTGTAAAATATTATTATTATTATTACTGCTAAAAGTAAACAATTAAAAATAAATAAAAATTTATTAGGCACCTTGCTGCCGAACCAGCCCGCATACTACGGTATGTACTATTGGTAATGTAAATCTTTTCGGAGCACCCTTGCGTGGGGTTGACGTCCATTGCTATATCTCTACTTACACCCTAAATTCTCATGAGCTTTATTGGGGTATTCAATTATATGCAATTCTAGACATTTGATGAACACTTGTCGTTTTCAAATCACAACTAACTAACTCATGGTATTATTTATTTATATTTATATTAATTTATTTATGTATTAATTTATTTGTGAAATAATAACCCTGAAGTGTTCTTTGGGAAAATAATATTGGTAAGATGAACATGTTAATTATAACCATAGATAAACACATCACCATTCACCACACACACACATACCAAACGCTTTCTCTTAGAAAGACTGAATTTGAAGATAACCTTTGGTTCTAGTTATGGGTAATGTTTTGAGCATGACCCAAAAAAAATAGCCTAGCTTCAATAGCCATGGTTCAATATTGTAGCCTAGTTTCCACTTCCACATTGACAAAAATAAATAATTAATTCTCAAAATTTTCTATTTTCTATGTTTTTCTCATGATCATGTTCATATATGATGGTGAGAAAATATTATTAACAAATTTCTTTTTTCACAAATTTTCATATCAGGATTCAAAATTTTATTTTTATGACAAAACCAAGTATAGGGTAAAGAAATGAAACCCTCTCTCTCTCTCTCTTAGCAACATGACCAAATTAGTTTCAAAAGAGTAGTTTGAACCCTAGAGTAGAGGTAATGTCCCAAGAGGGAAGACTTATTTCCCAATTTGATAGCCAAATGGAATATTTTCACATTTGAGTTGGTTGAACATAATTGAAGGCCGAATTTGAGGGATGGACATTTGGGTCAATGCAAGTTTTTAAAAATAATTTTAATAAATTATTTATGTGGAAGAAAGTTTTTTTAATAATAAATGAAGTTTAAAAAATAATTGAATCGATGGAGGTTATCTTTTTTTTTTTCCCCCAATTTTTTGAAAAACAATATTCAACTTACTTAGTCATGCACATGTGCTTGTTCAGACGTGCGGTTTTTTGCTATGTTTGTGTATCCTCATGCCTCTTTGTCATACACTACTACAGACTTGGGTCAAGTTACATGTGAATATTACTTTTTCGTGACTCTTTTACACTCATTCAAATATTTAAAACCTAAATTATAGTCAATGGTCAAAGAACCTAAATTGGTTACAAATTCCGTATTAAGATCAAACAAGTCAAAGTATTAACAATGAACGTAAAAACAACGACCATGCAATGTTCCATTCATCACCATGCAAAAAAAAAACCCCCAAAAATAGCAAATTATTTTTCATCAACTAAAAATTCAATTCAATCCAATCCAATCTACCCTATTTTTCAACACGATAAAATAATGGAATCACGGGTTTGGTCAAAAAGCCAATTGAGTGCAATGCTTATGAATATAGTAGCTATTTATGTGTACATTGCACTCACGACCACCATCACCACCATAACATAACAAATGCTTATGAACGTTGTTAGTGTTTTACTAGCTATTTTAATATGCCTAACAAATGCTTATGGACATTAACATGGTACATACTACACATAACATGTGTATGTAAAGCTAACAAGAGTGGTTCATTATTATTATTAAACTACTAATTAGCCATTGTTGTTACTCTTCTTTCTTCCGGGCCTCTCAAGGGGGACACTTTGCCCACTTTCAATTAACAATATTTTATGTTTTTTGGGACTTTTGTTTGGGACATTAATATAAAGGAGTTACCAATTAGCCTGGAGTTTTGTGGTGGTGCCAAGTGAGTTGAGTTGAGTTGAGAGTTATTATGTCGATTTGTGTACTACTTGTGCAAAGTGAAGGAAAAAGTCCATGATTTTGATTTTGTCGGTTCAATTTTTATGAGCTGAAATGATAACGGGAGCAAGCCCAATTTTTTATTCTCATGCAGACGGGGCCAAGTCACTCTAATGGGATGGCAAGGGCTAATTGGTTGCCTCGGGCTGCAAAAAATAAAATAAAATTCAAAGACCCATTGCATGGCACCAGATCCACATGTTTGTTCTTGTGTATGTGGAAATTTCTAAGGAAGATGGCAGCCTATATTGTACATTTGACGGCGCGTGTCCATTAACCTTGCCATAGGTACAATTGGACCCCACTTGGAAAGTCTAATGTTGGGAACTTTGGGAACCTTTTGCACAGGGGTGTTGTCAAGTTGCCTCATTACTAGGGACTTAAGAACCATCCAATTATTTGATGGTTCACTTGACAATATCATATAACCCCAATATGATTAATGATTTTTTTGGTGGGACATTTTTCTCCATCTTGTGAAAAAGAATTTTGGAAAATGAACATTTTGTCACAAATTCCATGTGGTTTTGAAAAAAAAAAAGCAACAATTGCCTAAAATGTGAAAGGGTGCTTAAGGTTTTTTTAATTTCATATTTTGAATATTGGCTAAATATCCTTATTGATGGTCATCACTTGAGTAACATGGAAATTTTTTAAAGGAAAACACCAAATATGATAGTCATGATGAAGTAAGGCATAAGATCTACCTCACTATTGGGCTCTAAGGATACATCTATCATAGTATGGGGCAACTTGAGCACATGTTTGTCAAATGATTAATTGATTTGAACATTCCATTTCAAAATTTAAAAAATTTCTTTGTTGTCCTTCACAAAAAATAAATCTTTAAGAGAGATCATTTTTGAAAATTTCAGCATTTTAAAAAATATTATAATTTGTGTTGAAGCCTCCAAGTTACTACAAGAGTCAGCCATCCAAGGACATTTTTTACATAAGGCTGCTATACATGATAGGTAGTCATGATGCAAGTAAGGCTTAAGACTTAGGTCACCATTATGCCTAAAGGATACAAGTAGCCATTCACCCAAGAAAATCTTTCCATTAGGCTGCTATGATCACATATTTTGTCACATATTCAATGTCAACATCAGCTTTTCATTACATTTGTTCCAACTAGTCGGCTCAAAATCACCTCATTTCATATATTAGTCAAACATTGACCAAATGCAAAAGCTGTGAACGATACATTGTCAAAAAATGACATCTACCATTTTATCAAGAGAACAAGCATTTCATTTAACTTCTATAGAAAGTTCCATTCCATGCATACGAAATGTTCCCATAGTTCTTACCATTGATTATCTCCAGATTTTCAACCCAATTGCAACTCTCCATTGGAAGTGCGTACCAATGCAACAAGAAACACAAGTGGCTTCCAATTAGGTTATTGTGATCACAACATACTCTGAGCAACTCTGGTCATAGCAGCCTTATTGGAAAGAGACCCTACGAACAGATACCCACCCAATAGGTAGGTGATTCACCTCTTATGGCTTGTTGTGCTTTATTGTGTAAGTTCAGGATGCCAATCCCAACAGGGGTTCCCAACTCTCAACCCTTAAAAACCATTTCAACTTTATACCCATTGTTCCAAGTCAAGATTGGGAAACTGCTTGGGAAATCAATCATGAAAAGCTACAAGATTGCTTTAAATGATGCAACCATGATTGGATAAGATTTTTAAAAAGTGGACGGGCTTTAGAAACCATGTTAACCCATCTTGGGTTAGGTTAAGTTAAAAGGGTAAACATGTAGCCTCCCCCTTATAAAGCATGATTAAACATGTAGTTGGTTGAAAACCAAAAGTGTTGAAACGTGTGTGTGTGTGTGTGTACTTTGTTGAAAAGGGAAGGGAAGGAACCATTATATTAGATACTTGGGAAAATATGGTGGTAGCTCAACCTTGTTGTTGTTGAGTCCTTTAAGGATCAACCCTTGGTCATGCTTTTGTTACCCCATGACAACAACTTATGGTGTTTGTCCATTGTAACTATGTCAACAAAAATAGTTGATACGAAATTGAGTTATCAGGTTCCAACTTTGTGAGCCCCCTTTCACCCAAAAAACCCCCTAGACATGCAAAAGAAAATCAAAATTATTTTTTTTCAAAAAGTACGAAGCATGATAAGAACACATTATTCCTCACTCATCCAATACCATGGCAATTGTTGACATCCAAAAGTGAGATTCCACAAAATGTCTTGTTAGACACCTTCACACCTCTTCTCCTTTGAATGTTATATGCAAGCAAAAGGCACATGATTCAAACATGCTCACCATTCATCAAATTCTCATGTGCAGGTTACGGTGTGTATAGGATAGATAGTGTTGCATACAATTGAAAATTGAAGCAATACGGTAACCAAGGGTTGGTTTGAGCAAAGAGTCAATTACCCGAGGAAACAAATTTGTGGCTTCCCATGTCTCCAATCTCTATCATTCACCCTTCCAGATCAACCCCCAATTTCTTTGGGTGAACAAGGGAATAATACACAATATATACAAAACTCAATACCTCCCATCTCTACAATGCACCCTTTTGGATTGACCCCTAGTTTCTTTGGGTGAACAAGGGAGAAAGATTTTTTTCATTGTATTCCTGACCCATAGCTAACCAAGGCGATTACCTTGGTTTTTGGTTTAGGGGTGATGGTCCATATACCCAACCCTTACCCTCCGGTTCTTTCTATATCTACTATTTACGTACCCTAGTAGCTACCAAGTGCTTTCTTTACCCATTCATTCATGAATTTCAATTGGAAAAAAAATGGCTACGTGCAATAGTATAGCAAAAAGTCCCACAAGAGTTTTTCAAAAGTCATGTTTTGTGCGATAGTGTATTGCGTGCATTAGTGGTGTATATGGGTTTTAAGGTTTAGGGTTTCAGAGTGTCCTCTCATTTGGTTGATGGGTAGCTTCAATTCCCAATCTAATAATGTGGGTCCAAAAGTCCAGGTGGGTGACCCAATTCTCAAGTTTCCAAGTTTCTATTCCCCATCTTCAATCCACCTACCTCACTTTACCAAGTGTGAGTGTGAGGACCAGATCATACTTATTTTTACTGGCGAAACTGTGGTCAAAAAGAGAAATTAAAAAATTAAAAGATTTATCTGATGCAATTTTGGAGATTTTTAATTGTCAAATTGTTTATTAAAAAATCAAGAAAACTTGCCAGATTTCTATACATGGTTCAAGTAGGTAGCCGAATATTTAAATAAAAGGATCTTTAAAATTTTCAAACTTTCATATGTTGTTTTATAGCCAAAATTGGCTAAATTTTCATACAGATGATCTCCACTTTGGCTAAATCATTGTACAGATGATCATCACCACTTTGGCTAAATCTTCCTTTGGATGATTGCCATTTTGAATACATCACAAAATTGACCCAAAAAGCAAAACACTGGACCAGAGGATGGGACTTGTACATTGATCTTAAAGATCAATGCACAACTCCCATCCTCTGGTCCTCTGTGCTCAGTGCTCACCCTCAAACTCCATAACTAGTCATGGGAGTGTGGGGGAAGTGAGAAGCTGAAAGGACCCCACTAAGGTACTACTATGTTTTTTTTTCTAGTTTTTTGGGGGTGCATTTGAAAGTCAAGAATCTTTGGTGGGGGCCAATTCAGTGGACTGAAACAAACCAGCAAAAAACACACAAAATAAATACCATAGATTAATATTAAATAAATTTATATCACAATTATAAAAAAGCTTTCCATTTTTGCCACAATTACCAAGCCAAACATCACCATGTGACAAGTGATCCGCCGGGGAGATGATTCAAGATGAAAGAGATAACCTACTTGAATGAAAATAATTTGGGTTTAAGCAAATGATGAATTACCTATGTGAATGAAATCTGGATGAAATCGCAAAAAGAGAGAGAAAGGGTATTACTTTTTCTCAAAGTAACATAAGACCCTATTCGTCGGGTATTACTTGGTCTCAAAGTAATACCCGATGAATAGGGTCTTGTCGGGCCTCTGAAAAATTGATACCAGATCGGTTAAGGTCTTAGTAAATTTCTGATCCCCAGAAGGTTGGTTATTTCATGTCCTGTCCCTGCCCCCCCACCTGGACCCTGGTTGATAACCGGGTCAAAAGTCAATATCTGGCCAACACTGGTACATACATTTGGTAGCAAAACAGATATCCGGGGCAGGCCACTGCCCCGGGCAAAAGAGAAATTTTCATACGAGAGAGGTGAAGAATGCCAATAATGCCTCACAAAGCTTTTCAACTTTGGGCATCATCCCTTTGGCTAAATCTTCTTATGGATGATTACCATTTTTGGAGTACCATTTTGGAGTACCATTTTGGCTGCTGTGGGCACATGGGTGTTGTTCTCATGTAGTGCAGAGCACACTCTGTGATCCAATGCGCCATGCAGCTAAATGACAAAGAATTGGATTGTGCACTTTGTTTCATAGCCGATTCTTAAATGGGTACGAAAGCCAACTTCTTATATGGGTTCAAGTGCCCATTGGAGTTGGCTAGCTCCAGAAATAATGGAATGAAGTAAAATGAAACAAGAGAAAGGGAAACAAAGGGCGGGCAGAAAAGAAAACAAGGGGTGTGTCACACTCTGGCGTATCCATTCACAATGAAACATATCTTAAGGCAAAAGAAGAATTATGGAAACTCAAATATTTCACCATGCAAAAATACAAACTTCAAACAAATCCTCTAAAACAAACCAAAATCGTTCAAGATGTTATAACTCTATAACTAATCTCAAGTTTCAGCACAAGCCGAAATATCATTGTTTCAAAAACCCTCATGTAAAAATAGACCTATTATTATCTAGCGGCCAAAATCCCTTAAGCTATTATACTCTATATTGAATCTAAACACAATATCCTTGCCGTGGTAGGCAAGGCCAATAAACTTGTTGGTTGGCTCATTCAGATTGCAGCAACAATGGTCCCCCCAGATTGACATAGGAAAATTGTTGTCATATTTTAGCCATTGAGAAAATTTTCACAATTGGCTATCATCAAAGGAGCCAACAAAGATGAAAATCAAAGAAACATGTATGTGTTAACACTCACACAAAAACCATAGCCAGAGTGGGTATCCAAAAAATCAAACACCCACCCAACACCAGAGTCTTATACCCTATTAGAAATGAGGTTTCAAAGTACTTGACAATAAGAGATAAAAGCCAACTGAGAGCAGCTCTGCTCATGCTCACTATGTGGCCCTCTATCAATATTTCTCACATCCAAGCTTAGTTATAAAACTCAAACTGGGACTCTGCAAGGTGAGAGACCACTGAATAGCAACTCCTCTAACAATATTTCTCACATCCAAGATTAGTTATTTGCTTTTTCCAAACCTTGCCCATAAAACTCAAACTTGGACTCCAAACGGTGAGAGACCACTGAATAGCAGCTCATCTGGAGCAATCAAACCATCCATCTAGCCAATCCACAGCAGGTGTTAGGCTTTGCCGTGCCTTTTGCCAGCCTCAGCATCGGTGCAAGAATGCTGGGTCAAAAGCATTCTGCTGAGCCAAACCCGCATGTTTTGACTTATCTTCATCCAAAATCTGTTGTCAAGTGGACTGGTGGAGTTGCTCTTCGGAAATACATATGATAATCAAAATTTTCCTTGAAACTTGTAATACAACAATCTCTGCCAAATTGTAAGAGAAGATTGAGGGAGCTTGCCGTGTCTCCTTGACATTTGTGACTCATAGCCTGATGTCTGCATCATGTAAAGCCAAAAAAACTTTTAACTGGGTTGGTGCTGGGTCAGATGTAACTTTAATGAGCCTTAAGAGTTAGGCACACATTTTGACAAAAGCAAGTTCTATCAGCTAAGAACTACTGACTTGCACAGATTTTTGACAAAAGCAAGTTCTATCAGCTTGAGAATTACTGACTTGCGGGTCACACTTCAAATTCCAGCAGAGCACCAAATGTATCTTCAACAATGTCACAATTTTCACATGCGGGGGGCAGCTGGTAGACAGCTTAACTTGTGCAGAAGATATGTCTCCACAACTATCAGATCTGTATGGAGACACAAGTACTGGATGTACGTAGAAAACATGTGGGGTTGCAGACCCAAGAAAAAAACGCTGGTAAATAAGTTAATCATGGTGTAATTGAAAGAAACCCATCCATCACAACACTGTCAGAAAACACAGCAGTGGGTGTGTCTAGCATCTATTGCATTCTTGAGGCAAACTTACTTACTTGGGTCCTATCTCCTCATTCATTTTCTTAGTCACAACTCACTCCATTCCTGTCCCCAAAAGTCTAATGCCTGAAAAATACATCTCTCTTTCTAATGTTTGATACTGCTTTGTTTGCAAAGGATTTAAGTAAACTGCCCAAACACCCATCTTTGTACTTGAGGATTGTTGCAAAGAGGAGTTTCTTCGTCCCCACCAATTGCCACCTCCTCAAGAATTGCATCAGATGATTTCAGCTTGTTTTGAAAGCCCTTAATAACTGCCACCAATTTCAATCCGAGAAATGAGATCATTAGAGTTGTTGACAAACAAAAGGCATGGTGTTCAATCAAGCAGCAAATTTCTCAACCTGAAATTCTGCATTTCTTTCATCAAGGCATGCAGGCAAGCACATCTAGAACATAACTGAAAACTTGGGTCCATGGGTATCTTACCTTACATATTCCAGAAACTTCTCACCCGTATTTGTCAAATGCTGGAGATGGATGCATTGCACTTCCTTCCAAAGGATCTTGCAGTGAAAGCTTAAAGATCAGCAGCAGCAGCCATGTGACCAGTTCATGCTGTGTTCAACATTGCCTCTCTGAGCCAATTTCTCAGTACTTGTACTTCAGCCCATCCTGAGATTACATGAAAGTGATGCACTTGCAATGCCAAGAAAGCAAATTGTGTTCTGGATTCTCCTTTTTGGGGAACAATCAGATTTATTCACACTGATTTTTCCTTTCATGTGATACACAAATGGCAGGTTTGTGCAGACTCAGGAAGTGGTCAGGCAGTAATACCACCACTTTGTGCCACTGTCGAACTCCAGACCAGTCTTTGCCTGTTCTGACACACTAGGTATATGAGATTGCTCCTCTGAATAATGGGTTCTGTTCAGAAAGAATTGGAACCCTAAGAGATGTGCATCCTAGCACAATTGAAACAGGTATCTAGATCATGAAGATCATGCACAGGTGCAGCTGGAAAGTTGGAAGACCTCAACAGCATGACAATGCAACAGTGGCCTAACCTGAATGAGAACACAATGTTCAAACTAGTTCTCCGGATGTGATAGAATAGCTAAGCACACACAAGCTGGAGATGATGAGTTTATGTGATTTTACATACCAAGAGGATCAGCTGATCAGCTGTTGTAAAGTGTGGCATCGAGCAAGAGAAAAATGGCATATACTTCAAAGCTTTAGCTTGAACCAAGGGGAGTTCTCACCATTGCAACATAGGATTGCTAGTTATACCAATGAATCCTCACAGTTGGGGGAGAAACTTGAAGAAGCTGACATTTGCACTCTGACAAATAAAAGGGGTTCTTTCCAAAGCCTCTTGTACCACAACTGACAGGCACAGACAGGCATGAAGAAAAACAACCACACTTGAACGTGGTTTGGAGATGTGTCTGCCATTTTTCCTGCAGTGGAGTCAAGAAATACAACATCAAAAATGCTAATACAGTCTCCAGCATTGACAATACATTACCTATCCATTGGAAATCTGCACAGGTCCTAGGTTTGTTACAGTCCAAATCTGTGCCACAAATAAAGCTCTCACACTGCACTCAAGTTCTAACCTGGCAAACACGGGAGAAAACTTGAGATTTGTTTTTTCGCGCAGATCCTTCTGCATACATTTGTTTCCAAAAAATTCAAATTCACATGATTCTATGCTGCTATTTTATAGAGCAAAAGTCAACTGTCCTTTTGCAAGGGGGGTTTGTGATAGCAGTGCCTTATCTCTGGGCAGCACCCATCTCTTGCACTCCCCATTCAATCCACTTGAACATTTCTTGCACACCAACAACTACTCTTCAGCACCACAGTTGCAAAACCCCTTCATGTACCCTTCTGGTGGTATACATACTACACAGAGCTTGCATTAGGATTTCTGACTTTCTGCATCACAGAACTGCATGCCAAACCTCTTTCACAACTTCCTGATGGGAGCTGATGATGGTGAGAGGGAGGGAGCTGCAAGCAGTTCCCTTGTTTGTTTCCTTGCAGGTCCCTCCCACCATCACTCCACAATACATGCAAGTGCCCCTCTAATGATGGTAGCATGGTGGAAGTCCCTTCAAAGGAAAAACCTCATGAGCAGAATGCAGCAATTCTCCATACAATCTTATGATCAGAATGCAGCACTGAATGCAGGCAGTACTTCTCCATAGAACTTCTAGGGTACAGGGTTTAAAGAGACGCTAGGGTTTAGTGTTAGAGCCAATCGGAATACAGGAATAGGGGTAGCAGAGGAGAGGAAGGACAAGACGGAGGGTAAAACGGGTACAAAAGGAGCAACAAGTGTGGAATGCTCAAGTCTCTGAGAGCTTCCTCTGTGATTGAAATCCTTGAGAGATTCTTTGGCAGACGAGGCTGGTGCTGGTGGCGGAAGCTGCTTCTTGTTTATGATCAGAGAACAACAACAAGATGGTGGTGGTGGTGGAAGAAGAAGAGCAAGTGAAGAGGAAACCATGGAGAAGAGCAGCACCACATGTGGTTGTTTTCCCATTTCCTGTACAAGGACATATCCGACCCTTTGTGCATTTCTCCAAGAGACTGGCAGCTGAGTATGACATCGCCGTCACTTTCATCACCACCACTGCGCACCTTGAAAGCACACGACGGGAGCTGCTGCTGCAGCTGGAAGAAAAAAAAGATGAGCAAGAACAAGGAGAAGAAGAGAGATTGAAAGCCATCTACAAGACCAGCAACAACAACATTCAACTGGCTTGTTTCTATCTGCCTGCAGAGTATGCGGAGGTGACAAGTGACAATTTCTTGGATCTAGCACAATCTGTACGCAATCTGCAAGGCTCTTTTGCAAAGCTCATGAAGAAATTGATGATGGGTTCTTCATCATCCGCTTGTACCATTGCTCCTTCTTGTGCAATGTCTTCTTCTACTTCTTCTTCACATACTGAGAGTTTTCAGCCTCCTGTGTGCATCATCTCCGACATGTTTCTCGGCTGGACCCAGGTATGTCCCTACAGGAGAAAACTGCCATTTCTCTCTTTCGCATCTTCTCCACATGTCTTTGTTTGTTTGCTTTTGTTTTGTGAGGTGAAAGACCAGACTCAGAACTCCCATCTTACAACTCCCTGAGCTGCAACCAGATAGAGTCCAGCTCCTCCTGATGGGTCAGGCAAGTCGAACAAGATGCAAATGCCATTCTATCCGCTTCCTCTTTTGCTCTCCACATGGTGTTGTTTGTGAAGTCTGTGAACCTATCTGGTGAGGACAAAGAGAATCGAGGCTCAAAAGACCAATTCAGAACTCCCTGTGCTGCTGCAACCAGATAGATTTCAGTTCCTGATAATTTCCTTATGGGTCAGGCAAGTCCAACAAGATGCAAATGCCATTCTATCTGCTTTGTCTTTTGCTCTCTGCCACATGTGCTGTTTGTGAAGACAATGAACCTGTCAGGTGAGCAGAGAGAGAATTGAGGTGAAAGACCAACAATAACTGACAACTTCCAAATTTGCTGCAACACCCACATAGGGACAGATCTAGTGCCTGATCTGAATTCAGCAATTAGTTCAGCCAGATGAAAATTGCATTTCGATTTGCTTCATCTTTTGGTCTCCGCATGTGCTGTTTGTGAAAGACTTAAGAAACTGAGATTCTTCTTAATGTGAGAAAAAGAGAATTGAGGTGAATTACCACCTGACTCCAGAACACCTGCTGTGTGCTGCAATAAGATCAAGAGAGATCCCCATCTCCTGATGAATGAGACACTTTAGGTTGTTGTAGAAAAGAGGCTACTTCCTAATCAAGCAAGCTTCAGCTAGTGTCAGAGCTTTGTTTTGGAAAACTTTCGACAGATATGATTATTTCTGTCTTTCAAATGAGTATTAGGCTGATTAGTACCAGATTAACTCAGATTGACATGGTGTAATATGAAATGATTGTTTTCATTTCCTTTTGGATTCCAAGCATGGAGTAGTAGGCTACTAAACTGTAGTAATAATGCTTGGGCTTTGGGGGATGATGATGCCAGGATACAGCTGATGAATTCAAGGTGGTCAATTATTGTCTTTCTTCGTCCCCAACACATTTCATTTCTTTGTTGTGTAGACTCCCTGAATTGAATGCCCAAGGCCGCATTCCTGCACGAGCCAATGGACAGCCTTACACCATTCCTGGCTTTCCTCCCATTGCACCCCTTGATTTGCCTCGGACTTTACAAGGAGATCAAAAGAAATCGGAGTTCCTTGTTTATAATGGGGCGTGCTTGTGGAGAGCTACAGGATTTCTTGTGAATAGTGTGTATGAGCTCGAAGCTAGCATCATTGAAGGTTTACAAGATATGCTTCAGACTGGATGCCAAGTAAATCGGGTGCGTTCCACCACCAATATAGCACCTTGTGGGTGGCAATTTTGCTTGACAAATTGGATGTTGTTTTTGGCCTGCAAACTACCATGCCAATGTCCCACTTTCATATTCATATTGAGATTTTCATAATACATTTTTGTGGAGGTAGTCAAATCTTGTAAATTGCACTTTGCCAAAACTTGGTTACCACTTACATACATTTATATTTGATGACCATTCTGGTTCTTTGACAATCACATCTGATTGTTGTTGCTTATGGATGTGGGTTGCTATTGTAGGTGCCAAGAGTATTGACAATTGGGCCTCTTCTTGAAGGCATTGGTGAAGGTGATCAAGCTTTACAAGAAAAGCTACAAGTTGAACAAGGAGAGAATGAGTGCTTGAAATGGTTATCCAAACAATCAACAGAAGTCTTGTATGTTTGCTTTGGAACAATAACAATGCATGGGAAGGAACAAATGTGTGAGCTTGCTCTAGGACTTGAAGCAAGTGGGGTGCACTTCCTTTGGGTTGTTAGGACCCCAGAAGGTGAGAAGTCAATTGTTGCAACCCTCCTACCTAGGGGTTTCTTGGAGAGGACGAAAGAGAGAGGCTTGGTGTATTTTTCTTGGGCCCCACAACTCCAAATCCTCGCACATCCTATGGTCAAAGGATTTCTAACGCATTGTGGATGGAATTCAATTATGGAAAGCATTGCAATGGGAGTGCCAATGATTGGGTGGCCAAATGACTCTGACCAGATGATGAATTGCCAACTATGTGTTGACCTTTTGAAGATTGCAGTTGCAGTTAAGAAGTCAGGTGAGTTTGAGGAGGTTGTTGGACGGATGGAAGTTGAGAGAGTTGTTCGAATTTTTACAAAAGACCAAATTTATGGTGTCTTGAAGACTGAAGTTGAGGAACTTCGTGTTTTGATGAAAGGGGTGCAACTTGGACCTCAAGGATCTTCAAGGAAAAACTTGGATCTTTTTGTCAACCTTCTCAATTCCATGACTTTGAACAACTCATGAACTAACTACTCACGGGCTACAAATTTATATTGGTACGTGTATTAAGGATTGTAGTAATTATTATCAAGATGCATTCGTTTTGGAGACAAACATTGGATGTGTTATCAAGAACTACATTTCTTTACTTGTTTGAAAATTCATGTTGTTACGTTTGTTGTTGAAATGTTAAATAAAACGTAGTTAAGATTGGATGTGTTATTGAGAAATAAGTTTCTTTACTTCTTTGAGAATTCATGTTGTCACATTTGTCATCCAAATGTTGAACAAATTTTGTTTGTGACTTTAAAACAATCTTTTGGTTGCTCATCAACCGTCCCAATCCATTAAGTTCATTTCGGATTGCTTATGAAATCAAGACTTTTGGTGTATCCATGTAGTTGCAATGAGTTTTCAAAAACAGATCAAAATGTGTGAGAATGGGCATTACAAAAGACATACCCTTTGACATTCAATTAAAATCTGGAAATTTAGAGGCTTTCTTTATAGTGGCAAATTTCAACAAGAATTTGCACAACTGCGATCTTATCTGATACAAAAGAATAAAACTAAAAATAAAAGTAAGATTGAACTCAAATTAATTTATATTCAATTTCAATTGTTATTGCTTGTATCGACATAATATACATAGTAAACATTGTCACAACATGTATTGACATATTTGGAAAGATTATGCACATCGGAACAATCTTTAGTAAAGAGTCCCACCATATGAACTTCAAACATTGTCCCAACATGTATTGACATATTTGGAAACATTATGCAAACTAGAACAATCTTCAGTAAAGGGTCCCATCAGATGAACATCAAACATTGTGACAACATGTGTTGACATGTTTGGAAACATTATACATACTAGAACAATCTTTAGTAAAGAGTCCCACCATATGAACATCTTAGGCTATAGCCTAGTACTTGGATGGTCACCAATAATCCTCAAATATTAAACACAATGAACTCACTACACATGGATGTTGAATACATGGCTTGCACATTTACTATTTGATGAACTTTTTGATAGTTCTAAGAAAGTAATGACCATCATGTTGAAAAGCAAGCAAATTCTCAAACAAACAAGCAAAACAAGGAAAAGAGAAAGGATAAAGGTGACACTTTTGGATCACGCATTTTCATGTTTCTTTTTAAACAACAAAAGGGTGAAAACTTATCCACATAGTCATGAAGAAGATGAAAAAGAAATGGTGTAAACAAAAATTGGAAAAAGTCAATTGAAACAATCGTACTATGAAGGATAGTTGTTTGTTTTGTTTGCCTTGTCATGTTAAGATCTCCCTCACCATGAGGTCCCTAACTATGTTCTTAGTACTATTGGAAAGTCCTCAATGAGTAGGGGTTGATGGAGGTGATTTTATAATATTTAGACTTGGAATGTAAGAGTCTTGGGGTAGTCACTTCCATCTTTTTTTCAAACTACATGCAAAAAATACAAGACTAAAATATGTTTTTTCAAAAAGTAACATTCTAAATACATTTCAAAATAAAACTACATACTATTATCATTACATACCACATTTCAATAAATATAAATTTATGAATATAATTTATATTTTTCTTTTTGAAGATTAATAATAGGGACCAAGAACGTGAAAAAAACATGTTAGGGACATGTCATTTGAATTATGGTCAATTTGAACTAGAGGTTTCATAAAAAGGTGGGCTATATTTGAATGATGAAGATAAATTTGGAATCAAGGGAAATTTTCAAAATGTTTACACCTTGAATGGTGTTGATGTTGAAGCTCTGAATGAATTTGCTTCAAATAATTGATAAAGAAAAATATATATTTAAAATAATTTTGGTGTTATGTTAATCACATATATTAATTCAGTAAGTTTGTTAGTCTGTCTGTGACGGGGGTTTTGGGGGGTGGGGGGAGGAGACGCCGGTGAAGCAGCGGGCGACCGGTGTCAGTCTGTGACGGGGATTGGACCACCACGGTTTCCGCACCCGCCAGGTGTACAAACCAGGACCTAGTCTTCACAAAGCATCGCAGTCATTCGAAGGGAAGGAATGACGGTCAGATCGCATCCCTCTCCCGCCGCATCAGAGGCGGATATAAAAACCTTCCCCTCCCCCCCCCCCCCACTACCGAAAAAACCGACGATTATATAGAGGAGCGTGTTTTCAGAAATTTCCAAAACTTTCGATAACTAATGTTCAAAACGTCAAAATCAGGGTTTTGGGTTTTCTCACCCCTATCGGGTGAGGGAGTAAATATCCGGACTGATAACCTGAGGGTACACATGGCTGGTTCTGATACCTGCACAATGTCATCGGGACCACTACGCTAAGTCATAATATTGTTTTTATTTGTGGGGATATAAATGCCTTAGGGTGGGACCCATGAATGTTATTTTGGGAAAATTTCCGATTATGGCAACCAAACAGAGCGTTTGGGGTGGCTAGAATGGCGTAGCCACAGGTGTTCGAAGGTCACGGATACCACTAGTATAAAATATAATATAGTTGATAACTATAGTCAAATATTTAGAAAATAACATGTCAAATAATTATGCTTATTAAAATAAAATAATTACAAGGTGGTTTTGTAATTTTTAAACACACGGTGTCAAACTTATTAACTTGTGATGAAGTTTTGTTATTGGAAATTAATTTCAAATCATATACATTTTGTAGAATTAAGTTAGAAAATGTGTTCAATAACACATCTCACATTATTTCATTTTGAAAGCACAAACATTATTCATAACCCAAAGTGATCTATTGTCTACCTTACTTGATGTAATGTGCTACTTGAAATGAAATAACACATTAAACACCTTATAATGACAAATTCAAGATTTTAAATCTATTTCAAGCTTTTCCTTTTGAGGTAGCAAATCTTCATGTAGGAAATGATTATATAGAAATACATGGAGCATGTGATAAGGAAATGTGTGTGTGTGTGGAATGATTATGACAAGTTTGGATAAGGTGCAAACTCCATCTTTGAAAAGCATGACATCAACTTGTAAACAAAGGAAGTTGAACATGGCTAAAGAAACTATAAACTACACCTTACTTGAGTAGTGGATTATGTTTCTCACATTTCCTACCCAAGGGCACACACTTCTACAAATTTCATCCCACCCTCTCACATTATATTATCGATTTTTTTGTATTTATGGAAGGGATGGGGAAACAAGAAATGTTTTCATGTTGGATGTGATAAACATTTGTTTCTTGGCCTAAATAAGAAGTCAAGTGGACTTATTTTACAAAACACCTTAGAATTTTTTTATTCAAACAATTATATATATATTTCCCTACATAATATTACACATGAAAGTATTTTGCATAATATCCACATATTTTACATGAATGAACGTGTATGTGTTGTTCTTGTTGGTAGAACTTGCAAAGGTGACAAAAGTAGGCACCAATGTTCTTTTACTGACAAAGGGACCGTGGAACTAAATTGTGTGGCTTTGAAGTTCATGGGCTTGATTTACTAGGTTTGCCTTGAAGATCAATTGGAGTCATAATACGTCCCTCCATCCATTCTCTAATATGACACTTTTAAATAATTACTAAATTCAAAGCAAGTAATCCACTATTCAAATAAAGGTATGATTTATGTTTACATAGTATTGACAATGGCCCATTGAAATTTAAAATTGTTCATTGGTCCGTAATGTATTAACTACCACTTTTTGTTGTAGCATGATTTTAGTATTATGGTAGGCCATGATCCCCTTCCTTGGCATGTACTACCCTAATTGACGAATTTGTTTCTTAACATATTTGAGCTTTACATTACTACACACTACCAATGATGATCAACTATTTTATGTTTTTGTATGGTTTTTAATAATTCATCATTATTTATGTCGATGTCAATTGTTTAATTAATATACATTTCATGGACATGAAAAGACCTGTTGGTGGATAGGGGAAAATAATGAGATATTTATAAAATGGAAGTAGTTATTAAGAAAGTTGGGAGATAGTGATTAAGAAAATAAATAGGGAAAACAAAACAGTTATTTTTAAAAGTAATGAAGTAATTATCCTTGAAAATGAGGTAGTTATTTTTGAAATTGTCTTTGGGATAATCCATGGATGACCATATGAATGATTCCAAAAAATCTCCCATATATTAGTTCTAATTATTCATACCTGAAATTAGATAATAAAATAATCCATAAAGTAAGGAAAAAGCAACACTAGAATTGTGAGTTTGCTCATAAACGAGGTGATATTTTTTTTAAACTTGCAAAAAAATGCATTAACATTCAAGGGGGAGGGTGAAACTTATAAAACCATCAATCTTGGTGGTAGACTAAGTTTCACCCCCTTTTTTTTTATTGAACACTTCCATTACTACTACATATACTTTCATTGCTCTTGCCTACATAACTACTATAATTCCTCTCAAAACTAGTGCATTAAATGTTGAGTTTCAACATTTCATACCCATATTTAATAAAATTTCCTTAGTTTATAAACACCATTAAAAGAAGGGTGAAGGGGTGAAAGGAGGCCCAAAAACATGGTGAAAAAAGGTGAATTTAGGGATTTTTGTAATTTGCCCTAGGGGTTCAACTTTTTTTGGTTTGTCATTCGAACAAGGCCAAGATTATTAACAAATGAATTAGGAAATCAATTTTTTTAACATAAAGGCCTATAGGTTCATGGCAAAACCAAGGCCCATTTTTAATAACAAACTAGAAGATAAAATTCTCTAGTGTAAGGGCTTGTAAATAGGTTCCAAACTAATAAATGTGTCAGGTAAAAAATCTCTTGAGTTTCATAAGTTTGAACCCTAAGTGTGAAGGATGGTGGATATATTATGGAGTTTCTTTTGTTAATCTTGGGTATGATGTCTTGTAATTGGAAATTTAACTTTATTTGATTGAGTCATTAATTGCATATGCTTTTTGAGTTGTACAATGGATCAACTTGTGACAACAAATCCAAAAAAACTGATGAAAGATTGCAAGGAATTGAAAACATGACCAAAAAAAAAAAAGGTTTGTCATGGTTCTTTCTCAATACAAATGTCATGTGGCTAGTTTTTGTAGTGATCAATATGAGTTATTAACATTTTTGAATCTCATAAGAATATTAGTTCTCATTTTGATTGTTGTATAATACTATAAGGTGCATGGCAAAGTATCATTGGGTTGTACCACTAGGAATGTCACACTTTCATTTCATTGAACACATTGAAATTTAAAGAAATATAGGAAGCATTTAAATTTTTAGAATCACTAAAATATTTTTGTGAATACATTTACCAAGTTGAATAGACTTTGAAACTTTAATGAGATAAAAACTATTCTATATTTTGATGTTTAGGTAATCATCGTATTTAGAAAAGTTTTAGGAATGTAACAATGTGTATTTTTCTTTAATTTTTTCTGCTGAGGAACACAAGTTTGACTTTAGCAAGTAAATAACAATTACATGGATGCAATCATGTTAATATGTGTACCAAAACAATTGGAACCACTACTTTTTATTTCATAGTTCAAAGTGATAATTTAAGTTGGTGTTGAATTTTTTTTATTTACTTACATAATAACATTGACAATGTTTCATGGGAATATGTAAATCAATTTGAAATCAATTTAATAAAAAAATGCTTTAAAATAGTTGTACTTAGTGCTTTTGCTATTTGAAGGACATGTAAAAAAAATTGGAAATATTTGAAAATGAAAAAAAATTGGATTTAAAAAAATATAATCCTTAACATAATAGTATAAAGATTTTTTTTAAAATAAAATTTTAAAGAAAAGAAACAAGAAATAAGTAGTCACCTAAAGGGGTGCCTCTAGCTCATTATATTGTGCTTGAACCCACATAAAAACAAATCACTAGAGGAATTAAAAACCTCAAGTAAAAAGAAAAGAATGGGAGGACGCATAGAACACTTAGTACTTGGATGTTGCAAAGAATGACTTTGTGGAAGCCAAAAGTAACCAAGCAAAACTTGGAGAACATGTAATGCAAGTGTGGAATAAATTTTTAGAGGAAATGGAACACTATGTGTGACGAAAGCTCATGTAGAAATAATAGAATGAAAGAAAGGTGAAAGCTTTAATGGATAAGACACTACAAGAAATTGTGTTTGCAAAAACTTCAATACCTTATAACTAGGTGTTTGGTGCAACTAATATGCAACTATGTCACAACTATTCCTTGGAAATACAAGACATTTCAAAATAAAATGTCACATTAGAAGTTCACAAGTTCTATGATAGCCACATATTAGTTACAAAATGGACCCTTTACAATTTGAATATGCTCCATATATTATATAATTATGGTTACCATATTTTGAATTTGTGTTCAAGTTGCCCTTCTATTAACATACAGCCAAGTGACACATATTATCATGCCACATTATGCATTATTAGCATGGCGGTTGATAGTTGACACCATGGCAATAATTTGTTAGTTCTAACTTTTTGCAACTAATCATCAACTATGTTGTTATTTGTGATACAACTAGTTATGAAACTAGGTTATCACTATATAAAGTTTATTAAATTTCACTAATGTGTTTATAATTCAATTAATATGATATGATTAGCTATCAACTTTGTTGCAACTTAAACTACAGTAGTCTCTCGCTTAAGTACGCACCCATTTAAATACGCATTTTTTGGTAAAAAATTTAAGGTTCAAGATTGATTAGTTGAACATGTCATTAATCGCCATTTGGCGTAAGTTTTGAAGTTTTTTGTGTTTGGCTTTGAGGCCGACCATTTGGATCTTGCTCTGAAATGATTCAAACGATTTCTTAAGGTCATCAAATGTTTCCTCTACTTTTGTTTGAACTTCAAGGCAGAGCAGTTGATCTTCAATGTTGAGAACATGCTTATAAAGAGAGTCGAAACCCTATAATATAACTTAGTTTTCTAAACCATTAATGTTCATTGAGACACTTTCCATTTGGTTTCTTCAACATTGTAGCGAAACACAAGTGATTTGGGAACAACAAATCTAAAGTACACACAAACCACATAGGTTCAAATTGCGTCCTTAAGCGGGAAACTACTATAAGTCTCACATCAAACCATATAATTAATTGAAAGAGTAGTTTTGAAATGAAATTGAAACAACAATACATTGTACTACCAATGCCATTGTGTTGTATATGTAAGTCTTTTTGTTTGTTTGTGTTTTTATTGATTGGGACCATCAAAATCTTATTTTTGATTATTGTGTGAAATTATAATTGTTTGTGGGTGTAATGAGTAGATTTATTCAAGTTCAACACCCATGTTGTTTTGTGCATTTACAATATCATTTGTTTGTTGTTCTTGTGCATCAAAACATTACATTATTAGGTTGTTAGTTTTTATGCAACTAAAATGAATTATTGATTATTAACTTTGATGGTGCAAGTCTTAAACATCCTAACTTTTTTATTAAGACAATGAATGTGAAAGTAAATTTACATTTACATGTGAGACAATTCAAAACCAATGTGTTGCAATTTTTTTTGTAAATATAGAACTTGTAGTCAATAATAAGAACCAAAATAGTTATAACAAATGTTTAATTTTAATGTTTTTGTGTCAAAAATTGTATAACTTATGCTATAAGTGATTTAAAATCACTCATGAAAATGTTTCTAATATGTTATGAAAACATGTGGTATGATTTGGAATGAATATAATAAGGTTGAAATATGTTAACACCTTTATTAATCATTATAACTAGTGCTTTAAAAACAATGTAGGGAATCTCATTTTTTGGAATAGCTTTAAAACATGACATATTTTGGGGGAGACTTTGTTAACATATTTTTACATCATATTATAAAGTAAGATCTTGTAAGGTCAAAGAAAAAATTGATGAATTTTTTCAATTTACAATTGAGGATATTGTGAAAATACTTGAAAAAAAACACTTTAACCCAAGGGTGCAAGGTTGGCTCATGTTAGCATGGAAACACCTAACATGTGTTGTTTATATTACATTTCAACGATAAGTTATTGATGACCTTGTATGTACATTGCTTGTTAGTTACATTATAGTTGTAAAAGACTTTTACTTAGATTAATAATATGAACATTATATTATTATGAGGCTATTTTTCCATTACAAGTGTGTTTGCATCATTTCACATTTGAAAATTATTAAATCATAAGCCAACTTTTGATTAGATAAAAAATGGACCTCTCAACATTATATCTAAAAATAAATACTAAATATGATATTTGATAACAATAGTTTTACCATATTTTTTACTTAAAATTGAAGATGTACATAAAGTACATATCATTAGAAAGGACCACATATAATAAAAAATGTTCATATGAATATTGTATTTCCAACATTGAATATTATACATATAATTGTATTATTGGAGCAAGATGTTTATCATTATTTATGCAATGGATTTATGTAACGTGTTTCATGATGCAAAATTATTTTCCATTTTAATAGGCACAAAATAATATCATCTATAAGTGGACATTAATTGCAAAATAATTCCATCAACAAATTGATAAGTTACAATGTAAAATTACATTAATTGAATTCAAGTTGTAACATAATACCATTAGCAAAATCCATTAGCTGCAAAATTATAACTTAATAATGCATTAGCTACAACAAACATTAATAAATTTCATTTGTCAATGGATGAATGAAAACCAATGCAAGTAAGAAGTTTGTCCATTGGCATTTGCACAAGAAATTGACATGGATAGAAAATTATAAAATAATTGTAATTTAGTGGTAAATGACATAAATGAACATTATTCATTGATTAATGAATGAAAATATTCCATTTGTCTACATGAATTTTTGTGGGAAATTGATGTGGATAGCTAGTTGCAAAGTAGTTGCACAAAGCTACATTTATTTTTGTAATATATGTTTAAATATAAAATTTCAGTACTTTTAATGCAAATGTTATAACTGGTCTGATAACACTAATAACACTATAAAAATACCATGAGTTATAAATGATTGCTACAACTTTAAATCTAGTTACATGACCAATTGCAAAATCCCCATTTTTTTCATAATAAAAAAAAAACAATAGGGGAAAAATTTAAACCTTCGAGACCCATGACTACACAACAAAAAGAATTTTAGGTTGATCATGGGTAAGGTTCATCCTATGAAAACAATCGGATCACAATTTTAGATCAATCCTCAGTTTTGAAATTCATTAAATTTTGAGGTTTGATTTTAAAATTAGATTTAACAAAGGAATGTAGGTTTTGATCAAGTTCCAATAATTAAAATTGGAATTGCCAATTCTCACATTCCCACACAAGCACTCACACAACATTGGTATCAACCCATGAATTTGATGTTGCAAGATTGCAATCCTTGGAAGCCTCCTTGAACCTACTTCAAACCTTAAACCTTATATGGTTTTGAACACCATAAAAGCTTATAGAGGAATGCACGAAACGATTGTTTGAGGTTTCATATTTGTTTGTTTTACTAGGAAGGTAGGTAGTAAATACCCATGCCTTCATCTTCATACCTAGGTTTTAGAGCCCAATAAGGGTATGCTCATGTACCTAACTTTGGGAAATTGAACATAAATGGTTTGTTGAATTGTTTTACATATTGGAAAATTGACCAATTACCTACAAAACAAATTTCATATCTTACAAAGCCTAAAGAACATTTGCATCAACACCTTACAAACCAAGGGTTTGTTTCAAGGTATTGGGGTAATTTTTTTGAAATAGTGCATTGTAATTTTTTTGAAAGTTTTAGGCATGTTTCCAAATCCACACATTGGGACCAAAGGGGCATGCAGAAGCTTTGGGATGGGACTAGAATGAATTCTTATATGCTATGCTTCCTATGAAGTCAATTTACACAAACCAAAAAAGAGGGCAATTAGTGCAAATTAAAGCCAACATGGTGCATGGATGAGCCATGAACAACTCACACTCACAAGACACCATGTTTTGGATTTGGGGGGAATCATCACTTTTTCCCCTACATTATACTCAATGATTAGTGGGAGGGACTACATTGTAATGGCAAAATTTCTTAGGATTCCAAAATGGGAATCCCAAAAAATTTAAATATTGCCAAGTTAGGAATTTTAGAAATTTGTAGATTCATAATTCATGCATGTAAGCTTTGATTCAAGAACTTTCAAGAACAAAATTTTAGCCCTTGAAGAAACCTTTCCAACTTTATATCACATGCTCTAATCAAAGGTCATTTGATTATTTTTCATATGTTTTAATGGATGGGAGTCAAATTATAAGTTTAATTCCCAATTATTCTTTGGCCATAACTTGTGTTTTAGATCTTCAAACAAGAAATGCAACCCCACTTTGAATATTTTACTCTTCAAAAGTTTAATTTGGACAAGGTTTTGTGCCCTAAACCTTATTCCAAATATTCAAAGCATCATAAGATTCCAATTCCCAACTTTGAATTCACGTGTGAATGTTGGGACTCACTCTCTTACTCTTTTCCAAAAGCATAATAATAGGCAATTGACAATCAAAAGTGATGAGAAGTGCAACCATTGCACAAAAAATATTTCTTAATTCCATTTTTGAGTTTTACAATGTATTTTTATTTTTTTGAGATTTATATATTATCCTTACATTTATTTAAGGATTATAGGAAGGAAAAGTGAAAATTGTAAATTTTACAATGTTACATCACAATATGTACGTTACATGAAAAACATTGAATTCTTAACTAAAATTGAAAATCTACAAATATATTATTTGTGAATGGTTACAAGTGAAATGAGTCATTTTATTATAGACTTTACCTATCTACAAAGAAAAAAAAGGTTATGTGCAAACCTGTCTTTAAACTTTTACACCAACACATTCAAAACTACACCAATGTTTTAATTATTTTACCTGATCTTTTGAAAGTTAATAACATGTAGGCTAGATGGTTTGAAAGTTGTATCATGCGAACAAACCAAGTATTTGGACCATGGCACTTGAGTATCCTTGGATGGTACCATTAGGAACCCCCTCAAAGATTGGTAAAACTAATAAAACTAACCACATAATATTCTTGACCCCTTTTTTAAAAATTCAATTTAATTTTTTTCCCTCATGTTTATCAATTGCATGCCAAGATATATGGCCTAAAATGGCTATGCATTACCATTAAAACTTTGCTTTGTACTCTATAGATGGGAAACAAGTGATGCAATTGATACCTAGTATTGTGTGGAAGGCATTATATGGTGAATACAATGAGACTTAAATTTATTTTTAGTTTTAAAAGGACACCTTGAAGGACCATTTTTGAAATGCTATAAGATAATTAAAGACTAAGACATTTAATGAGGAAGGGTGTGAAAGAGTTTTGTTACAAAGTGACTAGGGTTTGACATAATTAAAAGCACCAAATGGAAACACCATTCATAATGTTCTCAAAAGGTGGCATAATCTCATTAATGGTACATCTATTGCACCCAAAATCCCAAGGCCACTTAGTCTTCTTACACTTTATGATTTAATACAAGAGCCATCATCTACTTTACACTAAAGGGAAATTGGACAAAAAAAACTATCATTTGCAATTATATTCTAGTTGCAAAGGACATTTGCTACTAAAAATTGCCTAATTACAATGGACAAGTTGCATAAGAGACTAGTTGCAAACGTGCATGAAGTCAATGGTTAATAAATACTTCACCATTTGTATACTATTATATGCCATCTTTATATTACCATGAAAATCAACAATTTGCATAATGAATGTGGCAAAGGAAAAAAAATTGAATTTTTTTGGTTTTGCATATAATAGTGGATCCTCGTTGTCTATTTTATACAATTTTAAACTGTGACACATGGCATATGCCATCTGGCATTTTTAAATTTTGACCAAAATCAATTCAATTTAATATTTAAGTAGGTTGGCCAAATTAAGTAAGTAGGTAGATAGGTAGGTTAAGAAAGTAGGTAAACATTTAAAATTTTCTTAAATTTTAATTTTTAAGGTTAAGCTCCTGAAATGGTTAATATCCTTTGATTGGCTCATCATAATTGACATGTGTTTTTTAATGTGAATGTGTAGGACAAAGATTTTTCATTATATAATTTTCAAGATGGAAGTGAAGGACAAAGCATATGGGATAAAAATTAAAGTTGTAACTTAGTTCCAAACTAAATTGCAATTGAAAAGTTTATCTCACATCCATTGTCCTCCTTTTTATTTTGTAAATTAAAAATTATATAATTAAATAAAATAATTTAAGTATATAACTAAGCATGTAAGCAAGCAACCAACTAGCTAATTATAAATAATTGGTTAATAATTTGTATGATAAAAATAAATAATTAATATATTATTAAATATTAACTATAAATATTAAGTATTAATTGTTAGTTATCAACTAATTAATAAGTAGGTAGCTTACTTTAGTTAGGTAGGTAACCTAGGCTAAATAGGTAGGTAAACATAAGTAGATAGGTTGTAGCCTAGGCTAGGTAGGTAAATAAACATATATAGGTAGGTAGGTAGTTAATTTGCTTTAATATGAACTAAATAAAACTTCATTAATACACCAATGGAACATACCCCCATTACATCTTTAATATAGCTTAGCAAAAATACACATATGTTTCGAAAAAAATTTAAATACACTTATGTATACCACTAGGGGCTATGTTGACACCTTAATGGTGTAACTACATTTGGTTCCATTTGCAAATAATGTGACATATGGGCATGATCATGAATTTTTTAAAAATAGAATACATAATGAAAAAATCATTAGTTATAAATGTAGTTGTAGCATAGTTACAAGAATGGTCAAGGGTGCAAAATAGTTGCAAATATAATTAGAGCTAGTTGCAAATGACAATTAGTTGCACATAGTTGCAAATGCATTGGTTGCATTTTGTGGGATTTATTTTAGTGTTAACATCTACCACACCATTTATTCCATCTCCTACTTCAAACATTTTTTCTTTCATCTACATCAAATGGCAAAGCACAAACAAAAGTGAAAGTGTTGCAGTCATAATCCACAAATTTTACCACCATGAGATGGTGGTGAACAACAAGGTTAAAAAAAATTTGAACAAGGCAACAATGGAGGTTAACATAGAAAAGAAAAGATAGGTGTAGTTGAACAATATCAAAACAATGAAAGATCTAGGAGTTTTGATAGTCGAAATTTCTTAAGCAAAGATTAAAAAAATGTTAAACTTGTAGCTAGAAGTCCCTATCCCAACCATAATCAATTGGGTTTTCAATTTGGTCACCAATGACTTTGTATGTGATGTTTACATGACATTTGTGCAAAAAGTTAATTAAAATAACTATAGCTAGGAACAAATGATTAAATTTTTCCTTGGTAAAATTAAATCATTTCATTAAAATTTTCCATTTCTATTCCAACCCCCCAATTCCTGATTTGACTTTCATTTTATACCCTCCATGCATTTTGTTGTATGTTTGCATTGCATTTAGATCATGTCTAGGGGCAAGCTTGCACCTACCAAACTAATGTGCAACAAATATCTCTTCACCCACATACTTGGGTCCCCCAATAAATATTCAAATTATTTTTTTGTGTGTAAAAATAATGATACCAATTTTGGTACAAGTCCAACTTGTGCAAGATGTTCACATCATGGAAGGAACTAGGATAATTGTTATTCAAGTCAATGAATAATTTACAATAGTCTAGGACCACATTGTTGTCATACAATACATCTTCTTACAACCATTAAACCATTATTTGTGAAAGCCATTGTTCCAAGGTTTGCAAAACTCAATGAAAGTCTCATCAATAAGTTCAACACAATCTTAAAATTCAAGGATTTGCTTTCCAAGGGTAACCCGTCCTTAATAATAGGCCATATAATTTCATCAACTACATTGGACTTACTTACCTAAACTATATTATTTTTGTTTCTTGTGTTGTCTAGAGTGGATGATTTAAACACCAACAATAATTAGTCTCAACAAAGGTGAATTTAAATTTGGTTTTAGGTGTAAATGTTGTGCTTTCTACTTCAATTTGGTTGAAAACTCCTCACCCAACTCAACTTGTTAGAAAAACAAGACCAAAATGCATTTTGCTTACAAGATGGATTTACATCTTAATGATGCACATGTAGAATCATGGAAAGAAACAAAAGAGGCAAATTGGATTGGAACTATGTTATTGCATATCGATTATAAAGGTTTGCATTGATGAAAGAATCCATCATTGATGTGCACTTGATCGTGCATGGGAGGATGATAATTGAGGCAAGAGATTCAATTGAAGCTCCATCATGGAAATGTGCAATTGAATACATATAGTACATGTATTTGGAATTTGTACATTGAAATCTTACAATTTGACATTGGACATGCAAATTTAAAGAGCTATCCATATGCCACAAAAAACTGTGCAAGCTAATTGAATAACTTCAATGGTGTATTAGATGACACTCTAATGATTGAGGACAATGCCCAAGAGGAACATGTTGGGAATGAAGGGGTAGAAGAACAATAGTGCTTAGGTTATTTATTTGGCAATGTTTTTGGATCACCATAAAGCATGTGACTAAACTCCCCTAATCCTAGGTTTTGGTAGAATTTTGGGTTTGGTAGTTAATTTTTCCTTTAGTCTTGTGTTTCACTGAAACTTAGGGTTCACCTCTTCAATACTTTGTTGGCCTTGCCTACTGAGGCAAGGGTATTGTGTTAAAATTCATTATAAAGTATGGTAGCTTAAGGGATTTTGGCTCCTAGGTAGGTAGTAGGTCTATTTTCATACAAGGATTTTTGAAAGATGATAGTTGGGCTTGTGTTGAAACTTGAGATTAGATATAGAGTTATCATATCTTGAAGGATTTTTGGTTTCTTTTAGAGGATTTTTTGGACGAGTATGTTTTTGCATGGTGAAATATTTGAATTTCCATAATTCTTCTTTTGCCTTAAGATACTTTTCAATGTAAATGGCAAGGTCAAGGAGTGACACACCCCTTGTCAACAATTAATGTTTTCAGTTTGTCTTCTATTGTCAATGTAAAACATTTATAGTATTTCATTTATACATCTAAGGTTTTTCATACTTTCTTGATCTTGTGCATGAAAAGAGAGAAAGGTGTGCACAAGTTTTGAAATATTCTACTTTGTGATTGTTGGGTTTCTTGGTCAGTTGGTTTTCTAATTTTGTAACTTTCTTGTAATGGGTACTTAACTTGTCTACTGCATAATTGGGCATGGTGAAATGACAACCATGGTGTTGGGAAGTTACCTGGACAGAAGATGGTGGATGAGATTGTTTCTTTGTTCACATGCCTTAGAATATTTTGGGTGAAGAATTTTGCAATACACATGTTGGTGGTATTGCATGAGTATTGCACTACCCATTTCTGAGGTGCACCATGGTCAATAATGCTTCATAATGTAATACATGAGCACCTAGGTTTGATTCCAGGATCTGTTCATTATAGGCAACTTTCTTATCTCAACCTACTGCAACCCGTGGTAAAGTATGGTTCATTGCATTCCCAATGGCCGTTCACCATGCAAAAGTATTTCTCACATCCAAAGTTCAGTTCAGGAGCTTGGAGTAAGTATAAGGAGTTAACTAACCCCGAGTGATGTTAACACAAATGAGAGAGACTAAAATAGTATGATTAGGTTAATTAAACCCACCTACATAACCATTAAAATTGAGGGGCTTTCCAAATTATGCAAAATGTTTGGGCAGCTTGAGGAAACATAGGATTTTTTTTTCATTCTGCCCCAAAAATTGGGCACTTTGGATGCTCAAAATGATTTGGGCAGTTTCAGAATTTCGGGCATATTAGAAAGGTTGAAAAGAATCCCATTCTGCCAAAAATTTTGGGCAGTTTTGGAACCTTCCAACCGATGTTATAGGTTTTTTTTTAAAATTTCATTTCTGCCCAAACGTTTTGGTCACTCTCGAAAAATCCTGATGCTCAAGAACAAAATCAAGCAGTTTTGAAAAACTTTATGTTGCCCAATAATTTTGGGCAGATTATGATGGTTGAATTTTATTATACTGCCCAACATCTCAAGCAACATGGAAAAATGTTTCCAAGATGCCTGAGAATTTTGGGCAGAGTGGGAAAGTTTTTCTCAGCTCGAGCAAAAAATTCCTCAATGTCTCTAACAATTCTGGGTGCTCTCTCTCACATGAAAGAGAGAACAACATCATAAGCTCATGGGAGAGTGAGGGGGGCATTTTAACCTTTGAAAATCAAGGGGTCGAAATGACCTCCTTATTCCACCCTAACTTGATCCCAAATCTAGGGAAAATGAAGATATTTATTCTTTGGGTCAAGATATCCCAACACATTTATCCCCCTCTAAACCCTAATGCCACGTCATTTGCCAAATCGGTTTTTTATCCCTTTTGTGTGAATGGGATGATAGTGTTAGGGTTGTTTAGTCTTTTAGTTAATCCCCGTTTACAACCTCAGGTGTGAATCCACCACTTTTAGGACATACACACACACACACATTCAACAAAGTAGAGAAAAGGGAAATGAAAGAGAAAAAGGGTGTGAGGCTGAGAACTACTAATTGGTACTAGGTTCAGGTCCCATATATCTCTTCTTAAAAGCCAAACTAGAAACACTCCTCTTCTTCATAAAGTTTGACAAGTTTACCACTCCCTCCAACTACCAAGACCAAATAAAAGATACCAATTTAGTGATACAGTGCCCACAACCAATAATTGGCAGATTGTGTCAAAATAATCAATTTTTTTGGGATTAAAAAGAAAAAAGGTTCAATGGCCTCAATTTTAATATTCCATAAATTTTTTGAATAAAAACAATTCAACCTAAAACAATTCAACAACCTCAATTTCAACAGTATTGATTGATTACACTAAGGCCCACTTTAGATGGGGGTTTTCCAAGGTCCAAATTCTTAGGAACCAATTTGGACTCATTTGAAGCAAATTGAATCCTTGAGTGGTAGTAGCTGACTTGCATCCTGTTAGTTCATCAAATCATGAGCTCTCCTTTTTAGCCTTTTTTTTGGGGGAGCTTGAATCAATTGATTTTCCCTCCAAAATGATGACATGTAGGTTTAGCCTTGATTTGCCATTTTTGGTCTTGGACCCTCGTCTAAGTAAAGGACATGAAAGGCTCAAACCCTTGGCCAGTTTCATTTCCCTACTCTCCCTCCCTCCCTCCCTCTCCTGAAAAAGAAAAAAAGAAATGAAAAACTGAACCTAGGGGATCTGGATTTTAAAAACTAGATCTCAAAACGTAGCCAAAAAGAATCATGTTTATTATTATTGTTCCCTATATACATACTTTTAGTTGCCATTGGAAAGTTTCCCAACAACAAATAATTTTGGCAAAAGGCTTTTTCCCAATTAAGTTAGTCCAGTTTTGGAAAAACTCCCAAGTTTTCCAATTTTTGTTGGAAGTAGAAGCAGACGAAGAGGAAGCCAGTTTTCGCAGTTTTTCCAGACTTCGGTTGAAAGAAGAAGAAGGCAGTTGTTTTCGCAGTTTTGTACACAGTTCCGAGAGAAATTCCCAGTGTCTGTTGCTGTCGAGTGTTGTCGACAGTGGAAGTAGTACATACACGGACGTTGCTGGGGATTGATCAAAATGGTGGTAGATTGTAAACGGAATCACGGCTTCCTGGAATTCAGAGTAGAAGCAGTAGCTCCTCTTCCTCCTCATGTGGTGGTCTTTCCATTTCCCGCACAAGGCCATATCCGTCCCTTTGAGCATTTCGCCAAGAGATTGGTAGCAGATTACGACATATCCGTCACCTTCGTCACCACCACTCTTCACCTGGACAGAGCCCGTCAATGGTCGGAAGACTCCTCCAAGACACTCACACCTGCCCCCCATCACCAGAGCAACCACAAAATCCAACTGGTTTGTCTGGATTTGCCTGAGGAATATGGTGAAGTCACGGCGGCCAATTTTCTAGCGTTGGCTGAAGCTTTACGCAACAGACGAGATGCGTTTGCAGAGCTGATGAAGGGACTCATGATGGGTGCTTGTTCTTCTTCGTCGGACTCCAATGCAGCAGGTATCATCATTGATGCAGCCGATCCAGCTGCTACTGCTCCTCCTCCAAGTCCTCATCTGCATTTCGGCCCTCCTTTGTGCATCATCTCCGACATGTTCTTAGGCTGGACTCAGGTATCATGCATACCCCAACAACAATAAGAATCTGTTTATTTCAGTTCTGATCTTCAAAGAATTCTGTTTTTTCAGTTCCGATCTTCAAATCTCTACTTTGTGAAACTCGAGTTAGAAACAATAATAATAAGAAAGAGAAGATGGGTGATCAGCAACTCTGTTGTTACTGCAAAGTTCACTGAAACAGACATGGGTAGATCAGCTACTAGTGGGGATCAGAGAAGAGATCTCGAGGGCTCGTAGCTAGCTAGTTAGCTGACGGAAACTAGTCTTGGGATCATCTTATTGCAGGACATAGCTGACGAATTCAAGGTACCTAGATACTGTCTTTCTTCGTCTCCGACACACTTCATTTCACTCTTGTTTGCACTCCGGGAATTGAATGTCCAAGGTCGCATCCCTGCAAAGAAAATAGTCGGCGGAAAGCCTTACACCATTCCTGGTATGCCTCCGATTGCACCCCTTGAGTTGCCAAGGAATTTGCAAGGAGATATAAAGAATGCCGAGTTCTTTCTCTATCAGGGGGAGTGCTTATGGAGAGCTGCGGGAGTGCTCGTGAACAGTGTATACGAGCTGGAATCTAGCATCATCGAAGGACTACAAGATTATATACTGCTGCAGGAGGTTCACAGCAATAACAACAACAACAACAACAACAAGTGCAAAACTGGAAGAAATCAGGTGCTTAATCGAAATTCCAATTCCTCTGTCAATCTAGTAGACGAGTTGCTTGTAGATCAAGATCCTCTTAGAGAGGAGAGCTTCAGCTACGGTAACCAATGCCCCAATATTCTAGGCTTCCCTGCTCCCATTGCACCTCTTGATGATTTCTGCTAGAGGAAAAATTGTGAGAGAAAAATTATTAACAACCTCTGGAGGACTAACTAATGGGGCCATACAATGCTTGCCAATCTCGTCCTTCTCCTCCTCCTCCTCCTCCTCCTCCTCCAAGATTTCTCCAAGCATCAAAGCTCCAGCCCTAAAAAGCTAGTGCCATGCTCCTCGCCCTCCTCCAAGAGTCTCCAAGCATCAGAGCTATAGCCATGTCGTACCTAGTCAGGCGAAAGGTGGCGATTACATTACCATTTTCGGTAGGTAGAGTTGCAACCTACCTCTTTAGTGACCTTTTTAGCTACTGACCTCATTATTGCAGGTTGCTACCTACTACTTCAGCAACCTTTTTAGCTACTGACCTCCTTATTATAGCAGGTTGCTATCTTTCTACCTACCTCTTTAGTTACTTTTTTAGCTACTGACCTAGCTACTATGGCAGGTTTCTACATACCTCTTTAGCTACTTTTAGCTACTGACCTACCTAAAATTTTAAGAGCCTATGGGAATGTTGCCCTGGCCTGCCTATTTTAGGAGGTCAATAGGAACAGCCATGCTATGGGAGGTAGCTTCTGGCCTATGATTCCAGAGAGGCCAAAATTCTCATCAACCTCTCTGGAGTACATGGCCAGAAGCTGCCCCTTTTCACCCATGCAGAGAGTAGTTATGAAATCTTCAGCCAAGCAGTGAAGGGTTACAAAACCATTGGGTCCAGTAACTCATGCTAACTAGTAGATCATGAAATGGAGGTTGAAGGTTGTGGGTTGTGGGTTTAGCAACCTGATAGCCAATCACCGTGTCAAGAGTCTCACAAGGGATGATTATGGACGGCTGGGGGTTTTCTTGCAGGTGCCTAGAAGAATATTGACAATTGGGCCTCTTGCTGAAGAGATTGGCTGCCAAGCTTCTGCACGAGAAAAACCACAAGCTGTAGATGACAATGACAATGAGTGTTTGCAATGGTTGAGTAAACAAGGAAGGGAGTCAGTTCTGTACATATGTTTTGGGACAATAACTGCGCAAGGGAAGCAACAAATGAGTGAAATTGCTCATGGACTTGAATCTAGTGGGGTGCATTTCCTTTGGGTTGTTAGAGTCCTTAAGAACTGTGAAAACGGGACAATTATTGATGTTGCAAAACTGCTTCCTGAAGGTTTCATTGAGAGGACAAAACATAGGGGTTTGGTGTATTCTTCTTGGGCCCCACAGCTCCAGATCCTTGCACACCCGGCTGTCAAAGGATTTCTAACCCATTGTGGATGGAATTCTATCATGGAAGGTATTGCCATGGGCGTACCAATGATTGCATGGCCCAATTATGGGGAACAAATGATGAATTGTCGACTTTGTGTTGACATACTAAACATTGCTATTCCTGTTCAGAAGACGACGGGTGAGTTTGAAGAAATTGTTGGACAAGATGAAGTGAAGCGAATTGCTGCTCTTCTCATGGAGGATATGGAAACAGCCCATTTCCTCAAGAAGAATGTGGAAAAACTTAGTAAGTCAATGGCAGCTGCGCATGCACATGGTGGATCGTCAAAAGCAAACTTGGATCTTTTTGTTGATGAACTCAATTCCATGACTTCCTTAACTTCGATCATGTTGTGAAAAATACTTATACTTTCAGGACTCAATTTTCATGATCAACTTTTGCAGGACCTGCAATTTTATGTATTAATTTCCTTGCAGTAAATATATGGATGTGTTATGCCAAGAACTGTGCTAGCAACCAAACATCCCATTTTGACAAAATAAGAATCTGCTTTGATTCTTATAATACATATGTATATATATCTCCAAATGCTTGGTTTAGTAAGTACCAAATTGTGTGAAATCAATTCTAAGAAGTCATTTGCAAAGAGTGAAGTCAATGTCCGCAAAAGCATAAAACAAACATTGTGTGCAAAATGACTGCAAAAAACGTGTACAACAATAAAATACTTGTGCTAGTTAGAAAAGGAGGAAATGGACCTTGCTGTGCTTCATTAGGAAACAATGAACATGAGCAAAACATGAAAATAAAATCTAAGCAAGCACATCCATTAAGTGGAAGAAATCTAAAGCAAATGTACCTGTTGCGTGTTTTGAGTAGAATTCCCACAGATTTGCATACAATTTGAAATTGAACCCAATTCATTGAATGCTCTCAAATGGTTGGAAAACTTTCATAGGATGGTTGGTTTGGGATCCCGACTCTTAATGCTACGTTGAACACAAAGATTGTTATATGCCCATCACTCACATAAGAAATCTTGGCAAGGAAATCTGGAATTAAATAGAAAAAGGAGAAGCGCGTTGCAGTGAATGCACACACTAATGACAATGCAGGCATTTGTGTAAGTTGAAGTTTGAACAATAATTGATTGAACGACAGTTACAGCTGGTGCAAAAGTGGGCATTAGTTGATCTTGGGCTTCACTCTCCTCCGTCGGAGCAACATCCACAGAACAACTGCAATCACTGTGACACCTGCCACGCCTTGTGTCAAGTCAATTGGTATCTCTAATCTGTGTTGCTTTGTACATCGTATTGGGTGCAATGCAGCCACTGTCTCGTTCACCTCTAAAAAAAAGCTGCACAAATAAGAACATACAAGAAAGTTTCAGTGACTAGACAAACTCAGGTAACAAAGACATACACATTCTGATTAGATCAAGCCTGTTGCCTTGGGTCTTCTGAAAGACCAAACCTTAAAGAGGGACTAGTCTTGCCAACGATCACATTAAAATTGGGACTCTTGCTTTATACTGGTAAAAGGATTGCAAAAAACATGATGCAAGAATGAGGGAAAGAAGCATAGGGAAGCAAAGGACTGACTCTTGTGCATCCCTTTCAAGGTAAGTCATTAGCTTCACCATTTCACTGTACCGTAAGTCCTCTGCCAAACCTGCCACCTGCACAGGAGGCACAGCATTGTCAGGTTCCCCACAAGCTCTTTCAATTTCTTGCCTGCAATCCACTCTTATTCTCAACATGCATGCGCAATAATGTTGAGGCATCTCTGCTATAAACTGAGAATAGGCAATCAGCATGAGTTAAAATGAGTAACTCTATCAATGGATAGGCTGCTGAAAAGATACATACTCGCTTCCATAGGGTGATGACAGTTTGGTAATGTCGTAGCAGCTTAGCTTTATGTGCTTTCACGACTCCATATGTTTGTGCAACTATCACAGGGTTAAGAAGTCAACTGAGGGAACAAGTAGCATTCACTGAGACTTCAAGAAATAAATAAGCACATAAGGGACTTGGAATATGGAAAACAAGGATCTTCGCACTTCAAATCTTGGGAAGGATACATGTTCCCTCTTTTGCCAGAAGGTTGATTCCAGCATTCACAGTCAGGATAGATTCATCCAATGTTGTGACAAGGTAGCTTCGTGCCACTGTGTCACTTTGGAATGCTGAGACTTCCCAACCTTTTGCAGTGCAGGAACCAATGTGTGATCCAGTCACCCACATCCAGTCCTGCAGCCATCATGCAAACCACCAGGCTGCTTCAAAGTTAGACCAGTATTGTAAGTGCAATTGATATAACAAACGGGCTGTAGAGGTACAACAAAAACCTGTCATTTCATACTTGACGACAAAGCTCAGATAGACAAGATCCTTGCTGGCTTTTCAGGTGAAGCAGCAAGAGCACCTAAAAATTACAAAATGGACAAGCTATCTACACTGCCAGATGACAAATATCTTTGTAAGTATTGAGAATTTCTCAATACTTTCAATTGCAGTCAACCTGAAAAGAATTTAGAGATGAACAGGTTAATGGGTATTCCAATCCCGATGAAAAACCAACAACCATTAGAAAGCATGAAAAAGAGGAAGCCCCTGCCTAAAGAAAAAAGAGAAAACAGGACAACAATACAGAATCAAGAAGCAGGTTGAACAGACAGGGATGGTCATACACATGTTCAGGGACCTTTAACAGCAACATTTGTGACATTGACTGCCTACCATAACATCCCTGATGACTTCATCCAACATGCCAGATGTAAAAATGAAAGACCTGAGGGGGAGGGTGATTTACAAGATTCAAAATAAGAAGCTGAAGGCATCATACTCACAGACCTGGGCGCTGTTTTGATGAGCATGACTGTAGGTGACCTGCGTGGGTACCAAACCTGCCAAGTGCTCTGCCACTGCTGCAACAGCTTGTTTCAATGGTTGGCTGGCCAAATTGGAGAAGCACTGATCAGTATTACAAGAATATGGAATTTTAGCCAAGCAATTGGGTGTGTATTCTGTCACAGAAGCAGCAGGGAAAGAAAAAAAATGTAAGTGAAAAACCTTGCAACTCTAGAGAATTGATCTTTCATACATGGCCTTACTTTAGGTCCCAGTAGATGACTTTGCTGTTGCATTGCAAGTGGCTCTCCCACTTGTGCTCATTTGATTGGACAACAAAAACCATATCAGGGAGTGCCTTTGCCATATAATGTTTGTCAATGAGCAAGGGCTCTCCATCTGATCGAATAAACCAGAAGATCGGTACCTCCAATGTCATCCGTCCCGCAGCATTCAGAGCTGCAACAGCCATATTCTCATTCAGTACTCATTCAGTACAATACTCATTCAGTTCCATCAACCAAAGTCTACAACCATTGGATTAACTGAAAGAACCAGTAGAGTCAATGGGAGACAAAATGCTTAGGGTTCAAGGAAGAGAAGAAGGTAGATGTCCAGATTTAGGGTTTTCTTTCGTTAAGTTACCAGTGATTCATATCTAACGAAGTAGAGAGGATACACAGTTTGGTAACCTGCAATAGAACCAGAGCCACTGATGCGCTGTAATTGCCCTTGGAGAATCAGAGAGTCAAGGTAGACCCGGTTTGATGAGCGGTATGTTCCATTCACCAGTAGCACTGGCACAGCTGCTGACCGCCGGGCAACAGAAAATGCCATAGCCAGGGCTGGATCTTCTGAGAGGACTAATCTGCACAAAAGATGCCCTGATAGGAAGTTGTGGCAAATATTTCTCCAGACAACAAAACATTTTTCAGACAGCAGTGTGACTTATTTTGCATCAAAACATCATGTAACATGTACAGAAGGATAAGGGAGTGCAAGTGAAATGAAGGCAAATTACCTTTTTATGCCAAAGGCGACCTTTTGAGATGGAACTATCAGACCTGATAAAGCCTCTTTTAGCCCATCAATATCCACTGGCAACAAGGCTGGGTTTTTCAACTTCTGCAAATGAACAACGAGCAAAGAGTTGGTCTTAGCAATGTTCCACTGCTCTTACTGGACATACAGGAATAATCTCCAAATCTGAGGGCCATAAGTTGAAACCCTCATACAATTTCAGTTGCAAATCCTCAAAGGGAAGTTGAAACCAAGCTATAAACATAGCTAGTCTCTCACTAGTGCAGTGACTACCAACAATGAACATGCATTGTGGTCACAGACCAACCAACTCCTGCCAGCAGGTAAAGGTTGGTGTAAGACACTAACTATGGACTCAGTTTCCATCAAGTAGCACAATGTTGGCTAGCACACAAACAAGAATAGGGACAGAGGCAACACCACCAAAAAGTGTAGAAAAACTGCAAAATAACCAGAAAGAAGAGGGGAAAAAGGAAATGAACCTGTAAGGATGAGGGTGGAGGGAAAACTATGAAACTACAACTTGGTAGAGTGAAGTTTGTCATGTCTATAGAGGGTTAATTGACCTGCTCTGGGTCTCTGCTGTTTCATGTGCTTGTTGTCACCCACAACCTAATTTCAAGGTAAGAGTCACAGAAGTTACCTCCTGAGTGACAGTATAGATCTGGAACATGACTTTATCATAGTAATGAAATGCACCGTCTGCTGTTGACGGTGTGATGACATGCTTCATGGTGTGTGACAGGGTCGCACCAAGATGTGCCAGAAAGGAATCCCGTGCAATTGAAAAGTTTTGAGCATGATGCTGTCTCAAGAGCAAGCATTGAATAAGAAAACAAGAGCATGGAGCTCCAGACAAATGGTTCACCTATTGCAACACGGTCTACAATAGACTCATTACTTCAAAAGATGACAGTGTCTTGCATTGAAATCTTCAGCCAAACAAATATAACAATCAGTACCTCTGAAGAGTCAGAAAACAGATTCCACTCATCAATTCGTTTCAGAGCAACAGAAGCCTTTGCACGATGAGTATCATCCTGATTCTCAGCATCATATGAGGCCAGCTCACTCTTCACATCATTCATTCTTTCTTTGAACTCTGTAAGCCACCAACCCTTCAATTTAGATTGGAGCACAAAGTAACAAAAAATATATTCACCAATTGTAGTGGATGACTCCACTATGCGTAGACCTGCAGTAATGAGAGTTAGTGCAAGTTGCTTAAAGCATGTCTCAAACAATTTCAAGGGAACACCTTCTTATCAGCAGATTGCTAAGATCGTGAACAAGGTCAATTTATCTTCACTATGAAGGGGGAAAATGCTCATGTGGAAAAGCATGTAAGGTACTGAGAGCATTGGATACCTTCACACAGAGCGAGCTGTACTCTCCGACCTTTGCAATGCTTGAAGAAAAACAATTCATACACATCCACCTCTGCCATTAACATATCTACAGCATCTTGCTGGTCATCCTGCATTCCAACACTAAGATATGAGATGACTCATGTACTTCACATCAAGAGATTATCTGCAAGACAGGAATTATTCTCTCAACAAGGTTTTTTCCTGCAAGTCAATAACCATGGCCAGTTTAGGGGATAGTTATGTCACAAGCTATGATTCTCATCTACCTTCGATGCAGGAGATATGGCATGAAGAAAGTACCCCTTCAAACATTGCAAACCGATCCTGAACCATATCCTGTAAATCTGTCTGGGCATCTTCCTCTGTCACCCCTGCAAAGTTTTCCAGACTGTGTGTTACAACCACTGAGAGGAAATGCATCTCCAATCCTGACACCTTAGTTAATCTGGAACAACTCTGAGAAAGGTTAGGTTATGTACTAGCTAGAACTTCAATAGCACACCCACAACAAACAAAAGTGAAGGCACTTTAAGTCAGATGTCAACTGCTTGCATGTTATAACAACCTATCTACTTTTCCAAGTTAACACTGTCCTTGCTGACAATGTACACTGACAGTGTGGCCAGTTGGAAGCATGGTGTGACCACAACAGCATACCTTCCTGACCACCAGAGAGCTTGCCAAAGCTGTTATCCACCGAAGGTAAGCTGCCCTCAACTCGCACACCTTCTCCTCCAACAGTCGGTCCCCATGTGAAGGGACCTGCGGTCAAATCGATAAAAGCCCACCTGACAATCATCAATCACCAAACATTCACCTGTTCAAGTCAATAAATCCAGTTACAAATCTACAACAGATCCACTCCTACCTGGTTGGTTATGTACAGAGAGTTCAGAACAGTTTCTTAAGATGATTCAAACATAAGCAGGTTAGAAAGATTGTACACCTTTCTTTTCCCACCCAAGTGTCAACAAGACAATCAGGTTGTAGCACTGACGGCTTCCCTTCCTTTATCCCTCTGAAAAGACTGTATCCTTCTGCACTCTTCCCAACAACCATCTGCAACAAGCCAGTAAAGCATTGTAACACATACCTGGTCAGTAAGTACCAAACCCTGAATCTGTAACTTTCACATAGAGAAAGGTTATGCACAGAACAACTGTTCCCCACAAAGGAAATTGGATTTCTCTCTCTAGAGAACAAGTTTACATGTAAACACCTACCTGTTGTGCCTTGTGGATCATCAAATCCACAGCTGATTTTCCATTGAGATCTTTTTCAACTTCTGTTAGAGCCTCATCAAAAGCATCCACCCAGTGTCCCTGGAACCAAATACAAACTATGCTTAAAACAATCTGCAACATTGCCAAAGGATTCTCCCTGTTGAATATGCTCCATAGGAAACTTCAAACAGCATGACACAAAAGATAAGCCAAGCAGGCATTCCCCATAACCATATGATGCGAAAAAAAAGGCTAGCTCAAAAATCACAAAGCTAGAAACATCACAGCACAAAAATTCCAAATAACCTAGCTTATCATAACAAAGTGAGAGACATGACTAAATTTGAGTACCGTGTCTCCATAGTCAGCTGTTGTCCAAGCAAATTTGAGCATTGGATGTCGTGCATACAAAGGCTTCTGAAACTTCTCCCTTTCTGAGACAGACAACCAGAATTGTTTAAAAGAACATGGACAGTGATGTGCATGATGAGCAGGTTGGCTACAGGAGATGGTTCATTACCTGAACTGTTTTGCACTTCTTACCCAACATATCTACAAGATTGCAGAGAAACCTCCACAAGAACATTTTGAAGGTAGCATGACAATTAAGTAAGGTCATGACCTTATGTTTGTTTCTCACAAAGTGTCAGACCATCAATTTGTACCCAGCAGTGCAAAGCCCCAAAAATTTTATCTCCCAAGGAATCTATGCAGCTGCACTTAAGCAATTCTCATTATGGCCAGGACAATTGCATGATATGATTCAGATTTAGTTCTGAAGTCTATCACAGCAAAAACAAAAATTGAGTGGACTCACACACCTAAAGGATTTGTGACACGTATTCCTTGAGAAGCAAGAAGCCTTTTCCTGACATCTTCATCCTGCATTTGAACTCCCCAGAAGGCATATACAAGTGAGCAATGACCAATTAAGGAACTAAGCCTACTCATATCCAAGCAAAGAAAATTACATCTTGACTGCAAGGAGTATAGAAGCTTCAACACAAGAACCAAGGTATTAGTTTCTTAATGCCCAACATATACTCACGGTTTCAATTAGATGTAATTCCTCTTCAGACAGCCCCCGTCTGCATGCACCCCACCACATATCCAATTTTTAACACTTACTTTTGTACAAGACTGCAAATTTCCAACTGGTAATCACAGTTCATGACTGTTATCAAACATGGAACTCAGTGCCTGTTAGCTGCTTTAATTCTACAAAAAGAAGAATCACCATTGAGTAAGCCATCAAATCTGCCCACATGGAATAAGAGTGCAACCAGGGTTGGTTTCCAAACTACTCCTCACCTGTAACCATAGTTCTTGCGTTGTGAATCTCTTCTTGGATTGAGGACAAGAATGTTGTATGCGTCATCTAGTTGGAGATACTGCACCAGGCTGGAAAAAATGTGTGACATGCCATCCATGTCCACTTGCCACATCACCTCTGAATCTGGCCTGCATATATTTACAGTCCGCAGGTAAATCAAATTGTATAGTTTCCATCAACATTTTTCACCTGCAGAAAGGTTGAAACTACAAAACAGCCTCCTACCACAGCTACTCTGATTACACAAATTTTAACAATGACATCTGCAGACTGTGCTGAACCCATATCCATACCATCAGAAAAAAGATAGCAACTACAGAAAGACACAGCAGAGCAATGTAGACAGCTCTAATTGGTAGATGGGTGATACTTGGTATTGGATGGATCTTCTCTCCGGGAAAGGCTTGTTATTGCTCGCTCAAACACTTTTGTCACTCTTTCATCCATTTCTATAGCATGAACAGAGTAGCTGCCACAAGGTCCCAGACAGTGAAAGCACAAGACTGTGAAAAATGAGCTACTTCACATCAATACACCCCAAATAGAAGCAATTGAGAAAAAGTTGTTCCAAAAAGAGCCAATTCATTCTCTTAAGAAACAGCTAACCTCCTGTGAATTGAAACAAGTTATGATACACTTGCAATTCACCTTTCCCATGACTACTATCTGATCACCCTGCAAAGGAAAGAGTCACTTCCAGGATGACAATACGACAGTAAAACAGACCCCCTATTTATTATATCTGAACGGTCTCTACATTGTCACATGCAGACCTAAGAATGGACCCATTATTTGTTTTTCTTACATGCTTCAATTTCTGGTATATAATCCCACCCTTAGACTAAAGCTACCATACAACCATCAAAGAGAGAAACCAGAGGTGGCAGCAGATGTTACTTGTAGTTTGTATAGCTGACAAGGGGAAGATGGTGCCGCTGTGTTCCATCCCCTTTCAAATGATAGAAAGGTGTGAGAGACTCTCCCATCTGGGGCACACGTGTATGCTCCGCCAGATGGTCTATGTGAGCAAACCACCGCTCCAGTTCTGGTTGTCCCAACTTCACACCTACATGGCATGAGCATCAAAAATCAGATCAAGAACTAGAAGGACCCACAACTAACTAGGTGAATTATCTCTTGCAATTCTGCTTCTCCAAGCAGCCAAATGTCAAACTAGAGCATTTGATGAAATCAACAAACAACAAACCCAAGAAGCTTGGAGTTTTAAATGCTCAACCATCAGCCCAAAGAAGTTACCATGATTCCCCTCGCCATCAAAACCCACAAAGATGAAGTTGATAGGAATAGGAATGTAAATTGCATCAATTTCTTGTAGCTTCAGGTAATATGCCAGATATCCTGCCACAGCAATCACAATCTTCAGCTCACAATCAGACTCCTGTTTGCCAATGCCCAACTCATTTACCTTGACAGAGTAATGGAAAACATCAAATGGCTTAAGCAGATGTATTTCCAAACGAGCATCACAGTGGGGTGGAGAAGAGCAAAATAATAAGGATGAAGCTGATAATGACCAGTACCTGCCTTCGTGTAGTTCATTTCAGCTTCTTTGCTCACATCATCTGATACATCCCAGTCTTCTATGACTGCAAAATCACACCCACAAACAAAGAGAATATAAGAGTGACCAAATGTCAGAATGCAATAAGGACAGAAACTATGAAAAGATCAAGCACAGAACAGCAACAGTAGATTGACTCCCAATGCTCTGGTTCAGGATGGACTCCTGACCTGAACATGAACACAGAATAGGCTATAAAATTAGATATTTTCAACTTCACTTGCAGAAAGTGCAATGTCTATGTGAATGAGCTCCAACAAAGGTGAGAAGCGACCCAGATGGAAAGGAAGAATTTAGTGTTATGAATCAACCGTGTGATAGAACTTTTTCATTCCAGAACTTGCTGGTGAACTTCATGTTGAATAAAGATAACACTGAAGGCGTTCTGGCTTTAGGCACTGATCCTGCACCAGGAATGTCTTGTGCTCCCTCCACCTAAGACATGCCGACATAGAATTGAAAAAAAAACACCACTCAGAGAAATCTTCTAGGTTTTACAATATCTCCAGCCAAATTCCAGTCATGGAGTTCAATCATATTATTTCATCCCTGAGTGCTAGAAGCAAAACAGCCACTAGTAGGGCACAATGCCAATGTGCATCTGCTGGAATGTTGCAACCCTATTTACCCAAAGAGCAGAGTATGCAGATGAACTGGTCACCTAAACTGTGCAAATCTGCACACTTCTGAATCCTTTCAGACTACAAAACTGTGCAATCAAGTTGCTGCTGTTGTCGTCATTGGAAGGTGTCCACTGCCCAAACACCACAGTAGGTAGTTCTAAAGAGGCCAAAAAGATAGAACAGATATTGAATGTGAAAACACCGCTTTCCGTTTCTTTTACTTTTTGATGGAAGGCACCAAGAGAGAGAGAAGAGAGACAAGATAAAAAAGGAGAATAGCAAAAAAATTACCAGAAATGCCGTAGCTAAAAGAAGGCCACAAAAGAAAACGAAGTGAGCCATGGCTTCAGACCGACGTCCACTTCGGATCCACTGCTTGTTTCCCGAGTTCCTCATCTCAAGTTGCCATCTTATTATTTCGCTTCCGCACTCCACCACGCCCGGAGCTCCCCGTCGTCGCCACACACACTCCTCCTCCAAACCCTCATCAAGTCCGGAAAAACCCTAAAACCCTGATCTCACCAGCTCTAACTTCCGGCGATCCAAATTTCCAAACAAAAGCAGAATAACTCCCCGCCAACACCATACACTAGCCCACGATAATCTCCACCAAATCCGCAAGGTACTTCCGAGCTGGGACGAAGACGATGTCGCGCCTGAATGCCAATCGCACAACACTGAGAGTAGAGGGCTAACTCTCAGAAGAGACGAAAGCTCCTGCTAGGGTTTCCCCCGAGGCCCCAAAATCACGTCCTGAAACCAGATCTCAGGTCCTGAAAACCTGCCGAAAGGAGATGACACCTGAAATTAGGGCTAGGGTTAGGTTAGGGTCAGGGCTTTGCGCGAGATTGATTCATTTTCTTCTCTTTCACAACAATCGTGAGTTCATAGCTGCAGGGAGCTTGGTGGATTGCATCAGGACGGTAGAAGCTCAGGAGGACTGGCGATATGGCAGAGAGTCTGGTCTCCTCTGAAGTGAATTGCGGTTTTTTACCTCTTTTGAGTTTGTATCTTAGAGCTGGGATTGGAGCGTTTTCAAACCAAATTCGTTCTGTTGCAAGAAAGAGCTAGTGAGGTCGGGCTTTTCACGGAGGAGAAGAAGACACCAGAGGAACTTGGTGGCTGCAGCAACTGAGCTTTGTGGAAGTGCAGGGAGAGGCCACTGACTACGTGCTTTTCTGTTTCCCCTTTTTTTTTTTTTGGTTTTTCCCTCCAAAAGGTTTAGGCGTGGTTGTTCTTCCAAGTTGTAGTTGTAATAGGAGCTGTGTCTCTGCATGTGGAGCATGCTTTGCGTCTTCCAGGAAGTTGTTTTCTGCCCAGTATGGCACTTTTTCTGAGGATGCTATTGCAGAGGAAGAATCAGCTCTTCGAAACCGCTGTGTTGAGGTCAGAGAGTTTGAGACCTTTGGGAGCGGGGACAATTGGCCATTTCTCAAACACTTGTAGCAACTGCATTCCATCCGAGATCTCGCCGTCTGCACAACCGCAGCAAAAGGATCACATTGTCTTTGACTCCATCTCACATGGAGACAACAGTGAGCATGGTAAGGACGTAGGGAGAATTCCTAACACTGAACTTCTTATGGGGGAAAGCTGTAGAAGAGAGCGTGGAAGCTTGAGATGGATCACCAGTAGCAGCACACTCTCTTTTGTGCACATCAGGCACTACGGAGGATCTCGTTCTTTGAATTTTCAGCCCAGCCTTCATCGGAAGAGAATGGCCCCTAAGGTGGGGAAGGAAATAGAGAACAAATTGCCCATCACGCACAGTGACAGAGAAGCTCCCAACCTCTCAAGGAAAAGAATAAGTCAAGTAGGTTTGTCTGATGAAATAAAGTCCATCATCTTGGGTTCACTTCTAGGTGATGGCTCTCTGAGGATCCACAAGGATGAGAATGATGCAAGGTTTTCCTTCCGCCATAGCCGAGCACATGAGGAATATTTTCGGTGGAAAGTATCTGCAATGAAGGAAATCTCAGCAGATGCACTCATGCATTATGGGAAAAACAAGAAGTTTATATTCCAAAGCCAAGCAATCAATGAACTTACAAGGATCCACGACGTTACGCATTATCACAATCAGCTGCTGATTCAAAGGCGATGGTTGAATCATCTCACTCCTCTCTCTTTGGCAATCTGGTGGTGTGATGAAGGATCATTGGTTGCAGCAGGTCGAAAGGGAGTGCTTTGCATGGATGGATTTGATCAAAAGCATGTGATGCTGGTGGCACAGTACTTAGAGGTGGCATGGAAGATCTATGGACATGTAGGAGTTATGCGAAGAATATGCAGAGGTAAGAAAGATGGTGAACCAGAAGATATCTACCGGCTGTGGTTCAGAACTGAGGAGCTCAAGAAACTGCTTCGACTCCTCTTACCACACATTCCTGTGCCAAGCATGTTGAAGAAATGCATGCTGTTTTACAACGACCCAAGACTTCAACAGAGCTGGATTTCTGAGATGAAAGAATCTCTACCTCAATTTTCAGACTCCATTGATCAAGAGCTTGTCAACAAGAAGGAGGCACGCACTCAGAAGAAGCTCACAAGTCAGAGACTTACAGCTGCAGCTTCTTTGGAGAATCTTTTGTAGCTTCTGGACTTTGATTGATATAGTCCCATCCCATCCACGAGGAAAAATTAGTGCTTTATGCATGCTGGCTGTAGCTTTCATTCACAACAACAGTGCAAAAGATGTGATATATTTCTGTAGAGCATGACAACAGTGGCAGTGCATCTTCTCAATGAAGAGACTTCAGTTTTGCTGAATTGGGGAGATGGAGACCACAATTTATGCAGTTAATGGAAATTGTCTTCACCTCTAGGATTGTGAAGGGGGCAAAGAGAGCATATGCTAAACTTAAGGACTGCAAGCAAACTCAAAAAGCTCTGAGGTGATGTTCTCATCTTATCTGACTTGGAATTTTGTCTGCTCTGGCTCAAGCTATAGTTCAGGACTTTTGTTCCTACTCTGTTCAGAGTTTTTCTGACCTTGCTAAGGATTGTCACGTAAACCTTGAAGTCCCCTTGAGGAAACTGCATTCCTCCCTTATATGCAACAAGTTGTTTGGAATCAAAGTCTTTTATATTCCTGGCCTAGTTGCTGATGATCCATAGGTTCGATCTTTGTTCTAATAGACTTCTATCTTGGGTATGCAGGAAGAGCAGGCCATTTCAGAGCAAGTATACCAGTTTCGTGTATTGCAGTGTCTGCTTGCTTGTACAGGGAGAAGTTAAGATGAAATGAAGCAAGGCTTAGCAAGCTTGTTGTAGCTTGAATGATGACACTTTATTGACCTGTTTTGTTTAGCTAATTCTCTTGAGTGCTATGCAATATCATGAACTGAGACTTCCTGTCACTTCTGACAGAAATGCAAGAAGCAGATCAGGTATAATGGTCTGCCTGACATTTTGTGGGGATTAGTTAATACTTCAACAACACCCATTGTTGGGAGGTGATGAAGTCAGTCAGTTGGTAGTTATGGCACCTCATCACTGAATTGCTATTCATGATGAACAGTGATGATCTCACACTTGAGGTCAGACCACCACAATGTTATGGGAGTGACTCTCGAAACATTATGACTGCACTCATTGTCATGTTAGCTTCAAAAAAAAATGTTGTGCAGAGTTCTCTGCAATTTCATAGAAATGTGTGGACATGTTACAGATTGGGAAATACAGGTGCAGAAATTTCTCTGGAATTTCAGAGAATTGTGGATTTGTGACAGCTTGGGAAATACAGGTGTGAGGATTTCTCTGCAATTTCATAGAAATGTGGGAATGTGTGACAGCTTGGGAGATACAGGTGCAATAGCAAATGCCCAACAAATCAAAGTTGTCAGCCCTACCATTTTCCAGTAGATACATGGGTGTCAAAGTCAGAATCTTCAGCATACTGCTGAGTAGGGTGGAACAATCTCTGTCCACTAGGTAGTACATCTATACCTAGTTTACTTTAATATCACCTCCTTACACATTCAATGGGATTCAGGTGTCTTTTCACTGTACAGTAATCAAACATGAAATGTGAAAACTCAGTGTATCAATCTCTCTTCTTTGTAGTATATAGGAAATATGCACGTGAGCAGGTTATGTGGTTGGAGCACTTACATCTCTCCTGATTGTGCAATGTAAACTGTTCAAGAACTATGTTGCAAAATAGAGGTTGGATTTTGTTCACCCCCAACCCAGCATGATGTCCAGAGCCTCATTTACTATGTACCATGCACAGGTGAATTGTGTGATTTTTCCATCCAAACATTGGTTGGGTATTGAGGCTACTGCTGCATAGGGAAGGATTCTTGAAGCCAGATGTGTTAAGGCTTGCTGGTTATGTGAGAACATTGAACTCAAGTCCAGCCATTGAAACAGGTTCCAAGAGGCTAAACATTTCTTAGGGTCCCCACCAGTGTGAATGGTGTTGAACATGATATTAACAGAACCAAGTTGGTAAATTGCTCAACACAAAATCAACACTTCAGTTGGTGATTGTTTGAACACAATTCAAAGCTTTTCCTGGAGGTAATTTTTAAAACAATTGTAGTCCCAAAAAAAGCTCTGAATAGGCACTACAACCATCCACACTGTACTGTGGGATGCACTGGAGTCAGGTAGTGAAGATCTAGTCAGGAGTGCTAGGAAATCTCTTTTTGAATTTTAAAAATTGAAATCCATAAGACTTCTGACATGCCTGCTCTGTTGTCGCTGAGAATCTTTGAACAGATTCACTTCTGTTCAGGAATCTGCCTCTTCTGAAAGTATTTTGTACAAGATATAGTACTGTCCAATCACCTACATCATCTGAAAGATCACCGATCGAGGTGAACTGAATACATATTTCTAACTTTCAAGGTACCTAAATATGGGCTAGGAGTGAACAGAAGCAAGCTAGCTAAAAACATCTTACTTTTTAAACTTTTGATCATATTGGAAACATGAGAGAGCTGTGGGCATCACTAAGCCTATAATGTTTGGTTACTGGTCAAGCTCTCAGAGGTGGTGGTACACTCAACCCAAAATTATCTACAAGAAGATTTCCTAAACTCTCAAGAATGTTAGAACTCAAAGTTATGAATACTAAATGGAAATATTCAATTGGATCAAAAGATATGGATGTTTTTGGTCAAATGAATTGAAAACTCAGTCTCCACTCTCATGGGTAACCCACACAAACCAACTAGTGACGATCATACTAGTACATACCAAGTATGATCCAGTGTCTCCATAGATCAAAACTACTGAAGCCATCTCTGTGCACCAAATAAGTTTTCCTGCTACAGACAGACAACAAGTAGCATGTTGTTAGTTACAATTGATCAATAAATCAGTAACAACCAAAACTAAGCAAAAAACTATACAACAGTCAGTGACAATAAAATCATGCTATAGTGATTGAGCACAAAAGCAGAGTATGAGAAAGAAAAAGTTACCATTTTTAGTGTCAGCATCATTTGCATTATCCCCATCTCTGAAGCTAACCAGACAAGCATGGTACATGGTGCTGCTGTTATGCTTGAGATGCTGCACTGCAAAGTGTGTGAAGGGAAACACCATGTGACCACTATATCCTCTGTAAGCATCTGCTTTGAGAACTATAAAACTTTTTCCAGCAGTGCATGACACACAGCACCCATATCTCATATGATGAGGTAGATGAGAGATCCCAGGCAATTCATTAGCTCTGTCCATGCCACAAACCTCCGAAATCCTTGACCTTCCTCCAGACTTTTTGGACAAGGTTTAGAGCAGAACCAGAAGGAACTCCAGTAGGTAAGGATAGATAAGGCTTTCTAGGACCTGCAGAATATAAGAGCATCTCCAGCCTGATGGCATGGTAGCTTGTGCTGGCAAGGGAGGCCTCCATCCCCTAAAAGCTTAATGGCTCACTCCACAGATCCATCCTGGACTTAGCCTGCATTTTGTGGACGGAAGCCCCTACATAGGAGCAAGCAAGGCTTGTTTGGTCAGAGAAATTGACTGTAGGACTTGCCACCCATTTCTTCCCAACTCTAGGGTGCCTCCATTTTCAAACTGGTGTCCAGAATGACCACCATCAATTGACTGTGGCACTTGTGACCACCCACCCAGTAGCCCATCTCTTCCAACTCTACTGTGTCTCCCCTTTCTCACAATGCTCTAAGAAATGACCACCATCAAGACCCTATATGTAATTGCTACAAAAAATTTACTTACTAGGTTGCACCTCAGCCTGCCACTCCATTGTCTATCAATCTCGACAGCTCACTTCTACTTCAGACCAATTCCTTGAGTGAAATCACAATCCTCAGACAATGGTAATTTGCTGGTTATGCCATCCTGACGAAGTCCTTCCCTATTATTATCCAGCCTGCAAAACACTTCCTATGCCACCTTCTTACACTGCTACATGTTACTCCAATAGTCTCTCACCTGCTGCTCTGAGAGAAGAAACTCCAGAGACTTGGAAACAAATCTATCCCCCCATCCAAACATTAATCATGATGTTCAGGTATATACCCCTAATCCGAAGCTAAGAACTTCTTCTGTAAGTAAATTCTAACAGATCTCCCACAGACTGACTGACTGACTGACTCCCTTCTTTACCTCATCTATGGGAAGACTCTGCCCATCAAGCAAGCAAGCTGCACCAAGCAGAATTGCTTATATAAGTGCATCTCTCTGTGCTAAGAATCTGTAATCAAGAGTGTCTTCAGTGCTTTGTTCATATTTTGGTGTTTTGGACAGCAGCAGGAGTTACAGATCCATTTCGGAGCAATGTCATGCTGAGGCTGTTGAATCGGTCCCGAGAATATTGTCTAGAAGCTTTCCTCCAGTCAGTACCTCGTCGCATCATGGCAGCAAATTCATCATAGCTAATCCGACCATCCTTGTCTGTGTCAACTTCCTCTAGAATACTGCTGATCACACTTGTCTCAGCATCTGAAGATGGATCATCATCACCAATAGCTACCCTAAGCTCCTCAACCTCAATGTACCCACTACCGTCGGCGTCAAAGTGAGTAAAAGCTTTATGCAAGTGATCGTCATTGTCAAGCCTTTGAAGGTGAACAGTGGCAGCAACAAACTCACCATAGTCCAAGGTGCCATTGCCATCGACATCTGCCACATCCATCAGCTGTCGCACTTCTCCCTCAGTCAGTTGAGAACCAATCTGGATCAAGCCAGTTTTGAGCTTTTCAAAAGTGATGGCACCACTGCGATCTGTGTCCATCATGTCAAACATGTCCCGCAGTTTCTCCACCTCTTCGCCTCCAAGAATCTCCGCAATCACCTGCAAAGCTTTCTTCTTCAACTTGTTCATGGCCGAGAATTGCTTCAACCTTGACCGGACTGCATCCAGAGGAAGGGTGGAATTCTTCTTCGCATTCTGCAGCCACGGGTGATCAAGCACCTGCTGTGCATTGTATCGAGCTTTTGGATCAGGTTCCAGCATATGTCGCACGAGTGCTTTTGCAGAATCTGAGACCACAGGCCAAGGGTCTCTCTTGAAGTCAAGAATCCCTCTCAGAATCGCCTGAGCAACTCCCTGTTCCGTCTCAGCCCAGAACGGAGGAACACCACAAAGCAGAATGTAGAGAATGACACCCGCACTCCACACATCGATTTCAGGACCATAGTTGCGCTTCAAAACCTCAGGTGCCATGTAGTAAGGACTCCCCACAATCTCACAGAACTTCTCCCCGGGTTTGAAGAAAACAGAGAGACCGAAGTCAATGGCTTTCAAGGGAGAAGACTCCTTCTTATTGGCAAAAAGGAAGTTCTCAGGCTTCAAGTCTCTATGCATAACCCCATGTTGATGACACACTTGCACAACTTCCACAATGGTGCGAGTCACAACTGCAGCAGCTCGCTCGGTGTAATGACCTCTTGCAATGATCCGGTCAAAAAGCTCACCTCCTTCACAAAGCTCCATCACCAAATGCACGGCTTGCTCGTCCTCGTACTCGCCCTTGAGCTTGACGATGTTGGGATGTTTGGGCAAGTGATGCATGATGGCAACCTCACGCCGCACATCTTCTACATCCACTGCCGTTCTCAGTTTGCGTTTGGAGATGGACTTGCATGCATCTTTGTCGCCGCTTTCTATGTCCGTGCACAAGTAGGTGATGCCGAACTCTCCTCTTCCAAGCTCCTTCCCTAACGCGTATTTGTCCGTGATCTTGCACTTGGATTGATTCTTCAGGATTTGTGCTGCAGCAGCAGATGCCGGATACGCTCCTCCTCCATCTTGTGCAAATGGATTCGGTTTTCGATCTTTCTTCGATTGCGATGCCGCCGAGATTCCTACACAACAGTTGCCCATCGCTTCTTCTCCTCTCCGTTTTTCCTCCCTCCTCTTCCCCTCCTGACCTAATTCCACCTCTCTTTCATTTGCCGCCGCAAGCTTCAACCCCGCGCCCCCCTCTCCACTCCTTTGCTTCTTCTCCTAAAAGATCCACTCTCTGTTCTTCTATTCAACGACCACAGGCGCACACGCCCACAGGCACACGCAAAACAAGACGCCTGACAAAAGCTCGCTCCGCGTCAGGAAGAGAAAATCACCCCGAAAAAAAACTCCAAGCTGCAAGGAACTTCTTTGGCCAGTTCTTTCACGAGCATCCAAAAGGAAAGAAGAAGGGGAAAAAAAAATGGAGGAAAAAATGGAACAACAAGCTACCTACCCTTTACACTCTCACAAGCAAGCAAGTGAGCAACAACGGCGAAAGAAAACTCGCAAACTTCAAAATTCTTGAGTAACCGAGAATTGGGATTTTTTTTCTGGCAGTGATTGTAAACAAGTTTCTGTATCAGTTTCGAGGATTCACAACCGATCCTCAACACAAAATCTGCCCCAAAAAATGAGAATTTTGTTGCGTTGCGAAGCTCCTCCTCCCTTGCCTGGACTGCCTGCCAACGTCTCCTTGAAGAACTGCGGCGAAGAAGAAGAAGAAGAAGAAGAAGGAAAGGCAGCCATTGGGTCGATTTCACACACCCAACATTCCGCCCATGTGCACATTTTTGCCTCTCTGGTCTAGTCTTTTCGCCTACTAAAATAGACCCAGAGGTCACTTTTTCTTTCACACTGCGCGACAAAGGGGTGGGGGCTAAACTTCGGGGGGAGTGTCAATGCCCGCCGGTACTCAAAATTTTCAAACAACCGGTTTGGGTACATAGCCGCGGTTTCAAGCGTTTAAAACAATCTAAGAACCGCCTGTTCTTTCGTGAAAACCGGAGAGAGATTCTTTGTGGCTTTTGAAACAACCAGAGCCGACGATTCTCCAAACCCTTTTCAAAGAACTAGAAGTAGCGGTTTTTTCATTCTGAAATATTTAAAGGATCGGAACCGGTGGTTCTTTAAAAATTCAAAGAACCGGCCAACCCTGGTCAGAACTCGGAACCCACCTCTTCCCCCCCCTTCTTTTTCTCTTACTTTCTTTTGGGTTTTTTGTTTTTTCTGTTTCTGTTCTTTTTGTTGGTGTTTTTGTTTGGTTGAGCTTCCTTTGTAAGTTAGTGGGACAAAGGGATTCTTTTTTCAATTTTGTGAGGTCTAAAAATTGGCAACAGATGTCCCCACAAACTATACCACCAAATTTAGTCCAAAATGCAGTTGGAAATCAAAAAAAATTGTGGCCACAAGTGTCAAAATTTTCCCCAAAAATATATATATACTTTTTCTCAATTTTGGGATATCCAAAATTTGCTGAATGTTTCCAAAAAAACATTTAGCAAAATTTGTCAAGTTTTACACTACCTAGAAGGACAAAAAATTTCCAAATTTTTGTTCCAAAAAAGACAAAATTTTGTTGAAATAAAAAAAATACTGGATTACAGTACAGTATACTTGTATTGCTGTATCTGGCTCAACATATGTATTAGAATACAGGTATGAGTACAGTTCAGTATTTTTATTGGTATATACATGGTTTGAACCTGAGTGTAGACTACAGGTGTGAATAGAGTGCAGTATTGTATTGGGCATATCTGGATGAGCTTAAGTGTAGAATACAAGTATGAATGTAGAGTCCAATAATTATACTGGGTATATCTGGTTGAAACCTTCATACCAGTGCTCACAGTATTAATACCACACATATACAAATACCAAATCCACATTCACTCAAGTTGCTTATACCCGTATGGATATCCATACCAGACTGCATGATGATAAAATGGACATATCAATCAGAGATTTATTTTTTCAAACAAAATTTGTCACTTTTTTTTGAGGAAACAACCGGAAATTTTCTTTCAAGTGTAAATTCAAGTATATTTTCTAATTTATTGTGAAACAAATTGAAAAAATTTCAATATCACAAAACTAGAAAAATAATATAAAATAAAATCAATAAATAAATAACCCAACATATATCAATACAAACACTGATATTGTTCACACTGTGAATGGAAATTTGGGATGGGAATGAATTTTACTTAAAGTATTTCTATGTGGATACAAGTTGTTTCTCTAAGTGGGATTGGTGGTCATCCGTGTTGGTTCCGCTTTGGGGTTCTCTGAGTGAGTGAGTGAGTTTCACTCGTGATGTAATCCAAGGGTGGGTATTGGGTGAAGATCCAAGAACACCGAATTATACCCTAAAATAGGCTTTGGTATCATCACCTGATGGAATGGCATCTTGAGCTTCACAAGTACCAGCCCGGAATCTGATAGTACGAAAGTTCTTATGCTAAAATTTTGGCAATGTGGCATCCAGAACGAAACGTTCACGAAAGTGGGAAGGTCTTTCCTCAATGACTTCTATGGAAGACCTTGGAAGGGACTCTTCCTAGTTAGCCTATTCTTTGGAAAATACAAAGTGGAGACTTCAACTTGGAAGGAAGGTTCTTTGGTTAATGAAGGTTTGTCCGACTAGGTGCGTGGAAGACAAGAAAGAGAAATTCCCCCCATTGATACGGGTTATTTCGGACGAAATTGCCCGAGCTATATGTCTGCGGTCTTTTTCCGAAGAAATCTACAAGAAAAGACCAGGGTCATTTCCTTCCTAATAACAATATCTGTGAGGATTGTACAACATTTGCACCTGAAAATCGTGCGGCTTTTCTTCCATTTCAACCTTCCTGTATTCTTCCATTTCAACCTTCCTGTAGGTATCCTCCATCACAAATTATAATTATAGTTATAATTATAATTTCCCAGTTTTTCTTTTTTTTTCATACTTGTGGTGTATCCGAACTGCCAGTACTCATGCGTAATAAAATTTAGCCAAATTTGGCTCTAAACAGCACATGAAAAGTAAAAACAATTTCAAGATTATTTCATATTTATGGCTACATGCTAGAACCCAATTAAAAAATCTGGCAATATTTCCAAATACATTTATAGAAATGTGGCAACTAGAAGAGGAAAGAAAAAAAAACACACACACACACCCACATTTTTAGCCTTTTTGAAATTTCATTTGGTCAAATCGCTAAATTTAGCCAAAAAAAGCTGCTGACAATGTCTTCTACGACTCTGTGTGTGTCTGTATTACACACATGCCTGCCAGCCACAGTGAACCAGCACCCACCACCGCACCACGATGGATGGATGGTAAGTGGTCCGGAAACAATTTTCTGTTGGGTTCCAGTTCCTTAGCTAACCATCATGGTTCTTATTTTTTACTACCTACCTAAATAACAACCCACAGCAGGTTGTTAGTAGGTAGGTAGTAAATACAGCCCTTACATAGTAATTATCTATTTTCTTACCTATCTAACTATATATGAGATCTATTTCTTACATAATTGGTTACCAAGGTGAAACCATATACTAACTCAGTTGAGGTTCATCCAGTGGATGGTGCGCTGGTGGGTGCTGGTTCACTGTTGCTATGCCTGCCTACCTCCCCATCTCCGTAAGTTGGACGGAGTGGTTTTGAAAATCCCTAAGACCAAAGTTGTTCACCCAGCCAAGCCAAGTTACAAAGGAAATAAGGCTATTAAAAATGAACTTGGGCCAGCATATATCCTTGCACTATATCACCTTGGATGAAATTTGGGTCATTTATGTTCACTTCTACCTAAAGCAAGTCACTAGGGTAATTCGATAAGTTAGAATTTATTTAATTATTTTAATTTTAAATAAATTTTAATAATTCTTTATTAAATTATATATTGCATTATAATTATGTGTAAAATATAATGACATTATATTTGAACATATTTGTATATATGTATGAATGAATGACATTGTCCATACATAATATTTAAATATTTAATGTGTAATACCCAATATATTACAAAAAACTATAACTAAAAATATAATATAGCATTGCATGTTGACATAATATATTAATTGTTTACAATGTGATATGAAATATTAATTATTAATATTTCATTATTAGTTTTTACATTTTATTTATTTTTCCCATTAATTGCTTTGCATAAACAAATGTTGCAATTTGTCAAATCATATTTTTTCATGAAGAAATATTCTTTGAGCTGTTAATAAATTTAAAAAATCAACTTTGTTTTCATTTAAATAGTTTGGAAAAACAAATTCTTTGTTATATATGTGTAAACCTTTGAAAAAAAATAACTGAATTTTCATTTTTAAAATTTGAACAAGATATGAGAAAAATAATATATGGTATGTTACCATCAATCGTGTTTAGAGAATATGTTGACCATATACAAACCATACTTTGAGAAGAACATTAGCAATATAACGATAATTTAATCTATTTAAAAAATTTGACGTATTCACTATTTATAAATTCATCTTTTCATTATTGGTGAATTTAGTGGGTGAATTTATTATGTTTGTAACAACTGGTCCTTGATCATTAAGGGACATAATGGATTCATTTTTAAAAATCTAGGATGAAATTTGGATAATATCATTGGAAACCTAGTGAAATTCCTAGTGAATTTGGTCACACCTTGTACTAGGGTTTGGGTCTTCCAACATAAATATATATGTAAGATGATAGCCCCATTTCTAGCATTATAAATGTGATCACTTAAATTTTACAAAAATGTAAACAAACATTTGCTGTGGTCTTTTAGGAAATCCCATGTGCACAATGAATACACAAAGGTAAATAAGTATTCAAAAACATATTCAACAATAACCTTACAAAGAGCCAGGGCAAGAGCAATGTGAAAATTTGAATGCTATCAAATGTATTTAAAATAATGTTTAGACTTCAAAACCTCACATCTAGATGGTCTTGCAATATAATGTTCAACAAAGGAAGTGATGGTGGGAACATTCACAAAGGAATCAATGGTAGGAAGACCTTTGTAATTTTCATTTGATAAAACCTATCATTTTTTTCAAAGAGGTTGTCACTTGCAAACATTGTTGAAGAACATATGAAGACCTATTTCTTATTGGAATTATACATTTATGATCCGAAATGAGTGATTAGGGTTCCTACTAGTCTTGTTTGTTTGTTTGTTTTCCTTTATGGTTGCAAATCTACGTTTATTAAGAGAGATTCTTTGTGGGCAAATGGTCTATTGTGTTCATGTGGAATAGCTCATTGCTTATCTACATTGTTGTTAGTTCTTCAAGGCTCTTTTTGGTGTTTTTTTAAAGAATTGGAACAGTAGATTTGATGATGGCAAGAAGATGTGGATGTGAGGTGTATAAGTTGGAAGTTGGGATTCGAAAGAGGCATCAAGGCAAACATGAAAAAAATATAAATTTAATGGGCAATTGTTGAAGTTTGGATGTAGTGTTTGAATGTTTGTTGGTTTTTACGCATTCAAGAAAAGAATGTTCTTAGTGCAAACTTGGTTTTTTCAAGTTTTTATTACATTGAAAGACTAAATTTAGACATTTGTTGAGCTGTTGGTGAAAATGATGCAAAACATAAGGGAATTTGTAGAATGAATCTTAAATGGCTTTTGTTCCAAGAGTAACTTTGCTTGGAATTCCTCAATTTGTGGGACAACATATTTGATGTTTTGAGAGTGAGAACCCTTGTTAGATCTTCGAGGGGGAATTCATGTCGGATAATTCTCGGACTTGGGGTTGAATGGGCAATTCCATAGTCAAGGGATTGATCTAGGATTCTAATCTTGTGAAAACTCTTAGGAATTGTTGTGGTAATGGGATGAGGGAATGCCATTTAAATTGAGTTATGACCCAATGAGAAATAATTCGGAATGTTTTGATTCACCTAAGTCTCTTAGATGTTTAGTCTGCCATTAAAGGAGAGGAATAGTTGTTAGTGACACCTAAATTATGTAGCATACAATTTATTTTGTTCAACATTGTAGTCTGTAAACTAGTTGAGGCATTTTCTTGTGAACCCTTCTTTTTGGTATCAAAGCAAGTGTAGTCTTGGACAAACATTTAATAAGGTGTGGTGTAGTTTGGGGAGAAAATAAATTCATCCAACCATGTAATATTTTGATGATGAAACATTTATTATCAAGACTAATATGTAAGCAATTCATGATCGACACATTTGTAGAAGCTTTGGTGAACCAGCTATTTTAGAAACCCCACAAGTTGGTTCGGCAGTTTTAAAAGTTGTTGGTTTTGGTGTGGTGATTCTAATAGGCTTTAATTCGGCAAAACAAAGGTGGGTGACATTGCCATCAAAATCACACACAATGGGTTCATATCTAAAACACAAATCTAAACAAAAATGCACGATGGACCAAGAGGCTGACAAATCACAAAGCAAATCTAACACTACTTACCTTGTATAATGATTTTAGATTCATTTTCTTAAGGACTAAAGAACTACCCAAAGTGGGAGATATTTGGGTGCCACTTAGCTAAGTCTCTTTACCATTTACATGTTTTTTTATTCATGGTATAAAAACATTGTTTTAAGCAAGAGATAAAATTCTCAGAGTTGAGTTGTTAGGATAGTCTTCATGATTGTTATGTTGGAAGTTTTGTTAAGACATTAGACTCAGATACCATTGGAAGTTGGATATTTGAGATAAGCGATTATTTTCATTCACTCCAATTCATTTTCAATATTTTGTTCCCATAATTGAAAGGGAGCAATAGGAATTCTTTGGATGATGAAATGTAAAAAACATTATCTATTTTATGATAATCTATAGGAAAAGTGACCATGAGTTTCAGGAATTAAGTAGGCATTTTGTCATTTGATGAGAATTTTTTTCCAAAGGAACCTAATGTTGGAACACTGGTTACTTGCATCACTGGGTTCACATTTGTAATCATAATTGGATTTAATCCAAGTGTTGTTGAAGTTCAAGACCTTGCAATTGGAATAACATAATCAAGATTTTCATGAAGGTTGCATTGTGGATTAAAACAAGACCAAGAACTGATGGAAGACAATGGACCTTCATCCAAATCCAACAAACCAAGTTCTTCTACACTATCCATGGCCCTTTGAACAACAAAGTAGTTAGAAAATTAAATTCATATGTCCATAGATTAAGGGATATATGGGTTATAGTAAAAGTGGAATTAGAATCTTGTTATGCCCAATTCTACAAACTTGAAATTGACAACAAAATTAGGATTAAAGATAGACTCATTAGGATAGTATACGCAAGTAAAAATTCACATCTTCTATGTTGATCTACTTTAGAGAATTTTATGGCAAATTAGGGTAGGGATTTGTCGAAAAGAGCAATGTGTGTTTTATTATTAAAATAGATGATTACAAATTAAGGTTATGATATCATAAAGGAGAGAAGAAATATTTGAAGCAAACAACCTAAAACAAATATTTCCTATGTCGGAATCTTTGTGTTTTTGCCCAAAATGGCTATCCCTAAAGGGATGGATGAATTATTATGGGGAAAGGATTTGGAAGATGTGTTTGATTAGGTACAAAGGTTTCAAATGGCAACAAAGGTTCGTGAGTATGATGAGGAGAACTTTTGAAGATTGTTAAACTCAATCTACAAGGAAAGGCCAAAGACTAGTACATGAGGTTGAACCCTATGCCTCTTGATTGGGAAACCTTGCAAATTTTAATGTTGGCCAAGTATGGTGTGTACGATGAAGAGGAATTGAGAGTGAAAATGGATGTCATCAAACAAGAGCCCATGCAACGACTTCAAAGTTACAATGATAGACTAGAACATCTATTTTTGAAAGGAAAGATCCTAAATGTTAAAGGGACGAGGTAGTTTCTGGCCCATCTTAGGCTAAAAATTAGGAAATTTTGTGTGGTGCACACCTATGTGGACATGGATGAGCTTTTGGCTTCAACCATTGAAGTTAAGAAAGTTATGGGCCAGTACTATAATTCTTAGTTTTTTAAATGGTCTAAGTTGACTAATTAGTCTTTCTTGACTAGTGAACATATATAGTTTGACTAAAGGCTAGGGGCTTGAATCACATGTGTATCTTTTGACCAATCAACTTGGTTGAAATGACCTATGTCACTATTTGTTAATTTGGACATCTAGTCAAATTGAACAAAAACTTGACCACCTTGGTCAAAATGGCCAAGATGTCTAGTCAATTGGAATATTTAGTCAAGTTGGACATAAACAAATGACACCTATAATCAAAATGGCCAATGAGGTTCTAGTCAAGTAAAACATTTAGTCAAAATGGCCAATGTTATTATAGTCAAATGGGGCATCCTACCTACCTATCTACCATATTCTACAACCATCCTACCAACCTACTAGCCTACCTACTACAACCTATTTACTTATAATAGGGGAACCTTTTGAGCCTTTGAAGGATGAGTGGGAGGATGAAATGAATGAAGGATAAACATTAACAAAACAACATACTCATGTTTTAAATGAGACATTGATCAATTTATTTAAGGGATCCAATGGATGGAGTTGGTTCAACCTCTAATTCCAAGTAGTTCAAGTGTATGTCAATTGTGCAATATGATGGGGCACAATGCTTCTTCATGTTGATAGCTCTCCAAAAAACCAAAATGTGGTAAATGCAAAGGGGGCCATAAGGCAAAAAACTATGGACTTAAATGTTGGTATTGTTTTGGATTAGTTCATACTGAAGAACATTGTTGGAAGAATAATGGAAGAGGTCCTCCTGCCACTACCAATTATTTAGAAATACCATTTAATGATGAGGAGGCCACATTGACACAATTATATAGATTATGTGGAGTGAAGAACAACGTATTTTCATGAACAAAAGTGCCAAGGCGTAGGAATCCAATTGTTGTTCTTGAAATTGATTAAAATGAGGAAGAACCATTTGAGGATGGTGAAGGAACACAAAGGAGGTTTGGGGAGGTGATATATACTACCAAGTCCAAAATCCTTACCCATTTTTTGAAAGGCAAGATACCATTTACTCCTCTTGAAGTAATTCTAACTATTCTTGGTGAGTTCAAGTATCTTAAAGTCTCGGTGAAACTTGCCAGAAAGAATAAGGATGAAGAAATTTGACAAATCACTCACTTTGTTGTAATTCTCATTATACCCACCATAAAATGGGTGAATATCAACAAAAACCACAAGGGTAAAACTTTACATCTAACAATTGAAGTGCGTAATGATTTGATAGAAGGGTTTGTGGATATAGGTGCCTTTATGCCAATAATGGCTATAGTTATTATTCGATAATTAAGGTTTATGCATCTAGTTTAAGAAATGAAAGCTACAAGATAACGTTTTGTACTATCACTAAGGCATTGGGTAGAATCATGAACATCCCTATAAAGATTGGAAACTTTCAATGTAACATGGTTTTTCTTATTATGGACACTGGCAACTACAACATCCTCTTGGGTTTGGACTTTTTGATGAAAATAAGGGTGGTTGTTGATGTTGAGAAGGAAATAATTTTGTTGCAAAATGGATTGGGTATGGAAGTTAAAATACTACCATTACTTATTGTCAACATGTTGCAACCTATAAGTGAGTAGAAATTCTCACACAATGTCCAATGGATTGTTGAAGGAATGCAAGGTTTTTCATTAGTGGAACAACCACAATTAGAAGCATGATCAATCCCTAACAATCCAAATGATGATAAGGAATATGAATTTGATATGAATGAATTTGGAAGTGAAGTGGAAGATGATCAAAATAATATCTTGCATGAAATGACATTACCTATGGAAGATATGATGGATTAGAGGTTAGATGATTTGATTAGGGAGGAGTGTCGCAACCCCACTTTGAGGCAAGTGTGAGGATGAGACTCACACCCCCAAAAGTGGGAACTTGGAGTCCTCTGGGACTTTGCAACTTCAGAGCTCGATTGCAAAGGTCAAAAAACCTCGCCTTGAGGTTTTCTTTATACCATTGAAAAGGCCTTGAAGTGTAGATGTAGAAAATGGCATCGTATGAGCCATTCGGACATCTGTAGCACAAGTTATGGTCAAAAGAAGAGCCAGGAGTCAAATTGGCAGTTTGACTCCGGACCACAAAAAGTCGGGAATCGACCCGACCCCGGTGTGTGCATGTGAAGTGCGACACATTGTTGGAAAGATCTTGAGGAGAGCTACAAGTTTGCTTTAGACCTCATCCCAATCCAAGGTCTGAGCTGGGAGTTATGAGCTCCCAAAGTCTCGAGAGTCCAAACCGAGACAGCTTCGGGACTCCTCCCTGGGAGTCCCGGGAATAAAAGTCATTTGGATGCGGGTGCGGTGGAGCAAAGTAGAGAGTATTATATGGGGTAAGGTGGTGGCTTCCTCCGAGCCTAGGCCGTGGTGAGTCAAGTGAGTCCGTGTTGCCCGTGGCTTGTCCCAACACCAAGAGTGTTTCCAAATGTGATCTAACCAACTTGTGGTTGGTTTTGATGCAGGACCGAGTAACTAAATAGTTGTCCCTTTTCCTAGTCTAATCTCGGAGCTTTCAGCATGCCCCTCTCACCCCCTTTAGTGCTGGAAGCTGGGAGCGGCACCAAGTTCTAATTACTTCCGCTTTTTAACATAGTTGGACTCTATTGAGTCTAATGAGGAACTTGGGGGCATGTCAAGGAGGCACCAACACAAATGGTGAATTTGATTTTTTAGTGACAACATTAATACTTGTTGGAGGAAAATTGATAAAAAATAATGACTATCAAAATTGGATTAAATGGGTGGAGGCAGAAGAGGATGACAAATTACAAGTTATGTTCTCAACCTAATGTTGTTTATTCAAACTTTTAAATTTGGGAATTCATTTAATTATTTTGAGGTATTTTTAAATGGATGGAAACTCCAAGATTCAATTCAATTTAGGGTTGACAAAGTTGTAGAACCATGAACTTTTAAATCTCTTGCAAGAATACCAAATTATTTTTGTTTGGCAGAAAGGGGAATTAGGCATTTACAATCTTGGAGAACACACCATAGATACACAAAGGTTTCCACCCTGTAAGATGACTCCTAAAAGGTTGTCTTTTGGGGAAGAAACTAATATGAACTGCTAGAAGTATGATTTTGTAAACATATCTAAATATGTTTACAAAATCATACTTCTAGTAAATAAGGATGGAAGCAAAAGGTTTTGTGGTGACTATTGACCTTTGAAAGCCTAAACTAGGCATGATTCATTGCCCATGCCTTTGATAGAAGACGTATTGACACAACTTGGAAAAGTGTTACCATCCAATGGAAGGAAAATGTTATGCTCTAATATGGGGGATTATGCATTTCAGATAGTTTTCACATCATACCTTTTTGTTGAAGATAGATCATAAGCCTTTAAAGTGGCTGACCATAGTCGTTGATGCAAATGGAAAAAAAGGATGTGGATCATTATGTTACAAGACTTCCATTTTAAGATTGTCTAGACCATCTTGGGAACAAGCATACAAACGTTGTTGCATTGAGTAGAAACCCAATTTTTATTTCGGATGAAGAAGATTTCTAGGTGGAAATACCGAATCAAACAATATCTAACTCCAAAATTGTAGTAGAGGAATCAATGCTTAAGGTTCATGGTTGTGCATCTAGTGGCCATGGGATACCAAGGATATTTACCTTGTTTGAAGCACCAGAGGAGTTGAATCCATTGGAAACATCAAATGTAGTTGACCAAGAAAAAATGGTTAAAAGACAAAAATTAATTTTGGAAAATGTCTAAAAGGGTGGTTCCAAATTGTGCAAAAAGGGAGCTTATCACTATTGATTATGAACATATGGTGATGGAGGCACAACAAGGTGTAGATGAAGGAATGAACATGAAGTTTGTGGGATTTGACTCATAATTTTATCAAGAAAGTTCAAACACTCTAAAATGCTTAGATATCTAAAAGGACGTCAACTACATGAAACTGTTGATAGGGGGGGACATTAATTTTGGTGTTTTTGATTCTACATAGAAGGACAAGGCAAAATGCATGGTTTTGAAATATAATTGGCATAATGATGTGATGATGTTTTTAACCTGGTGGTACCTACAGTTGATGAAAGGGAGAGCATTATACATGTTATCCACAAAGAGATTAGGCATTTTAATGAATAGTAGACTCTTATAGAGGTGAAAAAAAGATATTTATGGCGTGATAAAATTAAACTTGTTAGAAAAGCAATTAGAAATGCAAGCGTTGCCATATGGTGAAATAAACTTACAGCCTACATTTTGGGATTGAAGAATTTAAAAGTATCCCAATATGTGACTTAATCTATATGGTTGCACTTGATATAACTGATCCTTTATTAGAAACAAAATTTGGCAACAAGTATGTATTAGTGGCCATTGACCATTACTCCAAGTGGTGTGTAGCAAAACCAATGAAAGAGCACACTATGATAATTGTTGCCAAATTTCAAGAAGAAAAGATAATTTGCAAATTTGGGGTGTCAAAATATGTTCTTACTAACAATGGTGGTGAGTGGATGGCTGAATTTGATATGTTTTGCAATTTTTTTGGGACCACCCATCAATTTACTACACCTCAATGGCCATAATGTAACAATATGTTAGAAAGGATGATCAAAATTCTAAAACATGGACTTACTGTAATGTTTGCATGTATCTAACATCCAAAAATGGGATGTTCAAGTTCCATGGATATTGTTTGGGTATCGATGCGGTATTTAGGCAAGTACCAGATATTCTCCATAAATGATCTTAAATGGGTGAACTCCAATATTAATTGTTGACAACCACCTTAGTAATTTGACATAGGTGGTGGATGACCAATTTGAACTTGAAAATTTTGTTGTACACATGGTAAGCAAAATGGAGTTAGTTGTTCAACTCGATGAATCTTTGTTAGAAAATGTAAATCAAACACAAAAGAATCAAATGAAAACATATGCAACTAGGAAAAGTTGCATTATGTTTTCTTCTTTTGGTGAAGAACAAGTTTGGTTGAAAATGTAAAAACCAAGTAAAAACAATCATTACTGGCTAATGGGGAGGGACCTTATTTGTTTGTTAGTTACAAAGATGGTTTAGGATTTCAAGGATAAGATGACAAAGCAAGGATTTGCATCCTCAAAGACAATGATGGGCAAACTTGGCATAGGGCAAAATGAGATCTATAATTGTTCCACCATGATGCATTTATGAAAACATATTTTTTTATGAAGGGAATGGGTACATATGTGATCGGAAATGAATGAAAGATTTTTTTTTTAAAATGTCGAACAAACCTAAACTTGTAGTTGATGTGAAATGTTCACATACTAATGATTAGGGCTTTTACTAGTCTTGTTTGTTTGTTTATTTTGTTTTATGGCTACAAATCTACATTCATGAAAAGTTTTTTTGTGCGCAAATGGTTTTTTGTGATTATGTGGATCAGCTCATTACTTATTTACATTGTTGTTAGCTTTTCAAGGCTCTTTCTATTGTTTTATTTGAAATGGATAAATGGATTTGGCGATAGTAAGAAGATGTGGATGTGAGGTGTATAAGTTGAAAGTTGGATTTAAAAGAAGCATCAAGGTGGATAGGAAAAAAAGATAGGTTTAGTGGGCAATGGTTGAAGTTTGGGTGTGGTTTTTGGGTGTTTGCTAGTTTTTACACATTCAAGAGAAGCATGATCTTGGTGCAAACTTGGTTTTTACAAATTTTTGTCACATTGATGACTAAGTTTAGGTATGTGTTGAACTATTGGTGAAAATGATGCAAAACAAAAGGGAAATTGTATAGTGAGTTTTAATGGCTTTTGTTCCAAGAATAATTCAACTTGGAATTCTTCAATTTGTGGGACAAAATACTTGATGTTTTGGGAGTGAAAACCTTTGTTGGGTGAAAATCCTTTAAGGTGTACCACATAGGACAAGAAGGATTTAGTCTTTACTACAATCCTTTTTTACCTTATATTTTGATCCCCATAAAATAATGAATCAAAAGTTGTCAAATATGTAAAAAGAATTATATTTTAAACCACTACAATTATAGGATCCATCATTATCATCCATAAATGTGCTTTTACATGGTAAAAAAGGACTAGGTAAAAAGACATGAAGGGGTGACATTGTGATAAGATTTTGGTACACATTAAAGAATTTGGACCCTATTGGATCTCTGAAGGGGAATTCGTACTAGATAGTTTTAAGATTTGGGGTTGAATGGGCATTTTGCATAGTTAAGGGATTGAGATGGGATTCTAATCTTGTGAAAACTCCTAGGAACTATTGTGGTAATGGGATGAGGGAATGTAGATAAAATTGAGTTATGACTTTATGAGAGGGAATTTGGAATGTTCAAATTCACCTAAGTCTTTTAGATGTTTAGTCTACCATCAGAGGAGGGGAATAGTTCGTAGTGACACTTGAATTATGTAACATACAATCCATTTTGTTTAACATTGTAGTTTATAAGTTGGTTGAGGAATTTTTTTGTGAACCCTTCTTTTTTGTTACACATCAACTAGCATTTGACATTTTGGAACTTGCCCAAAACACAACACAATAGTGATATGTTTAGGCTTGATCAAAAGAACTTGGTACGATAATTTGTGATTATTTAGCATCTTCACTTTTGTATAGTGAAAAATTGCTTCAACACCAACATAGAATGAACCATAGGTTGTCTTTGAGAATTTTCAATGATGTATTTACATATGATGATTTTTTTGTGTAGACACCTATTGCAACATGAAGGTCAAAGTATTTTTGATTCAAATATTCATAGTTGCACTTTATATGCTTGCACATGGAATAATTGTTCATGTCATAGATGAGTAAAAACTTGGTGATAATATTATAATGGAGTTTTTAAGTTTTTTTTAGAATCTTCCAAGCATGATAATTGAGAAAACTTGTGAGAACAAACTTGAAAAAAAATCCAAATCAATTCTCATAATAATATTTTAACCATGTTTGTTAACATTAATTGCATGCATTACAAGTGAAAAAATTCTCCCATTGGTTGGCAAGGTCAATTTCATAACAAAAATGGAAATAGGTTCATAATTTTGCAAACAATTGCCCAATTCGTTGTTTTAGACATGACATGTTTTATTTGAGCTTCTAAGAGGAAATAATGAAAATAATATGTTTAACCAATGATCCATAATCATTAATTTTGTTTAGTAGAATTAAGAGTGACTTGAGTTTTGAAGTCAATAGGTTTATATATATATATATATATTCACTACTATCTCTTAGTAGATGATATCTACCCTCAATGGAATTAATTCATTTAAACAATACATGAAGCTCAAGATGAAATTATGTAGCATTTTGCAAAAATGCAAGACATGAAAAGGAAGGACATCAAGAGGTGTTTTGATGTATTGTAAGCCCAATTTGCTATTAGTTGAAAATGAAAAATCTTGTGCCATCTAGACATGATCTACAACATCATGTTTGCTTGTGTAATTTGATAATCAAGGATGAGAAAAATACAAATTTGGAACCTTTTATTTAATCAAGTCAATGTAAGACAATTGGAAAGAAGATTAACATTTTTTAATTGCATGAAAGACATAGAATAGTTGGATCTAGTAGAATATTTGTAGGTCGTGAAAGGTCCCAACTATTTTGATTGAAATGAGATCTTCAATTAAACTATAATTTTTTTTATTCAATTATGTTGTATTATGTGGGGATATATTGTTGGGTCTATTCACATGTTCATTTTGAAGGGGGTGATGTCAAATAATTATAATACATGAAGAACACAATGGATTATAACACAAATAATGATGAATATTGGCACACAAAGGGCATAAAGGAATGACAATCTTCATGCATTTCAAAACATTTTAGTTCATTTCTAAAATCTTTTAGTACATAACCTTTTAGTCTACATCAAATTATAGAGTTTGACACAAAATTTCATTTATCCTTTGTGTTTTTTTCAATGCAAAAAAACCATAAGGGTGTATTCCCTATGCTCATCGTCCTTGGCATTTCTATGTTACCATTATTGGGTAATTTGGTGATCATAATTGGAAATGCCCTGAAATGGGGAAAGAAGACATATATGTTGAGAATTGTCCCATGATTTATGTGCATTTTCCACATTTTTGCAATACATTTGGTTACCTTAAATGGAAATTTGAAATTACAACATTTTATTTCAATTTCATGCATTCTATCTTGAGAAGGACTAATTATTAAAATGAATATACCTACCCAACACTACTAAATATGTTTAAAAGATCTTTAGGTTAGGAAAGCCGTGAAAATATTCAAAGGTATTCAAAAGGTTTTATTGTATATCTATTGATTTTTTAAATGTGATATGCTCATGTTAACATAATGTCAAGTTCCACAACTAATTTATTTTTACACACTTGCCAATGGTCATTTTTTACACATATTATGTATATTCTCTTTACCATACAAAACATTAGCTTAAATTATAAAGATATATGTTACTTTTTTCCCTTGCTAACAAGTGTTTTTTTGTGGTGAAATTTTGCATTTGTGTGAGCTTCAAAATGCCAAAGCGACACCCATAAAGGATTTTACAAATATGATTTCACCAAAAACCAATCAACAAACATTGTTTTTTTGCCTAATTTTCTATCAATCCCTAAGATCCATCACCAACAAAAGCAATGGTGTAGATTTCTATGTTGCTAGTTAGTGCATAAACAATGGGAGGGGTTTGCCAATAGGCCACATCGCATGGTGCAAATTAAGGTTATGGTGACACTCAAAGTCACCACCTTCTTCCACCTTTGCTTTATGCAACTTCGTTCTTCCACTTTCTCTTCTTTGTACATCATCATTGTTTTGCCTTTAAGAGTTATGAGTGAAATGCCATTGCTAGAAGGTGTAAATGTTCTAGATGGAGTTCCATAAATGTATGGGACTTTGTGGGCAGCATATTGAAGTGTAATCTTTTTTAGATTGTGCGATTGGGAAATGAGAAGTTGGGGGCTGTTATGTGTAACAAATTGGCTTCAAGAAAAACTCAACAACATCTAAAGTTCAAAATATATAAGAAACAACACCTTTAGGTTAGAATATTGCATTTCCATTGTTTGTTTTTTTGCAACATTTCCTTCTTTGTTGATTTTGAGTACTTCAAGAAAATTTCTTTTATGAATTGTTTATATGCTACCATTTTGATTTCCAAAATGTTGCCCCTAAATTGCTTGTCAATTTCAAGTATAAGTTGTTTTTTAATAGTTTGATCCCTTTCTATATATAGGCTACTTTTGATCTTGAAATTTCTCCTCCTTTGTTTTTAATTTGTTTCCAACAAAGGCAAAGCTTCTATTGTTGTTGATGTTAGTGTTACTACAACTATTGTTGGGACTTCTATGTCATCAAATCTTGGAACTTCACGATTTCTCCTATTGACCTGATTATAAACAAGAAAACTAAAAAATGCCCATAGGTAGTAAGAAGAAACAAAAGACTGAATGGGAGCTTAACAAAAGCTTCCAAGATATATGGGCAACAAAATTTCCATGGGCAAAGCGTGTATGGGTTGTTATTTCTAAAGGTGGAAAATAATCCTGATAAACATTGGATAGACATTAGTGGTTGGGGCATGGCAAAGTGTATGACAAAGGTGGTCTGGGTAGCCACAAAAACGACCATCCAAACAACAAACTACATATTTGTAAGTTGCGATGAGGATAGTACTATATATAACCAATCTTGGATTTATGTGTAGGGGTATGTTGTTGAAAATCAAGAGGATGCCAATCTTGTTAAACTTGGAATGAATGACATATTGTTGTACAATTGACAACTTAACAAGGATGATCCAAAGCACTATCCAAGTTTTTTGGGGACTTTTTGACTAGGACTTATTGCAAAGGTTGTGTGCTTTGGTGCAATTGGTGCATCCACATTCCAAGGCATCAAATTTGGAATCTCAACCTAACTAAGAGATAAATCCTCATTTTTTTGGTATTCCCATGCATTGTGTAGCTCATAAAACCAACTTGGTTGTCCTTACTTTGTTTGAGCTTCCCATGGTGAAAAAGATTAAAGATTGCTAGCGAGTGCATATGCATATTTCAACCATAGCCCTAAAAAAAACTTGGAGAGATGGAAATTTGTTGAAGTGATGTAGACAAAGGGTTTCAATATTTTGTGGGATATCAAGACTTGGTGGATTAACATGGTTGCTCTTTTCAAGATGGTTCTTGAAGAGTTCAAGATTCACATAGTTAAAATGGCACAAAATTTTATTCTTAATGAATTTGTAGTTGTGAATTATGAGCGACTTTGTGATGTTGAGTCCATCATGGGTCTTATTTATGTTATCCCTATGGTGGAATTTGTCCAAATTTTGAGTGAGTATGTTCAGAATCGAAACATGTTCATTTACGATTTTGTGAGCAATGTCAAACTATGTTAAGGTGACTTGCACAAAAAGTATTGTGATGAGGAGAATAAGTATAGTTGCATGGACTTCCTTTAGTTTTAGAACTTCATCGATTACACCTTTGATCCTTTACATAGAATGTGGTGGAACAATCTAACTATTAATGGAACAAATCTAACATTTTCTTACTACAACAAAATGTACAACATTCACAAGACTTGCAAGGTAATTGGTGACAACATCATGGTCACTCTTAAAGATTGGGTGGAGGTGGTGTAGAATGTGAAAGCACAATGCAATCAAGTTGCATTGTAGTTGATCAATGAACTAGACAAACAATTTTTAGCTCAAAAGGTCTTGAATGTTACAAGAATTGTTTACTTGCAACATTGGTTGTAGTTGAATGTTGAACATATGTTTGTTGGGCACCTTGCCTTGCTCAAAACACAATACTACTTCTTAAAAGCAATTAATGATGATGGTGTGATGTTTCCGACCTTACTTGATGGTTTGAAATTACATCATTAAGCCTCCTCTTTGTGGTCACAATGAAGAGCAATTGCACATTTGCCATATTGTTGCCACCTTTCACCACCAACTCAACATCCTGGTTAAGGAGGAGGTTAAATTCAAGCTGCATTTTGAAGGACTGATTTCAAAGTTTCTAAAACTAATTGAAATATTTATTGTGACCACACTAGGTTTTATAGAGGACATGCATACGCTCTCAACCTTGTCTTCCACAAAAAAGAAAAAAACTAAAAAATTGTCTCACAATCCACTTGGACTTAGTCTTTAGGATGTAGGCCCAAAATTAATATTCTTTGGCCACGTTTCCATTCTACATTGCCATTTGAGATTGGTAGACTGACGAACACCGATATGGCATGGATTTGTAAGGGAGCCTTGGGTTAGTAGGCTTAAGTATGTTCTTAATCTAGGACAAGTTTGTTTTTGTGATGGCCTTGAAACCATTAGCATGTGGGCTAACTATGAATACATTTTTGGTGATGATTTATTTATTTGTTTGCTTGAACTTAATTCAAGTATTTGAGTGTTATGTGGTTTTGTTTAGGTCAATCCTCTTCAATAACTAGCTTGAATTACTCAAGGATCAGAGTTCAAACCCTATAACCCATCTTCTTATTATTAACCTATTACTATAGACATGTTTTTTTTCATATGCACATGGATTTTTGATTAATGTGTGATTATGTGGCTTGCATGTCACCTTCAATTGCACTTGGCTAGAACCCATTATGGATTTGGGTTTGACCCCCCTTGAAAGTAGTTTTATGTGTCTTTGTTTATTTCACATATTTTGAACTTGCACTGGTCTTTTGGCATGCATGTTATTTGAATTGCAATAAGGCATAATAGATTCATAGATTAAGTTAAAAACCCTTTTTGAGCATGTAGACAACCAATTTTTCATCTTTAATCAAAATTTTGTAGCCAATATTTACACCAAAGACAAAACTATGTAGATAGTATATCATCTTGAGCAACTACTTGATCGCATCTTACTTTCATCCAATGAAATAGGTAGTAACCACCTTGCACTAACATGCTATGGCATGGAATTGCCATAAGACTATCTAACAACTAGTTATTGGAGCTTGCCAACCACCCTTACCCAAGTAGTTAGTGCCACCTCAACCATACCTAGAGCAAGTTGGGAAGGCCGGTTGAGTTACCTTGGAAAAACAAAAAACAAAACCATGCCAACAAGATAAACAATGGTAATTTATCTTCAACACTATTTGATAATTTTGGAAAACATGTATAATAAATACCCATTACTTTGATTGGAATTTCTTTTGAAGCTTATATAGAGTTTAAACTAATGGTTGGTTTAAATTACCATTGAACATGTTTGTTTTTTATTTATTTTTGGGACCAAACAAATTATCATGATCAATATATATCAAAATTGGTTAACAATTGTCAATTATGTATAAAAGTAGAACCAAATAACCAATTAGCATGTTGCTTATATTTTAATTACAAGGTTTTAGATTAAAGTAAAATAATTAATAAAGAAATTGTATTAGTGTTCAAATCTTGATAACCTACCTAGATGATAATTGAATCATCTAGGTAGGTCATTAGATTTTGAAAATTCAATATCAAGTGGTCATGAATTTAATCAATTATGAAAAGATCAATAGTCGACTAAATTCAAGTTATAACAACCAACTTGATAACCAGGTCAAAATTCAATGGCTAGCTAACACGGGTTTAAACCAGTATTGTGAGGGTATTTAGTTTGTAGAGTTAAAGTTGAGGGTTCAAGTTCTTGTGATTTGAACTTGAGTTGACACCTTTTTGTTGAAACTAACACAAGATAGACCGTGAAACTAGTCTTTTACTATATTTGGAATTGAAACTAGATCCATGAAAAGACATTTATAATTCATGCTCAAGGTCTTAAGATAAGAAATTTAATATTTAGAAAACATTTGATAGCTAGGATGAACATTATAATTAAATATTTATTTTAATTAGTTGTTGAACTTCATACTCACCTAGACCTTTTTTTCTATTTGTTGTCAAACTTTATAGCTATGCAATTTTTAGCATTTGAAGAATGTGTAATGTGTACATGAAATTGGACTCATTTTTTTGAATTGACCCTAGAGGTTTTTGAATTTGAAAAAAATGTGCTAAAACTAAAATTGAAGGACTTAAAAATTTGAAAGAACTGGGCTCAAACCCTCACTCCGAGAACCTCTAAATAAATTAGCAATGTCAAAATTGGAACCGAGGTCCTCTTCAAAGGAAGACCACACAAAACCAGTTTAAACGTTTAAACTCACTTAGCTGAATATCAAAATGATTATACCCGTCAAACACTCGTACCGTGGTTAAGGCCTTAGACAGAATTTTTCTATATAAAAATTCTTGTAGTCTTTTGGACTTTACGCAACAAGCCAAATTTTTTGGTCGTGTCCAATTGTGTCCATTTGCAGGCATGCGAACATGCAGATATGGGGTGAAGCTGTTTCTCCTCGGTTTATGTACAAATGTACTATGCTTTCCAACAAGGGTGCTCTTAGCTTGAAGCTCATATTGCCAATTTTAAAAAGAAAACATGGGGCCAAGAAGCCCACAAGTAGTGAACATAGGTCAGATGTTTTGCACCCATGCCATTACCAGGGCTTAGGTAGTTGTTTTACACACAATCCAATAATCCTGCCCCTGGAAGAATACATGCCCAAAAAAACAAAAAAAAAAACCATAGAGTAAATCTAGTGGCATAGGGAGGGGGGTTCGTGGGGGCACCAAATAATACCATCAAGAGTCAAAAAGCCAAAAAAGCCAAAAAACTAACGACAAAAAAACTAACCGATCCAAATAAAAGTTAAAAAAAATCTAGAACTGGTGACCTAACCTAATTGTCTAATTTTCTGACCAAACCTAGGGTCCAATGTTTGTGTTTTCTTGTTTTTGGTTTTGTTTTGTGTGCAATTTTGTGATGTAGCCAAAACAACAAAGATCATCTATAAGTCGATTTTAGTGAAATTTGGGTATTGAAAAATATGAGTGGAAAAAAATTTAGATGTCCTTATATATTTTTAGCTACCTGCTTGAACCATGTATTTGATGACTTTAAAATCTATTTTAAAACTTTTTCAAAATTTGGTGAATTTTTTCTTTCAAAAAATCATGGAGATTGTGAAAAAACAATTCAGCTTCTTTTGTACAAAAACATGTGCTGAACCTAACCCAATTGTCTAATCATCTAATTAACCTAATTGTCCAACTGATCTACCCTAACAACCAAGGATTGTGTAAAACTTGATATGTTAACTTCTTCCAAAAATGGGTTGATTATCTATCATGGTTGGAGTCTGGACCAATTATTTCACAAAGTGAAAATAAAAAGTAAACATAAGTAAAACATTAGGGTTCAAAATTATGAGACTTTTTGTGGGGTTCATGCTAATGTTCTACTAAAATGTCATAAAGGAATGCAATTTTGTAATTTCTTCATGGAGTTAGGCCATCCGTCATCCCTATATGATGGAAATCCATGCCACAAGGCAACATTCCTTATCATTGTTGTTTTGTGAAGAATGGCACTTTGTCGAAGGTATAGATCCTAATTTCATGAAAGATACTGAAAAGCTAAAGTGGGCCATTGATTCAAAATACATCTTTCCATTATACCGTCATGGTTTTAACTTGTGAATGATGATTTATCCCTGCTAATGCAATTCCCAATTAACATCATATAATGGTTATCATTATCTTATATGTAAATAGTACTTGTCTCAAACACACACTCATTCAAGTGAGTTTGAAAGATGATTTTCCATTGTAATGCCACTTCGAATGAATATTAGCGGAATATGAAATGGTCTTTATCCGAATACATGAAATCAATGGATGGATGGATGAATTTTTGGGTGAGTGGATGTATGGTTTATTTCTCCTTTTGTTGTTTGGGAATGGAATGGATAAAGAGAGGATGTCAGGTATTAATTGCAAAACATTAGTATTCTTTTTTGTGAGTATTATCTGTTATTATTAACTGGGTGTACCTATTGTTGCTTCTACTACCTAGATGGGGTTGCCTAATTGCTTACCAAGTTGTTTTTTTTTTTTTTTTTGGGTTTGTTTGCTTGTTCTATTTTGATTGGCCCATCAAAAAAAAAAAAAAAAAAACACTGAAGCTTTGGAAGCTCTGAAAATAAAAGTTTCTAGGTGAAGATGTCATGCTTCCTCTTCAGTGTGGCCATATAGGTGAGAAGCCAAGAACTTCTGAGTAACCATATGGGAGAAAAATGTGGTGATATTGGGAACACCCTTGGGGACACTTTGGGAGCTTGAGGGAAAATCATTAGGAATATGTGAGAGCACATTAAGAACATGGCAAGGACACAAATTGAAAAAAAAATTATGCCCACACCCTCATCACCTGCCCCCTAAAGGGAAATAGATGGGCCCTCCTGAGTGCATGTTCAGTTGTCTAATTGGTTGCATGCAAATTATTATGTCCTAAAACTGGTTGTCAGGATTGAACTAATACCCCTTCCTAAGATCATGGGTACTTACTTATTCATTTTTATTTGTTGTTGGAACCCAATTGCAATTTGTGTGAGGTAATGCTCTCAGGATTGGACCATTCCAAAATAAGTGCACCTTCATCTCATGGGTGGCCTTATTTCTAGGACTTTGTTAGTTTCAAGAAAGGCATGTTACATTTGTCAAGCACTTTACAATTTTCTTACAAAACAATACGGTTGACAATGCAACATGGGTAGAGGCAGATTTGATCATCAAACAACCAGACACAAGCACTACTACTAGTCAAGATTTCAATTTTCAATATGCATGTTGCTCATCTTCTTTTCTCTTTCAGTCTGCAACTATGCTAAGAGCTATGGCAGGGCCTTTGTGCAGCGAATCTTCTAAACTCCTTACCAAGATGTCGGAGCATTGGGAGTCACCACCACAGAAGAAGCCACCCTTAGACCACTTCACATAGCATCAAACAAGTCCAAGAAGAAGAGTATACAGCATTACTCAACTTGGAAGGTTTGGTTGAGGACCATTGGAAGCATGCAAGTATGGCATGATAAAAACATATATGTTGGACGAATGGCAATGAACAAGCCCAATCAATTGTGGTATATTAGATTGAGCTATTTTTTGTGGAACTTTTTATTGTGATTGCTATCACTTTAAAGATATTTTTAATGTTCTGTAAATACATTTAAATTAAAAAAATTCTCTTTTCCATTATATTTTTTCTTGAATCAAATAACCATTTTCATATTTTGCCACAAACTTTGGCATCTTTTCTCTCCTCTACTTCTCCCTTTTCAAAAGGAATAAGGAGATTTAAAGGGGAAATTTTTTACAGTTGTGTGTACTTTTTTTTTGAAGAATCTAACTATTGTCAATCACCAGTTTACCCATTGGCTCTTTCATATACCGTACTTTCATGTCGGTTACAGTGGGCAATGAACATCATCAAGCATGAATTAATGTTTGAAAGTTGTGCCCAGCCATTTTCCTCCACTTTGCTGCACAAAACTTTTGTGGGTGTAAGGATCAGAAGAGATACTCAATATTTCTGATCTTCACACGCAACCTTGAACAAAAAAATTTTGTAGCTGCTGAAATATTTTTGTCAAGGTGAGTGGGTGTGTGTAAGAGCAAGCCAATCCGATCTGAAAATCCCATAAGCAGCGAAAACATGCAACAGATACTAGAAGACAAAATGAGACCAAATGAGCTAGAGATTCATGAAGCCCACTCCCTGCTGCTCCTGCTACAACTGGAAATCTTCAATACCCAGTGCTGTTTAATTAGTCAGAAAATGACTTTTTTGGGGGTGAGGGAGAGGGGAACATGTGAGGCCACTTTGGTGTCTCTGCCTGAGAGACTATGGACCAATGTTCATAGTTTTCATTTGGTCCCACTCTTTGAGGAACTGCGAATTGTGAGTTCAATTTTTGGAGGAGACACTTTATATCACTTAAGCATAGATTACAGTAAAGCCCAAGGCAGAGAGCTTTACCGAAATAAGGGTCCATGTGAAGTGGGCCCTTCTGCTGAGGGCTTTACCTGGTGTAAGAACATGATTGAGGTTTATTTCCTTCTTCCCAAGATACCCAATTGGTTTAACTGAAAATTAAAACAAAGGAGGGCATTTTGAAAGACAAAACGGCTTTTGAAAATGTCCTCCAAATAGCAGAGGGAAACTAGGTTGCACCAAAAGAACTGGACCAGGTTTTTTACATGGAAAGACAAGGAACCCTAAGGACCCTGGACATTATAGAACAACTTGGGTTTCACCTGATCTCGCATTTTGTGCGATGCTCACTAGGAACAATGTACTTTTTCATTTGAATCCACATATCTTGAGGAACGTTCAAATTTTGTGTTATTTCGAGTTCATTCGCAATAATACAAGTGAAACTACATTGTTCTGTGTGTGTCTCCACAAGGACAAATGTTCTGTTTTTTTGGAGAGAATGAATGAACTACATCTTGAGGAATGTTCACCAGGAACAATGTAGTTTTCCTTTGATCGTGTTATGAGGAATTTTCACTGGGGTTACAGTTTTCTGTGCATTTTGAGCTTGTTGAAATGTGAGTTCTTTTTGGGGGCAAGGGGGATTACAGAACAATGAACCAGGGTGAACCAGCATCCAGGAACACATTACCATGGATGGATGGTGCATGAACAGGACATTTTTTTTCATTGATTTCTTATTCCCAGCTATGCTCACCATAGCTGAGGGTTCAAAAGTATACTGGACGTTCTAAAGTCAGTTCATCCAACTATATGGCCTCAAAACAGGAAACAGGAGTGGTGCATTCATGGTGGCTGGGTCACACCAGCCAGAACAATGCAGATTTTATTCAATCACACATTTTGCAGAATGTTCATTTGGTGTTCCTATGAACTTGTAAGTCCAATTTTTTAGGGGAGAGACTTCAGAACAATGTAAGCTTTAATGTGATCCTACACTTTGTCAATTGCACAAGTAACTTTTACAGGATCAAAACCACTTTTGATGCATTAAAATTAGCCACATAAATGTTGATGTTTTGTGCAAGCAATATAGTCTTCTGTAAAGACACAGAAACTTGGCACCAGGGCCCCCAATTTGCTCAAACTTGGGCTTGAAATTCCAGGTGTTGGATTTTGTCCCCAGTGTGGCTGATTTCCGGTTATTAAAAGACTAGGCATGAAACAGCAAAGAGGGGGTCAAACTGGGATGACTTAAAAAGATAACTTTAATATTTAAAGGACTTACAAGAGCAGGAGTGCCATTTTCTTGTAATGAGGAATGGTTTCATGTATCTCTATGGAGTGTGAGCTTTTGCAGCTCTCATGGATTATTGGAGGTTTTGTTCAAGCAACAAAACCTCCCGAAACAGTCAGGGTCAAGAAAATTTTGTGCAGACCTGAGTTCTTACAAGAGTTTATGGCATCTTCAACTGTTGTCAGAGCCAAAAGTTGTCCTCCTCCAACGACAACATGGTTCATTTCAAAATGGGACAAAATAATTTGGAAATCCTAATTTGATTTTCCAAAGGTTACTTGCCTGGTATGTGGTGTGTCAGGAGCATAATACAATTGACAGGACTGCAGATACAAGTACATTCTTAGTTGATTTGCACAATTTGGTATGGTTCATATGGCTGCAAAGATTGCTCTGTTGTTCTAACTTCCTACTCCTTGAAGACAAGACTGCATATGACAAAACAGATCTTGGTGGCAAGAAGAGGAGAAGACCTGAAGATTGTAATGTCTCAGCAATGCTTTGCTGTTCAAAGATGACGTGATTCTAAGAGAGAGCTTAGAATTACCTCCTCTGAAGTCAAAACGTCTGAACCTCACCCTCGTAAGTAGCCATGCATCTCACCCAACTGCTGCGAATATCATCAGCTGGCTGCTATGTCCCAATTGGCATGTGAGTGAAATTCAGAAATAGTGCCATGCTTGGCAGTCATCTGAGAGATAGACATACATTTCAACTAGATAATAGAGTATCATGGTGGTGCAAGAGATCACATGCCTGAAAGATCTCAGAGATTTGTCACTGAAAATGCCAGCAGTTGCAAATAAAAATCACTTGTGTGCATGTAGCAACAAATGAGAGGTACCATTTTCTGTCTGCAGTTTGAACATTGTTGCCATCTCACACCTGTCCAGCAGGAAACAAGATTCATAAATTCGTACAAAGAGTACTCAGCATCACAACCTAAAAGAATGAGACTCTAGAGGATATAAAGTCTTCTTATAGGCCAGCAATTCTCTACACAACCAACCAACCAACACAAGGGCTAAGGAGAAAAGTGAAGACAGGAGATTGGGAAAAAAGGCCATAACTTAGTTGAAGAAAAAACTTTTCCAACACGGCACAAAAAACAGCCTTGGAAGAAACATCGCCAGGTTCATCATTGTGCAGATTATAGCGGTTTCCACAACTAGTCGCAGGCTAGAAAAAGTAACAAACCACAAAGGAGGAGAGCAACTTACAAAGCTATTTCTGTGGAGTCACAGCTGCAATGAACATAAACACACTTGAACGCTGCATTTCCACTTAGCACCACATGTCTGAATCATCACCAACAGGACAGTAACACCTGAATTGCATGATACACCCTAGGACCAACATTTCAATGCCCATTACTCATCCAACTCTTTGGCTGACAAGATTGCAACGCCTATGGCTCCACAGCATTGTATTGTACATGCAAAGTTCACCCCTATGATGTCCATCCATAAATTTACTTCAATTTTGCTTAAAACAACATACATAATGGAGGCAGGTACAAGAGAAAAACAACCTGCAACGTTTGCTTCTCCAACAGTGCATGGTAGCAGTGACACAGTAGATTGAAATCAATCAAGGTACAAACATCACAACTCAGAAAACAGTACAGGCAATATGGAGAGACTCATCCTGTTCACAATGCAAATTTCATGAGAGGAAATTTGTTTCCTTGTTCTGTCACTTCAACAAAGATTACATGTTAAGCAACCTTCAGTTGAGGTGGAACAACACGATGTAGCCAATGCCCATACACAAAACATGATCCCATTCAATTGAAAGTGAGGCACACACAATGAGACACCAATCAATGCAAAAGTATTTTATTGGGTATTCACAGTGAACACAACATTTGAAAAACCTTGTAACCACAAGAAAGACCTTCCAAATTCCAAACTTTGTGGCCATTCACAGCACAAAAACACCATGACCATGATCCTCTATAAAATCCTTCTTCTGGCCCATAGCCTACAATAGTAATGCAAGACAAACTCTCAACATTGCTGTAAAATCAGGAAACATTCATTGATCAACCGCCTCGAAGGCGAAGAACAAGATGCAGAGTGGACTCCTTCTGAATGTTATAGTCAGCCAAAGTGCGACCATCCTCCAGTTGCTTCCCTGCAAAGATCAGCCTCTGCTGGTCAGGGGGGATCCCTTCCTTATCTTGTATCTTGGTCTTCACATTGTCAATTGTATCAGAGCTCTCAACTTCAAGAGTGATTGTCTTGCCAGTGAGAGTTTTCACAAAGATTTGCATGCCACCTCGCAGGCGAAGAACCAAATGCAGAGTAGACTCCTTCTGTATGTTGTAATCAGCCAAAGTCCGACCGTCCTCCAATTGCTTACCAGCAAAGATGAGTCTTTGCTGGTCAGGGGGAATTCCTTCCTTGTCTTGGATCTTCGTCTTCACGTTATCTATCGTATCGGAACTCTCCACCTCCAGAGTGATGGTTTTCCCTGTCAAAGTCTTCACAAAGATTTGCATGCCGCCGCGCAAGCGAAGAACCAAGTGCAAAGTTGACTCCTTCTGGATGTTATAATCCGCAAGAGTCCGGCCATCTTCCAGTTGCTTCCCGGCAAAGATCAGCCTCTGCTGGTCAGGTGGAATCCCTTCCTTGTCTTGGATCTTCGTCTTCACGTTATCGATTGTATCAGAACTCTCCACTTCCAGTGTGATAGTCTTCCCCGTCAAGGTCTTGACAAAGATCTGCATGCCACCGCGCAAGCGAAGAACGAGATGCAAAGTAGACTCCTTCTGGATGTTATAATCCGCCAAAGTGCGGCCATCTTCCAACTGCTTGCCGGCAAAGATGAGTCGTTGCTGATCAGGAGGAATCCCTTCCTTATCCTGGATCTTAGTCTTCACGTTATCGATCGTATCGGAGCTTTCAACTTCAAGCGTAATAGTCTTCCCGGTTAAAGTCTTGACAAAGATTTGCATACCTCCTCTCAGACGCAACACCAGATGCAGCGTCGATTCCTTCTGGATGTTGTAATCCGCCAACGTCCGACCGTCCTCCAATTGCTTCCCTGCGAAGATCAACCTCTGCTGGTCAGGGGGAATCCCTTCTTTGTCCTGTATCTTGGTCTTGACGTTGTCGATTGTGTCAGAGCTCTCTACCTCTAGGGTAATTGTCTTCCCCGTCAAGGTCTTTACAAAGATCTGCATCTTGCACAAAAAAACACGAGCAAAAAAATCCCTGACAAAAAAGAAGAAACCCTGCAAAATTCCTCCAAAATAAATCAGAAACTCCACTGCAACACGGCAAAAATCGATGACAGGAGGAAAATTTAGAGACTTCCGAGAGCGAGAGAGAGAGATTGAGAGCGATCGAGCAAGAGAGAGGAAGAGGAAGGGAAATTTGCGCGAGAAAACAAAAAGGAAGGAAACGAGGAGCGAGAGTGCACGACCTTTCAGAACCGTGCGGGCAGCGGGCAGGTGGGATTTTAATTGGTACCTACACCTGTATGAAACAAAGGGTGTGTGACACTGTGGCCTTGCCATTTAAATTAAAAAGTATCTTAAGACAAAAGAAGAATTATTGAAACTCAAATATTTCACCATGCAAAAATATAATCTTCAAACAAATCCTCTAAAAAAAACCAAAATCCTTCAAGATAACATAACTCTATAACTAAACTCAAGTTTCAACAAAAGCCAAAATATCATATTTCAAATTGAATCCTCATATAAAAATAGACCTATTATTATTACCTTGGGGCCAAAATCCCTTAAGCTACTATACTCTATAATGAATCTTTAACACAATATCCTTGCCTTGGTAGGCAAGGCCAACAAAGTGCAACAAGGACTGTGCGCTAGAACCCTGTCTGTAAATAGGAGTTACACATTGTCTATTACTTCATTCACTTAAGTTAATAATTATTATAAACAAAACAAATTCAGAGCACCAAATCCAGCAATCCCATTGGTCTGAGAAAAAAAAAACTCTTCAAGCCTATACATAACCCTATTCTGCTAAACATCAGCAAAAGTTGATCCCTTTCTAGCATTTTCATTGATCCTTTGAAATTCTCGCAAACCTACCAACCCCTATTACACATCTAACTATTAGTTCAATCAAGATATTAACGAAAATCAATAAAATTCAGACTGCCAAATCCAGCAATTTCATTGGCCATAACAGTTTTTCCACACACATATATACACACAAGCCTACTCAACACCCTCCAAATATTAGTAAACTAATGCTATACCCCTTGTCTCTATACCTGTTATGTCATATAATGTGGTCCAGAATATGTCATTTGCATGAGCACATTATAGGACATCATCTTTCGGATGATGATCATACATATGTAATATGGACAAAAAATGTGGGTTTTGAACATAATTATTATTTTGGGGAAAAATCATTGAATCTGACATCCAAGAGCTTTAATGTTGCGGAATGGCCTCACCTTGCCCATTATGTTGAGCCTGGTAGGGCTTGCCTGACACCTTACCCAACATAATAGCATAATGGGTAAGGCCTTTGACCAACCATTCCGTAGTATGTTAAAGTTTGAGGTGGTAGGTTATGTCGTATACTGTGATCAAGATTATGTCATTCTTGACAACATTATATGATGGAATGTTCTAATCATCATAATCATCATACACATGTAATGAAGAACAAAATGTGTCTCATATCACATTTGTGTCTTACAAGATTTGATGAGAATTTCTAACCAGTTTTTGGGTACAATATTTTAGTAGTTTGTCCAATCGTTTGTGAGTTTCTTCCATTGATTAGAGGGGTTTTTGCACTTACCACCACCAATCCCACCACTGAGAAAACGCAATTCACAAATGTTATTTCAATAAAAGAAAATGTGACAAACCTTGAACTAAGTTGTTCAAAGAATCAAGAGATACTCTAGTACGTTAATGGATTGCCAGTAATTAAATTATTTTTTCAAATTATCAACTTTTTGAGAAATTTATTGCCCAAAGTTTCAAAAATTTGAAATTTCAAGCTCCATAATGTGAAACCTCAGGGTTATAAAGCAGTGTTAGACAGTTCTTAGAATCAAGATCAAATACCTCATTAGTTAACACCCCAAATATATTCTCACTTACCCATCAGTTCTCAACAATTCAAAGAACTAGTTTTTGTATACAACTATAATTAATTAAAAATTTCAAAAGTCAAAGAATTAGCTGAAGAGCCATTGGCTCTTTCATGAAATGAAAACCATCGATTTCTTAAGGTTTTTGAAACAATTGAAATTGAGTTTTTAAATTTTGATTTTGATTTTTTCAAAGTATCAAAATCAACTGCTCTTTGATTTTAAAATATTTAAATAACTTGAATTTAAAAATTCAAAGGATCGTCCAACACTGGCTACAAGTCTTGGGTCATTAGAATGTTTTTCATTTGTTTTCATCATCATAATTGAACACACTTCATTTGGTGAATAATATGACTTGTTGGAGAATGAGAAAATTGTGAGTGCAAATGTTTGGTAGATATTATCACTACGCAAATCTGAATCCAATTATGACACAAAGATTGCCTTGAAAAGACATTTCACTGAAAGTCAATGTTTGAAGATCTCACCCATTCACCAACTTACACAAATCTTTCACTCATCCTTCCTAATGCAATTCATTGCCTTTTTGAAATCTATAGAAATGAATTGAAGCATGACAAACAACAATAAAAAACATAAAAACAAATGTGAACAACAATCAAAAAATGTAACACATGAACATTACCAATCCAAGATGGATATAAAATGATTGACATTTTCATTTATCTGAAAATATTAAATATTTTTCACATGAAAGATAAAACATCTTGAAAAATAGGATACGATATATACAAAAAGTTATTTTAATAAATAAATGTATTCTCAGACATTCGGTGCCGAATCCATTAATGTACAAGAGTAACAAAAAAATGCATCTTATGTTTTCTCTTCATTTACTATGGGACAGGCACCCACTTCACCTACGTACAAGGTGAACCTAGGAGGCCAAGTTGCTATTCTGTCAGGGTCATAGTTTATACCAAGACAAGTTCCAGATTGTAACTATTTTCTTTCATAGTTCATTCACATCTCAAGTGTGCACTCCATCATCAAATCACATTATGAGTGAATTGAACCACACCAAAAGTGTAATGAGCATGTATCTCTTGAGGAAAAAGCTTAAAAGAGTGCTTGAGTAGGACAACCAAGAACCCTTGAGTACTATGGAAAGGTATGTTTTACCTAGGAATGTGTTTTTGCCAGTGCATCATACATTTTCTTTTGCTTGTCTGCACCATGGAAGGGCTTGCTCCACCTAGCAACATGTTGAGCCTGGTATGGTGATGCATAATTCCGTCGTGGTGCAATGGGTTTTATCAGGGACCTATCTGGGTATCATGGGAAAAATGAAAAAAAATCAAAATGCTTGTCAGAGTAGGCATTTTGCTTTATGTAATAATCTCAGAAGAGGGCCTTCCTTTGAAAACACTCTTGTGCCACCCTTCTTCCTCCTTTGTCACATTGACCAATGCCGTGGCAGTAGGGCATTACACCTTGGAACTGGGGCTCCGCTCTTTGGTTTGCAAGGTGTTATGCTCTGCCTTGCTGCCAGAACCCTACACACAAATTGCCCTGCCCTTGGCAAAGGAAAAGTTCCACTTGGTAATGTGCCCTCCAGATACATGAGAGAATTTCTGCCAATACTTTCATTCCAACAAAACATTGGTGCATTCCACTGTACAATAAATGTGAAAGCTTTTATTCATTCAATAAGCGTGAAATTTCATATATAATTGTTTAGATTTCCAAACAAATTCAATAGGAAGATTTATTTCTACCCTTTTTTTTTTCTTTTTTTTTTTTTTTTTTTTTTTTTTGTGGGGGTGAAATTTCACACCTTGGTGAATATTTTTGCAGGAAAACAAAAAAAAGAAAATTTGGTGATTAAAAATTTTTTTGTGCCATTTTTTGAAATGAAAATAATTAAATTAACCACATCTAGACATGTAGAGCAGGCACTTCCTAGGTTTGTCACTTGTAACAACTTTATGTTTTCAATTCAAATGTTGGCCTCATGGCCACATGGTTTTTTGTGAGTTGGAATATCTCCAAATATAAAACATTTCCTGGGCGGAACTAAAAATCAATTGAAAATATGCATGTTAATTTATATTTTAAAGTTTATTTAAAAAGTTTACATTTTATAATTATAAAATGATAAAATATTTGATTTCTTGTAAATGAAAATGAAAATTAGTATTACAATATTCTTCACTTGGATACACGCATTGTTAATAAATGAAAATTAAAATTTCACATGAGAACACATGAATTTTTTTAACACTTATAATATGTGTATGCAAGAAGAGGAAAGACAAAACCCCCAAAAAAAAGCATTTCCCACCTGAGGAGAAATTAAAAAAAAACAAACACGTGAAGGCTGTGTGTGGGAGGGGGGGGGGAGGGGGGGCCACAGAGGAGGTCATGTTGTCATGGTATTAGGCCCGAGACCAATGGCTCCACCCTTGGTTCACCGAGCAAAATGCTTGATATGAGCGCCATGGCCCCATGTAACGGCCGAGGAGCTCTATCAAATGTACAGCGAAGATTGATTGGAATTGATGGTGGGAGTTTCACACATGCAAAACACGCCTTGCCCAAAGGAATATTACATGAAATCTTCCCCAAGAGCAGACTAGACTGGAGGAGCCGGAATCTCGGACACGTTAATTAAACAGAACAAATTCGGTTGACGTAGCACAATTGGTAGACATTTTTCAACAAACTATTTGACACCTTTAAAAATAGGGTAACCTTCGTAAGAGTTACCTATCACTGCCTTTCATAAATTTTTATACCTTGTCTGTAATATTATACGGACAAGTGTTATCGTATTAGTTTACTAATATATAGAGGGTGTTGAAAAGGCTTGTGTTAAGAAAAATGTTACAACCAATGAAATCATTGAAATTGATGTTTTTGAATTTTTTTCCTTAGTTATTTTGAGTTAGTGAACTAACAATTAAATGTGTAATTAGGTTTGGTAAGTTTACGAGAATTTTTAGAAACCAAAGGAAATGGTATAAAGAGGTTATTATTATTTTCAATGTTCAATGGAATAGAGTTGTGTTGTGCAGGTCTGAAGAACTTTTTTTCACCTCGATGGGATTGTTTAGATTTGGTGGTTTGAATTTGTTTTCTTAGTTTTCTTGAGTGCAATAAAAGTTCAATGTTTGTTAATTATTTATAGATACCGTTCTTGCACATTACTTGTGCACTTTGTTATTTTAAAAACTATGTAACCAAGTTGTATGTGTTGGTTAGAAACTAACACTAAAGATTTATCAATTTACAAAAGTAGAAAAATCTTGTTGAGTCAATAGGACTTGCAATTCTTGGCATATTACATGCTTTTGTCATGATGCCTTCACAATATTTGCAATGCTTTCTTTCACACATATGCTAAGCATAAGTATGAAGTAAAAGCTACCAAACATTATTCCATAGGGACATGGCAATAATAATAAAAAAGAGTAAATGAAAAGGGCAAAGGGACTATGTTATACCAAAAGCATTCAAAGAAATTTCCTAGTGTCTTATTCGGATAGCATCTCGTATCCATGAATAGCCCTCCTCTACAAGAAAGGAGGGACTTTACACCAAGTTAGGCTAACAACTGGGCAATTAATCTATCTCCTCAAGAGTGGCACAAATCTTACAGCTACTTTTAAGCATAACATCCCTTCCATTTCTTGAGGAGAACACTCCCCCTCCCATGTCTCTTGATCTATGTTGAGGTTACTAATAAACTTTGCTTCATGTTTTAAAATGGGTAAAGCCCATGGGTAGGAGACATTGTCAAAATGCGGGGCTAATTTATTCTCCCTAGGCCCCTTATTTTTAGAATATCCGTACCATGAGATAGTGTTAAGAATGCCCCCACCTTAAGGCTTTTACCCTACACTTATTGCTAACTTGCTTCCTAAAGCTAGCATATGTAGCACATTTAAAAAAGAGAATTGTTCTATATTTCGACTACTTGTTGTATTTTTTTTGCAAATTTCAAAAGAATTGAAACCCAGAAAATTAGAGCCATTATTTTCATAAAAATCCTTTGCATGACATGTTGAAATCACATTTTCCAAATGAAAAAATTCCAAAAATTCAAAAGTGAAAAACACTTACAATGATGGATAGATTATCTATAAGAGAAAGCCCCAAGGGCAAGGCATTCCCAAATTAGAAGGCCTATGACAAGGAGATAATTGAGTCTGGCTACATATTTCAGAAATGTCCTCATCTAATGGGTTTTTATCCATTCTAAAGCTTGAATTGAAGGTTATTAAGAAAGAAAAACCTAAAAACATAGGTAGATCATGAGGCATAAGAGTTATTACACCTAGTGTCCAAAAGTGAAAAGCATATTATGGCTACTTACATAGGTGGAAGAACCTCTAGGAGTTATAAATGTCTTCCTCATTTCTACAAAGGATGTTGAAAGGTAGTGTGTTGCAAATACACCACGAAATTGTGTTACAAATACAATATGAAATTTCTTGAATTGTTTCACAAGTTAATAGGCAGCTCTAACACCCTTGTGGTTTTCTTCAATAATTTTGATGAGTAAATTTATGCGTGTCTTGTAAGGTCCGATGACCATTCAAACCACATTTCAAGGCACCCGCACAAAAGGCTGAACACGCAAAATAGTGTTACTGGTTGAAACCACATTTTTAGACACCAGCACAAAAGGCTGAACATGCAAAATAGTGTTACTGGAGGGCATGAGGAGACAAAATAAGGGGCCAACTGGGCATGAAAGAGGGGTTTTATTGGGCATGACTTTTCTGGATAGGTACCTATACATTGAGTTTTGACCCAAATAAAAGAGCCCAACTCTCACATCACATGTCTATTTTGGTTCCTGAAAATATTATGTGTAAAGGTTGTCACATTTCATTTCATGGTTGAAATTGTGGGTGAAATTGTGTCATATTTCATCACTAGGTGAAACACGTGGAGAAATTTCTTAAGTGGAGAACTTTAGAAATTTCTTAAGTATCGTCTCTTTTTTGGCCCCTAAATTTTAGAAACGGCCCCACCATGGGGCTTTACTCTACACACAATACATTGCTCACCATGAAACAACTCTGAAAACTTTGCCCTACTATGCTGGTAGCTTCCTCCAAAGACTCTGGCCTACTTAATGGGAAGTTCTAACAAAATCATGACAAATGATTTTTTTTTTGTTAGGCTAGGTAAGTAATTTGATAAAGTAAAATTGATTTAAAAAAACCAAAACCAGTCTAAGAGTGTACAGCTAGGTCTCCAATTGTCACTCACAAATTGGTTTCAAGTTAAGTTTATTTTTGTCACAAAGTCTTAAAGGTGACAGATGCAAATCTCTTGCATCCTTATAAAGGTAACAACAAAAGATATTGTTAACCCTAAAGCTAACAACACACATGAAACCCTAAACCCCATCCTTGCTTGAATGGCCCTTTTGTAACAATGCTTTTTAGCTTAGTTTGCATGCTCTCCATTTGAGTCAAATCAATTTTTCTGAATTTTATTTTTCATTTATTAAGATCTGCCCATAAGCCCCGGCCTCACATATTAGTAAACCTATTAGACCAACCAAAAGCTGCATGAAAACTTTGGAACTCAGATATGGGATGTTGCACATGCTGACTGTTAATCTGTACGACTTTGGTGGTATTGATTTTCTTTTATAAAAAAATTTGAACTCTTGGAAAATTGTGAGCTCCTTATTGTGTCCAAATTTTCAGCAAAATCAAAAGTCATGCAATCTTCAGTGCATGTCCAAGGTCATTGCACTTGTTGCAATTGAAAATGTATTTTTTTGGTGGTTGGAGTTGAACCCAAGTCTATAACATCAAAGTCGCATAATAGTGGTCCAAGGCAATTGGACTTGTTTCACTTGAAAAGGTTTGTTTTTTCTTGTTGGACTTGAACCTAGGTCAATAACATTAAATGCATAATAGTGACACTCACATGACATATGTTTCTCTCTTACACCAATGATATTATAAGTTCATTACATGTCAAAACTTTCAAAAATTCAAAAATCCATGTTCTGAAAATTCAAAAGTCCATGTTCTGAAGTTAAATCCTCAAAATACATTAATTATGTATGGTCACTTGCCAAAGTCAATCAAGAACTACAATATTTAGAACACTCACAAATGACATGGTCCCTCATACCTATAAATTACTCCTCATTATACATGAATTTGTTCTCATTTATTTAGTTAGATGCTTGAATTGATGATGATGAAATTCTAGCAAAATTTATTTAAAAAAACAAAAAAACAAAAAGCACCCAGCAAAGGGGGAAAAGAAGAACAAAGAAAGAGGACGCAAGTCTTAGCCAAAAGCACAAAAACCCAAAGAGGGTCACACAAGGGGCAATTGAATTTTGTTTCATCACTATGCGGTGGTCTTTAACTGCCTAAATTGGTGGATGGGTAGGGGTTCAAAATGAATTTCAAATTAAATGTTTTATGTTTGTCTTTATGTTATTTGAATTTATTGCATCAAACGACTTGCAATATCACTTGCATCATTGATGTTTGGCTTGGCATGGTACAAAAAAAAAAGAGTCCTTCACATTGCCACATGACCCAAAGTGGAATTAACCCCAGTGTGGCATTGATATTATTTACAACTTTCTGATGTTGTGTCATTGGCTTGCATCTCAAGAAGGATTTGACATTAAATGGTGATAGGTTTTTAAGAACCTATCTAAAAAAAAGTAAAAAATAAGGTACCAAACTAATTTGGCAAAATTTTAAAGAAAAATCAAGAATATGGTGATGGAATGTTCTCTTTTTATTTTAAATTTTCCATTTACTATTTATTTATTTCTTTCCTTTGATACCCATTGGATATCATTGGGGAAAAGCTTGAATCGGGTCTTTACAATTATCAAACAAGAAAAGAAAATGAAATTAAATGTCAACTTTTGAAGTGTTCCGAAAGTATGAGCTGAAAATGGTATGCATGGTGGGGCTTCATGTTTGTGGGAGGACAAATTTGATAAGTATTAAAATTGACCAATTAAAACATCAATCAATATCTCATTACTTGCTTAGTGGTTTATTTCACAAGAAACTAGATTGAAGGACATTTTATGTAAGATAATTCAAATATTGAATAAAATGTGCTAGATTAGAGCAAAAAATTAATCACAAAATCAATTCTCTTTGAGATTTAGATGTTTGTTGAGGTCCCATTACATTACTTCGATAAATTTGAAAAGGAAATACACAAGTTCTTAACAAAACATCATTGAATGGTTTTCCACCCTATTTGAGGTTTTTGTTGAGGTTGAAAATACTTATATTCTAAAGTTTATAAATGAGGGAATATAATTACTCAATCTATCCCAGGCTAGATTAACCTCAAATATTGAAGTGGGTTTTTAGTGATAAGTTTATCCCTTAACCTTCATTCAACCATGGTGGTCAAAGAAGGTAACATCTAGCATGGCCAAAAATGTAAATTCAATCCCCAAACATTTGTAAGGTAACCATGTCCACCAATCGCCAAATACTCTCAACTCACAATGACGATACAGCCAAAAACTTCACCACCCACATGAAGACATTCATGTGTAACTTTGTGCGATCTCTAAGTGTAAAATCATAATCCTAAGTGACAATGCTTCACATATTCTATCATTGAGCTGGAAGGCTATTAGGCAACATCCTAATCTTGTGCAACTCAACTTTACAAACTGCACATAATATTGAAATCAAAATAAGGGGTGTGTCACACTGTGGTCTTGACATTTACATTAAAAAGTATCTTAAGGCAAAAAGAAGAATTATGGAAACTCTAATATTTCATCATGCAAAAATATAATCTTCAAAAAATCGTCTAAAAGAAACCAAAATCCTTCAAGATCTTATATATATATATATATATATATATATAAAACTAATTTCAAGTTTCAGCACAAGCTAAGATATCATCTTTCAAAAATCCTCATATAAAAATAGACCTATTTGTTAGGGGCCAAAATCCATTCAGCTACTATACCCTAAATGAATCTAAACACAATATCCTTGCCATGGTAGGCACAGCCAACAAATCCCAAGAAGGAAGTGAATGAGATATTGCAACCGATTTCATCTGTCCTATTCAGGCACTATTATAGCATTCTTCGTAAGCAGGACAGGCAGGCTCCAATTTTTATTTCAATTTTTTTTGCTATTAGTGTTAGTTTTAGTGAATCAACTCAGATACGTGTTTGAAACTTGAATCGTCATCTAAAAAATCTTTAAAGTTATGAAATAGGTCCTAGCAAAACCCATTACCACCTAATGCAACCATGGCTCACCCTACCAAACTTGCCGTTTGAATAGGTGGAATGGGGACTACCATGCTCATTCTGTAGTACATAAAATACTCAAACCACATACCTACACCAAGACATAGCCCCACTCTCTCCCCAAAAAGTCTTCCAATATCTCCGAATTATGTGTTTTCTTTAAATAATTATTTAGCAACTAGTTAGTTATACATCCAATACTACAAGAAAGACTCCATAAGAAATGCAACAATGTTTTTCAAATTATAAGGAAATTACAACATCTTCAAAAATGCGTCCATAATTTGAAACTAAAACTTGAAAAAATATATGTATGTTTAAATAATATGTTTCAAAATTTTAAAATTTTCATTTTAAATATGTAGACTATATCTCCTTTACTAAGGCTTAAAAAATTGCATCCATAGGTACCAAAACCCCATAATTCAAGAAATAATTACAACTACTTAAACAATAAAGAATAAGGGAAAAAAAATTTCGATTCAAATATGTAAAATATGTCCCTAATCAAACAACCCTGAAAAAATAAAATCACATCCATAAATTCTTTTTTCAAACTTAATAAATACCATCCATGACTAAAACGAGAAATAGTTACATCCAAAATTAAAAATTAAATTTTTTTGTGCATAACTTGATTTTTTTCCTGTCTATTTTTTTGGGTTTATTTTTCAAAAAATCAAACTAGAAATTGAAATAATACAACTAATTAAAAATGTATCCAATAAAGAATAAGGAGGGGAAAAACTTTCAATTTGAAGCATGTAAAAACATGACGATAATCAAAAACCAAAAATCTATTTTTGAAGGAAGGTTGTTTGTTTGTTTTGTTTCTCAACACGCAAATCATGGTGCCGCTTGCCACACTCGTAGTACCATTGAAAAGCTCTCAATGAGTTCGGGTGCAACAAGTTGGTTTCATAAGATTTGGAACCCATGATGGAGAAGTTATTGAATATTGAATCATTTTTTCATTGAAAATTCATTTAAATCAAAACAAAATTTTATAAGGGAATTTGGGCACACTCTTGATATTTTTAAGAAGCCCCTGGATTTAAGGAAAATGATTTTTTGATGAATGTAGATCTAATGTGCATGAGATATTAAAATTTGAGGAATTTTTGTCAGTACAAATTCAATTAAATTACCAAAAATGTGGTTTTGAAAGGAAAAAAGGAGTTGGGTTAACCAGTTCACATTGGGCCAATGGCACAAGCTACACCAAATATTCACCTAAATAGCAATCCATAACTAAAACTGTGATTGGAAAATGTTGGAAATTTACATTCTTTAGTGTAAATTCGACAAAAAATAAATGCAAAAAGGTTTTGAAAAAATCACCAAACTTTTGAAACCACAAAACTGGCCAAAAAAAAACCAAGTAAGTAAGTAATTAATAATAATAATAATAATAATAAGCACTATAACTAAAATTAAAAACACTTAAATAAGAAGCAAAACCACAACTAAGAATATTGACATCCAAAACAAAACCTGAAGAAAAAACTTTCATCCATATTTAGGTAGGTAAGGTACGTAGGTACTTCTTTTTGTGTGCTACTCTTTTTTTTTTCTTTTTCTTTTTGGATTTAAAAAAACAATGTTTTGTTGGGGCTGCCCTTTTCTTTTCCTCCTTTTCTCGGTCAGCAGTGACTCCGGCTCACTAACTCGTGTCAAAGTCGTGGATTGTTGCGCTTGTCAGGTTCGGAAAAGCAGCAGCAGACAAACAAACCACAGAGAGAGAGAGAGAGAGAAGAGAGAAAGAGCTCGAGATCGACGCGTTTCCGATTCAAGCATTTTTGGGAACGGGGAGTTCGGGACGGACGCCACACACTACAGAGACGCAATTCCTTGGATTTTACAAAGTCTCCGTTTTGCAATCTTCAGGTAACAACAATTGTGAAACAAATTTCTTTCAAACAAGTTTTCTGTTTCTTTATTGTCGTGTGTGTGTATGTGTTTTTGAAAAAACAAATTTCTGGAGTTCGATGAGTTTTCTTTAGTAGCATCTTCTTCATTTCGCTTGCTCCTAATGCTCAGGCAATCTACTTCGATTTGTTGTCTTCTTCTTCCGTCATCATCAGCATCATCAACACCGTCATCTTGTTTTTTTTCCACTCTTCTTGGCATCTATTTCTTTGTATTGTCTTTCTTCTTCCATAATCAGCATTATTAACATCATCATCTTGTTTCTTTCCACTCTCCCTGGCATCTATTTCTTTGTATTGTCTTCTGCTTCCATAATCAGCAGTATCGACTTCATCATCTTGATTTTGTTCCACTCTTCCCGGCCTCTACTTCCTTGTATTGTCTTCTTCTTCCATTATCATCTTCATCAACATCATCTTGTTCAACTCTTTAAGGCATCTACTTCGTTGTATTGTCTTCTTCCCATTATCCTCATCATCAACATCATCTTGTTCCGCTCTTCTTTCAGCCCAGTACTTTGTTGTGTTGTCTTCTTCTATCATCATCTTGTTGTTTCGCTCTTTTGGGCGTATAACGCATTTGCTTTGCGTCAAATGCAGATATGACTATTACTGTATCTGTTCGGATTTTTAGGACATCGGATCCGTTTCTGCGAGGATTTGCTTCAAATTGTGGACCAATTCCAATGGTTTCATGCATGGAGTAGGAGTACACGACGATTTGCATCAGATTGTGTGATTTGGACGTTGAGGGAGATTTACGGGATTGCTGCGAGTGCTGGTGTATCTGTAGAGAGTTGTGTTTTTCAGAAGTTTGGTGGTTTACTCTAGAGGAGAAGAAAGGGGGGATTAGGGAGTGGTTTGTAGTTCAAATTTTAGCGGTCATGGAGTGGTTAGAGCGGCTCAAGGAGCCGGAGCTCTTTGAAATTATTGAAGCAGCTTTGGCGATTGCGGCGTCGCTTCACCCTCATGAACTTCGTCGTCGCAGAGACGCGTTTGCAGAGCAACTGTTTGCTCCCCAACGAGCTCTTCTTGACCGTCCGCCACTGAAGCCAGCAAATCGTTTGATGCCTGAAATTGCTGGCGAAGGTGGTGGCGTCAGAAGAGAAGAGGAAGAGCAGCAGAAGCTTAAGAACAGGAACGTGGACCACGATAGGAGGAGGAGAGAAGAAGAAGAAGAGGAAGAAGAAGAAGCTGTAGAAGAAGTCGAAGATGAACAAGAAGAAGATGATGATGAAGCTGAAGTGGTGGTGGAAGAGCGTGGCAGGCAAGAAGAACAAATAGCGCGAGAGCAGGAACTGGAGGAGATTGAAGGGAGAGGGGAGGAGGAGTACGACGAGGCAGAGGCATTGACTGATCAGATGGAGGAAGAAAGCCGGCAGATTCTGGAGATCAATAGGATCAAGAAGAGGATCACGGATATGGCGCTGGATGATGATGATGAGGAGGAGGAAGAGCAGCTTCTGGGATTACTGCGGACGCTCCAGGATATGCTAATTTCGGTGGAAGCTTTGAAGGAGACGGAGATCGGCAAGGAGGTAAATGGGTTGCGGAAGCACTCGTCCAAGCGCATCTGTTCACTCGCCAAGTTGTTGGTCAAAGGATGGAAGGATATGGTGAATGATTGGGTGAAGAGTGCCGGTGATGTTGCTGCTGCCGCTGCTTTAGCAGCAGGCTCAAGTTCAGGTTCCACACAAGATGAGCATGGAGAGAATGGTAATGGGTTGCCTTCTCCCCCTCTAGAGCCCTGTGCTCTTTTAGCTGCTACTGCTCACCCAGCTTCTGCTGAATTGTTTGAATTCCTAGACGAAGATTGGGATGAGGATTTGGCAAGAGACCCAGATCCTAACCCATTGCCATGTGATCATCATGCTAGAGCCACCACCACCCAACCCCATAGAAGAGAACCAGAGCTGCAGCAAGGGAGGAGGGAGATTAGGGCTAGCAGCTTGGATACACCAGTGACCAACGTGAAAAGCCAAGTTTCTCCATCCAATAAACCACTAAAGAGGGGCTGTGAACATGTAGCTGCTGAAGGTGGGAATGCTACAAGGACAATGAAAGTAAGCAGAGTTTCCTTGAGCAGTTCTTGGGCACAGCATCCAGTTGATAGAAGCTCTCCTTTGAAAGGAACCAGCAATGGAGTTGTGAAGAAGGCTGGATCTCAGCCATTGCATTTAGCAAGCAACCAAAATGTTCATCAAGGATTGCCACAGGCACTGCATGAAGATATGAGTGTTGCAGCAAGGCTTGAGGTGGCTAAAAGGAGATTGCATGAGAGATACCGGGAAGAAGAGAATGCAAAGAAGTCAAGGGTTGTGCAGGTAATGGACTTGACAGATCTTCCTAAGAGTGGACCAAACCGTGCCAAGATGCCCAAGGCGCATAAGCCATGGGTCCAGAACAGCAAGCAACAGCATCATAGCCGCAGATGATAAATCCAATTTACAGACAACTGAGCAAGTAAGCAGCACAGCTCACCAGCACTATCATCATAAAGCAGGTTTGCTTCATGGTTCCTTTCAGGCTTGCAGCAACCAGTGCAAGTGGAAATTCAGCAAGCTGATTCAGAGTTTTGAGAGCCAAGATGGCAATTTTATTTCAGTTTTAGCAGCACACTCAGCAAAAATGCTGCAGGCACATTTTGTGTGAGAATTTTGCACATGCACAGAGTTCTCTTTGAGAGAGTTACAAGGAGCATTCATCGCAGCATTTTTTGACAAACTTTCATGTGAAGAGATGTAAGTAGTGATCAGCTTTGTAATTTTGAGAGCAGAATCAGCTCTTCACACATGAGATCTTGTTGATTATCGGTAGAGACAGCAGGCCCAAATCCTTAAACCACATTTGTTACAGGCAATCTTGAGCATTCATTTGCTCACCATCCAAAGAGTTCTCTTCCAAGTTCATAGTATGGTGCCATATACTAGCAATATGGTTCATTTTTACCTTGTAACTTATGTGTTGCTGGCAAGATCTATGACCTTGGCTGCTAAGCAAGTGTGGTCAGCATTTTGAAGGATTTCCAAAAAAGACTTTTTTTTTGTACATTGTCTTCTTAACTTATTACCTCAATGTGCAATATATGATTTTGGGGTTTCTTTCTGGCATCGCTTCCTCTGGTTCCTTGCCCTTGATTCTTTCAATGACTGTATGTATGCTCACTCTGCACTGCTGAACACAGAATGTGAACTTGTAGCACACAAGAGAACCTTGTAGGTTCATTGATCTCTCTCTAGTGTTGTTGGCATCTGTATTTCTGTATTCAATTGCATTCTCAACAATGGGTTACTAGACTGTCATGTTGTTTCTGCATTGTGAGTATTTGATGCTGGCAATGAGCATAGGACTTCTGCAGGGAAGACCTTCAATGTCTCCCCTGACCACATGGTTTAATCATCAATGGTGGCTGTTGCATATCATAGGTACTCTCTGCTCAAGTTTTGTAGATTGGATTATCTGATGCATCAAGGTTAATTTCTGCTTGTACCTCTTGTTGGTTTTCTCCAAGAGTAAGAAGGCTCAAATGTGAGAAAGCTGTGTGATTGCAGATGTGGCAGGGTACATTATGCAAGAAGGCGAAAGGAAAGTAAAGCAGATGTGGTGCCACCAACTCATGTTTTGGAGTGTACACACCACTGCTGAGAATGGTAGAACCCTCTTCTTCATCTTTTTCTCATGTCATGTGATTCCTTTCCCTTGACGAAAATTTTTTTAGCAGAAAAGATGTCTGTACCAGACAGCAAGCCAATGTAGAGGCTTGCCAATGTGGAGGTTTTCTTGAATTGCAATGTTGTTGGGTGTGCAGCATTTTGGCAGAAGCTTGGGCTGTACCTCCAACATCAAGGCCCTAACATATGTGCAGAGAGGAATTTGAGTATGCAGCTTCTCCACCTTCTCCCAGACTTTAATGCAGGCTCACCCTAGGTCGTGTGCCTTTGAAAATTGTTAGATGCTCCCCCTGGGGCACTGCTTGAATCTTCTTACATTTTGGTTTTGAGGCTGTGCCAGTGAAAATGATTTGGTTGTGACAGCAGAATGTCAGAGTACCCAGAAGTGGTTGAGAGAAAGATTAGAGATTGAATGTGTGCTACTCATGGTTTTTATTCTATGCTATTCAGAGCAAGAGCCACAATATTATTGCAATACCTAGAACCCAAACTCTTCTCATAAACCTGTGCCTTTGGACTGAGGATTGGAATGGCTTCTACATTGATTTCTTATCACTGATTCTTTCTCATGACCAGGTTGGTCATCTCTCCCAATCTCTCTCCCCCTAAATTGAAAACTGTCTTGCTAGCTTTGGGACTGTCTATTGTAAGACTGAAGATATTGCACTACTGTCTTTTATCTTAGGTTTGCAAGTATGTTCCTACCCCTCTAGACTCAAGCATTGACTAAACTTAGAGAGAGATAACATGTCAGGGGCAATAAGAAGTCAATCCAGGAGTTAACCAACTTTGTTATGTAAAACGACTGTGACCACAATTATGCTTTTATTTTTAGGAGAACATCTTCAAGTTATGACCATGTAAACTGATGAAAGTTCATTGTGGCTGCTGCTTGATGAATTTAATGGCTTCATGGCATGGTCATTATGTTGGCAAAGTTATGCCACATTCTTTTTGGAGAAAAGGGTTGTGGATATCGTAAGGATCCATGCTTATATTTTGTTTTTTCCATCTGATGATCTGGAGTTGAGTATTCAAACATGTGAAAATCAGGTGTGTTTGAGTCATTTGTTTATATAATTATGATGTTGAACCATTTGCTCCATCCAATGAAATAGTTGATTTTCTGAAAACTAAGTCACAACAACATTAGTCATGATGATGTCATCAATTGCAAATGATAGGGAAATCAAAATACTCCCAAAAACTTGAGCAAATACTCAAGATCTACAAATGTGTTTAAATGTTTACATTTGTCCATCATATTTTAATAAACTTTTGAATATTTGTAAAACGTTTGATATAAACATATGAGGGGGAAAAAAGGAATTTCTTGTTATTTTGTAATTAATTGTTTCCCCATCTCTATATTTCACAATTTTATAGCACACTTAATTTGTTTTGAAGTACAAAAGTCTTAAATTTTTTGACACGAAATGATGTACTTTTGTTATGACTAAAACAATAGAACCTAATACTAAATTGTTATTATACATGTATGATAACATATAACATAACATATATAGAATGTTGTGAGTATTTGATTTGAACATTTTCACTTAATGTCTTGCATGTTGTACGTTTGTAATAGATGTGTAAAATATCCCTATGAATTAGTAATGAAAGACTTTTGCATCTACAATATGAGTAAAGTTTTGTATTTAATTTGCATAGATAAATCCTATTGCATACTTTAAAACCATATTGGTAATCATTTCTCATTATACATACCTGTAAATAGAAAAGATCAACTATCATTCATTGACAATCATTTCAACTTTTGAATATTGTTCATTCTTTGGTTAAATTTGCCATGTGTATGTCTTTTATTAAATAACACTTCAATACAAAAGAAAATTGGATTCTTGAACATAATTGATTTTTATAATGACAATAATATCTTTTAACTTCTAAATGAAGGTTATTAAACCCTAGTTATTTATGCTAGTTGTTACCATTTGAGATATAACAACTCTTTTGTAATTTTGAAACCATTTAATACATGTCTATTGAATAATATCTCATGAGGTTTTTCTATGAACAAGAATGTTCAACTTGGGTATGGCTCATGTTGTGGGAAATACTATGAAGGAGACTCTAGGATGGAAATAATATTGGCACCTCAATAGAGGTCAAGCACTTAGATAGAATGTTGGGGACTAACAATGGTTAAGGCCTATCAATGCTCATGGCTCGGACACCCTTGTCCTGCCATACTTTTGGAGGCAAAGTTGTGACAATATGAAGTTTACAAAATCAATCCAAGCTCTTTGACCTTGTACCAAAGTGAATGTTAATAATTGACAGAGTTGTAAATATTATTCTCTTTCTCCTACCTTTTGTGTTTCATGTGATGAAATTTTTCAACATGACAAAATTTTATGCATGGAAAAATTTGTGGCAAAGTTATGACTATGTTGGTGTTGGGTTGTGTTGACACAAAATACCCATGACTTGACACTCATTTTACTTGAAGAAAAATGATTCAAGGAATTTGAAAAAAAATGAAAATCAACCTAATAACACAAAAGTATAATGTGGAACATGGAAAAAATTAAAAGGAAGGAGAAAATGTTTTTGGAGGGAAAATCAAATCAATATTTCACAAAATTGCTTATGTTTATTTAGGATTTATCACATTGCATTACCACTGCGGATGAAATTGATGAATTAAAAAACAACCTTCTAAAAGTAGTTGTTCTAATGGTATGTTTGTCGTATTTTGGATACAGTTTAATACTTATATGTTAATATGGGCAAATAAATTTACATAGGATGTCATTTTTATAAAAAGTGTTGCATAATACAATGATAAATATTGATCAGCAATAATAATAACTAGCACATGTGGTTGACTTTAAATGATATTTCACCTTGTAATTCTCCATTTTTCATGTTTATGAAGGGGGACTAAGGAACAATTATACATTATGTTGGGTGCGATAAACAAATCAATATGTCCAAATAAATGGTATAGGTGGAATTACTATAAGACAAGCTCATGGAAATTTTGAGAAAGAATCCACTTTCCTTTTTTATTGCAATTTTTTGTGGTTGCTTCTTGTTAAATGAAGACAAATCCAATTTCAACATGTCATTTAATAAACCCATCAATACATCCAAGTAACATTGTGCAATTGATTTTTGAATAGGAAATACATTCATTGTGATTGCCCAATGTTACACCTCCATTGCTAGCCCAATATGGTATCCAATTTCTTTCAAATTTGAAGATATACCTCTAGATAGCTAAATAATTAGCAATATTTCATTTATACACATAAGAAAAAATTCTAGAAAATGTAGCCAACATGCTTGAAACTATATGCAACTACATGGCATTTACGATTGTCTTTGCAATTATGTTTAAATTATACACAACCTTTAGTCATGTCTGCAACTAATGCCACATATTATTTCCAAAAAGATGAATTATACATGTATTCTCATTCTCCTTAGCCCAACTTATACCCCATTAGTTGCACATCTCAAATACATGTAGTTATAATCATGGGGCATGATAAGTTCATCTATGGTTAAATTCATCCAAGGGGTGTAGTCATAGTCAAATGAGCCAAAAACCATGTTAGATGATCGTTAAAATTGTAAAAAATTGTTGTATGTGCATGTGGTGCCATTTTAAATGTCATGTTAATGATGGGAAGTTGGGCTTAATGACTAATATTAAAGTTGAGGAATCTAAATTGAATTGCTAAATTCCATAATTTCATGTTTTATTTTGTGTTTAAGACCATCAAAGTTGAAGAGGTGCAAATCCAAGAAATGAATGCATTGTAAAAGGGTGCTTAAATTTCACAATATAATTTTCTTTACCTCTAATTTTTTTCTAGTAATAAAGAATAATTGAACACACCAAAGTAACACTTGAACCATAAGAAATGTGCAATTTGTTTTTGGGGAAGAATTCAAAACCTATTGAAATTCAGGAGTCCTTTGCCACATGCAAATAGAGTGTAATGTAAATGGTGTGAAGCAAAATTTCTTATTTTGTTGTAAGAAAGTGATTCATGAAATTATAAATGTGTTTTGATGTGATTTGACAATCTATTATATGTGCCACAAATTTATTGTTAATTAAAAAATTATTTTGTCCAAAATAAAATATGAAAAAACTCGTGAGTTGTATGTAGTAATGCCCAATTTACTTGAAACCAATTTAAACAATTCCCATGCAAAAATTCAATCTAGGCCTAATGCAATGATGAATTTAGTGCAATTAAGTTTAATTTGGAAGCACACAACAAATAAGTAAACATAGCTCATTTCGGAGTTGGGAGATGTTGTAACCAATGTCTTTTATTTTTCATCTATCATCCACAACCCTAAAGTGAAATCATCGTTGTCCAAGGAGATCGAACAATTTGGAGGCATCAAGCAATTCAAAAACACATTTTAAAATTTTCTTTCTTGGGTGCTTGATGATTATGGTGCATGTGTGTTGGAAAGAGATGCTTTACAACACATGGTTAGTGTACAGAACCTCTTTGTTGCAAATGATTGTTCTTTGTTGCACATGAGTGTGTTCAACTTGTTTGGTAAGAGTAAACATGTGCACCAAAGAATGTCGGCCATGACATCAAGCTTCCCAAATATCATTGTTCAAGATGAACATCAAGAAAATGTCATAGGAACCTGAAAGCATTGTTAGGTAAAACAAAGCTTAACACTGAATTAGTTCCAAAAACATGTAGCTTGAATGTTCCAACCTTCATTGGTTGGTTTACAATCTTCATCATTAACTTTCAATGTTTTGTAAACATTGGTAGTTCATTCTTCAAACAAAAGAACGATAGCTCAACTTTCATTTTTTGAATTCTTCATCAATAAAAGTGGAAACAAATGTTCTTTGATGAAATTTTTTGCAAACTTCGGTGTAGTTGAATCATACATGTAAACCCATCAAATCAATTATTGTGCACCTTGTTGGAATCTGCTACAAAAGGCAAAGTTGTTCATTTGAAGTTTAAAACTTAACCTTAACACGCAAGTCACAACCTTTTATAATTTATTCAAATGAGATCAAGACCTATGATGTGTTAGTAAGGTTGTGTGCATGTTTTAAGTTTGTTTTTCAATGCATGATTGATCAACTTCTACAACACAAGGCTGATTAACTTATAATATGATGGATCGATGGATGTAGGTGCAATGCATGGTATTGAAATGCACATATTTGATGCTCCTTAATTTGAAATTGAGGTGTGATATTGCATCCTTATAAAACTTCCATCATGTTCTAAAGTATTTGCACAATTGTAAACACTTGCAAATTTTTTTTTGATAAGGCTTTCAATGCAAGTCACAAAAGATTATTTTTTCATTTACATTTGCAATCAAATCTACCCATTTTAGCGATCCAGTGTTAGTGTAGAGCTATTTATTTGTGATTAACTCTAATCATTTTAGTGGTCCATTGCTAGTGCAAAGTTGTAAATATGAGGAGACATCCTTGAATCATCAAGGCATGGGAGTGTTAATGCAAGATCAATGTGACATTGACTAGTTAGTGTTACACATCACTTGTTTAATGTTTATGGACTAGTCATTAGTAGTCTTCATATATATATGTCTAAAGTGCATATATATTTATTATATGTCATCATTTATAGTTAGAAAAACACAAACAAATGCCCATGATATAGTAACATAACAACTAAAAAAATTGGTGTGTGTGAAAATCCATTTTTGAACCTTGTGGTTTGTCAAGATGTTGTTCAATTGAATGTAAGATTTTTATTCCACACCTTTGAAATAATGCAGGTTAATACACAAGTTCATTGGGCCTTTGCTATATTCTTTCTATGTGTTGTTCCAATGGTAATCAATGGTAGCTATGAGGGTGTATAATATACCAATGTATGTAACGATTGATCAACTTCTGGTATACATAAATGATGCAAGTCTTCAAGTACGCATGCTTATGACCAACTAACACAATATAATGGCTTATCATTTCAAATCTACATGAGTTGGGTTTCCTTTTCCATTCTCATTATTTGCAAGTTGCCACAAATAATTTATTTTTTTATGTCTTCTCTTTTATCACTAGGGTTTGAATTATGTACTTGTTCATGCTTGAGAAAATTCCCAAGGAGTATGTGTATTATGGGGATTGTAGTTTAGTGGAGAATAACTTATATTAACAACATTTATTGAATCATTTTCATGGGATGAACTAATATAGATCTATGATAAACCACATGTTTTGTGATAGGTTGCATCATCAACACACCAAACTTTTTGTGTAATTGGAGTTTGAGCACCAACTTGACTTTTAGTTCTATTACCAACAACTAAAATTGAAGCTCTCAAGGGTGACAACACACTAGGGTGGTTAAGTTTTGGCAAATCAAAGTCCCTTTTCAAAGTCCTTTTCCAATTTAATTGAAAACTAGCTTAAAATATGAATATTTAAATTATATTGAAAATAACATTTTTTTCCATTTTCAATTTCAAGTCATGATGTTATAAGACATATAAAAATATCACAAAATAATTTTTTAATTTTAAAAAATCCTTTTAAAAAAATTACAAATTTTGGGATTTTGAAAAGTCCATATAATGAATTAGAATCACGTTCCATTCATTCAATGGATATTTAGTTTCTTAAACATAATTCATTTAATATCTCAAAGTTTCAAACACATAAGACTAACACATTGTAAGAGAAAAATCCATATCCATGAGTTTTGGAGAGCATGACAAAATTTGTCACTAAGATTCAAAAGTCCATTACTTATAAAATATTTAAGGTTTTGAATTTCTTTTTTACATTTTCAAAATGCCAACTCTATTAACATTACATAAGTGAATCCCTTTTTTGATATTTCAATGAAAATATTAATGTTTTATATTTAAGTTTCAAAAAGATGCAAGAAAAACTACAAATGTGACACCTAAAAAGAGATTATGTAGTGTGTTTTCACGCTCAATGTATTTGCATCAAAAGTTTCTGAACTCCATGAAGAATTTGCCACAAATCTCATTCAATTAAGACATGTTTAATCCATACTTGGTAAATCTTCAAAAGCCCATGGTCTAATCCTTTTTCTATTGTTTGAAGTTTTTAACCTACCAAATTCAAGGTCCTTGGTTTAGCATTTTAAATTTTTTATTCACTTATTACCCATTAATCACCATCCACAAAAATCCTTGAATCTATAACTTGAAATGTGAATAACATGTAAATTGTTTGTCCTATCATTGTAGTCCTTGATTTAAATATGTAATGTTTATTTCACTAGCTTAGTTCCTTGATTGAACACATACACTCTTTTTATCAACACCTTGAATCATTGGCAAGCTAGGCTATGGGTGGTTGTCAAAGCACCCATTGTCATTGCATCAAGAATATCCATTACTATAGCAATACTTTTTGAATTCCAATAAATCTTCCAAGAACCCAAAATCATGGACTTAGCACCATGACTTCTAAATCAAGCAACTATCATCATTAACTAGTAATCACTTACTACTTCCAAAATACTCACTACTTCCCAGAAGCACCATTAGCACCCAACTTTTTTCATTCAACATTCAAGCTCAATATTGAGGAGTCAATGTCATTCCATCACCAATATCCACTTATACAGTAGTACATTATGTGCTTTTAATAAGTCTTCCAAGCACCCAAAGTCATATGCATGGACTTGGGACCATGACTTCTAAATTAAGGGAGAAGTAGATTACATTATCCATTTTTGCATGTCACAAAGTAGAAGTCCAGTACCTCTTATTATGGAAATGTCTCCTAATTCCAATTAATAAGGAAATTTATAAAAATGGATTCATATTTATGATATCCATTGTTATAAAAAGTTAATAGCACTAAACTAAAAACCAAATGACGATCTTTTAAATTTGTGTTTCAATTTGTGTCATAGTCCATACACATGTCTAAATGGACCCATAACTCTTGGAATATTGAATGAAATATGTTATGGTACTCTACCATAAGTTATAAGACTAAAATGAAAGAAAAATCTTATTCGGACTTATTGGGGACATGATTACAAGTGGGAATAAACATTTAGGTACTTTTGAGAGCCCCATAATTCATTATCCCATTTTCAGTGTTAAAAACTTGAATTTGATGGAAATTTTGCATTCAAATTATTCAATAATGTATTAGGATAGGAGGGCAAGAAATAGTTATTGCAAAAGAATGATTTTTGGTTGAAATATTTTTTGTGAATTTTTTAATAACACTAAAACTATGCAAAAATGGACTTCTATTCATGCCACTTTTGGTCCACCTTAGCTCACTTTCACCCATTAAACAACTATTGTTATTAATTAGCAATCACTTAGTACTATTTTTAAAATACTTATCTACTTAGACACATAAGCACCATTAACACCCAACTTCTTTCATTCAGCACTTGGGGTCATTATTAAGGAGTCAATGTCATTCCATCACCATTTCCGGAAACTCATAATTTGATGTGCACCATTATTAATTATTCCTACTACATCACTAACTAGCACTATGGGTTCCTTTCAAACATATAATCTTGAGTTCTAGTACAATATTCAAGCCCATTAATTCTGATTTTTTATTTATTCTACTTAAATTAACTTTCTTGAGATTGACGATGTTATACATTGATGGAATTGTGATGCAGGGGCTAAAGCTCTTGGTGCATTTATAGTATTTTGTTTAGGGTTGGATGTGGAGGTTTACATGAAGTGATTTATGTTGTGGCAAAAAATCTATAAACTACAACCATGAAACCCTAAAGTTCTAATACATTACAGAAGGAAGTTTGTAGACTACAACCATTAAACCTTAAATGTTTTCTACATAGTAGTTTCGATGTAGACTACAACCACTAAACCTTAAACCTCTGCATTGTGCACTTTAAAGTTTACAACCAATAATCCCTCAAAATTTCAAGACTTTGGAGTGACATAAGTCTTACAGCTAGACTTTTAGAATCAAAAACAAAAAACAAAAAACTCAAACAACATCAAAACTTGAAATCAATTGGATATTATTTGTTGCATATTCATATAACGTAGCTAAATTTATTAAATTTATCATTTCAAAAATTTACTAGAATATTTTTTTGAATAATTTTGGAACATCCTTTATGAATTAATAGTCTAGACTATTCCCTTTGCATTATCCTAAAATATTTTTTTCATAAAATATATTTGGTGTACAAAAAATAGCTTGAATATGGTGACACCTAAAGAAGAATTTTCACCCATTATATATTTTTGGCTGAAATGCTGTCAAATTTTGACATGGAAAATATAAAATTGACTTAATCAACAAAAGAGTTTTCACGGGAAAAATGGTCCAAATTCACCATATTTCGAATAAAAAAATTCCCTTATCATCAAAACTTTATTGTAAGTTTTTAGTAGGTTACTAATAGGGTGTAATCATAATCCAATGAGCCAAAAAGGGCATCGAACACAAAGAAAAATAGTCAAAATTGGATAAATATTTATGTTTTTCCATTTAAAGCCATGGCAAATATGGCAAGTTATTATTTTTTCATTCATATGAGTGTCAAGGAATTCAAACCAAAAATCCATTTGATGAAATTGTAAATATAAGTTTTGATTCAAGACCCTTGAAAATGAATACCTATGGTGTCAAATAGGAGTCAATTTTGTAAAGGACTATCAAAAGGATTTATATAATGAAACACATTTGATGGGATAAAAATTAAGAGGATAAAGACCTATTAGCCACATTGAAAAAACACTCATACCTTAAAATATGTGAAATTTTTAAACTTTAAAAATTCAAAGAACTTTCCAAAATTGATCTAGGATTTTAGAACTTCCAAGAGTCCTTTGCCACACATAAATTGAGTAAAAATGTACATGATGTGTTAAGAAAAGTTTTAGTTTATTATACAAAAAAACATAAAATTAAAAAAAATGATTTGAAATTATTATCATTTTTAAAAACAAAACATTTAATTTACAAGGAATGAGGAGATTTTCAAAAGCTTATACTTATTAAAAAATGACGAAGAAAAAAACATGTCATGTATTTGGACAACTATAAGCATTTATTATAACAAGTTGCAAAAAAACTTGTTCCAAAATTCTTTCATATGGAAATTATCTTTTGGGGAAAAAAAACATGTAGTCCTTTTCTAAAGTAATCATGTTGGCTCATTGTATCTCATTTGCACCCAATAAATCCATTAAGATTATGTCTAAACCATCATATGGATGATCACCACTTTAGCATAATTACATATTTAAAATAGAAAAACCATGTCGTCTACAAATTCATAATTGCAGGGGGTGGAAACAAAAAGGTGGTGGTGTACTGTAATGCCCCCCTCTTTATTCCTTCCACTTTTCCCACCATCTTCCCCCCCATTGTCTTTCGTCCATTCCTTTGCACCTTTTTTCTCCTCATCAAAGTGTTTCAATTTTGAAAATTCGAGTTAGGTTTTTTATCATTTCTTCTTTTCATTTTCTAACTACATTCCTCTTTTGTAAATTCATCCTTCTTCTTTTTGTTGTTGTGAAGAAAGAAAACATAAGAAAAGTTGGAGCATGGAAAGGAGGTGCTCAAGGCCATAATGAATCACATTGAGGCATTTGACACTAAGGAGCTACAAACACTTTTTTTCAAACATGGAGATAGCTTTAGAAAAGTGCGGCGAAACCTCTATTAGGTTTGCAATTCTTTTTACCCTACTACAACTTGCAATTTCTTTCAATCAAAATTCTCCGTGAAGTTCTAAGTTCCTTGATGTAAAGTCCTCTTATAACTTCTAATTAATTTCATTCTTGTAGAGTTTTCCTACAAGTTAAAATATTGTAGAACTTTATTTAGCTTATGCATAGTTTGGAAAGTTGATTACAGTCTCTTTCTTAAAGTTGTACCAAGTTATTAAAAGTTCATAGAATTTTGGTTTTGCATAATATTTTATCAACTTTTTGCTCTAAATGAAGGTTTATTCAGCCATTCATTATGTAGCCTTGCTCTTTCAATTCAAGATCTCTCGTTTTGTTTATTTCATTTTGAAAAAATCAATAGAACCACGAGACAATTTTCATGACCTAAAACAAGTCAAAGTTTGGTTTTTGTTGATCCGTTTCTAGATCATGATTTAGTGGCTTAAGGTTTGATGTTGTAGTGATTACTCTAATTAGGATAATCGATACTATTGAAGAGCTTAAACCCATCAAACATATATTGTATGAGAATCAATCACCCGACCTCTTTTTTCCTCCACATTGATCTACATATTTGAAGAAATTCCATTCAATTATCATTGTGCTAAAGTTTCTCATGTTGTCTATAAAATTATTGCATAACAATTGAACTTGGGATGGGATACGTTTCTTCCAATGGTAAAACCAAGGTATTTTTTTGATTCCTTGATCCTAAGCCTTTCAATTCTATCATCTAGGACAAGAAAAGAAATAATATGTAACAACACAACAAATAAGGATCATAATATGCCAGAACCTTCTTTTTGCAATTGATACACAATATGATTTAATGTCCATACATGATTGACACCAATTATGATCAAAACATAAAAAATGATGCAAAAACCTTTGCACAATGCAAAAGCATGGTCTTGTGTAGATATCACATTGGACAAAAACCTCATGACCAAAACATTGAACTAGAACTTTGGTTTGTGGATTTACTTGTAGGTTGATGGAAAAGGGTTTAAGTTAATGCATTAGGATTAAGGTCAATTGATTAGGGTTTGTCTTTAAGCATGTTTGTTCACAAGGGATATCCACACGTAATTAAGGATGAAACAATATGGTGGTCACCATATCATTAACTACATTTTTCATAAATGTAATGATTTATTGGCCACTAAATCGTTGCAAGGTTAATAATCAAAGATGTAAAGATTTGGTGGCCATTGAATTGTTATTAGTGTTAATCTTCAAGGACGTAACGATCTGGTGGCCATTAAATTGTTAGAAGGTCACTCATAAAAAACATAATGATTTGGTGGCCACCAGATCATTACCAACATTAGTCTTCGAAGGAATGACGATCTAACGGTCACTAGATCCTTATTGGTGTCATTTTTTGAGGACATAATGATCTAATGGCTATTAAATCATTAACAAGGTCAATTTTCGAAGACATAAGTATTTGGTGGCCAATAGATCATAAAAATTGTGACTCCCCATAAATGTAATTATTTGGTCACAACCAAATTGAAACCATGTTTTTAATCCTTGTTGATGCAAGGATTTGGTGTCCATTAGATCATTCTAGGGCCAATCATTGAAGATGTAATGATTTGGTGGCCAGAAAAAAGTTAGTAGGGTTATTCCTTGAAAATGTAACTATTTGGTGGCCATTAGATCGTAAAAAGGGTGACTCCCGAAGACTTGATGATTTGGTGGCCACCAAATCGTTACAAAGGTCATTCATTGAAAGGTGATTGTCACCTCTTCTAACATTAAACAAAATAACGATATGGTGGTCGCCACAATATTATATATTATAGGTTGTAACGATAAAATTGTGAATTAATGAAACTAGAAAAATCCCCTTGAAATGTATCATAAGTTTACATCTAGTGGCCACTAGAAAGTTGGCCTATTAAAAAAAGGTTATTAGTATCTAGTGGCCGTCATATCGTCTTTTTTATTTTTTTACTGTTCTAATGGTTCCTTCATCCATGTAGCAGTGATCCTCATACTCACCTGTTTAACAAAATCCTTAGGGAAAAATTGGGGTACGATGAGGACTACGAACATGTGGATGTTAACATTTGGATGCCAAACAAATATGTGGACAAGTGGGGTATAGAGCTAAAGATGGAAACCCCACAAAATGAGTGATGTTTCTAATTTAAGAAATGGAAAGACCTTGACAATGTGAAATATGTGTAAACTGTGAATCTCAAGGCCTACAAGGATGATCCACAGTAGGTGGTGGTTTTTCTTTTAGTCCCATTTTTTACATCGCAAGTTAGGATTGTTTGCACTATTTCAAAGATGGATGATAACTTGCACCCAAACAATTTTGAGAGAGAAAGGTTCAAGGTAACAAATTCCCTATCAAAACATCAAAGCTTATCCACCAAATGTGGGATGAGATGGTCACCATGATAGTCATAAAAAAGGATAATAAAATGGAAATAAATTTTGAAGTGGCTCAAACAAATGTTGAAGGTTCATATGTGATTAAAGTTCCTAAGAAGCAAAAGAATCGAAGGAGGCAACAATGGAGGAGAAAAGGGAGAAGACGTTTGACAACCTCGTCATTAAAAATATCCCAAGGGCTTCAACAAAATGGAATGCAAGCATGTCATTGAGTTAATCAATAGTCAATTCTCTAATTGCTTCACATTTGGAAACAAGCCTATTGAAGGCATCAAGGTTTTTGTCGATAAATTCCTACCACCTCTTGGGAGAATAGTGTATCACCCATTGAATAATACACATAGGAATGAACTCATCAAGCATCAAATTTTGATCAATAGTGCTCAATCTTTGTTATTCTTTCTAACCCTAACAATCCCATAAAGATTCTAGAAATGAGCCCAAGGACTTGGTCGAATTTTTCTAGTTCAATGTTTGTCATTATGGGTGGACAACATACAATCCAAGCCATGAAGATAAATTCCATATTACAATTTTTTATTGTTGGATCCCAACCCACTTTTTTAGTTGTCTTGTTCAATTCCTTTGAACTTATTCGTTCTTTAATTTTGTCAAGAGATATTTGCTCTAAAAGATATCAATGATGACATATGCAAACGATTCTAGGCCTTTAGTATCATAGTTGTTTAGAATGCTAATTCTGTGATGTTTTGCAAGCTTTTGTTTGTCCTAAACAATCCTAATACTTTGGGGTGTATGCACTCTAGGGTGGCTCATTTTCGACAACTTTTCCATCCCTTAAAAGTCCATATGGTAGTGTTAAAATGGTAGTCTATTTTGATACCATTAATTTAATGGGGAATTACATGGTGGTCAATGAATTTAAAAATTCATATGAAGAATAACCATTTAAAAAATTTATTTAATGTAAAAACTGAAATCCACCCAAAAATGATTATGATATGGACTTATGAAAATATGGCTTATTTTAGGCCATTGAAAAATCCATAACTTTTTTTTGGTTTTTGTTTTCTAATAATTGTTTTGCACATATGTTCTTTTTGTTTTAACATGTCATACATTGAGTCCCTATAATATATTCCAAATAAAAATCATACACAAAAATGAATGTATATAGAGGCACAAATAACAAACTGATCCATATTTTTCAACTTCAAAAATCCATTATTATATATTTGGTGTATATATGTTGCAATTTTTTTTTAAATGTCTTCTTTTTCAAGCTGAAAATCTAAATCTAGCTTCAAATTTGGAAAATTATTTTTATGCCATGTTAACAGCATGTAAATTCATGCCATTTTACAAAAAACTAGATTTTGACAAGAAAAAATGAGCCACCTTACCTTGCAACCACCCTTTGAAGAACTCAATCCCTTCATATAAGGAGAATATTCAACACATGAAAAAGTATGGATTGAGTTTGGCTGACCAAGCCTAAAACTTAGATAAAAAAAGAAGAAGATTCAAGCTTACAAGGTATAGATTTTCAAAAAACATTTCCACACAATATCGATGTTGAATGTTTGTTTGAAGTGCTGAAAATGATCTATCATGCTTTATTGGTTTAGTGCAAAGCTTTAAAGCTTCCTAACAATTATGTTCGCAATTCATTTTGTCAAGGAATGTACAATAATCTTGTTGCTTTCAAACATGCTCTATGATGAGTGGAAAGAAATTTTATTGTTGTGGGAGTAGGGAAAGATATTGGATGGGTATGGCAAATTGCTTGCAAGACCACAACATGTGGAAAAGTCGGCCTTTAATTACCATGTGGGTGTAAATGTCGCAACCCACTTTGGGCTAAGTGTGAGGATGAAACTCACACTCCTAAAAATGGGAACTTGGAGTCCTCTGGCAAAAACTCAGAGCTTGATTGCAGGGGTCAAAACACCTTGCATGAAGGTGTTCTTTATATCGTTGGAAAGCTCTTAAAGTGTAAATGTCCAAAATGGCCTTGCATGCGCCATTTGGACATCTGCAGCCCAAGTTATGAGCAAAAGAAGGGCCAGGAGTCAAATCAGCAATTTGACTCCCGACCACTAAAAGTCAGGAATTGACCCGATTCCGATGTTTACAAAAGGAAAACTACAAGGCTTTGGAAAGCTCTCAAAGAAAGCTACAAGATTGCTTTAGATCTCATCTCAATCAAAGGTATGAGCAAGAATTTATGGATGCCCAAAGTCTTAGGAGTCCAACTTGGGACAGTTTCGGGACTCCACTTTGGGAGTCTCGGGAAAAAAAGCCATTCGGATGCGGGTGCCACGGAGTAACGCAGAGAATACTATATGGGAGAAGGTGGTGGCTTCCCCCAAGTCCGAGCCGTGGTGAGTCAAGTGAGTCCAAGGTCGCCCGTGGCTTGTCCCAACACCAAAAGGGTGCAGAATGAGTTCTAACCAACTTGGGGTTGGTTTTGGATGCAGGACCGTGTAACAAGATAATTGTCCCTCTTCCTAGTCTAATCCCGAGACTTCTAGCACGCCCCTCTTACCCCCTTTAGTGCTAGAAGTCGGGAGCAGCTCCAAGTTCCAACTTTTCGCAATTCAACATACCTAGACCTTCAAGTGGGTCTAACAAGGAATTTAGGAGTGCGTCAGTAAAGGAAATTCACATGGTGAAGTTCATGCATGATTTAGAATTGCATGACTTAGAATTGCATGAAATATTGTTGCGGGATCAACCTTTGATGGGAAGTAACTTGCATCTTTTGATAATGATGGAGTCCTTCAACAATGATGGAATTTCTTGACAATGATGCTACAATGTGAAAAAAAGGAGGGTGACTCAAAATGAAATTATGGTATTCCATAATTAGCCTTAACCAATGGCACAAAATCCACATCCTGGCACTGAGGAAATGTGGAAAAAGTCAAATTACAACATAAGTACAACAAGGTGTAGTTTGCGCTACTATATAGGACCCTAACCAATCATTTCTTCAAGGAAAAGACCTGTATGAATCTGTAACTACAATTCATTAAGTGAGGACCCAAACGTTTGTTTTTTCACAAATTGGAAAAGTGTACTTTTGAGCTAGTTGTCCATGAAGGTCGCTTTTAAAGTGATTGTTTGTATTGCAGCCATAAGTGTTTTGACAATTTAATTGCCACACTTTAGGAAGAAGATTTTTGGACAACATATTTATGGAATACGGATTTTACTAGGCTTCCAAGCATGAAATTCTTGCGAGGTCATTAGGCTCATGGATGAACTTGCCACTTTTGATTTGCACTTACCTTTTTCCTTCATAGGAAGGAAAGTCTGCACATGTTGAAATTTTGGCATCAAGGCATCTTCTAACATGGGTCCTTACATGTGACTATCCATTTCCAAAAGAGCAAAGGTTTCTATAAGCTGGAATTCAACCTAGATGCCATTCGACTCATTTTGCAACCACTATTGTGTGGTGGAATGACATATGTTAGTATTTTTGGTGGTGGAGTATTAACAAATCTATGCATGGTAAGTTTTTGCACATCCCAAATCTATATCCATGTTTCAAGGTTTGTTGTCCATATAAGAGTCTAAACTAAATATCAATGCAATGTGTAGGAAAAATTGGTTTGGGTTCATGAGTTCATTCCAATGGACTTGCTCGACAAGGCTAAAGGAATTGCAATGACAAGTTTATTGGTTTTGTATAATAGAAATCCAGTGCCCCTTGCGATTTATGTTCCCACTTATAGAAATTAGCCAAAATGTAACCACTCCATTTACGACTACATGTGACTTGTAGTTGTTTGGGATTAGATTTGGGAATATTTGTAACTACAAGACCAAATTTCAACTATTTTGGTCATTTTTACACCTATGATGCGACTATTAAAATTTTCATCCTATTGGTTGGATTGATTTTACATTTATTTTCATCCATTAATAGGTTGATATGTCCCATTAGTCATAATAGTCACCAAATTAGTTGCATCTTAAAGGTATTCTACAATGACCTACGAGTGTATTTTAATGTATGTATTAAAATTATATATATAATATGCATACGTATGTATATTGTTCATATAATGAATCTCAAAATTAATATTTGAACTTTGAATTTTTTATTCAAATCTGAAAATTGATATATCATTTTGAAAACTATTATTTTAATTTTTATAAATATATTAAAATTTGAAACTTGATATTTGAATCTGAAAATTGTTATTTCAATTGTTTAAAAACATTATGCAATTTTAAATTTTTGATTTGAATATGTTATTTTCAAATTAAATTCAAAACGGCTTATTTGATCTAAAAATTGATATTTGAATTATAATTAATGTTTTTGAATCCAAAAATTAGTATTTCAATTTAGAAATTTATTAATTGACTATAAAATGGAAATTTTAATTTTGAATATTTTCATATGAATATGAAAATTTGTATTTCAACTCTGAAAATTCTGCATTTAAATTTTAAATAATCATTTGATTTGGACCTGAAATTTCAAATCCTGAAATTTCAACCTGAAAATTCTGTAATTAATCATCTATGATAAATATTTTATAGTAATTTTAGTAATTTTGAAAATTAATGTTATGTTTAACAAATAATTTTATTTATGGTTAATAATTACCAAGAGAAAAAAATTACTTGACCTATAATTTTTTACAACAATAAATGTAATTATACTATAAGTAATGTAATTAGTGAATAATAGAATTTAAAAAATTTGTGTAAGAATTTACTTTTTAATTAAAAAAAATTCAATACTTGTAATTTTAACATAAATAATTAAATTAATTTTACATTAATTATATATAATTTGATCAAATTTTAAATAATAAAAAAATATTTTAGTTATTTAATGATTTATGAGCTATGTATTAATAACTTGTGAGTAACTAGATAGCTAGTTTGTTAAATATTAAAAAGTTAGTGCTTGTTTAAGTAATTGATAATGAATAATGAATATTTGTAGTATATAATTTATAATTTGAATATATGTAAATTTAATCATTATTAATTAAATGATTATCTAATTATTTAGTACTTGAATTGTTTAGAAATCTAAACACTAAGAAAGTAAGGCATGAAGAAAGTTTTGGAATTATAACTTACTCTGTGAGGAGGTTGCAACTTGAAAACTTATCCCATATTGTTTGTTTTTCATTCCTATTTTGAACACTATATAAACAAAGGGGTGTGATCATCCAATTTCACAATAAAATATTTGTCCACGTGGGATGAGTTAATTAAAAGGTTCAACCCAAAGAGAAAAACAAATTATGCACATTTCCAAAGTACTTACCTTCCCAATCTACTTATCTACCTACCTAGCTAAGTACCTAATTTGACCTACCCACCTAGAATGACCTATGTACTTACTTACTTAAATACCTACTTATATGAGTAGGTATTTAACTTAAGAAGGTAAAACCTACGTACCTTTTTTTTAACTTAAATAGGTAGGTTAGTATGTAGCCTAGGTTTGTAGGCACCTATTCATGTACCTACTTAAGTACCTACCAACTTAATATTAATATTCTTAAATGCCACATGGCATACTTACATTGGGCCACGTGTCATAACATAATATCATCCAAATATTTGAATTGAACGTCCTAGATTATTTCAAAATAATAATAATAATAATAAATTTACATAATCAAATATTAAGACATGTGGCAACACATCATTTGTGCTTTGAATTGTGACAAAAATAGTTGCATCTTAGTCGCATGTGATAATACTTATACAATGGAGTCAAAGGATGAAATGTATTTGTTGGTTTTTTATTTCATACAATACCCTTTGTCATTTGTGACTAATTTATCACATGCGACTTGTTTTAGGTGATTAAAGGGATTTTAGTTGCAAAATGTCACTTGTGACAAAAGTTAGTCGCAAAGACTAGAAAAAAAAATGTTTTTCTTTTAGTGATTTGCCCCCACTTGGACAAACCAAACAACAAGGGCTGGATGCAAAAAAAAAATTATAGGAAGAAAATACCTTTGATCATGCGGGAAGGAAGAAAAAGGGAAAGAAAGCTATTCATGGGATTGTTATTAGGGAAGTCAACATGGAAAGGAGTAATGTTAATTTCTCAATTTAAAACAGTTGGAAAGAGGAGAATGGTAGATGAAGAATAATGTTCCAATGAACTATCAACACGACCTAATATTTGCTTTATGGGACCGTCACAAACTCCCACTACTAGAAGGGAAGATGATGTTGAGGATGTTGATGATGATGATATTGGTGAGGAGATGAATAAACAAGTTCCTTTTGAGAATTTGAGGCTCGCTAAAGCTAGATTAAATTACAAAGAATGGTTCTCCTTGTCAACATTGTAAAATTCTTTTAAATTATGAATGCATTTTAAAAGGAATTTTCTCTAAGTGTTATTCTAGATTGTAGATTTCATCTAGTGGCCATGAAATAATTTTCTATCATTTTTGTTTGTGTTAGTTGCTAGGTATTATGCATCTAGTGGCCACCAAATATGTCAACATGGTGGCCTTTAGATAAATCAATTTGGTATTAATTGAAGTTTTGTGTTTGGCGGGCACCAAATACAACGATCTGGTTGCCACCAGATTGACCTATTTGGTGGCCGCCCTATATTTCAATAAATGGTTTCCAGATAGGTCTATATCTGGTGGCCTCTTTATATTATGATTTGGCAATCACCAGATAGGTCTGTATCTAATGGTTGCTAGATATTTCCATCATGTGGTTGCAAGATAGGTTGTTATTTGGTGGCTGCTGGATAGTCATGTGGTTGAAGGATTTGAAAATACAATGGTATAAGATTAAAAAATCGAGTCCTTTGTTGTACCCATTGAAATTAATTTTCAATTTTTCTAATGTCCATTATTTGGTTTCTAATTCCTTCTTCTCCTTTTTTAAAAAAGTTGTTTTAAATTTTTCAATTATTTTGTTGGGAACTTTTTTTGTTTGGGTACTTTTTCACATTTTGTACTTTCCATTTGATGGAAGCTATGTGTCCGATGATTTGGGTGAGCACACATCTAAAGACTTGGATGATTGGGACAAGCTTAGGTCTTATTTTGGCCTCAATGGAATTTGAAGGATGACCATTCAATTCCTTGGACAATTGGACGGGATTGAATCGCATTGGAGAAGACATGTAAAAAGGCAAGAAAGACAAAGGAGACCAATGTCATTTCTAGTCTAGCCTTTGTTGTGTCAAAATTTTGCGTCCCCACCTCAATCTACACCTACATCTCTACCATCCCTCAGGCCATCTATCATGTCGTAGTTGCAGTTGCCCATTATGGGATTTGATGGGGTTGGAAATGATAAACTTCTTGGAGTTTTCCATGAAACTGTCAAGGAAAATAAGGGGAAAGTGCTTACTTTCGAAAGTTTTAGATCTCCTCCTTTTGTAGATGTAGAGGATATGGAGGTGAATCCTTTGCACATGATTTTTGATTTGAAAGGGGTCCTTGTTGGGAAGGAGTATTTTAGAATTAATCACCACCTGCCTTTATTGCTTAACTTAACTCGGGGTTACACCTTATTAGGCAAGAACGTTGTTAAAAAATTCCTTTTGAGGTGTTTAGAGCAATTTATTGTCTACATATGGGCATTTACTTTGTTCACCAAGATGAATTCCTACTTGAAAAAACACTAGTAAAAATCTTTAAATATATGATTAAGTTTATGATTAGTATTATAGTCATAAAGGACAAAAATGATTAATAACCCTAAAGTCCTTATGGCAGAGTTGTTTAAACAATAATCATTTAAGACATGATGTGATAAATTTCATCCATTATTCATTTAGGACATATGTGAAATCATTAATGATAGTTTAATCATTTTTTATTATTACAAATTGGACCTAAAAACTTGGGAAACATTATTTTTTAAAATTTATACTATTTATTATATGTAATATAAATAATAGGATGTAGTATTATTTCAATTATTTTTCATCCTATCAATTGTTGACATGTGTCACCAGTAAAACTAAGTTAAAAACTTATTAAAGTTGGTAAATATACCATTTAATCTACTTGCTTGGGCTTGCCTAGGAAACCTAAGTAATCTTGGTAGGTATGAAATATTCAAAATATTCTATTGTTGACCACAACACATGTCATTTGTGAAGTTTGATCCATCAACCCCAAGGATGGAGTTCAACTCCTTTACCACCAAGCCACCACACTTGTTGTGTAAATAGTTTAATGTTTATTCTATTTAAACCATACTTCATTTAAACATTACACAAAACTTCAAATATAATAAGTTGTATCTTATTTATAATTTGTCCAAATGAAAAAATTGAAAACTTATTCATAAATTTCCTTCAATAATGTATACAACTGTATAATTTATTTATTTTAAATGTAAGTTTACTTCAAAGGAAAATTATTTGAATTTTGTTATTGAATAACATTTTAATGACCATATTTTGAAAACATAAAATTCTAACACATGGTATTTGTAAATGAAAAAACCTTTATGGCAAACACATGAATAAATAAAATAAAACTTTCATACCTTAAACCTTCATTTGGTTTAAGAATTTATATTACAATTTTTTTAAATATATCATTATTTTATTAATGAATTTTAGTTTCCCTATATGAATCCATGTAATTTATCCACATAAAATATTTATTAATGGATCACAAATCAAGTATTTATATATATATATTAAAGTTTCATATATTAATCATATTAAATATGAGGTATAACTAGATTTAACTAATTTAATATAATTTGAATAATATAAATTAATATTAAAATATTAACTAATTTTTTGAAACTATAATTTTTATTCACTTTTACACATGGAAAATAATTAAATTAATTTTAATAGATGTATTTTTATAAATTTTCATTTAAATTATGATAAAAGTTTAATGTACAAATAAATTATATATTTTTCACATATTAAACTTCTATTTTATTTTAAAATTGAGATATAAAAATATATTTATAATATATCATACTTTTACCATTAAAACTTATTTGATGTATAATATTTAATTTAGTCACATTAGATATTTTAAATGGATTTTATATCAAGTATATATATTTAAAAATGTAATAAAAGATTTTTATACATTACCTATCTGTATAATATTAATCAAAATAAGTTCCTTACATGTTGTAGTTGATTATGTCCATTTGTAGTCATATTAAAGTATTAATATTCACTTTTGAATCATTGTAAACTAATTGTATGACCACCTAGGGTACCACATCATCTAAGGTTAATGATTATATAGTTATATAAGTGCCACATTATCCATGTAGCAATAATTATTTAGTCATATATAAGCCATTTTATAAGTCTCCAAAATTTTGAAAATAAGTGTGACCCATTTTCCAATGAAGCATGATATAATTAATTAAATATAAAAAATGCCACGACATCTTGACAATATTTTCCACATCATTTGAAATAGTTGAAATTCATTCATAAACTAGACTTATGTATTTCATTACTTGAAAAAATGACAATTGGATAATGTTTAGCACACATTCAAAAATCATAGTAGGTGAAATATGGTCAATGGAAAATGGATGAAGTATGTTTATTTTGTAAGTTTTCATCCATTAGTCATATAAATGACTAATCTATTATTCATACTTATTCAATGTAGATAGTGAAGTTATAATATATGATTGTGGTCATTAATAGAGTCATTCATGACAACTAGTCATTGTTTCCTTAGTTGCAAAGGACAAAATTTTTACTAGTGAAAATAGCAAAAAAGACGGGTATTGAAATAAACCTACAAAGGATTATTGGTCAAGATTTGTGCAAGATTAACAAGCACTTTCTGAAGTTTCCTTTCAAAAGGGACTATAATTACATTGATCGTCCCACTTGTGATAATTTTTTTTTATCATAAGAACCTTTTTAATTTTTTCATTATGTATCCTAATACTCACCTTGGAAATACATTGTTGGTAAACGATACGCCTTATAGAACTTGCATGAATCCACCTTTTAATGCCATATTTGTTGAGTCCTATGAAGACCTACAAAAAAAGGATAATTATCTCATGAAGATTCTTCTCTCGTACGTAAAGTTGAATCTTCTCACCCCCAATTTTTTTCCCTTCTTCACCTTTCCCTTAATGGCAACCAGAACCTTTTCAATTGCCATCTCTTCATAAAAACATGGGATAACTAATGGGAACCCATTGGGAATTTGAATGGAACATGTTGGGAACAAATGGAAAAATAGATTACAATCCTTCTTTAATGGGAGCAAAATTTGATGCAATTTTGTAACACACCTTAATAATTGCAGTTATATGTTTTCCATTCACTCTAATCATATTGTCATCAATGAGGTTCGATATTCAAGAATTATGGGCCATATCCAATCATCCAATTCATTTTTCAATTATAAAACTTTATATATGATTATACTAAATTAGGTCTACATGAATTGTGACAAACTCTTAAGGGAAATAACTTGTTTGCCCATATTGTTGTATAAATATCAATTTTGTACAATATTGAGACTACTTTACAATGTACATATGTTGCAGTTAATGGCAAATTCCACCTTACCCTATTGCTACAATATGTTATATCCTCTACTACTATTTTCCCCAATAATAGTACCATGTTGTGGATTAGCACCATTTCCTAGCCTAGTGGTTCCCCATTCAAAATTGCATCAAACCTAGGAATATTATATAATTCGTTGAACATTGTGACCGTGGGAGGAGGAGATATTGCGATTAATAATGTAAAGGTAGCATCATCTTTCAAACACAACCCTTTATTAGTCTCCTCCAATGTTAAGTTGGCTTGGTCTTTAACCTAAAGATCGCTTATGGTGAACCCTTGCCCAATCTCCTCCCCCATCATGTTGTACCAAACGCATTCCAGATTTAGACTATGTTCAAATTTGTTAGTTTTTGGTTATACCACCTTCAAAACATGTGATAAAACCAACGGCATCATGTATTAGTTGTTGATGGGTATAACAATTCACATGCCTTTTGAATCATGAATTTGTCATATTGCCATTCATCATATTGACTGCCCCATATAATTTAATAGACATGCTAACATTCCAAATCCATTTCATGTCTACACCCCGTGCTTGTGGGCTATTGGGTGTGTTAAACATATTGTACTCCCAACGTTGTGGCATGGCGGTTCGAAAATTGAATTGTTCATATAGGTGTCGATGAAATGGGACACTACATTGTGGACATCTATTATTTGCCACTGTTAAAATGATTAAGCATTGTGGATGGTACATGTGTTGGAACGTGCTCCAAATCCATGCACCTTTTGGTCCAAATGAAGAGCAACAAATAAGGCATAGTTCCTTAGTTTGTGTGAAGGGTTGAAGTGTGGGCCACAAGAGTTCCCATGTTTTTTCTAACATAGTGATGACATATTCCCAATCAAGCTTGGGATGTGTCACCCAATCTATGCTTACATTCTTCGCCATCTTAGGTAAATTGTCAAGAAATATCTTGGATATCCTAGGCCATGATGTCAATCATGCAATCAAAACCTCCCATCTTCACAATATTCTACTTGCATTTTTACGAGTTTTACCTCCATTTGTGTAGCTCAAGATGCTACCAAAATACATGTAAGATGTATGTGGTTTGAATTTTTAAGGTTGCCTTCACAAGCGTTTTAACATTTCTTTGATATTGTTTTTTCATATCAATTAACGTTTGATGGTAGTATTTAAATGTTTTGCACAAAATTTAGGTGTTTTTTTTCCACCTTAATGGCCCTTGTGAGTGCTTGTTGTTAAATGGCAACATTTTATTTTAACCAAGACGCTTTGCTTAACATGTAACCAATTGGTCGCACCGTGCATCACATTTGAATGTCACCTCCTGGAATTGTGTCTACATTACACCCATTTCCCCTTGCAAACACCTCTAAAACATGTTCTACAATGTTAGCCCATCTTGTGGAAGACAATATGTTAGCATCTTGTGCCAACCACCCTTGACTATCTATCATGTGAAATGGCAAGTAAAATGCCATTTGAACCACAACATCCAACTATGTTGCATCCATGGGGTTATCCATGTTCAAAGATGATTGAGGGGGATTTTGTTCCCAAGGGTGTTGAACAATTTAGTTGTTCATCACAAGATCTAGATATTGAGTACAAGAAGTACTAAGTGCTATTATTTCGAGAACAACAAATATTGGTGGTATTGGTTGAAAATAGAAAGGGGAAGTGACAAGGGTAGATGAGGGAGGAATTTGAGGTTTCCTTTTAAGAACTAAAGGAATTGTTTTCGGAGGCATGTGAGTTTTTGGAGGAGCCAATGAATTTGCCCCCATAGATCTATCTAGTAAGTACAAAGGCACATTGCTGGCTTGGTTGCTTAGAATGGTCCTCTAATCGACCTAAACCCCAAGCACCACCTCTACATAAACCATCTATGCCACAATCAAAGGCACTTGGTTTTTGGAAAAAAATCGTTCCTCATTATGGCCATGTGAACTTCCAACATGTGTGCCTTCATATGTTCATCAAATCAACTTATATGTTGGACATAATTATTTTTCCTATGGGTTTCATGCTTTGAAAGTGGCCATTTCTTGCTAGTGTGGCACCGCCACACATAGGAATAACATAGTGTGTATGACCAAGGTTGGGGAAGGTTTTGGCATCTAACATCTACTACGATGGTTGGGTCTTCAAGTGTTTCGAGTTCTGCCTCATGCCTTTTTCCTTTCGCGCCATGGCCCTTGACCACTCTCCTTTGGTTTGCATCATTTGCCAGCATACTTAATGTTTGTTAATAAACACTTAAACATAAATTAGGGTTATGGAAAAATTAGGGTTAAAGGTGGGGTAAATTAAGGTTAAGTTAAAAAAAAATGTATAATAAATCAATATGGGGGTCCTCCAAGAGGTTTAACATTTAAGGCTAACACATAATTATTTTCACAATTGGTGTTGTGAACTTAAAAGCCTTTCAAATGACTCCCACTTTCTTTTAAGCGTATGGCACTGATTGTTCAGAGCAAACAAAGTCCTCACACATAAGGAAGAAAATACAAGAAATGACAAAATGTGGGTTTTATAATGGACCCACACATGTTCAAAACCCTAGGACTGCGCCCAAGCTTGTTTCGATCTCCTTCGATCACCATCAAATGCATGATATGGTGTAGGGCTTGATCCAACGGCCCAAATTTGTTGGTATTGAAAATTTTTGATTGCCATCCAACGACTTATAGGCATCATAGAATTAAGGCTATTAGATGGCGACCGAAAAGTGGTTCAGTCACCATTGGACCATTATATCATTGGTGATTGAAGGTGACAAAAAAAAATTCAATTGCCATTAGTTGCCCAATTTTGGTTGCCTTTGGTCACTAATTGGATAGTCGGCTAATTGGTGATTAAATTATTTTAGTCATCAACTATATAGTTTGTAGTTGGCGATTGAACATTTTTGGTCACCTTTAGACTTGAAGAATGGCAATCGATTTTTTTCTGTTGTTGACTATCCACACATCCCATTGAAGACTAAATTGTTTTGGTCGTCAATTGTCCACACATCCCATTAACAACTAAAAAAATTTGATTGTTATTTGACGACATTCAATAGCCATGTGTGGCTAGTGCATGGGAACATTATTAGATGGTGAACATCATCAAATGGGGATTGAATAGTTTTGGTTACCAAATTTTTTGGGTGTTGCTAATGTGGGGTACCTTTAATTTAACCTATATAGGGAGGTTCAGATTGTATTTTTTCTCCCTTTTTTTCTCAATAGGTATGACTCTAATTGTTTTGGACAATTGGTTTACAACATTTTAAAGAAAGGGGGAGAGGAGACTCCATGCACTTTTTTTTGGTTTTTTTTTTGTGATTCCATTTTTTTTTGCAAAATGAAATATGTCAAACAATCAAGTTGAAGGAAAGATATTCGAGCAAGCTAGTGAATGGGACGACCACACCATCATGATTTGGGTCAATGATGGGGCAAATGTCATATGTTTGCTAAGCTAGGAAGAAGGCCAATATGATATGGATATTTCTTGAATACTAAAGGACTTATTGCACAAGGACATACCATTGCCATTTTATGTCAAAATTGAGAATGTCATGGATAGGGAGAGTGTGTTCATAGCTTGAGATCACAATGACACCGACGTCAAATATCTTCCATGTGAGTTTGAAGGAGTCTATGTTTTGGTTGTCTCCAATTTTCTTGAGGACTAATTATACAAGGACATCATGACATAATTTTGTGTTTATGACATAGAAGGTTATTTTGACAAAATATGACATTTGTTTAATTTTCATTTGAAGGTTATTTTGACAAAATATGACATTTGTTTAATTTTCATTTGAAGGTTATTTTGACAAAATATGACATTTGTTTAATTTTCATTTGAATTCATAAATAAAAAAGGAACAAATGTCTTTGCCACTCAAATATCTATCTAGAAACATTTTGATAGTGTATTGTCAGGGTTTCATCTTTTGATAGATATTGCAAGTGACTCAGTTCAAATAAATTAAATATTTTTTGTTACAAATTTTTTCATTATTTTTTTGTTACAATAATTATAGGCAAACACTCATATTTTTTTGCCATGTGAACCATTCTAAGTAACCTTGGAATTGAAAATTTCCAATTTGAATTATGGATATGACATTGTCTTATATGAAATACACCAATTTTGAAATTGAACGCAAATTTTTCTACAATACTTGGAGGTCAAAGAAAAAAATTGTGGCAGGAGTTCTTTTTGGATCCTTCACAATGGTGGGATCATAAACCAAAAAAGGTAATTGAACATCAACTTGTCAAAGTTCACATGTCAATGTAGCCATAGCTCTTACTGGTTTAAATACTGTTGTTGTCTATCGGTTGCTATCCTGCTTGGTCTAAAATTGGCAGAAATGTCCTTTGCACGAATGTGATAGTATTTTAGGATGTTGGATAGGGTAAGTAAATGCATTATGCTGATGGATGGAGAAGGTCTGTGTGTGTGGCAATCTATGTTCTTATGATACCATTGATGCCAGGATGTGGAAAATACATGGTTGATTTGCTTGATTTGGATTTTTGGTTGTAGGCGATTGAAAGGTATCTAGATTTCAAACATCCCAAACCGGATGGTTATAATTTTATTACCAAAGAAATATATAGTTGGAAGAAAATATGTTTGTGCCACCATGTGGATTTACATATAATGTTCAACCTATGTGTAAGAATTGCAAAATGCCAAATGCCTATGATTGTGAAGCTTTTGTGATTCATGACCTAGGATGGCGACTAATCCCAAAATTTGGATGTTGGGGTCAAGGCTCATGGTAGTCACTATCATTTCAAGCTTCAATTGCTTCATCATAAATGTCAGTGTCATTGTCATCATCATCATCATTGTGCCCTTCCTCCACTTTTGAAATGTTTGTCCCACACAAGCTTGTGATGATATTTTGGATTAAACATTTTGTCACAATTCATTTGGTGGGGCGTTGTCCTTCAATATCCAAAATGCCATCATTGGTGTGTGGTCGTTCATAATTATGTTCATTTACAAAACCAATTATTATTTGAATAGTAGGCCTCTTCCCTCGAGTAATTCAATGTGTGGACAAGTCTTCAATAGGTGGCTAAAGACTTTTCATGGAAGCTGCCACAATGACTAGTTTTAACCCCATTAGGAATTCAGGTATCAAGGGTCTTGGATGCCATAGGTATTCATTGATTGGTGCACGGTTAGAATCTAAATAACCTTTTGTTGACTTTTAAAGTTTTGCAACTTCAAGACTTGAAAAACTTGGATCTGCAACTTGGGGTGCATTTGTGTGAGTAATTTTATGCACATTGGCTCCAATGTCATCAACTACAATATCGGGAGGATTGATGAGTGGGTCCATTTGTATGTTTGAAATGTCATTTAATGTTTATGTGTTTGGTTCCAAAATGATGATTCGAGTTAATGGTGTGTTCACATTAATTAGGGGGTCCACTTCCATGGAATTCATTGGTTACATGAAAATGTTTTGATTTGGGGTCGTTGAAACATGTATAGCCTAGGGGGGGTGCATAAGACACTTGAACATTGTTGTTTAATAATGACATGTTTGGATTTGCATCACCATTATTAGAGCCTTGAACCTACCAAATTGTCAAATTCGACAATAATCTTCAAAATGGAATCTTGTCATCATGAGGGAATTCAAAGGGGTCATGTTTGACTTCATTTTCATCCGACTCATTTGATGTTTTGGAGTCTTCGTCCAATGAGTTGTTTTCATTTGCACTTCCATCAACTTTGGACATTAAGTCTTTAGACAACATATTTTTCTCATACCATGTTGTGGGGTTGGTGTTAGGTCGTTTTTGCAAGAGCTTATATTAGTGTATATATATGTACATTAGGTTTTTCTACCCAATTCAAGGTTAACCAATTTCACATTTTGTTACAAACAAATGAATTTGAACTCCAATTTTGCTCACACGATGATGTGGAACACATTTGCACCAAAATGTGATGGGTGATGGGTGCAAATGTGTGTCCACAAGCTCTAATCAAATCCCACCACTCATGTGGAACAAGTCTAGGTCCTTCATTAGGGGGGTGTTAGAAAATGGACCTCAACTTTCAAAAAAATTTGTAAAATCTTTTAAAGTTAGGGCATAGGTGGTTAGGGTATGAGTTGTTTTCCACAAAAAAATAAGGTCTCCTTTGCATCTACATCATCATGTAGGCAAGCTTCACCCAACAAGTATGGATTGAAAAGGGCCTTTACATAATGTAGGTCAATTGTCAACATCTTCCACCTCTGGTAAAATTGATCTTCAATCACATCTACAAGGTTCAATGGCAATTGAAATGGTGGATCTTGTAATAATAAAACATGTCACTCCAATGTTTTCATGATAAGCCATGCCCTCCCCATGCGAGGTTGTTTGCCATCAAATGCCCTTAATGACATTCGAACCGATTCCACCATGTGTGCAAAGTTAGCGAAAATATCCCAAAATTCGTCCTTCCTTACATTGGTTTGAATAGCTCTCACCTTGGTGAACGACATTTGATGATGATTACCACACAATGAGTTGACAAAAGTTGTCCAATTAGGATCAACAACATTTTGTTCAATGGCAAGTTTAAGCTTGAACAACCTTTCGACCATTAAAAAATTGGTTGCAAACCATGTTTTAATCGGGTTTAGCAACATTAAGTTGGTTCATAACAATGAAAAATTACTAGTGGTTCATGGTGTTGTCATATGAAAGAAACAACAACTTTCACCTTTTTCACAATTTGTTTCACCCATGTTGTTTTTCCATAATCTTCCAATAGCAAGTCTAAACAATGAGTAGCATGGCCTTGAAATAAAGACTTGGAAAATGATGGATTTGTTAGTTAGTGCACTTCTCATGTTCAAAGCATTGTATATACAAATTTGTACACTGTTGTTGACTCTAATGGTTTCGATGTATCCACCCAATGCATTACATATGTAATGGGCATCCTTTTGCTCCCTAATTGTGCCAATGGAACCTACAAATACATTGCCGCTTGGACAAGCAAGCATTACATTGAACAATGGATGCCATGTAATCTTGTCCCAACCATTAGAACAAATGGTTGCTCCATATTTGTGAATTGAATTTTGTGTTTTCTCGATTACCTATTTGGACATATCCACCTTGGATTGCTTTAAAAGATATGTGTGCAATCCATGGTATGATGGGGGTTTGTAGTAGGTTTGAAATTTGGAAGTTGCTTTCATAGTTTCTATGAACGTAAGCTGTCGTGCAACATTGAAGGGATGTTCACTTCATGAAAGAAAGTTGCCCACTTTTTGTCCAAATCTTGTTTTTTGGCTGAATTCAATCCCTTGGGCAAAACAAATTGTTGAAAGGTTTGAATGTTGTTAATTGTGGATTTGTTAGGACTTTGTGTTGTTTGTAAGGGGGTTGAAAATTTGAGCCCTTTCCATTTGAAACATTGAAGCAAATTCTCCTTCCACCAAAGGATTCAACATTTCCGTGGCCACATCTTTTGTTCACCCATTTGGGATATGGGTTAATACTTCCATGTCAATTAGTGGTGGAGGGGCAAGTCCACCACATTGGGCAAATAATGTTTTCACTTGCGATGTGTTGAACACATTGTAATTTTAGCTTGCCCATTACCATCATGTCGATAACCCAAATGGAAGAGCATTCTATTCTTTTAGTACAATGTAACATTGCCGCAAAAGTTACATTCCACTTTCTTTGACTTGTCCTCTAGCATCAAATATCATGGACTCCACACATCCCACCTTCCCTCCATTGACAAACATTGTACACAAGAATAATAGGCTTGATTAATATAATTAATGTATTCAACAATAAAGTCAAATTCTGCCTTTAAGGCTACAATTGAAATTCTTTAAAAACTATTTTACATGTTTTCATGACATATTAAAAGACTTCTCATGCAAACATATCTAGAAATTGCAACATTAATTGCATTTGTTGTGAATCCACTATTGTGAGCACATCCATATTATCTTATGATTGAGGTGCCATTGAAGACCATACATTGAGTTTTATTCAATAAAACTTATTAGAAATTATTACAATTCAAGAACTAGATTGTACCAATTCCCAAATATACATGTGTAAGATTGTCCATAATGGTTCACAAGCTTTAGAATATGCCTCTTGCCAACCTAAATTAAACAAATTTCACACCTTGATGCTCATGGCCTTTTCCCTCATGATAAATAGTTTTGAAGTTAGTTGAAAACCTTAAAATAATATCAAAACATTCAAGATTTTAAATAAACACCTCTCAAGAGTCTCACATGTACTATTGAAAACATGGTCAAGTGGCTAATGAATGTTTTTGAAAATGTTAACCACAATTTACCAAATGTTGATGAAAAAGACAAATGCATTCCAAATTTTACATGTGCAAATGCAAAGAATATTACTTTGGGTTACAAATTTTATTTTTTCTCTAAAATGAAAAATATCTAACCTCGTCTTTTCACTTTTCAAATCAAGGAAATCATCACCCCAAGAACAAATTTCATATGATGTATGCTTTGATTTTTAATTAATTTTACATTGGACATATTCAATGCCTTTTGTCTTTTCATATAAACATTGTTACATGCAAAGTATCATAACATGAATTCAACATTTCATTTTCCCCCTAAAACCTCAAACCAACACCCATTACTACATGCAACACACATATACGTACCTAATTAAATTTGTCCCATTATTTGTAGCACAATATTTCATATTAAAGTTCAAAACAACAATTGTAAAACCTAATTACATATTGTGTTGTTAGAAAGAGAAAGCCATAAGTTTATCTTTTTAGATTACATTGTTTTTTGGATTAGGACTATTAACTCTACTATTGACCTACTTTATGAATCTAGTAGATCTTTCTTTCTAACAACAGGACGTATGAGTTAAGGATTGAAAACACAAGAACTTGTTTAAATTTTGGATGAATTTCTTAGTTCACATTACAATACAAAAAAATAAAGCCTAATGATTCAACCTTTGTGTTACAATTCCCTTTGCTTCACAAAACTATTTCTCTCTTGCTTATTACTTTCAATGTTCAACCCCATCCACTTATTTGTGAAGGCTTTGACTTCCTTCAAATAAGTGCCATGATGAAAAATATACAAAATTGCATGAAAAGAAAAACAACAATAATGAAAAGCAATGGTAAAGCAACAAAAATGTTCCTTGGCCCACCACCAAAATAGAGAGTCATCTTGGCATTTTCATTTTGAAAAGTTGAAAACTGAAAGTGCCCTTTTCACATAGATTTTCAGTTGTTAAAAAGTGCAGTTTCACATTCCATTCACATCATGGAATTTGTTGGGATGTGATGGTGATCCCAAAGTTTGTCTGTTTTATTGAAGAGGATTGTGCAATCAAACCAATTCTGTTTGGTGGGGTTTTTCAATTTGATTTGTGAGGTAGTGGCGTTGTTGTGGATTTAACCTTAGGCATCATTGGTACACAAACATTTTTGTCACGAAATGTGAAACTGATATATATTCCTTGCAACATTGAAAAGAAAGCATTTGTAAACTCTATTATTCCTATCTCATGGTGAAGCTTCCAAACTTCTTTACACGGTCATACCTCAGCTATGATTGATATTGATGATATCATTCCACCAAAACATTGTGCAAGCAATAACAGAGTGACGGCTTTGTGAAGCAAAGGGAGTTGCAACACAAAATTGTGTCTTTGGTTTTCACATCTTCTACAATGGACAAACTTATTCAACATAACTTGAAATTTCTCTACATACGACCATGAAAAATTATCCATACTTAGTCACAAAATTTGTCCATATGCAATTATCACAAAATTGTGAACACTAAGTTCTAATCCAATAATTATATTATGCTTGATTTCAGCCATGAATTCAACAATTATTCTACAGTGGATTTGAATAGTGAATTCAACATTCATTTCATGGGGTATTATCTCAATACTTATTTCATGGTGTATTTCAATGATTATTTTGCAATGCATTTCTCAAATCTAAGTTTGAAAAAATAAAAATTCATGGTGGATTTTGGATTGATGATGAGGATCAACCTTTTTTTTTGTTTTCCTCTTAGTTTTGGCAATTGTTGAATGTGACCCCCTGATAGGACACAACACAAGAGTTGGGTGCTCCCAATTGTGTGATTTTGGGGGCATGTGTACACAGGGTCCAATGTGAACCCCTGATAGCACAAAACTGAAGAGTTGGGTCAATTGTGCAGTTTTGGGGGCATGTGTACGTTTAGGGGACTAGGATGTCCCCCGGTCAGTGAGGGGAGTTGCAGGAAGGGGGTTGGGTGTCAAGGGCAGCCCTTCTTTTTTTTAGTGGCGAGATTTCACCGAAAAGCGAAATTTAAATTAATTTTTTTTCAGAATTAAGTAATTTTGGAGGTTTTCAATTGCCAAAAGAAGTCAGGAATAATTACTAAAACTCGCCAGATCTCCCTAAGTGGTTTCCAGTGTGTAGCCAAAAATATAGAGAGATGATTAAAGATTTGTATTTCAAATTTGGTTTTTATAGCCACATTTGGCTTAGAAGAAAGATTGGAATTTCATATTTGGTTCTTATAGCCAGATTTGGCTTAGAAATCTTCCTAAAGGACGATAGCCACAAGTTTTTTTCCACATATTCCTCTGGACAATAGCCACTTTGGCTACAACCAAACAAACAAACAAAAATTCCTATAAAAAATCCACTAGGTCTGGTGGGAGAGTGAGAGGAGGGAGGGGAGCTGTCGGTCGCACGGCCGACATGCTCACTCTCCTTTCTGTTGTGGACCGACCAGCTTGGAGCTTGTTCCCTGCGTGACATACGCACACACGCGTCATTTGTGTTGAAGGTGCCTCTCCTGCGGAGCTTCAGCTCATCCGTGGGTTCAGTCGTCACACTAGTCCCGCCATCCATGATTGCTGCTGCTGCTGCTTCACAGCATCCAGTTTGATCCTGGAGCTCCATCGATCACAAATGATCGTGATCATGCAGCAATTTATCTCCGGCCGAACACATTTCTCTTTCGGAAATTACAAACTTACTTCTTCTTTTCAGCAGCTCGATTTTCGGAAAAAAATCGATTGCAGCTTAAGCTTGCCGCTAGTTGAAGCACAGGCCGAGAGTCGACCCTCCTGCTGTTTTGGAGAGCCTGGGAGAGGTCCTTTTTCGCATAAACTTGTTTCAGAAGAGCTGCGAGACGCAAGCAGGAGAGAGATTCATGAGCTGCATGAGCTTTCCAATTGGGTTGACGAGCTCGGGAAAGTGACAAGGGGTTGAATGATCAATCCGAGAGGAAGAGAGCTGGTAGAGAGCATAGGAAGAGAGCTGGCCGAGAGCGTGTAACCCAGGGGAACAAAAGCTTGCGGTACTAGTACTGTAGAGAGACTGTAGAGACTCTGGACGTGGTGCTATATTCCATGGGGATGAGAGCTGAGGGTTCCTTGCAGAAGAATGCCAGATCTTGGTATTAATGATCTCTGACCTGCCGTGACAGCTTTCTTGTCAGCAGCAGCAGGAGAAATGAAATTAAGAAGGAAGTTTCACACCCTGATCAGATGACAACAGAAAGGTAATTGGCGTCGCCTCGGGTTTCCCCATCTCGGGTCTAGGACGACGTCCCACTGAGCTCTGTCGACTTGTTCGACTCCCGTACTTTCTTGAGTGTGGCGCTCCAGCTGGTCAGTATGACCACAGCTATTTTTTACTTCAGCAGCTCGGCGATGCTCCACCACCAGCTCGGAAGCTGCTGCAGGCGTTTGATGCAGAGAGGTTGTGGGTTTAAGTACTCTCGGTAAGCAGCGGCGCCGGGCCTCGACTCCTTGATTTCCCGCGGATGTCCCAGTCTAGCTGAGAGCGATGAAACCTGCTCTATGACTTGGTCACAATCCGTTTTGACGATTTTGCGGACACAGATCCTTGACGTCAACGATCCTGCAGGTATACCACGGATCTCTGCTCCCACCTGCAGCCGCTCTTGGCGATCTGGACAACAACGACCCTGACAGGACACTAGTGCAGCCTGCAGTAGTACTGTACAGAAAGTGCAATTCAAAAGCTTGATCTCAAGTGGAGCGCGTGTCATCTGCCAACATATTCTCTATGAACCATCGGCCCGCGGCCGGTTCGTGATTCTTGATCAGTTGTCGACAATAGCTCAGCAGCTTCACCTCATTTCATTCAGCTTTTTTCGCCCAGGAGAGACCGCAACTACGTACGTCGCCGAAATGATTACTGCTAATTTGCCATTTGTTCGGCGCGGGGACAGACAAAGAGACAAGTCTAGAGCCCGACGGCGCGTAAGGGTGTTGGCCGTCACAATGCTCTATATCTCAATGTTCGTTCTGTTGGCTTTGTCACGAGGTTTTACAATCGGAGGAGGCGCTGCAGCTCGCGGGTCGGCTGGTATGTGCTCGACGTGCCTGCTGTTAATGCAATGCGTAATTGGTGTACGCAACACCTACTGATCTCTAAACAATTTGTAAGAACTTCATGTACAAACAATACATTGGGTGTATATGTTTGACACAGTCCAAACTTCACGTTTGCCTTGTTTGCAGTAGCCGCATTGTCGACAGAGACGAATCTCAGTACTGGGCAAGGGGCTGCAGCTGGTGATCATTCACAACTTGATGATCAAGCCGCTACCGGTGTCCGTAGGCGGTCAGAAATCAAAAGCGGGAGTCCGCCGCAGAAGCTGGTTTTGGTAAACATTTGTCTTCAATCCTGTACTGGCAAAATATCGTCACATTGCGTCCACTATCTCCCAGCTTCGACGGATCTCAAGTAGACTAAGAGTTTCATGATTCTTTGCAGCTGCTGCGATATTTCTACAAAACCATCTTAGAACCTCAACTGTTGGTTGCAACTTCAACGCCTTTCTCTCTCTGTGTATCTCTGTCTCTTACTTGGGAGTCTAGAATGTCAGCCATATGAAAGGCGAGATCGGCGTTTGACATTAGAAGATGTTTTGATCCCCTGACATGTCCAATTTGTTGGTGCAGAGTATCATCAGCAGCGAGTGGTTACTACGGCAAACAAGAGCCACGGCCGCCGCGGCGTCTCAGCTGGTGCATTTGTATGGGCAACGAGAGGACGAAGCAGCAAGTAGTAGTAGTAGTAGTAGTAACAGGAGATTGTTGCAGGAGGGACCAGGCTCATCTTTACCTTCCTGCACCGGAAAGTGCGGAGTGTGTTCCCCTTGCAAACCAGTTCACGTCACAATCGGCAGTCCACACGAAGTCATCTCGGAAACAGAATACTACCCAGAGGTGTGGAGATGTCAGTGTGGTAACAAGCTCTTTATACCTTGACACTTGCCAGCTTAATATTACAGTGAAAAGAAGATCGTCTAGTCGCCTTCTGCAAGCAGGATGACTAGTGCAGCTTAGCTATGGATTAAGTCCATGTTGCTCATGCTAGTCAGCTGCAACTGGTTTAGATCATGAAATTTTTCATCGGTCTTTCAGTGGATCAACTGACGTCTGAGAGACTTGTCAAGCAAGCAGCAGCTTCAGGCTTTGAGGTTCCACTGCAACCCATCCCCTTTAGCTCATCTCCGGATTATCGATCTTGTATTGAGCAGTTTCAGCAGCAATGTCAGGGTTGCTAGCTAGTGCAGCTCACACACATATATATACAATTAGTGCAAGAATTACTGATTAGCCCCAGTCGTACAGTGCAGCTGGGAGCCAGCTTCAGGACGGACTTCTCATAGCTCAACATAGTCTCTGCATACATAGGCCACTGCCTGATCAATGCAATTAGATGTAACTTCTAGTGATGTTGCAATTGTTAATCTAGACTAAAGTTAATCAGTTAGATTGCATTTTGCAATTAAAGTAAGTTGTTGCACTCGCACCACTGAATTTGGACTACTCCCGGATCAATGTTGTATTGATCAACATCCTTTCCACTTGGGCAATACCAGCTGCAGGCTCTTGATCTTCTGTGTAAGTGACTAAGAAATTTCAATTTTACAAAAATGTTGCATACAGCAAGTGATCTGGGTGTAGGCATCAAAGTAATATGAAGTTCACAGAAATAATTATTACCTCAAGTGTCAAGGTTGGATGTCAAACCTTCTTGATAAGAAACATTAATTTGTTTTTAGACTATGTAATGAGTCTTGAATAGCTTTTGTACTCCTAGATTCATGAATGAATAATTACACCATAATCTTCTAGTTTCACAGATTTAACTCACACAGTTCAGGTTTTGCAAGACTGCAGATTTAATTGAGCTAGACTAAAGTAAGGCAAGTTGATGATCTGAACCTAAACTGCTGATTATGAAATCAAGCAAGCTTGCATTGCATCGCAACAAGACTGAACTTATATTTAAACCCCTTGAGCTGGATCATGCAGCACATCATCCCTCATTTCATCACTCCTTATAAGTTCAAAATTTGTTGAGTTGAACCCGTGCGCATTTCCACCTGTGTAACTGTCTGGATCTTCTTCTACTTAACCCCCCCATGAATCACAAAAATTTACATCATTCTTCTTTTTCTTCTTCTTTTGTGATCCTCAAGGGAAGCTTTGCATCCAGCAGCTGCACCTTCAGCCTTGGAAGGTCCAGTTGCTTTGCATTAGCATGAAATTCTCAAGCCAAAGGTGCACTTAGTTGAGTTCATTTTTGTTACACGAAACTCCCAGGCTTGAAGGTTCCATTTCCACTAGCATGAAATTCCCAGGCTGAATCCAAGGTGTAGGTAAGATTCTTTTACACGAACACTAAATTCCCAAGCAGAAGGTGCATGCAAGTCTTGGGAATCTGAAGATTTGGCAAATCTGGGGCATCTTGAGTCAAATGCAATAAGTCAAAGTTCCAAAGCTAAAAGTGCAGTTACTCAATGGAAAGGTGCCATAACACTCTCTCTAGCTTTTTCAACAAACTAAAGCAACCCATCTGGTGCCAAGTGCCACTTGCTTACAACAAGCAGCTGCCTGGCTCTGGCCTTCATTAATGCGAACTGATGAAGAAATGGTGTAACATGGTTAGCCTAGCCTTGGTAATTTGATTTTCAAAAGAATGCAGCCTGCTTACTGAGTTGCCGGGGTGAAACAGGGGAAGGCTGAACCAGCACCTACCCTGGTGGATTCTTCACCAATTTCTTGAGTCAGAAGCCTTAGAAGAATTTAACCAAAAAAAATGTTAAAATACGTGCTGGGTGTCATGGGAATTAAGAAACAACCGGTGTGGGCATTTCGAAATGCAAGATGCTTGCCACACAGTTGCAGGCGCTTTGCTTTTCAAAATGCCCCACCAGCTTTTACTCTTTGTAAGAGCACCTCCAAATACACTACAAATTTTGTAATATGTTTTTATGAATCCTGTAAAATTTCCTCATATAACTTCCAAATTTAGGAATTGTGATGCCAAAATAACTGTTAGAATTAAGGTACAACAGCCCATGAGCGATCCGCTTAAGCATTCAGGGCAGGCTGGATCCAAGGGAGGGTTTCATTATTTCTGGTGTCGAAACCAAACTTGAACACCTCCTATTGACACATCTGGTGCAATAAAAATCGTCAAAAACAGATTACAATTGAGAGAGTTAAGGGCCCCCAAAGTAGAAGGGGTCAAGAACTCAAAAAAAACAACCCATCAAATGCTACAACGCCAGTTCCTGATCCCCCAAAAAATTCCTTGTATGTTGCTGTATTGCTGTTAAAGTTCAAAGATGATTTGTAGAACTGACGGTGGCGCTCCTATAGCACTTTAAATCGTTTAAAATCAATAAGAAATGAGAAAGTTAGAAGCTTTGAAAGTAGGAAGGGTCCAAAGAGAAGAAAGAAGAGAAAAAACGTGTTTTGTGAATTGGAAAGCTTTTTTTTCTTCTTGCTATTTTTTCATTATTTATTTTTCTTTTCACTTCAAAGATGATTTCTCAAGCTTGAGGCAATGCTCCTTAACAATTTAAATCACTCAAAATCAAGCACAGATGACAAAGATCTAAAGGAGTGTTCAATATTAGGGTAGTGATCTGTGATGGGCAGTTCTACCCTACACCAAAAAAAACTGGGGTGAACGGAAAACACCATTCCAATACTATAACTCAAAGAATTTTCTATACGTGACCGCAAATATTGAGAGGATTGTGGTTCTACTTGATAGAAAAGATTTACTCCAAATCTAGATATCACCAAAAACAGAAATAAAAATCCAAATATAATTCATTCAACAATAATATGTATACATAAATGGGGCCCACTTCAAAACGCAGAACAAAATTATATGAGACTTTGTTTAATATTTAGTAAATGCAAAAGTGTGTGAAATTTTGGATCTCATGATTAATGTTCCTGGGTGGGTTTGGTTTTTTGGGGCTTCTGTTGAGTTGTTTCTGAAGCATTGCTACTATTCTCTGCCAATAATCACTTCCATCACTAACCCTCTTTGTTGGCTCTGCCTGGCTTTACCCATCCATAGGGAAGAGACTTTGCATTTGTAGGATTTTGGGGGCAAAAGTCTGGACCCAACTTGGAACCAATTTGTGAGTGACAGTTGGAGCCTCAGTTGTACTATGTACAGTTGTGTTGGGTGAACCAGCACCAACACTAGTACTATGGTAAAAATTTCTTTTGATTCCTTCTAAACATTATAGATATCCCAGAGTAAGGCATGGCATTTATTCTTTTTAAAATATTGTATTTATCATCTAACAGAACTTGGAATCGATTTAAGAAGATCAACACCCTAGTCAAGGTTCAAATTTCAAGAGAAGGACGGCCTCAAGCTTTGATTCCAGAACCAGTTCTAACAAAAGTAGGAACATGCAATTCAAGTACCCTGGAACCTCCTCAACCCTGAAATTGCCCAATATCTGAACTTGACAAGACTGATATCGACTTTTGAACATACCAGCTTGTACTGCTAGTTGATAATGCTCTCAAGTACATTTGAAAGCTTTCATATCAGTCTGCTCCTGGTATTGTGTCGAACGAAGACCAACTTTTGACTGGTATGAAGTAAGTATATACCTAATATGGAGATTGATATTGAAATTGATACAAGGTTGGAATTACCTTCGGTCCCTTCCAGACTGATATACTAAAAAGGCCGGTGTTGCCTCAGCTCATACCTGGCTGGTAAGGTGCTTTCTACCAGTATTAATACCAGGTGCAAACCTATATATCAGATCAACACTCAAATAAGCCCACAGAAAAGTACAGCAGAACATATTCACCTCCATGCCCTTTTTTAAACCTCTAAAAGTATTTATCACATTCACAATATAGTGTTAATTATTCTGCTGTCCCACCCATAAACATGAAAAAGCTACAATATAAAGAAAGAGACTATTTAACTATCACCAACTGGAGCAATTGTTAATCTGGCCTGCCAATAAAAATAGTCATTTTCTTCTACTAGCCCACTTGGAGGGCATTTATCTTGGATGGCACTTGACATTCACAGTCTTCAGTTAGTTTCACGGTATTTGACTGCTATTTTGTACATGATATTTTGCCACAATGGGTGGAGATGCTCTAACATTCCCTAAACTCATTGGAAACCAAACAAGCCAAAAGGAAAATGCAGAAGGATGTGAAATCATGAAGTACATGCTTCCAATTATTAAAACGGGATTTTGGAAACACAAAAACATTTGAATAGTTGAGGATTTCAGAATGATTTATGTCTTGCAAGAATCCAAACCCATGAATCATGAGCTCTTTTCAATATTCCGCTCACCACCAATATCTTCTACCAAAAACTCTGACATGGGTACTTGAGTTTTGCATTCTAATTCCGTGATTGAATGTTTTAGCATTGAATGTTACCATGATCTACTCATGGCAACTTATCTACATTTATTAATTGTGGTTTTTACACGTGCTAGTCTACTCCTGGAGGCACCTCTCTGTATACATTACCAGTCATGAGTACTGACCCTCGCTATGTCCAGTCAAGAGAAACTCACCAAATCGTAACAAACAAAATCCAAAGATGAAGAAGAATCCTGTTGGAATGTATCATTTTTCCACAGAGATACCAATCAGAACCCAAATAAGAGAAACTGAAAATAATAACTGAAAATAATTTTTTCATCACAAATTTTCAGTACGGATGCCACCACTTGGAAACTTATAAAGATTATGGCAGTCAAAATAGCCAAGTTGGATCTGAACTCCATCTGAAGAACTGTCCTTTGCAAAAGCAGAAAGTAGCAGCTACAGAGTCAAGGAACTGTGAAACTCCATTCCACACTGTTGTTCATTTGCATTGTACTAAAAACACAGTTGAAACAATTGTTTTTAAAACTGGAATGAAACCTGAACACAACTGGAAAGCTTATGAAAACTTATTTTTAAATATATATTAGACAACAATGTCAGCAACAAAAAGGCAGAAGAGTAAACCTGTTGTGTCTGCTTCCTTTGCCCAAGTGCCAGTGCTTGTTGTCTCACAGAACAACACGGACATGCATACTTACTTGGAAGAAGGAGACTGAATTAGTGCTATGTACAAAGGCAAGTCCCTATTTGAGCAGAGCAGCTGCAGCACTGAATGATCAACAGAAAGCAGAGCAGACAGACAGACAGACAGACAAAACAGGCAATCAAGCAAGCTTGCTTTTGTGGAGCTCATGTGTGGAGCCTGAGACAAAGTATCACAATAAGTACAGGAATGCAGCATCTCACATACAGCCACTAGACAGCAGTAAAATGCCAGGGGATTGGTCATATGATGTGAGGGATTGGCACAAATTCTGACTAATTTCTGGCTTATACTACAGTTGCTATTAAGTTAGATGATGGTCCCACTCTGGATGATGGGGTGCAGGACAACAGCTGATTTTATCACTACTCAAGCAAAGGGAGAGAGAGAGGGTTTTTCTCTGTGCCCCTATAAATAGAAGGAAAACCCTGTAATTAAAAATCAAGGATGGGAACCCATCCATCAAAAGTACAAGGCAAATGAGAACACAAGTAGACACAACCCAAAGAAAAAACAAAAACAAAAAATCAACAAAAATCAAGTAAAGACTCTATGCAACGAGGACTCGTGGCTATGAAATGACAATCAACGATAACAAAGGAGACCTAAGATTATAAATATGTACCCGCATTTAATAATGGGGGTATTAGCCCAGGTTGAAAATGGTGACAAAGAGCTTCTGTAATCAGATAATGCAGCACTTCAGCTGTTTGTGTTTTATCTGTTCCCAATGTGTTCCTATCAAGTTCTCAAATGTGTCCCCCAAGTATTCCTCAAGACAAAATTCCCAAGAGCACCTTGATTTATCCCATATTGTTTGGCCATAGTTCAACTTCCATGTATATAATGTACCCTAACGGCTATCATCTAAGCATGCCTATCTCTTTCATACAAAGAGGGATATAAGTACTCATGTGGGTTACCTATTTGTTAGATCTATCAATCAATAGCTAAGTGCATATCAAAGTTTTTTCTTTTGGCAATGAATCACTTTGATTGGCCCATCACAAAAGAAATTCTGAAACTTTGAACACTCTCACGAATACAAGGTTTCAATGTCAAAATAATTAATTATTTATTATTTCCCCTTCGCTTCATTTGTGCCATTCTAAAACCTATAAAAGTGCTTCCCTTTGGCCCACCTATACAAATAAATGATTAGAATTCAACTTTTGATGAAGGTTATCAGATAAAGTGTGGTGCTATTGGGAATATCTTTGGGAAGACATTAACAAAATGGGGGAACTTGTTGGGAACACAATAAGAACTTCATGTGAACACTTTGAGAAGTTGATGTGAGGGGTTTGGAACACCCAATACCGATGGTTCTTTGATTCTGCAGTTTTTCAAATACCCAGAACTAAGTGGAAACATAGAAATCTGTTGGGGCATGCTTTGTGTGAATTTGGGTTGTTTGGCTTTGCATACCAAGACAGGGACAATGTGTTGAGTATCATTATAGAGTTCACTAGCTTTCAAGTTGAAATCCTAAATGCCTGATAAGCCAAAAATGGGTTTTTCTAGAATTAGTACTGTGGCCCTAGAAGAGGAGCTAAGGTTGTCATGATTGCAATCCCACGGTCAAGATGTGATGAATGTAAGGTGAGATTGTTTCGTTACTAAAAGACCTATATAGTTTCATGCACACACAATATGGCAATAATGTTTTTTGTTTGGAGTGGCTTGCTTCCTTTCCCTTGAATAGGTGTCTTCATAATATTGGCATACATTATGTGTATGTGTCATTTTGTTTAGGATTTGGAGTTATTATGCATGTACATAGTTCAAACCTATATTTGCTACTAGTATGTCATAATCTTTTTTTCCTTTATAGAATTCCCCCAAAAAGTATTTTAAATCTGGTTTTGGAATATAATTCAGAAGCCTAGTTTCATCATCACCTACATATACACAACTCAAGATAAGGGTTTGTTTAGGTACACAAGATGCCCCCAACAAGCACTGTCCCCGGGCAAGAGTGCAATGCCATGCATAGAACCACATAACAGGGTTTGACTAACATTACCCTAGTTCTCACTCAAATAAAGCAACTCACGGATTGACTAACTCAATGCTCGGAACAAGGTAATGGTATAAATCCTCACTATCTCATGAGTTCAAAAACTGAATTGGGAAGCACAACATGCAGCAAAACAATTTTTAAATTATTATTTTTTGATAGAATAAGCAAAACTGCACACAACGGCACAAGGCGCAAAACAACAAGCCCAGACAGAACTCTCAGGGAGAGGGGCATTTAGTGTCCTGCATTTAGCTATTTGTTTGTTCAAGGAATCAAATATGAGCACGCGACCAGCTAGACCAGTACATGCATGCACCTTCTTGAGTGAGGCCATTTCCAAGTTGAAATTAACCTGCAAAATGTTAAACTTGGACTCAGAGATCCTGATTTAGTTGAAGGATGGGATATTAATAATGTTTACAAGCAACTCAAGAAAGATTAGGGTTTTTGCCATGGTACGAGTGTAGGTGCTGGTTCACCTGCGGTTACCCCCAACCAACAAAAAGAGCCCACCTAGTAACCGTGGTCCTTTTTTGTTTTTCAGTTCTTGAGAGACAATTCGGAACCTGGTTCAGAGACCTACACATACCTCTAGATGGGAGGTTGTGTAGGTACAAATGTTGTACAATAGGCAGTTGAAAGTGACCATCTGGTTCAGAAGTAAAACCTACACACTCAACCTTTTTGAAAATGTAATATCTGTTGCATAGAAATTCACAAAGAGTTCATTTTCCCTTGTTTAAAAAATTAATGCCTATAAAAGAAAATTTAAAACCAAGGACCTTGGATTGTTCATTTGTTCATGGGACATATGATTTGTTGCACTTAAAGTGTTGGGGTTGCCTTCTTTAGAAAAAAACATTTCATTCCGAATAACTCATGATGGGTCAATCAATCAATAAACTTTCACAATAGATCCATTTTTTTCATTCATTATATGTACAATCCAAGTTTTTTGAACCCAAAAATGAAATCGAAAGTTGATGGAGGTGTACTTTGGAATTTTGAAACTTGATACCTTATGTGAAGATTGTTTTGATTCATTAATTATAAAAACATATAGGCCAAGCTGATGATGGGAAAAAGAAAAGGAAAAAAGAAAAATAAATAAAAAATGACATGTTTCGTGGTACCATAATCAAAGTCCTCCTTTTTAATATTTCAGATAAAATTCATAATTCTCAACAAAATCTATAGGTGTCTGAAGTCTGGATGCTTTTGTTTATGATGATTTTCTAACGTAGCACATTGTACATATGACATTTTTTGAATTTCATTTTACAATGAAGAGTTGCAATCTTGAACATGTATTTTGTTGATTTTATAACATTGGCATCCTTTTAAAGGATTATCTCCTGTTTGTTGTCGGTCTTTTGTTTAGTGGGGTTGTGCAAGAGAAGAATGAGCTCTGGCATCCTAAGCTTACTATTTTGTTGGGCTTACATCCTAAACATTAGTGGTTTTATTTTTGGCAAACTATTGCCAAACTTGACCAGAAAAATCTGATTTTCACCTATACACAGGATATTTTATGGAAAAAGAAAGGCCCAAATTCACCAGATTTCAAGATTTTTTCTTTTGAAATCTTCAGTTTTTGTGTTAATAATAGGTTCTTGTTGGTAGCAATGAATATAGAAGGATCCTTCGATCCATTCTTTTCACTTCCATCTATTGTTAAAAGCTAAATGTGGTTAAATTGTCCTCACCACTTTCACTACATCCTGAAATTGGAAAGAAAAACATCTATCTGTGAAGAAAGGTAGTTTGTTTTGCTTTGTAGTTATGAGATCCACCGAACCAGGCTGCTTTGATCGTGTTCTTGGTGTCTTTGGAAAGCTCTTGACACGGAAGTGTGCATGGGGTTGGTCCATGACGCTGGGACTTGCGATGCAAAAGTTCTTGAATATTGAATGCTTTCTTCACTGAAAATTAAATTAAACCATAGCTGAAAATTTCGGAGGAATTGGAATGTGCCTTGATGTTGTTGGAAAGATCTTGATGAGCAGGATTTAATGGAATTTATTTGGTAAGATTTTGGATTCAGAATGTGGGAGATATTGGATTTGAAGTGATTTCTGCCGCTGAAAATTCAAATAAATTCCAAAAGACCAGGTTTTGGAAGGGAAAATCAGTTGAGGATGTGGTAACACTTGGGCCAATGGCACAGGCCACACTAGTTAATTACTATGCATCATCTTCGACCAAAATTGTTTTCAATTTCAGGGATTTTACAAAAATGTAGGGAACCTTGTTTTTGGAAAAGTACCTTACACTTTTGTAAGGTCCGTAAATTTGAAATCATTATTTGCATTGGGGGAAGGCACCCCACTGAGGCTCTTCCTGGATTCCGTCCGGCTCCACCCATGGCCTGAAGACCCTCTCAGTGGCACTGTTTTTCTTGTCAATTCCCCTGTTGGAGCCAGTGAAACAATACCCACCAATGCACCAGTTGGACGTTCTGTCCAGTACTGGATGGTGGCTGTTTTTCATCCGCCACCTGACCCTGCATTACCCAATGGGTACAAGTCAATCAGTTTTGACTATATTTTTTGGACTTTTCCCTCACCTTCTGAATCCTAACTACCTTGACACCTAGGTACCTACTGACCTACGTACCCTACTCACCTAGTTAACCTACTAAGCTAGGTACCTTATTGACCTAGCTCCTGACCTATGTACCCTACTCTCCTACTTAACCTACTAAGCTAGTTACCTTATTGACCTAGCTATCTTAGTGAACTAGCTTTCTTCGTACTTACCTACTTTACTTCCCAACCTACATTTTTTTTAGCTACTTACCTACCTACTTTCTTAATTAACTACCCACTTATCTACTTACCTACCTTTTTAACTACCCACTCACTTATCTACCCTACCCTACCTACCCACCCACTCACTTTCCTTCATTTTTAACTACCTCCCTATCACTTGCGCAATGCCAAAATTCACCTATTCATATACTACAAAATATTTGGGTCTTGCATTGAAGATAGAAACAACCATTTTAGCCAACTAGAGCCACTAATGACAATAAAATAATGGCAGACCTTAATTCAGGTATTGCAAATTGCGGGCAACTTTGATCAGGTCAATTTTAGAACTACACCTCCACTTTGGCCTATTTAATGCATGTTGTATTTAATTTACTTAACCGCATTTCATGAAGCCCGAAGCAATAGATTTACCAATTTGATGTACCTATTTTAATGATGTAATTAAGTAATATGGTTTGAATTTAAGGTTTTGAATATAACAAATAATTATGACTTTTTGTCACCTTCTTATTATAATTAAAATCAAGGTAGGTTGGATTTGGAAAGAAATTTTCATTTTGACATATATGGAGCAATTTCTTTTGAAGGGGAGTGCACAGTCTCAACTTGGAAAAACTATAGAGAGGGTAAAAACAAACCTTTTTTTGCACTCGTTTGTTTTTTATATTTAATTATCTTTAAAATTTAAGGCTAATTCTTCCATTCAATGTTCTGTTCTCATTTGATTACCTTTAAAATCTAAGGACAATTCTTTAACTCAATATTTTGTTCCCATTTAATTATCTTTGAAATCTAGAGCTAATTTTTCCATTCAATACTTTGTTTCCATTTAATTACCTTTAAAATGTAAGGCATAATAACTTGTTATAATTATTTCATATTTTTCATTCGAATATATTTGTACATGTATTAAGGTTTAGGGCATTGATAAAATAAATGTACTTATGACACTTGAGACTTTTTGTTTGTTTGCATAATGCAAGACAAGAACTTTTTAGATTATTTTGCTGAATTTATTTATTTTTTAAATTCAATGTGATTGCATTAAAAATTTTAAAATGATAAAATATAATTTTACCTCTAAAAAAATTGTAATTATGTTTGAATTTATGACTGAAAATGAAAAATTACAATGTTTAGTACATTTTTTTCCAAAAAGCTTTGGCATGTATTTTCATATGAAATCAAAGAAATGATCAAAATAACTATAGTACCCTATTTTTGAATTTTGACAACAAAAATCTTATTCTTTCACTTAAATCTTGTGTTATAATTCATTAAATTCCATGGCCTCCCAAATTGCATGAAGACTTCAATCCATTTGTAATACCCACATAACCTTAAAGCAATATTTTTTAAAATGGTGAAAATTCAAAACCCATTCACACAAACCCATATTTGGGTATTGCATAACCCCCCAAAAAAACAAGCATTTATTTTGTGACGCACATGTGGGTGTTGCATTTCCCTCCAAAAGAATCCTTATTTTGCAACCCATATTCAAATATTGCATGAACCCCAAAAAACTGACACCTATTTTGTGACCCACATCCAAATATAACACATTTTTACAATCCCTAATGCATATACAAAACCTTAACATGGGTATTATGTGTTTTCAAATAAATATTAATTATTGGATGTGAAACATGCAAAGGTATTGATTAGTAACATGCTTTTCATATTGAAGTTATTTTATTGTTTTGCAAATGATGTCGTGTTATAAAACAAGACCACTTAGTGTTATGGACCGGCTACAAACAAGTGGAGAAATACAAGACAAGACAAGTTTGATTGATCCATCAACTGGTGTTGATCTGCTGAAGAGTTGTTCCCCAGACTATCTCTTTTTATAACCTTGAACCATACTAGTCCCAAAATATCTTAGGCCATGATATTGCCAAAAGTATCCCAAAATATCCTAGGCCATGACATTATCCTCTCCTCAAGCGACATCTTCCGGATGGAGCCGGTTTGTTAGGATACCGTCGGTGAAACCGATTAACTAAGTCTGGGGCATGAACTAGGTTTCCAGCAGGCTCCCAAGTAGCTTTAGAAGGAGGATAACCTCGCCAAAAGACAAGGTACAGGAGCTTTCCACGAATCTTCTTGGAGTCCAAGACAACCTGAACTTCAAACTTTTCTTGGCCTTCAATTTTGACTGGAACTGGGGTTTTTGATGACGTTCTAGGATTGGGTTTTCATGATAAGGCTCAAGCAAGGAGACATGGAAAACATTGGGGATTTTGAACTAGGGTGGAAGCTTCAACTGGCAAGCCACTAGACCAACCAATTTGGCGATTTTGAAAGGTCCGAGGCGTTCGTAATCCAACTTGGCACATGGGCAAGTGGTAGCAATGTTTTTTCTGAGAAGCCAGACCTTGTCTCCAACCTTGAAGTTTGGATGGTCCTTGCGTCAGCGGTCTGCTTGCTTCTTTTGCCACTCATGTGTTAGCTTGAGTTCTGCCATAAGGTTCTGTTGAACCTGTCCAAGCCTCGTGGCCCTTTCTTCAGCCGAGAGGTTTACAAAGTCCCCAGGAATTTCAAGGCTAAACCTGGGATGAAAACCGTAATTGGCAAATAATGGACTTATCCCGGTCAATGCATGCATTGTGTTGTTATAAGCAAACTCTGCTTGAGATAGTAGGTCCAGCCAGTCGTCCTGTTGGTAGTTCACAGTGCAGCGAAGGTATTGCTCGAGTGTCTGGTTTGTCCATTCGGTTGGTCCATTTGTCTCAGGGTGGAAAGCTGAAGATAGCCGAATGTCAACTCCAGGAAGCTCGAATAAGCGACGCCAGAAATTGGATGCAAACTGAGGACCTCTGTCGGACACAATTTCCTCGAAGAGTCCATGCAGTCGGACGATCCCGTCCAGAATTAACTGAGCTGTCTCTTCTGCCGTGATTGACTTGGAAGAAGGGGTGAAATGGGCCATTTTGGTGAGTCGATCGACCACAACCAGTATTGAATTATTGGCTTTGACAGTAGGGAGGTCCGTGATGAAGTCCATTGCAATAGATCCCCAAGGTCGGCTAGGAATCAGCAAGGGCTGTAGGAGTCCAAACGGGCGATGCCTGGGAGCCTTGGATCGAACACATGTATCACAAGCGTTGAACGTCCTTGACCGAGGATGGAGTAGCCCAACACTGGATGGTCTCGACCTTTGACTTGTCCATGAAAATGTCATCTGGAGAGATCACGTAGCCGAGGAACGCCACTAAAGATTTGTCGAATTCACATTTTTCCATCTTGGCATATAAGTCATGCTCTCGAAGCGTCGCAAGCACCAATCGTACATGTTTGTTGTGGGTTTCCTGGTCCTTGGAAAAGATCAAAATGTCATCCAAATGACCATGACAAATTCGTCCATGTACTCTCATAAGATATCATTCATCAGATGCTGAAAGATTACGGGTGCATTAGTGAGGCTGAAGGGGATGACCGTGTATTCGAAATGGCTGTAGCGTGTGCGGAAAGTTGTATTCCATTCATCACCGGGACGAATCCTAAGTAAGTTGTAGGTTCCACGGAGGTCAAGCTTGGTGAAGATCTTCCCGGTACATAGCCGATTCAGGAGGCCTGAAATCAAGGGCAAGGGATATCGATTCTTTTTGGTTATCTTGTTGAGTCCACGATAATCCACACAAAGTCAAAGGGAACCATCCTTCTTCTTGACAAACAAAATGGGGCGCCGGCTGGAGACTTGGAATGCTGAACGAACCTCTTGGCAAGGTTTTCAGTAAGGTAATCACATAAGGCTTGGAATTCCGGTTCCGATAGGCCATAGATAGGACCAAAAGGTGGTGAGTGTCCTTCTTCTAGATCAATCGGGCAATCATATAGACTATGGGCGAAGAGCTGATCAACATTAATCCTTTCAAAAACATCAACAAAGTCCTTGTACTTCTCGGGAAGTTTAACAGGTGTTGGTTCAGATTGGGAGTTTTTGTTGTTGGCTGGGTTGACATGGATGGCAAAGACTTGAAGATTCTTAGCAGCCCGATAGAAAGGGACAGCTCCATCAACGAAGATCCAGACATGGTTGATTTTTTGGGCAGGATTCTTGACAAGATTCATGACAGGACAAGGTTTAGTTCTGACCACCGAGGGGTTTTTGATTGTAGGACTTGACATAACAGACTTGAGAAAACTGGAATTGGTTCCGACCCTCCTTGGGTTCTTGACCACAGGGTTCTTGGCAGGACTGGACAAAGTGAGCGTGGGGTTCTTGAGAGGTGCACCGTTGTGCGCTGAAGGTGAGGGTTCTAGATTGCCAATCAATGATAGGATTGTGCGCTTTTAGCCAAGGTAGACCAAGGATGATAGGATGGTGAGGGGTGGAGATGATGTTGAAAACAATCTTCTCCATGTGTGTCGTAACCCTACATTGGCCAAGTGTGGGGGTGAAGCCCAACACTTGGAAAAAGTGAGGTTTTGGAGTCCTCCGGGACTCCCGAATGTTTAGAGTTCAACAACAGGACCTAAAACACCTCGCATTGAAATGTTCTTGAAGTCATTGGAAGTTCTTGAAGCTTAGATATCGAAAATGGCCTCGCATTGGTCATTTGGACATTTGTCGCCCAAGTTATGGGCAAAAGAAGGGCCGAGAGTCAAACTGGCAGTTTGACTCCAGACCACTAAAAGTCAAGAATCGACATCTTTTTGACCTTCGAATTGAAAGTGCGATATGTCGTTGAAAAGATCTTGATGAGGGCAACAAGTTTGGTTTAAATCTTGTTGCAATCCGATCTTGCAGTCGGGAGTTATGAGCTCCCAAAGTCCTGGGACTCCACCCGAGACAATTTCGGGACAATTTTGGGACTCCAACTTGAGAGTCCCAGGAAAAAGAGCCATTTGGATGTAGCCTCAGCGGAGCGTTGCAGAGTATACTATATGGGGGAAGGTGGTGGCTTCCCCCAAATCCGGGCCGTGGTGAGTCTTGTGGTCCAAAGTGCCCGTGGCTTGTCCCAACACCCAAGGGTGTCCCGAAAATGTGAACTAACCACTTTATGGTTTGTTTTGATGTAGATTCAAGCTTGATCAACTAATACCTCTTCCTAATCTAATCCCTGGGCTCCCAACTCGACCCTCTATCCCTTTCTAGAGTTGGAAGCCGGGAACATGCCTCCAAGTCTCAATTTTCCGCAACTTGACTTTGTGAAACCCTCAAGTTGGTTTCACCCCGTGACTTGGGAACGTGTCAGTGTGTTTGCCGATACAAAGTTCTAGAAGGTTTGTCTCGTGTGTGATTGCACCAGAAAAAATGGTTCCCCCATCAATAACCTCTACCGGAACAGGGGTTGACTTTTTGACCACAGGGATGTTGTGTTGGGCGACAAATGTTTGGTCGATGAAACAAAAGGTGGCGTCAGAGTCGACCAATGCTGACATTTGTGGTATGTCTTCTGGAATACAAATGATGTCCACATACTGAGTGAAACTAGGACTGGGACCAACAGCGGAACAGGAGCCTTTGCAAAGGTGGTGTTGGGTGAGATCGAGTCGCACGGCTCCTACTATGACTGGATGTTCTTGTTTTCCAACTCTTGGGGAGTTTTCACAGCTTGTACTTGAAGTTTGACAAGCTTTTGAGGGCACTGGCGATCTATGTGCCCTGGGTTGCCACAGCAAAGACACAGGTTGTTTGTCCTTCGGCAAAGTTTCTCGGCTTCTGTTAAAGGTTTAAATTTAGCTGCGTCGATCTGCATCGGGGCAGGTCCAAAAGAGGCAGGTCGAACAACTGGTGTTGTTTGGAGAACTAAGTGAAGCGTAGTAGGCCGACTGTTCCAAAGTTGGGCGTTGGAGGTGACTTTCTTTTCTTGACGACGTTCGAACAAACGATTATCGCACCGAATTGCCTGGGTGATGGCTTCACTGAAGGAAGAAGGGTCTGCGAGTGTCAACAAAAGATCTTGAACATCATCACGAAGCCCACATCGAAATTGATCAATCAAGGCAGCTTCTCCCCAATTGACGTCGTAGGCAAGCTGCCTAAATTCTGAGGCGTAAATGATGGCTGAACGTGTCCCTTGCTAGAGGCGACGCAATTTGTTGGCTGAAGTCCTGGCCTTGTCACTGTCCCCAAACACTACTTTAAATTCTCCCATAAAGGCGTTGAAATCTTGTAGGAGAGGGGATGATGTTTCCAGGATGGGAGCAAACCATGGTGTAGCTATCCCAGTGGGTAGGGTTCCAACGAATCCTACACGAGTGGTGTCATCAAAATAATGACGAGGGTGTAGTTGCATGATCAGGCGTACCTGGCTGACAAAGCCTCGAAATTTGAAACGCGTTCCATCAAACTTTTCTGGCAGACTAATTTAGGGCTCTAGGGCGACCATTGCAAGAGTAGGAGGTACTGGGGCAGGAGGTGGTGGCTGATTCTATAGGTGGGTCACCGAGTTTCTAAGCGCGACATTTTCTTGTTGAAGGTGTTGAAGGGTGGCGAGGATTTGAGTGAGATCGATGTTTGATTCTGAGTTGTCCATGGTGGTAGTTCTCACACTTTTGTACGAAGGTCTTGATAATGTATTTGCACTTCCCAATCTTCAAACTCCTTCCTTCAAGATCTCCCAAGTTGTATTTACTCCACTTCAAAAATTTTGCTTTGATATCTTCTCAAAACAAACTTCTGTCATAGCAACTTTGCAAAGCTACACTGCTCACATATGACCTTGGATCGCTCTAAAATTTTGATGAAACATGAACAACTATGTCTACTACCTTCTTTCAAAATTTCAGCCCTATTGATGATGATCACAAAGAGATATCACTCTAAAAAGAAACTGACTTCAAAACTAAAATTGAAACTTCAGATGCTTGAATCTCTCTCAATACAAATCCAAATGACATGAAATTTCTCAAACACATATATTCTTATATGATCTATAAGATCGCAAAGGTGCAGACCCAAAAAAGCTTAAACAAAGGAGATATGACCAAAAAACCAGATCTAGCACAGAGTTTTCAAAAGCTCATAACTCTCACAAAACATATCCTTTTCTTTTGAAACTTTGAGAATAAAAGCAACCTATAGTTTTCTATAGCATTGCAAAGCTACAAACCCAAAGAAGCTTAAACAAAGGAGATATGACCAAAAACCCAGATCTGGCATAGAGTTTTCAAAAGCTCATAACTCTCACAAAACATATCTTTTTCTTTTGAAACTTTGAGAATAGAAACAACCTATAGTCTTCTATAACCTCTCCAAGTTTCACTCCAAGATACCTCTAGCTATTTACTGAAACAACAAAACAAACAAACAAGAAGAAGGAGTAGATCAAACTGTTATGGACTAACTACAAACAAGTGGAGAATTACAAGACAAGACAAGTTTTATTGATCCATCAACTGGTGTTGATCTGTTGAAAAGTTGTTCCCCAGACTATCTCCTTTTATAACCCTGAACCATATTAATCCCAAAATATCCTAGGCCATGATATTGCCAAAAATATCCCAAAATATCTTAGGCCATGACACTTAGTGCTTTCAATATGGCATGTTGAGGTAAACAATAAATCTATGAAATTACAATGTTAAACTATTTTAGTTTTTTAAACCAACATGGTATAGTCACGCTAATAGGAGCCAACAATAAATGTAACCATTACTTAAATTTATATTTTTTACACCAAATGTTTTTTAAAAGAATTGTAATTGAAAATAAGTTAAAAAATTTGCACATTATCAAATCTAATATCCCATTCTATAAATTTTTAAAATATGAAATTATTTCATTAACACTTGGACCTTCAAAAGTAGTGTAAAAAGACTTGTAACCATTGTTTTTAACAACAAAAGGACTTGCAAATGAACTTGGAAAACTTTGAAAATAATATATTTTTGGAAAAAATTTAACACAAACTTTAACAAATTAGTTTGAAAAGTTTTTTAAAGATTTTAAGAGTTTTTTTTAAGTTTTTTTTCAAAAATATTTCAAGAATATTCCCCAAAAGGCAATCACCTAAGGGGGCGCCAATGGTTTTTATTAGCTTGTTTGCACCCAAGTTCAACAAAATGGTATATCAAAAATCAAAATTGTTTGAAATATATCCACATGCCATTGTAAATGATGTTTCCAAATGCAAAATGACAACCTCTATGGACATGATAGGTGCATGGAAATCGTTTAATTTACAAAATTGGTTCAAAAATGTCCAATAACCTATAATCCTTCTTACACCTTAATCCCTATTTAAGATGATAACCCTTTTTAAAACTACAATTTGCATTACCCTTCCAATGTGCATGGTGATATAATTTTGCCACCTTTGCCAAATGTCAATGCATGATCCATTTGACGATGCATTGTGGTTGCCATAAATTCTTCCTTGGTGGTTTCATAAAGTCTACAATAAAACAACAACTTCATCTTAGTAGAATTCATAAACCAAACAAACAAAATTAAAACAAAAAGATGGGTATAAGCTTACATATTGTCCATGAATCAATTCAAATTCATAGAAATTTAAAAACACATTGATTTCTCATTTTCAAGTGATATTGTTCAATTCTTGCTCTTAGTAAATATCATCCTAGACCATCTCTCACCCTCTTTGCATATGCACATCAAATGGTGTGAATAAAGGTCTGCAAATTTTCATCCTTGGACAATGTGAATGTCCACATCATGTGAGATGTTCCCCACACCCCAATTTTGAATCCCTAAGATTTACAATAATTGATTGAATGTTAACTTAACCAAAAAAACTTTCTTTATTTTGGATTTTCCTTCTTCAAGGACTAGAGATGATCACACTCCATTTGAATTTTAGTGCAAGTTCATTTAACCATTTTTTGGTCATTCCATCTCTAAATGGTGTGTGTAGCACTTAATATGTGTACATTCATTAGATGGTGATCTTGGCGACAAGGACCACTTTCACAAATTCAAGGTGAACCAAGTTTGTTTTTCTTCGCCATGGGGTCATGCAACCTTTTAAGATGTGAAGTGAGCAAATATTTTGTAGCATAGGATGTTGAGCAAACACCAACTTGGCACACCCACTTTCACCCACTATTTGTCCTTTTGAACAATTCCAAGTTCATGATGGTTATCCTCATCTGGAATCTCAATGCAATTAAAATTGAAACAAAAAATTAAACACAAATAATTTTACATTACTTTTGACACTATCACCATGTGGGTATTGCATATATTTTAGTCCCTATAAAAACCATTTTTTCATATTTTTTAATAAATATTGCACACAAGAAAGCTTTTAAAAATGCAACCTCCATCTCATTGTGAAATTGAGGTTGTGGATTTAGTTTTCTTTATATATGATTAACACTTTCGAAATGAAAACAAGTATGAAACAAAATGACACAAAAGGAACAAAATGTATTAAACATTTAAATCCCAAAGTTTTGTTTGTCTTAAATGAGATGATACTTCAAAGTCTATATATTATTCAAATTGTAACTAAAAGCTATACTATGATTCATTGCAGGCCTTGTTTATGTGAAACATTTGAACTATGTGAATACATTAAAAATATGTTTAAACTTATCATGTCTCATTTGTATACCCCATTGCCCACTTTGTGAAAGGTTGATATGTTGCATAAAAGGAAAAAGAGATGTCAATAATTATAAACAAGGGAGCTATGAGGAGCCTTTACATCTTTTGCCTATGTGAAACCACTTACATCTAATGAAGCTAGATGCCATTCAACTTGGGCCCAAGCTCCAACTTTCATCATTTTTTTGCATGAGAACCTTACAAATGAAAATACTTTCAACATTCAGAAAACACATCTTTAGCCTAACCAAACCCATTAACCCAAACTTTAACACATAAACCCTAAACCAAACTATAATGAGATTATCCTTATTTCAAACTCAGATATCAAAGAAAAAACCCTAAACCTTAGCCTTAAACCTTAAACTACCTAACCCTAAATAGATCTAAACCCTTTAATAAACAGGAGGCCCTAATTTGAAACTATAAATTAAATATTAGAATGCAAGCAAAGAAAACCAAAAAAACTCAACTTTCAATTTGCCTCTTGTGTATGATCATCAACCCACCTACTTCACAAGTTTCAAAAAAAATTATTATTATGCATGAAGCACCAAAGCAAAAGAAAACAAAAAAAAAAAGGAAAAGTCTCACTATTTTTTGTAGTGATTAAAGATGATTTTTTATATTTTATTTTTAAAGAAGAGAAGAAGCACCACCTCTTTTTTTTGGTTGTTGTGTGTGTCACACACCAGTTAAGCGTCCTCACATTGTTGCCACTCTTGTTCACACAGGCTAGCTAGACACACATTAGCTGGACACGCATCAGTGACTAGCTCGCTGAAAAGACACATTGGTTGGCTAAAACAACACACACTTACATCTTCTGCTCACAATGGTTGACTAGACTTGCTCACACTGGCTAGGTTACAAAACACACGTAGGTTGGCTGGACCTATTCACATTTGCTAATTGGCTGAAAAAGCAAACACAAACACAGGCCGGTTGGACCTATTCACATTGGTTGGTTGGCCGAAAAAACACACACAAACACAAACATAGGATGGTTGGACCTGGACACATTAGCTGGCTACTTGAACACACTGGCTGAACAAACAAACACACACAGGGAGCTAGACTTGGCTGGCAACTAAACACATTGATTGGCTAAACACCGGCTAAAAAAACACACAAAAGTGTTGGTTGGCTGGTTAATTAAAGGATAAGAACAATAGTTGGAAAAACACAAAAAATGCTTGTTGGCTAAACTTTCGCCATTGGCGTTTAATCTTAAAGGCAACAATTGTGTGTGAAAAACAGTAGGTGCCCCTTTGCTGGTAGAAGAAGTAGAAGAATCTGAGCGAGACTCATCATCTGATCTAGAGCTAGGTCCTCGTCCTGAATGTGAAGATCAATTTTCGTTATTTGCTCTCCTCATCCTCTTCTTCTCATTCTCCTCCTCTTCAAGAATGTATCCATTCATCAAAGGGGAATTAAATCATTAATACTGGCCAGGGAATAACTGCCACAAACAAACGAATCCAAGTACTTCATTTAAGGTAGGTACTCTGAGAGGTTTTAATTCTGCGAAAAAAGCGCAAGTGAGAAATTTATGAATGTAGATAGCGGTATCGGTAGAGAGTTGTGCATCCTGTTGGCCAGAGCGGACCAGCACCCTGCATTGCAGGCACCATGAAGGATGGATGGATGGATGGTAAGTGACCAGGAAACAGTTTTTGGTTGGCTTCCAGTCCCCTAGCTAACCATGGTGGTTAGATTCAGTTGTTTGTTTTTACTACCTACAAAGAACCCACTTTAAATCAGTGTTGGGTGATTCTTTACTTTTATGAACAACCTCTGGTTCCAGTTCTAAAAAATAAATTAAAACAGTTCCAGTTCTAGTATATAAATGGAAGTGAAATCTAGTTCTGGTCTGGTTCTTCCCAAAACAAAAACACCTTTGGTTTTGGTTCCCACATATTTGAAAAAAAACCTCATAAATCAAAATAGAGAACCTGGTTTTGGGTTTGGTTTTGGATGTAGTTCCCAAACTCAAACCCAGTTCCAGTTCAGTTTTCATTAACTAGAGCCCACAATTCTAACCTGCCAAACTGAGTAGTAACTGCCCAAACACTGCTTTAAAGCTAATTGGTAACAACAAGCATTAAGCAGGTTGATAATAGGCAGGTACTAAAGACAGCCCTTACGAATATATAAACCATCTAGTTACTTAGTAGTCACCAATTTCCATATCTATTACCCTATGTGTGGAACCTACAGTATGGGTTACCAAGGAGAAACCAGATATCAACTCAGTTTGAGGTTCATCCACAACTGAATCATGAAGGGCATCCAGTGGATGGTGCGTTACTGGGTGATGCTCTACTCTAGCACAGTGGAGTAGAGCTGGGTGAGTGGGCCAGGAATTTGAGCGTTATGAGTCGCCTTAAGTCGGATATTCCCGTCCCCGTGAGTGAGTCCGGTGCAGCAATCATGGACATCATCGCTTAGGGGACCAGTTTCACAAGACACAAAAGAGGGAAGAGCGTTGTCAGAGACGTCAGTCAGTAAGGCTGACGATCGACGGCCGGCAAGCAAGCCAGCCACGCAGTCAAGTGTGTAAAGGAGAAAGAAGCATAATGAGCATTGAGCATTACTGTCGTTAAGTAGCTAGCTGCCTAGTAAATTTGCAGCACTGTTTCTGGCAGCAAGCAGCAGCTGGTAGCTAGTACGTATAAGCACAGTACCTATGTCAAAACAACTGCGGACGAGTGAGTAATTATGAATGAGCTCCTCCTTGCAGGCTTCAAACTTTCCAGTACTACAAAGTCAGTGTAAACTTCCAAGTGCAAACCCAATTTCAGAAAACCTAACTAGGTATTTGTTGGCTGCAATGAAGATGCTTTACTCTCTAGCAGCGTACCTCTAGTTAGTAGCTCTGCACAGTGTTTTTCTTTTCTTTTTGCAACTTTGTGATTTTGCTCAAGTGCCTTATATCATCCATAAGAATATTCAGACAAAATTTGGTGATATTCAAAATATGAAAGTAGAAACATCTTAAGCACCATTTCCTGTTGTATGCAGTTTTGCGGGAAAATCTCTGCCTTGGCAGCTTTGATAATAAGTTATATTATTTTCAAAATTTCCAAAATTTTCAAAAACTACTTTTTTCCCAAGAAAAAACTATGTGAACAAATGTCTCCCAAGTAAACAAATCTTTTGGAATATTCTGGAATATTAGTTTTTCGGCATGGAATATCAGGACCTTTTTTTCTCACAAACTTTGTATTTAGATCATTCACAAGGAGATTTAGCCAAATTTGGCTATGGACTAGATATGAAAATTAAAAAATTTGAAGAATCCTTTTCATATTTTGGCTACCTGCTTGAACCTAATGTAGAAATCTGGCAAATTTAAATTCCTCTCTTTTAGATCTGCTGAATGAGGACCATTTTTTTTCACAATAATCCTTTGTATCTATTGAAAAAGCTTTTTTTTCAGTTCAAGAAAATGAAATATCCACCCAGATATAAAGCACTGCATGGAAGGTTTAATTTTTGGACACTGAAATGTTGAACCTGCCGTGCTACTCTCCACGCTAATCGAGGTTCTCTGGTACTACTTATTACCAGCTAAGACTTCATCCATGCTTGGGAACCTCATCAAGCATGGATCCCATGGAGCATGGATCCTCGATGTAATTGCCTGCACGGGGAATTCATCAACCATGTCCCTGTGTATTACAATTTTGGGAAGAAGATTCCTGTGAGCATTTTGGAAGCTTCAAGTACAATACTTTTCTCCTCCAGGCTGAAGAAGAAAGAGATTCAATTATGGTGGGATCCTTCTTTCCCCAGATAGTTGTACTTCCTTTCCCATACTTAAGGTGCATTCACACTTGGTGTTAGGGACTCTAGTGTTGAGTCCCCTAACATCATGCTAGTCATTTAAGATTTAATCCTACTTACTATGAAAATTTTGTGTTACGTTAACATTCACTTAACATTAAACCATCACCTATTTAACATTGCGTGCCACCTAGGATGCCACCTAGAATTTCATTTAACACTAACTTAACATCAAGTGTGAATGCACCATTAATCACAGTAGCAGTTAAATATGTACTAACCAGTGTTCGTCGATTATTGAAAATACACGATTTGTTAATGTTGATATTGATAATCTATCAGCTGATTATTGATTCTTTCAAGAATCGAAAAATAACCTACCTGCCTGATATAGATCATCCCAAGAACCAGCAAGAATGTTATCAGCCTGGTATGGAATTATCAAATTTTAATGACTTACCCCAGTGATTAGAATTTCATCCAAGACAGTTATGGAACCTAAAACCCTAAACACGTTTAGGGTAATAAAGAAATAACCATCCAACACAAGTCTGGTACTAACCAACATTGGTGTAATGGGTATTTGGTTTTTTTTTTTAAAGTAATAGTCGAATCAAGTTTTTCAAATATCTTAGAGTCAAAGAACCACTGGTTCTTATTTTTTTAGAGAAATAAAATCAGAATCAAATATGCACTGGTTCTGGTGCTTTCAAACCCCTCAAAGACCCATTGGTTGTCATGCAAGAAGTGGCAAACAACTGTAGGTTTGGGGGTGGTCATATGACTTTTTCAAAAAGTTTGAGAATCGTGGTTATATATCAAAATCCAGTTGTTTCCTTTTTTTTTTTATAGAACTGCGGTTATGCACCTTAAGAATTGTCTTCAAGGGGCAGTTTTGAGGGGATTTTTAATACCTACCCACCCCCCCCTCCACCCCCCCCCCCCCCACACAATGGTACTAACCATCCACATGCATCTACCTACTTTGGAACTTTGGGAACTCAATTGTAAGTAGTTTTATCCATAAGTGAGTCTTCACAAGTTTGCAATGAATCATTATGTTGGATCAAGTAAAGCACTCAAAGAAATTTCCTAACCGCTCACAAGTTATAACTCATAACTTGCATGTGTGGAGTACCCTAATGTGCCATTGGTCCATCATCATAACTCCTCACTACAGACAAAGGGCCATGTCTGGTAACAGGCTCAAGGCCACCCTGGTTACCACATATAATATCACCACTTTTCAGTTAGATTATGTGTAGTAACCAGCAGCCTCATGTGGGTTAGATAGTCCCTAATGTATTTGGAGCACCTTATTTCCATAAAGACCAAGTCATTTTTTAAGAACTAATAGAGGCCCTATTATAGGTTGTAATTTTTCCTCTGCAAAGTGGGCTAATTTTCATTTTTGAAAAGTTCCCCAATAAAACAAAATGTTCACCCACTTTGCAAGTGAACATTTCTTTTTTTCCAAAATGCTCCCTTCTTTTGAAATAGCCCACCCAGTGTTCTGGCTTTGGATTGGGGAATTCTTGAAATAAGCACCCCCTCAACTTGGGCAAGCCTTATTTCAAGAACCACCCCTCAGGTTGGGTGAGACCTCCTTTTGAGAAAACCTCGACCAATGGGCCTACCCTACATATGAATATCCTTCCTAGAAAAGTGAAGAAAATATTATAATTTTTGCCTACACATGATAATGATGCATTCACACTTAGTGTTAAGTCAATGTTAAATGAAAATCTAGGTGATACCTTAGGTGGCACTCAATGTTAAATGGACAATAGCTTAATGTTAATTGAATGTTAGCTTAACATAAAATTTTCAGTAAATTTAAGTCTTCAATGACTAGTGTGATCTTAGGGGACACTAGAATCCCTAACACCAAGTGTCAATGCACCTGAAGAGTAGGAGGGAACTTATGCATGTAAGTATGTAAGTAGGCATAAGAGCCCTCTCATCCATTGCCTCATGAGTCATGATATAAGTACATATGGGTTCATGATAACCTTTGCCTCATTTAAGATGAAGAAAGGGTAACATGGGATAGAGCCCTAAGGTTCTCTACATACAAACAAGATGACATGAGTAAAATATCAAAAAAAGACAGAGATGGAGTCTACCTATAGAAACATATGTCAATGTATTTACTTATTTGTACAATATTTGCTATGAACATTCATTCACATCATTAGTAATGAAACATGGTTTTAATGCTAGGAATTTCCATTTTTCGAATTACAATTCTCACATTATATAGTCTTGCAAATGTTTGTAGGTTTAAAGTGCGCCTATGAGTACTTGAAACCTATGCAACCAATTTTGATGCCTATCAAGTCTAGGAAGTTTCTGCATGATGGTTTTGATATGCAATGGGTCATTAGTAATTTGTTTGGACTTGTCAAATGTGATCACATTGTCTTTTTTTTGTTAATTTTGTTACATATATGTGTTGTGAACAAATGGATGCCTTTCGTGATAGATGTCTATGTTGCTCACAAACTTTAAACATATTTAGATTTGGGGCAAAGGAGGGGAGGGGGCAGGACATTGTTTTGGGGGTTAAGGGTTCTAAGGTGAAAAGGAGGAAGTTTCCATTGATGTTGTGTGATTATTGAATAACTTGAGAAAAAATTCATGGTTTTGGCCCTAAGTATTAAGAACTAAACCTAGGTTATACATGTTTTGAAAATCGACTTAAGATCCAAGCCTAGGACTTGCCTAAACAAGAAACCCAAATTCAACCCTAAAACATCAACTTGGATGTTTTCATAAAAAAGTAACCTACTTAGACTTGAATTAGGGTTTTAGTTTCTAAAGGCAAGTTTGGGATTTTTTGGGTTTAAGGGTATTTTTTTAATGCCTCCATAGTCTTTTTTGCCTCCCCATCACTTTTGTCGCAACCCTACCTTTGGGCTCGCGACCAAGGCAAAGGGGTTGCAAGGGTGCGGGCCAAGAGGAAGCCCGGGAGTCACATCACATACTCATGGGAGTGTAGGAAAGTGTGAGGGAGTGAACCCTCACACTCCCAAAGCAACTTCCACTTTGGGAGAAGGAGTCCCAGTGGACTCCTGAAACTTCAGAGAACGATTTGAGAGCTCAAAACTCAATGGCTTGTGACGTTATTTATATCATTGGAAAGCTCTTGGAACTTAAATGTCTGAAATGGGATCGCATTGCTCATTTGGACATCTGAAGCACAAGTTATGGCCAACAGAAGGGCCGGAAGTCAAACTGCCAGTTTGACTTCTGACCAGAAAAGTCGAGAATCGACCCGATTTACTTGGTTGCAGACAACGTGCGACATACCTTTGGAAAACTCTCAACGACAGCTATAACTTTGCTTCAGACCGCACTTCAATCCAAAGTCTGCTCGCAAAGTTATGGGGCTCCAAAGTCGCGAAAGTCCCGGCTGGCGCAATTTCAGGACGCCCACGCGGGAATCATGGGAGAGAAAAGTCATTTGGATGTAGCCCCCGTGGAGAGGTGCAGAATATACTGTAAGGGGGAAGGTGGTGGCTTCCCCCAAGTCCGGGCCGTGGTGAGTCTTGTGTGTTCGTGTTGCCCGTGGTTCATCCTAGCACCAAAGGTGCTCCAACTATGCACTAACCACTTTGTGTGGGTTGTGTGCAGGCCCGTGTGAGTGAGTGAAGCTTGTCAACTCTTCCTAGTCCCATCTCGGAGCTCCAACACGGCCTTCTACCCCTCAAAGTGTTGTGAGCTAGGGAGCGTGCCCCGACTCTTTCTTCTTCCATTACCTTTCACTTGGATTCACATTTGAATCCTTCCAGGAGTTGAGAGTGCGTCAACTTTCTTTCAATTTTAGCTTCAAATCATGTTACTTTGTCACTTGCTTTTCATTGTTTGTTTATTTATTCTTCTTGAACTTTCAACATTGCAATATGTTGCACATTGTTTTTTTTTTACAATCATTCTCATTCCAAGCTTTTGCATACATATTTTTGTCATATTATCTTGTAACTTCAACCAAGTTTGCAAAGTGCATTTTATTTTTCTAACCAATAGTCAAAGTTTCATGACCATCAAGAAAACCCAAAAAAAAAATCATTTCAAAAGGATATTTGAAAACAAAGTCCAATTCTAACCCTTCAAAAGTTCATAACCACCATTTGGTTATGGTTTCACAAAATAAGATTTCACAATTAGCTTTATTGTTAATTCTTCAACCCATGTTTAGTCACAATAAATAATTTGGAGTGGAATTCAATATGAATTCTTGAATTTTTAAATAATCCAGTCAATTGACCAGTCTAATTTTGTATTTTCACAAGTCCATTATTTATAAAGAATAAATTACTTTCAAAAACTAATTGTGCAAATGTCTTCTTAATCAAGTTGTTAATCTAAAATGAGTCATCATTTAATGTATTTAAAATTAAATCATTCACCATAAGCATTTAAACACAAAATATTTGTAGAAATCAAGCTTGTGATGCAAAAAGTGAGCTACTTTACCTTGCATTTACCCCTTGATAAAATGTGTCAAGATTTTAGATCTAATTACTACGTCCTTCTCTAATCCAATATTCCTTCTTTCGGGCCAAATCTCCCTCATCAACCTCTTCTTGTCCTCTAGCAGAAGTATCCATAGGAACCCTATGCTTTGGAATTCTAATATGTGAAAATAAGTCATGGCTTCTTCCACATATTTTATCCAACTAATTTTTTACTGCTTCTTTGTGATCAACCTTTACTCCCAAGTAGTTTGTAGTAGCACCACTTGTCTTGGGATCCTTTTTTTTCGAGCAACATTCCTTAATGTGCCCAAAACTTCCACAAAAGATGTATCTTAACCCACAAATTTCTATCCTATGGAGCCCCCCACATTTTACACATTTTGGTCTAAAGGTAGCATATTTTGGACAATTTGTAGCAAGATGGTCTTTTGTTGTACAAATATGGCATTCGTTGAAACTAATGGTGACTCTAGGAGTAGATCTAGGTTTAGTTTACATCTCAGTTTGCCTTTTCAAAAGATTGATCAATGACTCATTCAACAATTGTACTTGTTTCTCTATTGCATTTTCTCCAACAGTCATGTTTTCCTCCTATTCTTCTTTGTTAAGGGGGTAGGATGAATACATGGTTTGGATGAGAAAGGCATTTGGTTAAAGACTGATCCTACACATTGCTAATTTGAATTTTCAATTCTGGTTGTTTCTGGAACCATGATAATGTGACTTGGGATTACCAAAAAAGGGGAGTTTTGGGAAGGAGAGGGATTATTAAACACACCAATTTGGAAAAAGTAGGAGGAGCTGTAAGTACTTTGTAATAGAAAACTACATATTATATTTTTGATATACCACTAATTTTATTTTATTTTTTAATTTCATTTCAACAAAACATGGAATTTTGCTGTAATTGTAATGCGGTTTTCAATAAAATAGAGACGTACAAACTTTTGCAAGTATTTCTATGTTTAAATTATGTTTGTGTGAAATTTTTTGTAGTATTCAAATATGATGAGATGAATTATAACTTTGTCTTTAGATTTTTTGACATTGTATTTTGAATTGTAGATTCTAGTTATATGAACTAACCAGGAATATGGTGTTTTAATGAACTGCAAAGTCGGGTGTGTTTAAAATCAGGGCAAACATTGTGAATGTGTGCATATTGTGGTGCAAATATGTTGTTATAGTAGTGTGAAATAATTTTGTAAGGATTAAATTTCACTACTACCATTTGGTGACCATGTGGGGGATTTTATTATTATTATTATTATTGTAACAAACATGTTTTTCTATAATTTATGTTGTTATATTGTAGATGAGAAGGTTCAAACGAATGATTTTGTTTTTTTAATTCATAACTTAAAAGGGTATGGTAGAAAATATTAAAGGCATAAATGATTGATGCCATAAGGATTTCAAAGTGAACTATAGATTTTTAAAATGAAGGATTGTGAAATAAGATGAATTGGATGGTAACCCAAAATTTACAACGACAATTAGACTTGGAGGTAGATTATTAAGTCACTGAAAGATGAATAAAATAAAATCTTCGAAATGGAAAGGAATATGTAGGATTTGCAGAAACCCCATGTTAGACAGATGAGTTTTGAGAACATAAAAAAGAATTATAGGGCACATGTCATTTTTACCACAAGAGTTGGTATGACGTGAAGTATGGACTAGGGGTCTTCAAAGAAGGCACAAATATAAATAATAATCTCCATGGAAAAATACGCAATCGACTACTCACCCAAATGAATGAATGTAGTATACTTCTATGCTATAATATGTGGTTTAGATTCAAAAAGATCAAAACAAAACAAAGACTTCTGGAGTACCTAATTAGTTGCAGGGAATCTTAAATCTAGAATCAATGACTAGCCAAGGAAGGGTCGTTACAAGACGTATACAACCTAGGTTTGTGTATAAGTTAGCATCTTTAGATATTATGAACCAATGGAAGACAAGGAGATGGAAGTACCACAATCATATTCACATCAAGGGAATCCAAAGTTGGATCAAACAAGGTACACAACCGAAACACGAGATCATGAATTTATGGATTTGAAGGTAGTTAAATTTCTTTCAAAGGTCTGTGCACTTTATGAAAAAAAAAAAAATGTAATCACGGATTGTCTTTTTGTGCCTTTTCACATTAGAGTAGGTATTGCTAGACATGTGGAGTTACAAAATGTGGTAGGAGCATTAGTGGATCAATCACAAGAATAGGAACTAGAAATTTTAGTAATCCAAAATAGATTAAAAGACATGGAGTTGGGAGGTCAATTGGGACCATAGAGTTGACAAATTCGTCCATCCATTCAGTTCAAGAACAAAGCACTACAGGTGTATTCACATCCACATTATGCACCATAGATAATACCAATGGGTAACCACAGAATGGGACATCGTCAGACTCGAGTCAACTTAGCTTCACCAAGAGTGTTAAAAATAGTAATTGTTATATTTCGGAGGCAACCTACTAGAATAAAGGTTATTCAATCAATAATGTTATCATAACAACTATAGGAGTGGAAACAATGGTTGCACCTAGCATGAATGTTGTCAAAGATGGAATATTATTTGGATATGTAGCAAATTTGGGTAGTGGATCAGGTGGAATCTTGGTAAGAAGGAATTTGAGTTGAAATTCAACATTAGCAATAGTAACTATTGGAGTTCTTGGGACACCCTAGATGGTGTTTACGAACCTGATAATGACTGCTCATGTGAATGGGATTATGGATCAACCATTGATGAACTCAATGGCTGTTAAAAGGTATAAAAGTGTAGATGTAGCAAATCTAAGAGGAGGACATTGAAAATCATATGTTGCAACTACACAACCTCCTAATCATAGAGATGGCCATTTTGTTAGGCCAAATAGGGTAGCTCTTAAATACCCTAAGTTTTAAAAAATGATGATCTAGATGCTCATTTTAGAATGTTCAATTTTGTAATAAAAAAAATGTAGAAACTTCTGAAGAGTATATCATCAATGTGTTTAATTATATGTTAAAAGATATAACATTAAATTAATACCATAAATACATGTCAAAATTCATTGATTGTACTTCTTTGGAGCTTACATAAGTATTTTGCAAACATCATCGAAAGACTTAAAATGATGAGCAAATATACATGAATTGAAAAACATGAAGCAAGAGGATTGAAAGGGTGGAGGTTTATTATGAGCAGATTCAGAAGTTAGCTCATGGTTTATAAGTACCAACCACAAATGATTTTTTTATTATTGTGTTTAAATTAGATTTACAATCATACCTCAGAGTTGCAAGTACAAGGATGAAACATTCAACATTACAATAACATAAGGAGGTGGCAATGTTGTGTGAAGAAAACATGACTATTGCAAAGGTAAGGAATGCACTTTTAGTACCATAGAGTACCAAACATATAGCACTAGCAAAAACATAGAGTAATACATGGAAGACTAACAAATACTACAAAAACTATGGGATGATGAATCACAATGTGGAGACATGCAAAAAGAAAAATAACATACCACAATGGCAACCATAGAGGTAGCACAACTAAGTCAAAAATCACAGAAGACATCTTCATATGCATGCCACCTCTATGGTTTGAACGGACATAAAATGACAAATTGTCCAAAATTTGTTGAGATGCAAAAAATGTTTCATGGAAAATCTATGGTAATAGTAGGGTTCAACATGTCGTTGAGGTCCACAAATAGTCACTACATATGTGAATGTGGTAGATGTTAATGTTACAACAAGTAAAACAATTAAAAAACAAGTGTTCAAGGATAGAGAGCCAAGGAAAGTAAAGATTATTGTTGACTAAGAGAAAGAAGAATGGTTGAAAAAATCAATGGTGGAAATAATTCAATTGATTCAAAAGACACAAACCCAACTAGTTAGGCCATCCACATCCATGGAAGGATGGAACATAACTTGGCCAAATATGCCAAATACTACTCCTATGGAAACACAAAAATCTCAAGAGGCAATGAATTCACAAGAGAAACTTAATAGATTTTTCTAGACATTGGTAACCAAATGTTAGAAACAAATTATACTTTGAACTTGGGACAATTGTTTAAAATAGCTCCTAAAGTAAAGAGATATATGTGGTAGAAATTAAAACAAGATAAAATTCAAAATGTAAATTGAACAACCACAAATAAACAAGTTGGTTTATTAATACCGGAGGTAGGAATAGTTGTTATAGCAATAAATAATCATATGGCAGTTATCCAAACATAGATTGCAAAAAATACAATAAAGGATGTGTTGTTGGATGGAGGTTCTAGAGTTAATATTATCACAAAATAGTTGAGATTGAAGTTGGGGCTTCCAAAGCTTAAACTTGCACCATATAATTTGAAGATGGCAGATGAAACAACCACAAGACCAATGGGTTTGATTAAAGATCTGATCATATATGTTCATGGCATTCCTTACATAATTACGTTTATTGTACTTCAGAATAGTGTGGTAAATTCTAGTTATTCCATGGTGTTGGGGAGACCATGGTTGAGGGATGTTAAAGTGGCACATGATTGGGGGAGTAACATTATTACCATACAAGGGAATGGGACAATCAAAACAATCACGGTAACCAAACATTTGGGAGGTGAAGTAAAGAGAGCACGAATGTTATTGTGTTACAATGATCAGAATGGTATCATAGATGAGGAAGAAGATATCATCATTGTTATAGGGCCATAATTGTTCTCAATAGGAATAATCAATTTACTTGAGACAATTCAATCTATGAAAACCTCAAATGTGGAGATCATGGATACAAATGTGAAGACTAGAATTTCACAACAAGAATTTGGAGTACAAAACATAGAGAAAAAAATAGATAACAACAAATATGAACCAAAAGTAGTTTTGGAGGATAAGGTGTATCTAAAGATGTATTATAGTCATCAATTAGGGAATGTTACAATGGATGAAACTCTAGCAAAAATAAAATAACATGAATTGGAAATAGTTGGATGGACATTAACTAAAGATTAACAATTGATGAAATGTAATCTAGGAACTAATGTAGAATTGTAAATGTGAAGATTAATGCACAATTAGAAATAGGGAAGGTGCTGGAAGTGGAGCAATTATTGAAAGAATTCAAAGATGTTTTTGCAAGGACATATAAAGATTTGAAAGGGATTTCGCCAAAGCTGGCATAACACAACATTGAGTTTGAAACTACTATACCATTGACACATTAGGCTAGGTATAGATTAAATCTAAACTATGCTACAATAGTCAAACAAGATATAGATAAGTTATTAGTAGCTAGATTCATTCAATTTGTAAAGGACGCTACATGGTTGTCACTCATAGTAATAGTACCCTAAGAAAAATGGCAAGTTGAAAATTTGTATAGATTTTAAAAAATTAAATGCATCCACAAAGAAGGATCCATACCCATCGCCTTTCATAGATGAAATGTTGAACACAATAGCAAGTTATGAGGCATATTTTTTATTAGATGGATATTCAAGATATCATCAAACTTCTATAGCTCTAGAGAACAAATACAAAATTGCATTTGTTACAAATTGGGGGGATTTTATATGGAAGGTGACGTCATTTAGAGTTTAAAATGGAGCCCCAACATATCAAAGAGTTGTTACCAAAACATTCAAAGAATATTTGGATATTTTATCAAGATATTTCTATATGACTTTACAATGTATTATGACATGGAGAATCATCTATCATCTATAAAACCTTACATTATGTTTTCAAAAGTGTAGAAAATATGATATTAGTTTAAATCCAAAAAAATGTACATTTAGGTTACTTTTAGGGATGATCTTGGGCTTTATTATTTCCAAAAAAGGGAAACTACTTGATCCAAAGAAAATACAAGCAATAGTAAACATGCCACCACCTAAGAATCCACAACAGATTCAAGTATTCAATGGGATGGCAATGGTTTTTGCTTTGCACAAGTTTAAACATTACTTGTTAAACAATAAGTTTGTCTTTTATGTGGATCATATGGCATTGGTTTAATTGGTCAACAAACCACAACTTTTAGGGAGAATAGCTAGGTGGTTGCTATTGTTCCTAGAAGTTGATTTCACAATAGTGTATAAGTCGAACAAAACTCATGTAGGTTATAAACGCATTGTCAAGATTACCAGATATTACAGAACCCATAGGTGTGCTTGATTAAACCACATATATAAGTTCATTTTACACCGAGCTTGAATGGTTGAAGGATATGAAAGAATTATTGAGAACATGATAAATTGAGGGCATGCTATCTATACAACAAAGACAAAGATTAGTTAAGAGAGTAAAGCCTTTCACACAAAAAATTGGCAAATTGTACAAAATGGGCCAAGACAATAGACTATGATGATCTTTGAAAACTACAAAAACACAAATGGTGATGAAAGAACTACATGAAGAACCATTAGGAGGGTATTTTGCATTTGAAATAACAAAGAGGAAATTATTGGATGTTGGATATTGGTGGCCAACTATGTATAGAGATGTGCATGATTATTGCAAATCTTGTGATGCATGTCAAAGAATAGGAGGATTGGCAATTTTAAAGTTTTGCAAACCTGGTGACAAGTCTTCTAGAGGAACCATTTATGAAATGGGGACTTAATTTTGTGGGGCCAATCAAGGTAGTAGGAAGATATATAAGAAACAAATATATTCTTGTAACCACAAACTATGCTATTAAATGGGTGGAAGCAAAATCATTAAGAACTAATATTGTAGCAATCACAACAAATTTTTTGTATGAATACATATTAACTAGGTTTGGATGTCCTTTGATTATAATCACATATCAGGAAGTTCATTTCATTTATGATGTCAGATCAAGTATTTGACAAATCATTTTTTGTTGAAACACGTGAGTTCTACAACCTATTATCTTTAAGGGAATGGGCAAGTTTAGTGTATTAATAAGGTACTTGGGACATTGTTGACCAAGTTAGTTAGTGAAAATAGAACAGATTAAGATGAACATCTATCCACAATGTTGTTTTCATATATAATTTTATTATAAATAGTAATAGGGTATACACCATATCAATTAATGTATGGATTACATCCATTGATGCCCACATAATACATAATGCCAATTGCTGATGGAAATGAGAAAGACAATACCTCAATGAAAGTTTTAACTACCAGAATTATAGAGTTGGAGAAGTTGCAAAAGGATAAAATGCAAGCTATAAAAACTACAAATATTCAACAATGGAATAGAACATTATGGAATCAACAAAAGAATCTGAAAAAGTAATTCAATTTTGGTGATTATGTTTTGTGGTTTCCAAAGGAAAATAAATCACACCTAAGGAAATTTACTAGGAAATGGTTCAAACCATACATAATACATTACGTGTTGTTGAATAACACTATGTTATTGGTGACAATTGAGAAGTTTGATATTAACCCTGTGTTGGTCAATGTGAATAAACTCAAACCTTACAAATGGAATATGAAGTTCAGAAACAAGAACAATAGATGCCAATGTATTGGGAACAAAATACAAGTGGACTTCAAGCGAAGGATTATAATATGGAGGTGGAAGATAAAGACTATGACATACAAAAACCACAAATACGGGGTAATGAAGATGAAGAATAAATGGAAGATCCTATGGTCAACACAATATGACTCACGAATCTATGAATAATATTTGCAAAAGTGACGGACTTTGGAAGTAGAGATCTTAAGATGAATTGTCAAAGGTATCAGTTGAATCACTAAAATTATTTGCCTAATGATTAGGGGTATTAGCACAAACATCATATTTGGTTGTAAAGTTAGCAAGAAAATCAGTACAATCAGCAGATGTATTGCCATAATCAACATATGAATTGACATAGTTAACAAATAAATGGACACAATCAACAAAATGTGTACATAATGAACAAGGTGGAGTTAATATAGTTAGTGTAGGGAGATTAGGGATGTGGATTTATCAAAAGATGAAATCTAAGGTGTTCATTCATAATGATGACATGAAATGCTTCCAATGGTTGTACAAGGGACATGAAAAATGGTAGTGATGGGTTGTATTAATTTTGAGGATCAAGTGTTAATTAAAAGATGATAGGTAGGTGAAAAATGAATGTAATGGGCGAGAAGTTCAAGAATGAAAAAAATGGTGTAACCATCAAAAATGGTTTTTGTTTCTTGTCGAAAGTTGTGAGCATTTTCGAAGTTTTGGAGATCATAGAAGCATGAATGTAAAAAGTGCGATTGAGAAATTATAACGAATAATAAAGGAAAAGATGCTTAAAGGAGTGAACACAGACAAAGGCAAGAGGAGGAAGCGAAATTATTGAAAAGGATAGAAGTAAAAGAAGAGTTGAAAAGAGCAAAATGTGAAGGCATGTTGAATATTCAACCGTTGGCTGTAAGGTCGCCATTGCATTCATCATCATCTTCAGAATGTGTAGAAGGGAAGGCATATAATGAGAAGATACAATTGCGTAGATGATAATTCATGATATAGATATGACTAGAAGATCTGTAATTGAGTTTCAGCGCATAAGCAAAAGATGTTGGTGTGTAAGAAAGCAAATAAACTAGGAGGTACATTAGTAGATTTGATGTTCATTGAAGAATCCAAAGAAAACAAAGTTGTGGAGCAACACTTTGTGGAAGCATAGGTAGTGCATAAGGACATAAAGGAGTAGAATGTTGTTGAAGTGGAAGTACAATAATCCACATAGGTGCAGGTGATGGTAGAAGCACAACGGAGGGTGATGAAGATTAGAGGCGTGAGTTGGAAGTTGTAGCAACAAAAAGACATGCAATCTTGGAAAGAGCTACATTTTTGGAAAAAGGTCTAAAAATTCTAGATCCTGAATGATTCATGTGGACATAGATGAAACAAAACTAGGATAGGCATGTTGAATGGATGGAGAATTGGAAGGATATTGTTGAGGAAAAAGACTGGCTTCTAAAGCAAGGCTTGTTCCTTTGTTTTCGATGGATTGGCAAGTATCGAAGCCTGATGTCATGGAAATTTCTAAACACATTCTTGATCAAGGGTGTAGATATTTACTTTAGGCATAAGGATAAGGTGTATGTCATTAGCAAAGAATTGATTGTAGATATCTTTGGAATATGTGTAGAAAGGTATTTAGAAGACCCTAAAGGGCATGTCAGTAAGTCATTAACAGTCTAGGCATTACAAAGTTGTAGACTTGCACTTGCAAATTCTTTTGCAAATCAATGGAATGCAAAGAGTATGGGTTTGCCATACTCTATCAAATATCCTGCAATTATATTTATTGTTTATCAGAAGGAGAAGGTACAATATTTTAACAACAAGAATGTTATTACATTGGTGATAATAGAAAAGGGGTAGAAGGAAGATTGGGTACACTACATAGATTAATGAATTAGATTGGTGGTATAAACAAGTCAAGGAAAATAAGGGGGATAAGAAAGATACATGTTAATCTGCCTTGGTATTAGCATAAACCTTTTAGTATATTTTGTGCATCAAAAGGAGAATCCATAGAATCCACCAACCAAGGTTAAAAGAACTAAGGAGGAGATGCAAACAACATTGGAAAATAGAAAAAAAGGCTACAATAGATTCATCAAGAAGTGTTTTTAAGAGGAAGAACAAAGTTGAAGGAGGAGCCTAAGACTTAGGAGTGAAGACAAGATAGGAGAGCACAAAAGTAAGGGCACATAAATGATGAGGGGTAGAGCAGATGCATCTGCAGTGCCAATAGTGGTACAGGTAATGCTAATAGTGGTACAAGCACCAAATAGACTATAAAGGTACCATAAATGACATATGTGCAAGAGGGATAGATGAAGGAGTAAAGACAAGAGGTACCATAGATGACATCTCCATAGGAAGGGCAAATGAAGGAACAGAAGCGATAAGTACCATAAATGACATTTCCATAGGAGGGACATATGAGGGAATAGAGGTAGGAGGTACCACAGATGACATCTCCATAGGAGGGACATATGAAGGAGCAAAGGCAGGAGGTAGCATAGATGACATCTCCACAAGAGAGACAGTTGAGGGAGTAGAGGCAAGAAGTTAAGAGGGAACATGACACAAGGTTTTCGGAGACTAAGGAACATTTGCATTTTGATGGGGATATATATGAAGATTGGATGGAGACCATTGGAAGTCCATAATATTTTTGAGCATTTACAACAACATTTGCAATAGTAACAACAACAAACATAGGAAGGTCTATAAGGTACTAGACTACAAATGGAGGGAGTGGAAACAAAACATTCTTTTGTAGAGTTCAGGCCATCAAAATCATAGGTATTAGTTACTAGACCAAGATTTATAGATGGATTTCCATTTCAATTTGAATTGGGGAGCATATTAGTGCAAGAGATGGGATCATCTACAAAAAGATCCAAAAATCTTCCAACACATATAAGTACACCAAAGTTTGTGGAGGAGGTAGCTCTAGAAATAATACAAACACAAAAGGCAATTGAATTATTTCAAATTATGGCAATCGTGAGTCTAAATATGAGGAATTTGAATATGGAAGTGAATAGTCTAAAGAATAGATTAGCGATAGGGGAGAAGGAAAAGGCAGTACTATAAGAGGAACTGGATAAGGATAGAGACTTGTAGAAGGGGTATAAGCATAATGTGGAAATCTGGAGGAAAAACAAGGAGGCTGAGCAAATATTAAAATGTTCATTACAAAACTACAAGATGAAAATGAGGAGCTCAAAGGTAACACACGTGGTTAAAGTCACAGGATGAAGAAAAGAAGGATTTAAAATAGAAGGTTGAAATTTGGGAAACCACAAAGAGAAAGTGGACATAGGCATTGTTTTTTCATAAGCAACAACAAGAGGCATTAAGTAATCAAGTGAAATCATTGATTAAGGAAAAGAAGGAAAACAAAAATGTTTTAATATATTTTGAATTGACGAATATGAAAAATACATCTTTGTTCTAATCTAAAAAGCTTAAAAGAAAGGCAGCTAAGGCAAGAAAAAAAAGTTGATGGAAAAAAAAAGGAGTATAAGAAAAATTTATAGCACTTATAAGCACAATTGGAGATTGCACATGAACAAAGGAAGAATATGGACCCATTTGCTGTCAAGAAAAGGCTAGAGGATTATGAAAAGATGTTGTAGTATTATACCCTTATGAGGACAAAAAATAAGATGAAGGATTTAAAGGTAGAATATGAGGAATGGTGGGAGGTTATAAAGGAATATTTTTCAAAGGACTTGGAGAAAAATCTAGCTAAGCATAGAGCTAATGAGAAAATTATGAGGTACAAATTGGAAATTCATCAAAAGAATTTTTCAAATTTTGTCTATGGTAATCTAATAAGTACAAAGGCATTGGACAAGGATGAAGAGGTTGAAGCAAGGCCCAACAAAACAATTCAAGAAAAGGAAATGAAAACAAAGGAACCATAGAACTTTAGAAGAGAAACAACTTAAAGGGAGGAAATATAGATAGAGAAACCACAAGACCTCAAAGGAGGGGGCCAAGAAAAGAAAGAACCATAGTAATTTAAGAACAAGAATAAGTGGAATCTATTCTAGCAACATAAGAAGAGGTATCCAAGATATAACCCTTGGAAGTAGAACCATAGATTGAAGTAGTGAAGAAGGAGGTCAGAACTGTAGAGCTAGAGGTGGGTATAGAACCACTGGTTGAAAAAGTCAAGACTATAGAAATTATAGTGGAAGACAAAAATGTTAAAAACGTTGCAGAATACATTCATTTCATTATCTATCATTTTCCAAATATTTTGGTGACGAAATCCAAAATATAGAGGGGGTAATGTTAAGTGGGGAGGATGAGTACATGGTTTGGATGAATAAGGCATTTGGATAGGGACTGATCATGGAACATTGTTAGTTTGAATTTTTGTTGTTTTTGGAACCATAATAATGTGATTTGGGACTGCCAAAAAATGGGAGTTCTAGGAAGGAGGGGGATTATTAGACACACAATTTTGGGAAGAGTAGGAGGAATTATAGGTACTTTATAATAGAAAACCACAAATTTTTTAAAAGATATACCACAAATTTTATTTGATGTTGTTTATTTCATTTCAACAAAACATGGAATTTTGTTGTAATTTTGATGTAGTTTTTAATGAAAGAAAGAATTATAAACTTCTATAGGGATTTCTATGTTCAGATTATTGTGTAAATTTGTTGTAGTAATAAAATATGATGAAATGAATTGAAATTTTGTCTTTGGTTTTTTTTGTAGTGTATTCTAAAGTGCAAATTTTGGTTTATATGAAATAACCATGATTCTAGTGTTTTAATGAATTATAGAATTATGTGTGTTTAAAATTAGGGTAGAAATTATGAATGTGTGCATATTGTGGTGCAAATATGTTGTTACAATAGTGTGAAATAATTTTATAGAGATTATATTTCACTTCTACCATTCTTTTAGTAGCTCAAAAGGGGTTTCACCAAGTTTTGCCAACACCATTTCTACAAGTCCAATGCAACATTGAATAGATCTTCCATACTTGCATATACTTTCATTACATACATCATTCTGATCTCATGTTTCATTCGAGATTTTTTTGTTCCCCATCCTCAAGTTTGCCCCTCGCAAACAGTTTCTCCATATTGTCATAATATGTCGAAACCTTTTGTTTCAATTCTTGCTTAATAAGATCAAGCTTGGCTCTTACTTCCTCTTTATTAATTATATCATACTTCAATTACATGGCTATTTTCATGGTCTGCCAATTTGTTGGAGTCGCCATCAGTTTTTAAACCATTATTTAGACTTGCACCTTAGATTGAGCCTATCAATGTTGAAAAGTTTCAATTCATCAATTCCGCATACTTTTATTGCCATTTCTAACCTTTTTACCCAGTCATGAACATCTTCAAATTTTTTACCCCAAAACAATTCATCCATTCATTTAAGGCTTGTCATCGTGAGTTTTTTAAACTTGTATTATTGCATTGAGGATCAATTGAATTTCCTTCTTGATCCAATCCCAACACAAAATTTATTACTTCCAAGCTCTTTCTAGCCTAATAGCTTTCAAATAACCAGCTTTCAAAACCAACATCCTAAATATAATACTAGAATGTTCAACTTTAATGATTATGTCTCCAACCTAAAACATCTTTCCTATGCCATACATGTAGAATTTAACATAATGTTATCTAGTATCATCCAATAATGGAAATAAATTGTCACCCAACCTAGGGGCATGATGTACAATCTCAAAACTAGGTATCTCAAAATTAAAAATGGAAGGATTAGGAATATTATCTATAATATGGATGTTCTTGACTAGATCTTTTGTTGCCATTTATCACATAACTCCAACTCGTACAATACAATTCAAGGTCCTAGTTTGGATCGTCATTAATGACAATATATTCCCCCTTTGAAATCTAATGTTTCACATATTACATCTTCTCTTCATGTTCAAAATTCCATAGCCAGTCTTTGTCACTCTTTTTTCCCAACCTCCACACCCAAACTTTAGATTCTACTCCTACATGTTCAATTCTGACAACTTTATCCTTGGAATTAAACAACACATCTATCCCAAGGAAGAAAAACCTGACTTTGTGATGAGGTGACACAATAGCCATAGGCAACCATAAGTCCCCTATTCTTGGCACTATTTCAACATTCTCATGTAATTCAATAGTCAAAGGATTGAATGAAAATGGCAAAGAAGTAATATTTGTCCTATTGCCTAGCAATGGTTGTCCAACTCCTTGTTCCATTCCTTGTTTTCAGCCAAACGTGGATTCTCGTGTATATTCATGTGTGAATAACTTGAATAGCAAGATCTCGTATTCTTGCAAAATCTGGGGTTTAGTCCAATGATGTTTACCAACCCAACTCCTTGCAAACACAAGATGATAGTTCTTTCTCTAGGTAGGATGTCAAACCTAAGAAATGGAAAATCAAATTCACTCATCACCAATATCTCATCTTTAAGGTAAGCTTCTTTCAAATAGTCATTCCTCCTTTGGTCCATGGTCATGCAGTTGGCATGCGTCTTGACATGGTTCATAAACACTTAGCATTTTCCACAAAAAATCTTATGAGCACATTTGAATTCCAAGTGGAAAGACTAGCTCTAATACCAAAAAAGAAGCAAATAGAAACCTCAAGAATTCTATACATTCAATTGTCATTTCTTCACATAAATCCATTGGTTTATAAACAACAGCTAGGTTTCTATTTCCTTATCACAAATTCTCCACCTGCATTTCCTCTAACCATTACAATTACTAAAATACATCTATATTGTTTCATTATTTGTTTGATCCTTCTATACAACTAACTTCTACATATAAATATTTTTGTAGAGATTGTTGGATTGACACTTTTTGAACTCTCTTAGTAGGCCATCTTGGTTTTACACAAAAGCAGCTTCCATAGTAATAACCCCATAAAATTTTTCCCAACAGTTCATTAAAAAATGTAACAAAAAAAGGACAATATTCCCAATTACACCAAATTCCTTGGAGTTCCCAAAATTAGGGTTTTAGATTTCTAGATGATTCCCCAATTGAAATTCCACAAAAGGTTTTCCCAACAACTCACTCAGACATGTAAAGTAAGAAAACATATCCCACCACAACACATAACTCTCTTGGCATGATTCTAATACTGACTTTTCAAGAGTTCCTAGGAAACGAGTGTCAACTTTCTAAAAGATAGCAAACAGATTCCCCACCAACTTGTATCCTTTTAGACTGGCTAGCATTGTCCCTTAGGGAGTTTCATCAATTCCAACATTTCTACATCTTTATTCATTTTGTAGTCTTTCTATTTTGAATCCCTACTCTAAAACATAGTGGAAGAAAACTTGGAATAAAAATACACCAAAACACTATGGTTCAGGATATTACTCCCATGCACCACCTAACTGATCTAACACATCACCACACAAAGAAAAAGAGAAAAAGGTCTTTAGCTTTCAGCAACCCATTCTTCTTATTCACCGGTGTCCCTTGCAAAGCCTGCCATTTCCAAAAGCCATGAAGAGCTTCAAACAACCTTCATCAATTTCATTGCTCTAGCTTTTCGCAAAGCAATTGCACACCACACAACTCCTAGCCTAAGTAATCTGCAACAAACAACACAAAGAAAAATTCCCATATCTATAACTCTAGAAACACTCAACTAATCCCTCTCTTGTCATTTTTAGAATTCGGCACTGGATATGCCCATTCATTAGGTCCATCATTTGAGATGATTTTATTTCACCTCTTTTCATCCCATAAAGGAACTTTTCAGATTTAGAGTGTTCAGTAGCTGCGCGTTACACATGCAAGGTAAAGTGCTTGGGCCCCTTATTCTAAGAATGCTCTCCCTGTAGGGCTTTACATAACGCGTCATAACCTTGGAGAGAATTCTTAAGTGTGTTCATAGGGCAGATTACATTTAGTAATCAGGCTTGCAAAAGGAACCCTAGGGTGGAGGGTGTGAGATTGTAAGATCCCTAGGGCACAGTATGTATATGAAGTGTCTGATCACCAGGTATTGCCATTGGGGTGTGTCATGTGGGACAGTTTGACCTCATTATTGTAAGGGTGTTGAAAGAAGCACACTTTGTATGTTGCAGGTAGGTCACAAGTCCACATCCAAGGTCAAGAAAAACTGCATAAGGTCATTGCGATTACAGGAGAGTGGTATAATTTGGTGCATTATGATGATGATGATGTTGTAGCGAGTGATATTGACCAACAAGAGTTTGAATGAGTCTGCTGCACAATCAGGCAGGCATTCTGTTTGTCCAAAGCAGTGGTTGGTTCAAAAGAGGACTGGGTAGAGACTAGAGACAAGTGAAGAGCAAAACAAATGAAAAAAACCAAAAAGAGACTATTCTAACTAGTAGAAACAAATTGTCAAAATTTCTTTCCTTTGCATTCCAGTCAAAGGGGTAGACAAGTCCTTTAGTACAGGCGGGCTTCAGTGAGACACCGGTGATAGGTAGTAAAGTGTGAGTGAGTTTCTGCAAATTAGCCCCCCAAAAACAACAACACTTCAGAATGACTTTTGTGAATCTCTGTGATGATGATGATCATGCTCATGATGGTTTTGGACACAACTACTTACAAGAGGGTACACTGCACAAGAGACTCATTTTTGTTTGGTCTACCAAAGGAGATTTCCTTTTCCTAATGATGTGTGTTTTGGACTCTGGTGGAGATTTCAAGCAGACATCATTGCAATAGCAGCCTACTGCAAGGCTGATCTCAACCAGAGGTTTTCAAACATAGTGTTCACTCTACTGCAATGTACAATTAAAACGCTCCACTAGAAAAGGCTTTTTTTTTAAAATAAAAAAAAAGTTAATTAATTTTTTTATTACCTACATATATAGATATCACAGTTTCCCAAAATGTAAAAATCTAACTGAAATTCTTCCAGTGTTATATTTTGATGAACCTCTTTAATAGCATATTCCATACTCTTCCTCCTTACCTCTCATAGATTTGTAAGGTGGTGAGTGGTGACCGGGTTTAGGCCGGTTGTTGAAAAGTGACCTGCTTATCAATAAGGGTATCAACTCGGTTATTTCTTATTTATCAAACAGCTTCTTATTTTTTTGATAATTGCTTAGTATTGAATATTCAAAACCTAATAACTTACTTAGATGACACAGTTATCATCCAGTAGGTTGGTTGTCGATCTTTAAACACTAATAATAATAAAATTAAAGCAGAAAAAATAATAATTTTGATTTTAACTTCTAAAATTCCTATAATTGGTGTATAACTGACAGGTTAATCAGCAGTTCTCAACTGGTTATTTTGATGCATAATCAATGGTTGCTACCCAAATGTTTTTGATAACTTGCTTGACATTCAATTCTTTTTGTTAATGATATTAATAACCTGCGGGGCCTCAAAATAATTTAAAAAAAAAAAAACCTACCCAGTGCTGGCCACACCGAACCAGCACCCACCAGTGCACCATGAAGGATGAATAGTAAGTGGTGAGGAAACAGTTTTCTGTTGGGTTCCATTTCCCTCACTAACCATGGTGGTTAGTTCAGTTGCTTTCTTTTTTTCTACCTACCTACCTACCTACCTACCAACAACTCACAAGCAGGTTGTCAGTTGGTAAGTCGTAAAAGCATCTCTTACCTATGTATAAACCATCTACTTAGTTAGTAATTACCTATTTTCCTACCTATCTGCCTATTTATGAGACCTATTTCCTACAGAATTCATTACCAAGGTGGAACCAAATAGTAACCCAATTGAGGTTCATCCACAACTGAGTAATAATGGGCATCCAGTGGATGGTGCGCTAGTGGGTCCTGGTTCACCACTGGGTTCAAAAACTAGATCCTGTTCTCAAACTAGAATTGAACCTATACCTGAATCTGGAATTGGAACTGAATTTTTTGAAAAACAAATGTATTTAAGGGGGGGAAATAGTTTGAAACTGAGGGTTAACTGACAATTAACATGCTTCTTAATATTAACTAGTGGGTACCCATGACCTTCGGTCACTGGGAAGTCCCTCGGTTTTTTTAAACCGAAAAGGTCCATGGACTAAAGTAAAAACAAGAAACATGACCTTAGATGTTTAGGACTTGGAAAATCAAAGGTGACAATTCTTGAGAATTTGAAATTTGTCCTTTCATTAATTAAAATTCCCTGCTCGTGCCGGCCCCCCCTTCGTCCCCGGGGAGTAGCAATTACATTTTCAACAGTGTCTGTCTGTTTAGTAGAAAGTAACTTAAGTAAATTAAGTAAAAAATGTAATAACTAACAGACAGACAGAAGATAATCCCGTTTTTGCCGGGCTGTGCCCGGTCGGCCGGATGTGACGGACCCGAGCTCCGTCACAGACGGACAAACGTAATGAATTTATATATAAGATTATGGTAGAACAGCTGGTGAGTGAACAGTTAAGCACTCAGGATCCAAGGGGAGGGCTACATTTGTTTCTGGTGTCCAAACAAAACTTAAACCCTCTAATTAGAATTGAGAAAGAAAGTTATGGCCCCCCCAAAGTAGAGGGGGTCAAGAACTCATAATAACAAACCATCGAAAGTCCTTGAACACCCAAAAATTCCTTGTATGTTGCTCTGTCGCTATTAGAGTTGAAAGATGATTTGTAGAACTCAAGGTGGTGCTCCTATAGAACTTCAAATCATTTAAAATGAACAAGAAATAAGAAAGAAGCTTTGGAAGGAGGAAGGGTCCAAAGAGAAGAAAAAAGAAAAAAAATGCATTTTGTAAGTTGGAAAACTTATTTTTCCTCTTGCTATTTCTTCATTTCTTGTTTTCCTTTGTACTTCAAAGGTGATTTCTAGAGCTTCAGGTAGCTCCCATAACATTTTAAATCACAGAAAATGAAGCACAGATGACAAAGATCTAAATAAATGTTCAGTGATAGGGTAGTGATCCAGGCCCAAAAACATTTCAATTGTTCTTGGGCATGGGGATTGGGGTGGGTATACCTTTCCCTTACTACATCAGAGAACCAAATTACACACTTGTGGCCATGGGAAGAAAAAGTTTTAATTGTGTTTGGTGCATATACTTAAGAGGGTACTTGAGGTCCTACCAGACAGGGGGCATGCTTGATCCCAACAATAATGCTTGCTATTTTTGCCATGCATCCCATGATATATTTGCTTGAATCACATGCATTATAACAGGCACAACACATTTATGGAGCTAGTCTTTAACCCCAACTCACCAACTGGCCAAGTTCAAATCCTTTGATGGGCTGTTTGCACAATGGTCTCACTTTGCTTCACTCAATGGCTGTCCCTTCAGTGACCTCACGATACTGCATCAATCCCTCACTAGCCTAGTCCATTGTCCTTTAGACAAGTTCACAAACTTTAGTTCAAAACACTTTACTCCATATGCTCATTCAGTTCCAATGGTCTGGATTTCACTATGGTGCATTTGTTTGCTGCCTAGTCTTTTGGGAGGATTCAAATCATGTATTTGATTTCCATCCTCTGAAACCTGCCTGGGTGGTATAGTGAACATCAATGCAGGCACTTCCCATCTGGCAAGAGCTGGAAAATAAAAAACAAAGGGGTGCAAAATGGTGTGTCACACTGTGACCTTGCCATTTACATTTGAAAGTATCCAAAGGCAAAAGAAGATTTATGGAAATTCAAATATTTCACCATGCAACAATATAATCTTCAAAGAAAATACTCAAGAAGAAATCAAAATCCTTCAAGATAGCATAACTCTATAACTAATATCAAGTTTCAACACAAGCCAAAATATCATATAATAAAAAATCCTCATATAAAAATAGACCTACTACCTAGGTAGGGGCCAAAATCCCTTAAGCTACCAAAATCCCTTATACTCTATAATGAATCTAAACACAATATCCTTGCCTTGGTAAGCAAGGCCAACAAATGCTGTGCTCACTCCCTTTTCATAGAAGCTAAAAAATTGTGTGAACCCTAAACCCTAAATTGTACATGAAGGGTGCCTACATAAAATCTCAAAAAGTAAGTCTGATGTTCCATTTCTATAGGAGAGATACTTCTGGCAAACAATCAAAACATCAAAACCAGGATAAGCTTAGTTATGAAACTGAAATGTGCAGTTTTGTCAGGGGCCAAAAAGTTACATTAACTTTCTCCCTGGGTAAATTTGCAGGCTTTTAAATGCAGTGAGTAATTAGGGTGGTGTTTTCTTTTCTTTTTTTTTTAATTTTTTAGATGTAGCCATATTGGTGATCATCCACAAGAGGAATTAACCAAATTTGGCTATAGGTCAGAGCAGATAGTAGAAAAATTCAAGAATCCTGCTATATTTTGGTGACCTGCTAGGACCTATCGTCTAAATAGGTAAGGTGTTCTTTGCAAGGCTGAGTATTAGCCCAGGCCAAAAATGGTGAGGATCTCTTTCAGGAAGAAACTTGCATGCATGCACTCATGGTGCCTTGCTTTTTTTCCTTTTAAGTTTTAAGGAGGGTGGGGAAGGACTTTTTTTTCATTTTTCTGTGGTTCCCCATTTGTTCCCACTATGTCCCCTTTAAGTTCCCATCAGGTTCCCAATATGTTCCCTGACATGTTCTCCGTAGCACCTCACCTTTATCCCGTATGCTTTGGCAAATTTTGTCCTCCTTTCACCTATTTAGTGGGTCAAAAGGGAGGAACTCTATTCTTCAAAATAGAACCTCCTATTTTGAAGAGGCTCTATAGTTACATTTTTTTTAATGGGCCAAGTAAATTGGCTCGTTGCTAAAAAATAAAAATAAAATTGAACTTGGGAGGCACCTCATCCAATTAATAGGAGAGGTGAATTTGGTGATTTAAGAAGAAAAAAATTGGATGAAATCTGGCGACTCTGATGGATTTTTCTTCACAAAAATTCTTTATATGAGCAGCACTGCATTGTTTTCTGTCACCAAATGACAATTTTTTTTGCCAAACAAAAAATGCAATATACATTGTATATTAACATTGGTTTTGAAAATGTAAGCTCATGGATAAAATTCTGCAATTGTTTTTCTGAAGTTTTCCACAGCGTTAATTTTTTTGTCCTTTTCTACTATAAACAAAATGAGGTGCAAAAGGTGTGCAGTGCAAACAAATAAATAGCTACAAAGAAGAAACAAGGGGTGTATCAGCCTGGGGCCTTGCCATTTTACATTAAAAATATATCTTAAGGCAAAAGAAGAATTAAGGAAATTCAAGTATTTCACAATGCAAAAATATAATCTTCAAAAAAAATCCTCTACAGAAACCAAAATCCTTCACAATATCATAACTCTATAACTAAATCTCAAGTTTTAACACAGCCAAAATATCATCCTTCAAAAATCCTTATATGAAAATAGACCTATTATTATACCTAGGGGGAAAAATCCCTTAAGCTACTATACTCTATAATGAATCTAGACACAATATCCTTGCCTTGGTAGGCAAGGCCAACAAAAAGAAGCATGGAGGAGGAAGTGGCCAAAGTGAACTGAAAATCATTGAGGATGAAAAGAAAGGTAAGCCCTAAACCTTAAACAATGTACTATAGACTCTAAAATTATTTAGCCAGCTAAATCCAATGAGCATGCTAAGCAGTGGGCAAGAGATGCACACCAAAGTTCAAAGATATTTTTATTTGCCAGAAATACATTTTGTTTTGCCAAAATCACATGATGATGTGACAAAATCACATCATCAACTTTCTGGACAAGAATTGATAAATGGCAACAATCAAATGCTCTCTGAACCATTGTTTTTTTTTGGCGAATTGGGACAAAATTTCGTTCTCACCCACCAGAACAGGAGTTTCTAGCTCCAATGCACAAGACACTGCTCTTGAATGAGGTTTGAGGTGCCAGGTTGCATTTCTTTCGACAAAATCCTATTCTTCCATGTGTTGGGGATCCTATCCCAAACCAAAGAAGAGACAGATAAATGAACAGAAAAGCAACATGTTAAGTAGTAGAACTGTGGAGAAATAAGATGCTCAGTCAATATTGTGGAGGTTTAGGAGTGCACATTGTGAACCTTCAAAATTTGCATCTAAAAGCAATACATTTTGTTTATGACCCTAAACCCTAAACCCCAATGTCAATCTAAGCTTTGTATCAAAAAAGTAGATCCATCAAAATTTGGCTTCTTCCCAGAAACTTCAAGAAATTCAAGGATTCTGGGACTTCCTGAGATGATATCTTTATATGAGATTAGAAACTGAGGGAAAAGATATTGGAAAGCTTTCAGAAATTCAAATACCATTATGAATATTGTGTAGAGAATTTGAAATATATTGAAGGATTGCAAGTTTGTAGCAAAGGGAGTTGTTTTGATCAGTCATATGGGCAAATGGCTCAGGTATCAAACACACCTTTTCATACTATGCGGGGTTGATGCACTTTGCTGAGATGGTTAGGTGAGATGATGGTGTTTCATCACTTGATGCAATCTGCATGGCAGTGATCAACATCACCAGAGAGTTCACTACACATGAAGCAGGAGTAGCAGCAGCACTTTTCCTCCATTTAATCACAAATGTGGCGTGTCACCTGATGTGCATCCGCTATTGCTCTTGATTCTCTGCAACATTGTTTTCTTTGTATTGCCAGCTACAACTCCCCCAATGTAACTACATGTGCCACAGGTCACATTCAGGCAATTGATCTGATGACTCCAATACTTCTTTTCAAGGTTTTGAAATCTCTCTTCTTACAGTACTCCCACCCACTCTTGATATACATAACAAGAGAATCACCAACATGAATTTCACACCGCATGTGCCAGGAATCCTTTCAAAACTAGTAGAAGATAAGGAGGCAGCTTGCCAAGCTGAAACAGCTACATGAGGAACCCAATGTCAAAGCAAAAACATGGTCTACTGAAAGGAGCTGCACCCTCATGAAGCTGGTAGGCTTGTCAGTCAGCGTTGCTGGAACTCATAGAAAAATATCTTGATAAGTACAAATTTCAATAAAACCAAGAGATGAGCAGATAGGCCTGTAGTAGAGATTTCAAATCCTACAACATATTAGGCAATAGGAAAAACAAAAAACCCAAACTAAACAAACATAAAAAAACCGAAAACAAAAGTAAAACAGATAAGCAATTTGTTCAATAGCAACAGGCATGCATGTTCAGAGACCTTCAACTGCAAAATGTATTTCTTTCACAAGACTAGCAATAGTGTGAAGACTCTGGCATGATGCAGGATGTATTATGCAGTTTGGCTACGGCTCTAGCAAGATGCCATTGAAAGAAGTGAAATGTAATGCAATGTCCCAAGAAAAACATTGGCTAGCAATTAACACTAGAAAGAGGAATGGAGAAAAGACCTAATGAGATATAAGCAGAGGAAACAATGAAGTATGTTAGAAAGAACATATCTGGGCAAAGTCGAGGTCACATGAAAAGATGGGTGGGAGCTGGGAATTAAGGACAAGAGAGGTTGAGTTTTTGTTGCATTTTTAAAAGCAACTTATACAACAAGAAGTAGTGTGTCATTACTTTATCATTGTCACTCACAAAGTGTCTAACCATCATCTTCACAAGCTGCCAGGAATCCCCACCATTGATTTCATCAAACTCCCAACAATAGTTGTAGACAAGTCTATAACAATCTACCCCAAATTTTGGGCATAATAACACTGCACAACTAGGAGTTTTTGTTGCATCTCTAGAAGCAATTTGAATCAATAGGGACAACAATTATCCACAAGATTGGTTAGCATGGAGCTCAATGCAGTTAATTACTAGGAGAAATGATCAATTTGGCATGCAGATCACTACAAGGAATGTCACAGCTCAAATTTCTATACTTGTAAATTTGCATCTTAGAAGCTTTTGTGAAATTTTGAGTTGTTTCAATAGTGATTTAGTGACTCATAAGCAGTGTGCACTAGTTGGATGTTGACTAGTGCAGACTTCTTGAACGTTCTTTACTCTATGTTAAACTAAACCATTTTTCCTCAAATTTTGTTCAAAAATATAAAGTTATGATTATGAAAGCTTAGAAGTGAAAAACATTTGAAACTATGTTTTGAGTTGGATATACATTGATTGTTTTCAAATGTGCTTTTGACCTCCAAAAATACATAATTTGAAAACCTTCCTTGAAGATGAAATGTTTATTACAATTTTACGTAGGGCTAGGTTACCATTTTTATGAAAATTTCATGTGTTATGTCTGCTTAAAACTATTTATGAAATATATGTTTTGCAAAATTGACATGGTGTTGAACAAGTTATGCAATGGACCTAACATACAATTCACCCTTTAAGGTCATAAATATGTTTAAGAAATCAAAACATATTATATAATTTTCTAAAAACCTCGATTATGTGTCAATCCAACTAAAAATCCTATATTGTTAATAAAAACTCATATTTCACTACAAGATTATAGCTTTTTAGATGGCCAATTTAATTGAAGTGTTCGCATTGACCAAAAGGTATGTTTATTTTGAGTAAAGGTTTAAGGCATGAAAAACATATGTTACATTGACTACTACATTTGATTAAAGTGACTTTTTTTTTATCAAGTGTCAAATCAAAGATCTAATCAAAATGAACAAATGTTCATCAAAATGGTCATGGCTTAGTCAAATTGGCCATCTTGATTTGATAGGGATTAGTCAAATTGACCATTTTGATTATGATTTGACACTTAGTCAATGAGTCATGTACTCATTTGATGACTTAGCTTACCTGCTAAGCTTAGGCTACCTACTTAACCTAACATAATTAGTAGGTTCGACTAGGCCTAAATTACCTATCTAGCCTAGCATAATTAATAGGCTAGTAGGCTACTTCTTAAGTAATATGATACTAACTAGGTAGCCTAGCCTAAACCTATTTAATATAACATAAGCCACTTAGGCCTAGTAAGTGGGTAGCTTATTTTACTGGTTATGTTATTAATAGCCTAAGCCACCTAGGCATACTACGTAGTTAGCTTAACCTAAGTTATCGAAGTCAACTTAGTAACTACATACATAGTGTAGGTCATTTAAACCTACTAAGAATGTAGCCTAGCTAAGGGCACTTGAATGTACAAGGTAGGTGGTTTAATTTAAGCCACCTAGGCCTATTAGGTAGGTACATCGCCTAACTTAGGCTACCTAGGCCTACTAGATTAGTATGTGATTAACCTAGGTTAGGTCACCTAGGTTATTTGGCCTAGCCTAGGGTGTTTGGTCTAACTTAAGTGGTTTGGTTTAGCCTAGGTGGCTAAATTAAATGGCTTAGCCTAAGCCTATGACATAGGATTGATAAGTAAATAAATAAATAATATTTGACATAATTAATTATTAGGTTTATTAATTAGGTAGGAAGGAAGGAAGGTAGGTAGGTAAGGTAGGGTAATTAATTAATTAATTAATTAATATTTTCATATAAATTTTTAAAAAAATTTAAATTATATATAGTTTTGGTCGATGCCCAAATTATATTAATGTCATGGTGTTCAATAGAAAAACCTTGTTAAAAAAACCTAGTAAAGAAAAAACCAAAAAGACCCAATCAAAATGGTTGAATCCGAAATGACTTATTCAGAATGGCATTTTGGTCAAGTTGAACATGGGGGCAAAAATACCATATGGGAAGATTTTTTACCAAAATTCCCGCTCAAAAAGATTGTGATTTCTTGTAGTGTTTGCATAAAAATTTAATATACTTCTATGAAGGTATGCAAATGAAAATCAAAATGTATTAAGGTGAAAAGAAACGACTATGATAAGGTATGGATGATTGTGGGGATGTCAACATTTCAATCAATTAAGGTAACTTCATTATATTAACATTCAAATAAGCATCTAGGTTTTATGGGAACATTGGGGTTTGTTTTACATGTCTATGGCCATTGCCATTCTTGTTATGGCACATTCATGCTCACCTTTGAACTTCACTTGAGATTGAATACTTGTCAAAGTGGTTGCCACACACATTTGAAGGTTGGATCACCTTGTAAAATCTCACCATGGATTCATTATTAATGTGCTAGTTGTTATGCACAATTGAAGTTTAGGTAAGTTACAATTACAAAACTTTGCATATGTTAACTTGAAACACGAGTGCTCATGTCATGCAACTTAAAGGTTTCAATTTGAATTTCACTTTGGTTATTTAAGGTGTAACCTTTATCAATTTGATGGGAAACCAAAGAAATAAGCCAAAAATGTCAATTGTCATCTAATTGAATTTGTAAAAAATATAGAACCTTTTAAAGGTGAAATGTTTGTAATAGATGATGAATTCGATGAATCTAAACATTACTACAAAATGTGGGTGTAGTTCACTAATCCGTATTCACTAAATTATTGAATTCATTATTTTCCAATTAGTCCCATTTACTAAAACCAATGAATTCACTCAAAATCTAGTGAAATCACTTGGTGTACAAAGACACCTTTTGTTGAAGTGAAGAGTGATGATAATGAAGAAAAGGATTTTGATCCTTTGTTGTTAATTTGGCAACCAAGAAAAAAAACACAATCAATTATGGCAACAAAACTATAGGCCTAAACAAGTTACATCACTTGCAAAGAAAAATTGCAACAAAGATCAAAGGAAAAAACTTTCATAAAATGCATCCAAAATGCCTCTTTTGTTTCGAAAAGAAATAATGGTTTGCGAAAGTTTCAGAGGCTTGCTTCCAATGTTGCAAAAACCATTGCCATGTTTATTGTTAAATATTTAAAAAGATTTAACGCTAGAATGCAGAACATAAGATCATGGAAAAGGTTGTGTTTCATGACCTTATTGATGTTGTGACACCCTATATGCACAATTTCAAGAGATTGAAATACAACCAACAATTGGTAAAGAACTTTACATATGCGGTATTAAGTCATGTGACAAGCCAATAATCATCAAAATTGGTAATGGAAAATGATATTGTATGCACATTTACATCCTTTTAATCAATATCAAACAATAGGGAAACAACAAAAGTTTTGGGAGTTACCAAGAGAAATATTAAGAAGGGATATGAAAAATGTGTGGCGGATGATGATGGGATGAAACCCTAAAGAACACGAGATGTTGTCGCTACCTACAAAAAAACAGAAGACGACAAATTGTTGTGTGGTTGATGGTGAGATGATTGGTGTATATTTTCTTCTATGTTTATTTTCTATTTTGTCATTTGTTTGCAAGTAATGGGGACTATGGGCTTTATTTTTTTGATGACACTTGCTTTGTTGTAGTGTTTGTGTTGGATGCATTATGGTGGTGTGGAATGGTTTGCATTGAAGGTTTGATGGAAGAAAGCCAAGGAATTGAAGATCAAGATAAAGAAAAAGTTGTTGGGTGGGTAGCAATGGGGTTTCAACAAGCTTTCAATGAAGGGGAGATAAGTTTTCAAGAAGCCTATATAGACAATGTGCTTGCAGGAGTTAGAGGTAATAAAGGAAATTTTTGTTATTGAAGGAATGTGGATTCTGTTGCGCAAATTATTTCAAAAAACTAAAATTGGCGTTTGTAATTGCATTTAAAGTTGATGACTTGGGGCATGATGAGAAACTTAGGGATCTTAATGAGCATTTGTTTTGGTTCTTTTGATTATCAATGTTGAGTTGTGTGTTTGTTTGGGGTGGACGTGGTGATTGTTTCTCATGAAAAAATACCCTTCAAATTGGGAGCTTTGAAGGAATTTTGGGATTTGTAAACGTTTGGAATCAATGAATTTGGGCATTTGAGAAATTGGGATTCTTTTGTCAAACTCATGAGTAGTCTTATGTGTCAAAATGAAGTGTGGGGTGTTTTTTCTATGAGTGTCAAGGTTAGGGTTGTTTGTACTAGTGGCCAATTGTTGAGTTATTGGATTTGACAGAGTCATGGGAGTAGAATTACCAAGGGTATGATGGGGTGTTGTTGTTTTTCTTATTTTTGTGATGTGTTATGGGGATGGAAGTTCTTAATGTGGGGTTCAATGGTATGTGATGAGTAAGAAAGACGGAACATGGCTAGTTGAAGCTCAAAGGAGAAAGATCAAAGAGATCTAACCCCTAGAAACCCTTTAGCCATTTGATGCGTTGTGTTGATTGTAGGAATTTCTATAGATTTTCATTGATGGTGTCAATGTAAAGGAAAGGACCCTCACAAACAAGTGAATCCATGTAGTAGTCTATGATGAATTCACCTAATGGGCACATTGGGCATGCCTTTATTTTTTGTTATAAACGTCTATTGTTGGACACATTAAGAAATGCATTTTGGACAAACTATAGAAAGGCCAATTGATCAAATTTTGTGTTTAAGAAGTTTGCCAAATGTGTGGTAAATTGGTGGACAACCAAAAATTCTCCAAATGAGAACGAACAATTTTCTCCATGAAAACTTTCAACTTGTTTTAAGATATAATGTTCATATTATATCTTAAATAAATGTTCAATAAAACATTATGTTATAATAATGTTGATGATTATGATTTTTTAAGTTGTAAAATGTTCTCTCATTGTAATTATAATTGAGTTAAGTGTTGTTTTATCATTTTACAAAGAAAAAATGATAAATGATAAATCGTTGTTAAAAAAAGAGTTTTTAATTTTTTTATATCAAATTATTGGTGTACAATTACATAAAGAAAATCTTATGAATCAATTTCGTATTCATAATCTATATAATTTGATTTATTGTTAAGGCCCAGATCAATTATATGTGGCCTTTATAGGAATTCAAAATTAATGAAATTCTATGTGTGAGTATTTTTGATATTATATGCATTTCCAATTTCAACACAAAGTGTGTACACTGTACCAAAGAAATACCCAGACAAAATATGTTCATCATTAACTTAGTTATTGTAACTCAATTATTGGTTTGTTTATTGGATATTGTCATTAAGGGTTATCTTTTTCGATTTTTTCATATGAAAGATTTGGCAAATCTTCCCTGAGAAAAAAGAATTAGCTGAATCTACATTAGAAAAACTCTTTTTTCTCCCAAAATTTCCCTTTCTTTTGTTGAAACAATTTTTAAAAATTGCTGAAAAAAAAAAGACTAATTATCATAGGTTAATTCAAAATTGTTGGTTTAAAGTTTATGTAGACATTAAAATAAAAAATTTGTTTTGCCAAGATGATACCCATATTAAGTTCCACAAATAACGACTTGCACTAGTACCCTACTCAATTTTTGCACAAAATTTCAGTTTTTTGTTCAACATTTGGAAAGGAAATGAAGAACAATACAACGGATTTGCCTTCCAATTTCAAAGAATCAAGGATATGTGTCATTAAATTGTTCAAGCATGATCATTTGGGAACAGCCATCAACCAAACAAAAGCCTTTGGGAACTTGTTAAAAATGTAAAAGTTTTTTGTGGGCTTTGCTAACTTTAATTTTATGCATTAGAGAACACACCCTAGGAGGCAGAATGCGCCCCCCGTTCCGGCATAATATTCCATTGTGTAAAGGTTTGTCTCTAGGTTGAAAAGTAGCATAGTTAGACCCATAGTTAGGTTGTGTAGTAGAGTATTGAGGTAGGTAGGAAAGGACTGAATAGGCTGTGGCAATTGATTCTGCCATTTAATACACAAATCAACATTTATGGAGTAAATGTACCCTTTTCATATCCATGTTCAAAAACTACAATTATTTTTTGGAATAGTAGGGTTTGAACCAACCAACAAACTCAGTTGTGGATGGATGATGGAACCCCAACTGAGTTCTTCAACTTGGGTTTCACAAGAGTAGCCTATTTTGTTGGTTCACATTTGATCCAACTTTGGGAAGTTTTACCTTATTAGAACTGGTTTCTTTGGTGAAAGTGTTCAGACTGTTCAGATTGGAACAAAATTGTTTTTTGGTGTTCAGAGTGTGGACACACTAGGTACATGTACAACATCTTATCTATTGGCAGGGCCAGCTTATTTGTGATGCCTTGTGTTTGCAATCTCCACGTTCTTTGGATGTCCTTGAATGGAATATTAGAGGTTTTAAGGAAAACCATTGAAAGCTTGTTGTTAAATTATTAGGAAGCAAATAGGAAACAATTCTTTTGTGTGGGACCTGGGCATCAATTTTGTTTATGCTTCCTGGGGTCTGCTTTTGGAATGTACTTCATTTTCAATACTATATTATTAAAGGTTATGAATGAGTTTTGTTTTTTTTGGTTTTTAAAAATCCCAACTTGTCAATTCTCAACCATGACAATCTTCCACTTCACCAGATGTTGCCTTGTAAATAGCGTGGTGGAGACACCAAGCATCAAGCCAATTACCCAAGTGGTTCCCCCCACAAGGCCATGCATGCTAGGCACTAACTATTATAGCCAACCTAGTTAATAGAAGGGGTCATTAGGTCAATTGATCAAATATATTAAAGTATTTGAATAGTTTTGGGTCAAAATACATCACCTTATTGCCATAGTCAGAAAATGGCTACACTTGAAATGGAGGCAATAGTCTTCAAGGGAAAAAGCCATTCCATCCAGGGTTTTTTTTTTGGGTGGCAATTTTCATCACTTGGTGACCAAAAACAAAAGAGGGGTTGCAACTTGTCTAAAGACAATTTTTTGGAAAAAACTTCAAGGAAGAAAAAGTTGAATTTTCCATATTTCAACCATAGGGTCTTCTTATATATCACCAGTATAAGGCAGGCTTTGCAAAAAAACAATAAAAAAATCTCTCTAACCTCTAGCAAAATTTGGCTAAGTCCTCTTGTGGATGATCACTCATCCACCGACCTCACAAAATTGAAGGAAAAAAGAAAACTTGATTCTATCAAATGTTTCACTTCATACAAGAAAAAAAATTCAGTAATTGCTTAGGTTCGAAAGCCTAGATAAATAGGGTCAATTACTACTAATTAGTTTGCAACTCATAGTGAGATTTAATTAAACAACCAGTAATTCAAATTGGAAAATAACATAAGGAGCAAGGTGATAGAAAATTGTCATTAACCAATCAAGAAATTGAACCGCTATTAAAATGTCAATTATTTTGTTATAAGGTTTCCATGATTGTCCTAGCAATTACAATTTTTTTGTACAAGTTAGGTAAGAGAGAACACCATTTATAGATTGATCTTAGAGTTGTTTCCCTCTAAGTCAATCTTTCAACCATGCATTAGAATTTCCATTTTCTTGTCCAGGATATTTAGGATTTGAATAGAGGATGGGTTAAAGTACATTGAAGGTCTTTGTTGAAAAATGTAATTGACATTTAGGCCCATTGGAGAATCATATTCGCAACTTCAAGTTGCCCCAAATATGAGCACAATATGTCCACCTACGTTTATAAAAATTTCAAAGAAAGGTGTTTTTTGGTTTCTTTTATCATTATATATATATATATATTGTCAAAAAACTTTAACACATTAAACAACACATTGTGTAATATTAGTTCAAAGCAAGCGGGGTCCTTTTGTCAAACCAAAAGGTTAAAAAGAAGGTCCCAATTCACTAGATAGGGGGAAGTCCCTAAGTTGTAGGTCTATTCAGAATTAAGGATCAGCATAGACCCTACAAAAAATTTGAAAGATGAAACATCTTTTCCATACCATCTATTGAGATCCCTCTCAATTGGCATCTAGTTTGCCCACACTAGATGCCATTGGGAAACATCCCTTGGGAATCTCTTAAGAAGTTTAGCTAGTGATCTCCTTGGTTAACAAATCATAAATTTATCATCAAACAAAGAAGCAAGGGGCCCAACCTTGAAAAATGAAAAAACCTCACCCATCCAAATAGGATATTGAAATAGCAATCCTATTATAGTCAAACAATTATTGTTAACAATGATTTCTTGCATAAAAATGTTTCATAATAATCATTAGTAAATACTTGTTGATAACACAACTTTGGGAGAAAGCCATGAGGATGTGGTTGTATTAAATCGATTCTTCAGACAAAGGTTCCAGCATTGTCCTAATTGGAAATTTTAGTGATCCTATGATAATGCAAAATTTCTCGAAATCTTTAATTGTTGTATTATTCAAGAACTTGATTTAATTGTTATAAATTTCTTTGTACCAAACTCAAACCTTTTAAAACAATGTTGGATTGTAGATACATCAAAAAGGGCCCATAAATGGAAAAGGAACTCATGCATCCCTATACAATGATGGCTATTTGATGGTTTATCATGTGATGAAATTGCACTATCTTGGAATATATATAACCTTACAAACTAGGCATTAGAAATTTCTTCATGCTTTATAATTAAATTGTTTGCACAAAATGGATTTGGTGGGGATCAAGTTGCTAATTTTTTATGTCAAAATTTATTATCAAGTTGTCTTTTATCATCTTTTACAACATATCATGCATTATGGACTACATTTAAAAATTGAATGGTGCATGCCTTATATCAAATTTGTATGGTGGGATTCTTTAAACCTTATAGTAGGTAATGTTAAAAGGATTGCAACTTCTTGAAGAAAATTGAAATTTTCTCTTACTTCAAATACTTACTATGTTATAATTCTTTTCTTGCAATTACATCCTTGAAATTGGCTTATGAAGCAATAGCTAGTGGGCTTTAACCACTTAATGATATAACCTACCAAGTAAAAAGATTAAAATGTCAATAAAACCAAGGCCCATGACCAAAAAAAAGTTAAAAGTTCACTTCTATATAATGGGCTAAAGGAAAGCTACACATTGATTGAATTTTGTATTACTTGCAAGATTATAACATCTTTCCATGGGATCCAGCTTATTATGATGATGTGGCAAATTGTGAATGCTTATAAAAAACTAATGGATTAGAAATCCATAATTCTAAAAAATATTTATGACCAAAAAAGTGACAATATATTAATAAATCAAAGTGTTATTATTGTTCATGGTAATGTGATTTTTTATGCATTTCAAGTCATTAAAATTTTGGAAAAACCTATGAATGCACTAGTGTTTTAAAAGTGTGTTTGAATTTTTTACTCATTATATTCATTCCAAAGTATTTCATATGATTTCATAATATATTATAACATTGACATGTAGACAAATTAAAACTTGCAATAATAATATTTTCTTGGTATTAAAACATAAAAATCAAGCATTAGTTACATTTGTTGTGCTTCATGTTAGTGTGAATGCACCTCATGCTTCAAATATTGATATAAACAATTGGAATTCACCAACCAAATGCCATTAAGTTTTTATTTTATTTTTTTCTTCTTTGAGGATTAATAAAAAGTGCATCACACAATTTTTATTTCATTGTGAGAATTTTTTTATGGGTTGTTCATAGCCTAATGACTTCAACTATAACCTAGAGTATGTTCAAATAATGGATGAAATCTATCATGACCAAAAGGGAACAAGAAAATTCATAACCACTTGCAAGGTGGTCATGAATCCATATTAAATTGATAATAATCTGAATTCATTTCATGAAATTCACAATAAATTCCATATGTTAATAAAAACTCCAATTCAAATTCAATTTCCTTTCAAAATTTGCAAATAACATTTCTACATGTTTCACAAGCCCAACTTATATGAAATGATGAATGGGGTTTACTATTTTCAATTTTATAAATCATAAGATTTTTAAAAAGTTATGAACCTCCTAAAGCTTATGAATTTCCAATTTTTCTTTCAGTTCATGTCCCAAAAAATAAGAAAAAAAGATTTTTTTGCTAGATCATGTTTTCAACTATTATGATGATAATCAATCTAATATATTAATTCAGTAAGTAAGTAAGTAAGTAAGTAAGTAAGTAAGTCAGTCTGTGAGGGGGGTTTTGGGGGGTGGGGGAAGGAGAGGCCACTGAAGCAGCAGGCGACCGGTGTCAGTCTGTGACGGGGGTTGGACCACCACGGTTTCCGCACCGGCCAGGTGTACAAACCAAGACCTGATCTCCACAAAGCATTGCAGCAGTCCGAAGGGAAGGAATGACGGTCGGATCGCATCCCTCTCCCACCGCACCAGAGGCGGATATGAAAACCTTCCCCTCCGCCCCCCACTATCAAAAGAACCGACGATTATATAGAGGAGCGTGTTTTCAAAAATTTCTAAAACTTTCGGGAACCAAGGTTCAAAATGTCAGAACCGGGGTTTTGGGTTTTCTCACCCCTGTCGGGTAAGGGAGTAAATACCCGGACTGATAACCTGAGGGTACACACGGCTGGTTTTGATACCTGCACAACGTCGGTCGGGACCACTACGCTAAGTCACAATATTGTTTTTATCTGTGGGGATATAAATGCATTATGATGGGACCCACGATTGCTATTTTGGGAAAATTTCCAATTATGGCGACCAAACAGAGCGTTCGGGGTGGTTGGAGTGGCGTAGCCATGGGTGTCCGAAGGTCACGGGTACCACTAGTCTAAATTAAAGAAATGTATTTTGTTTGTTTTGTTTGCCATTTTGAATCTCCCAAACCACAATGTCCCCCACCACGTTTTTGGTATGGTTGGAAAGTTGTTAATGACTAAAGGTGCAATAAAGTGGTTTTGTAATGTTTTAAATCAGAATTTAAAAAATTTCATCAAAAAAGATTGAATGAAATGAAAACTAAAAACAATATAGGAATTAGTTCAAGTTTTTTATATTGTTGGAACATCCTTGATTAGTGGATTTCTTGGAGGTGATTTTATAATTTTAAAACCTTAGGTGTACTATGTGGGAGGTATTAAATTAAAGTTTTTTTTTTCATAAGACATTATTTTCAATTTTCAATTTTTTTTTCACAATTGGGATTTTATTTTAAGATCCTTATTTTTGTTAAGGTAATTTGGAAGTCATTAAATTTTTAGGTTTTTATTAGGAAATTAATTGAGTAAGTATAATTTGGGTTTGAATTTCCAAATTTAAGGTTATCAATTTTTAAAGGGGCTATTTTAATTTTAATTTTTTTGATTCTATTTTTTTAATTCCAAAATAAAATTCAAGACATATATTTTGCACACAATTGATAAATATGAAAAAATAATAATTTATAATTGTAAAAAGATTTGAAGTAAAGAGTCTAGGAAAATGATTTGGCCATTTTTGGTTCTTTAACCATTTTTTGAGGTGGTTCTTATGGTGTAAGCAAGATAAAGTGAACAACTTGATTACGTTGTCAAAACTAGAATGAATAGATTTTAGTAACAAAACCGATTATAAAATTTTGGAACATTAAATGTTTTCATTTCAATGACTTAACATGATATATGTTTACCTTAATGTGCATTGATTTTCATATTTCAAATTGTAAAAGTAGGTTTTAAGTAGGTTTTTCAAAATACAAGTAACTTTTGACATTTACTCTCCATTGTGGGCTTTTGGTATCAAATAGGTGTTAAAGTAGGTTTTTACAAAAAGGAAATAATTTTTTTTTAATGACTTGCTAAAAAATATGTTGATATTCATTTCCTAACTTATTACATATCAATTTCATTAATTTTTCTAATTGAAAAATGGGTTTGAACACATATTTTTCAGTTGGTTTCAAACATATTTTTTATTTACTTTTTAAATTCATTTTCTTTTAATTTTCTTAAAATTAGATTCTTATAAACTCAATAAAGCCAACTAATGCTACTTGACACTTATTTTCAACTAATTTGATGCTACTTTATGTTAGTTATATGAGAGGTGCAAGGTTAAAGTTGAGACATCTATTTTTTTAATATACTTTATCTTGCTTTGACCCCCTAGCAATACCACCCAAGGATACTACTATGCACCAAAAAGAATTTTGAAAGATGTTTAAAACTAAACTTTAACTTGTACCATATTTGCTTTTAATTCTTTTTGACCCAAACCCCCAACCCTTTTATAAAGTTATGCCAATTAATGCAATTTCTTATCAACAACATATGTGTTCTTCAAAGTGGACATTGTGAATATTGTCACCCATTCCTCCGTCAACATTTAAAGTTAACTTACACATACATAATCCTAAATACATGACATCCTAATAGCATAACAACCTAACATTTACTTTTAACAAGACACAAAACCCAAATTTATTTTTCTTTCATTCTTATCTATTGAATATTATTATTGAAAATGTTTATTCTGTTAGCATATGACAATTTTTCCATAGTTCAATTATAAAAGATAATACTTCAAACAAACATATTGTTTCCAGTAGTTTAAAGTTTCCCTTAATTCCATATACATATCCAAAGTTGCATCCCAAATCTACATTAGATCCCAAGGTCTCCTACTTTCTATATGAATCAATTATCAATTCTTATCAACATTTTCACAATTACTAATTCATATACTAGAAAGGATCACCACAAACTACCCATCACATCTTCAAACCCATATCTAAGATCATTTACAAATTTTGGACAAAAAATATTTTTACTTAAACTATAAAATTGAAATACATAAGTCGCAAGACATACACATTTCTAAAATTTTCAAGATATCTTTGGCTACATATGCCATTCCTTTCAATATATAGATGCCTAAAATTCTTCACTTCCCATCTTCTTCACTAAAGCATGAAGAATCTTCATTTTCTCCTCATTTTTCAAACATCCTTGTTTTTCATTATGTGGTGCATTATAGAAATCCTCCAACTATGGCATATGGAAATCTGAAGATATTTTTCCAAACTGCACCACACTACATTATTAAAGTTTCAACGCAAATTTTATAACATTGCTTATTTTCAAGTTTAATCTCTTACTTCCATTAACAACAATGCATTTGGTTATCTTCATTCACCATCTCACCAATCCACAAAAAATTACCCATAAACATCACCAAACAAGACAAAGATGATCAACATCACCCAATTGTAACCTAATCACCTTTGAGTTATCCACTTCATAACTTGCATATGACAAAAACACAATGAACATTTGTAATGCCTTGGTTAAAGTTTCTTTCACCTTCCCAAGAGTGGAAAGTGACAATGGCCTTCCCATTTTCCATCCTTTAATCGAAAGGGAGATAAGTCACTTGAAAAACCCTAGATAAGTTCCATTCACACCTCCTTATTTTCACACTACAATAGAACCTAATCTTGAATGAACCCTTGGAGCAATTACATAATCTTGTTCACATTTAGGCGAACACCACAAGCTACAATAATATTTACTAATCAACCAAGAACATATTATCATTTTGATCATTTCAAAATATCCTTAGAATTACATATACATAAATAACATTCATTGCATTAAATTACTAAAAAAATTCACACCAAAGCAACGGATAGGGATTTCGTTATTCCATGTCAAAAGGGATGTTGTGTTAATATGAAAGTTTTAAAATACATTTAGATGTTTCACAAGATAATAAATTTACAATGTCTATCAATTGTCATTATTCATTCATGTAATAATAGTGATATGGAAATTTTAAAGTGGTCATTATGTGGGTTGGGTTTACTAAGATCTAATTAATTTTTGCCAATAACTCAATAGTTATGACCAATCCAAGCATGCACCTTCCATGACGCAACCTAAATTCATTATATAAAAATTAAAAAATATTCTTTGGAAAGGTGCTCCCATGTTTATGAACTCATGGATGTGTCCAAATGATTTATTAAAAGTCACACCCACCTTCTTAGTTGATAGTTTAATGAATGTTTATTTTCATAATATTTTCAACTTTTATTTTATTTAAGAGCTTAAATTATTTTCAAATTACATTATACTATTATGATAAGGTTTGTTTTAATTCTTTTTTTTAAATGTCATTTTGAAATATTTTCAAGAAGCTGAAATAATGTTTTTTCTACTTAAAATCATTGGTTACAATTATTTCAAAGTGCATTTGGGTATTTTTTATTCATCATATTGATTTGAAAATTTGAAAATATGTATACCAATATATGAAGAATAAAATAAAATTGAAAAAAATTATTTTTGTAGTTCTTTTTAAAACAAAATGTTAGATGTACAAAACAAATAATGGTCAATATATGAAGGGGAGAAAATAGGTTCATCTATATTATTCTATAAATTCCATTCCAATTAAAATATTTTCCAAATGTTGACCCTACTCAAGAAACTATCATTTATTGATATTACAAATTTTCTGTTTAATCACATTTCTTGGTGGATGTGAATCCTCCATAGATATTAATATTTAATTTTTATTTAAAAATATGTCAATGGTTCAAATGGCTAGGATTCACAATTGCCTTGTAATGGTTGTTGGTTCAATAATCACAAGATTTTATAATTAAATGTTCCATTATGAGAAATTGTGTCCGGTGAAACCACATTACCTAGCAACTAAAATTCAAAAAACAACTCATATACAACTATTATGTAACCATCCTTTGGGTATTACAACTACTACACAATTTTCCCCTTAAAAATACAGTGTATTAATAAATAAATTATCATGTTAAAAAATCAAGTAATTGTATTATAGTTGCAAGTGAGTTGAAAATGGGTCTTTTATATGATAATTTGTACACATTGTACATACATATGTAGTCAACGATGTTTAACATGTTTAGAAAATGGATTATAGTATTATTGTGCATGTGGCAATTACTTTAGAATTATTGTAAATGTGCCATTATAACAACAATTATGTTGCAACTAATGTATAATGTACATACATGAGATGATGTCATGTGTTCACATTTCCATCACCCATTATGGGATATATTTGCAAATATATTTCGAACTATAATTCCCATTGATATAATAAGTACAACCACTAGTTTAATTGTTTAATTTATGTAGAGAAAAACAAGCACAAAGCATATGGGAAAGGTTTTTTTGGGTAAACTGGCCCATCATTGATCATTTGCTTATGACCAAACAATTATTTATATCTTCATCATATGTGTTTCATTTTGAGTGATTTAAAATGTTATGGGAAAATAACCTCAAGTTTTAGAAATCGCTTCTGGAGTGCAAAGGAAAAGGAGTAATGAAATAATAATAAGAACAAAATTAAGCTTTCCAACTTACAAAATACATTTTTGTTTCTCGTTCTTTGGACTCTTGTTATTTTTTCAAACTTCATAATTTTCTTATTTTTTATTCAATTTAAATGATTTAAAGTGTTACAGGAGCACCATTCAAAGTTCTACTAATCATCTTTCAATTTTTATAACAATAGAACAACACACAAGGAATGTTTTGGGTGTTCAAGAACTAGCCTTTGTAGCATTTGGTGGTTTGTTTTTTTTGAATTCTTGACCCTTTCTATTTTGGGGCTTGTAATTTTCCTAATTCTATTTCATTTTGACAATTTTTAATGCACCAAATACGTTAATAAAAAGGTTTCAAAATTTGTTTGGACATAAGAAATAATATGACCTTTTTCTCCAATCTAGCTTACCCTAAGTGCTTAGGTGTTTGGTCATTGATGGTTTATCTTTTAGTTGCAACTCAATTGCAATTCAATTTGTAATTAAATAACAACTAAAAGATTTAACCCATATGTTTTGGTTTTGAATCCCATGTTACAAACTATATAAAGAAGGCTTATTTCCTTTTGTTCTCACTTTAAAATACATGTGCCATTTTGGGATGAGTTCCAAATGGTTTAATTGAAAGGCAAAATATAAAAATAAAAATAAAATTCATGGGTATTCTTTAGTTCACTTAGTCTTGTGTTTTCCTATTTGCTTACCTATCTAGGTAAGAAAATAGGTCTTAGTTTTCTACCTACCTATGTAGGTACATAGGTAGGCCTTAAGTAAATACGTAGATATGTAGGTTTTCATACCTATCAACCTACCTACTTATGGTTATGTACACCTGCCTAGCTATTAAAATAATTATTTATATGTATTTTCCAAAATACAATTATTATGCCATGTGACAATTTTTTATTGTGCCATGTGTCAAATTTTAATAGTTGGATGACAATTAATGATGCTAACATAACATTGTGGGTGTAATTATAATGACATTGCATAATAATTGAAAATGAATTGTTTTAACAAAATTGCAATTGGGTTGTAGTGAATTGTACCATATAATGATGAGTTGCAATTCTACAATGCATGGAACTTGTTTCTTAACACGCACAACGTATAAATATAGTGAGTTGTAAGTGTTTGGTGCAGCTCAAAAATTGAAATGCAAGGCCAATTGCAAAACAACCATTTTTTTTCATAATGTTCTTTACTTTGAGAAAAAAAATATTACAAAAAAACTTAATTCACAAAAAAAATGTTAGTTGTCAATAAGAAAAGTTCCAAACTTCAATTTGCAAAATGAAAAGAAATGAGGCAATACAAGTTTTAATAACATACATGAAAGCACAATAACATGATAAGAAGCATAACAACAATGAAAAATAACAAGTACCTAAAGTGTGAACCTTAGCAACAATAATAGCCTAAAGGGAAGTAACAACCATGCAAAGGGAAGAAGCAACAATAGTGCAAAAGGAAAAAGAAGCAAACACAACAAAATGTAAAAAAGTAATAACAACATTGTGAGGGGAAACAATATCAACATAAATGAAGGTAATAACAACAACTCAAAAGGAAATATATAACAGTATCAATGTGAAAGGAATCAACAATAATAGTCTCAAGGGAAACAAGAAGACAAAAGTCCAAAGGGAAGTAAGAAGGAAAAAAAAAAAATTGACGAGGCCACAATGTGAACTTAGGCCATTTTATAGAGCAAAAATGTGGCCATGGGCTTTTAAATGGCCACATTTTGGTAAGCAATTGTCTTAAACTATCAAATGGGGTTTTGTTTTTCCCAAACCTAATTCCTAATTGAATGTTTTTAAAAAAACATTATTCAAACCTAACTACTTGACTTAATATCCAAATCTTGGCAAGGAAATAATATCTTGCTTGGATTTCAAAGTTTGTGATATTTGAATTGAAATTTAAATATTAAGTGTATGGATTTCATAACCTTGATTATCCAATGGTAGATATCAAATGTGATATCCGATATGGTATTTGGGTTTTTTTGGATATCCATCCAACACTAGTTGCGTGCATGATTGACAAAATTCTTGTAGCTTTCCACATTATCAACCTTAACCAAATAGGACAATAGTCAACATTTTGTGAACAAAGTTATATTAGGTACATGTACATAGGCAATTAAAGTCAATAAGATAAGTTAGGTCAAGTACACTTATAAAACCTATCATCACCTTTGAGTACTTAGCCCAAATTTTGTTACATATTTTTCTCATTGTGGCTACCAAGAGAATGTTGCACAAAGGTTTGTAATTAACAACTAGGTGTACATATTCAACTTGTACAACATCAATACTCATAATAAAAAAATGGTGTTTCATTAACATTAAGTGGTTGGAGGAGGTAAAAAAGCAAGCAACCAAGTGCTTGTCCTCCTTCTTCTTAACTAGTGTTGGGTGGTTATTTGATTTTGTAATAACCTTCAATTTTTGAATTTTTGATAATTTTTAAAAATAGACCTTTAGTTTTAGGTTTTTTGAAAAACAATGTTAAAAATAGGCAAGTTTAATCAAAGAAAAAAAAAAACAAAAAACCATAGGGTTAAGGGTAGGTTTGGACCAATGTTGACCAAGTTGAGGTTTTAAAAAATGAATTGTCAAGCTCAAGTTTAATGATTTTGTAATAGATAAAATAACTTGTTACTTTCAGGTCCAAGAAATATTTTAAAAAGTAAAAACCCATTGATTTTGGGGTGGAATCTAATTTTTAGATTTTAGATTTTTTGGGTTGATGATTCTGTGATTTACAAAGGTCATTGGTTCCAATTTAAAGGTGAGGCTAGGTCCAATTTTTTAATTGTTGATAATTTGCTTTTTTGCAAGATAGTTTTTTCAAAGTTTTGATTCTCTTCAAGAGAACACATTAATGTAGTCTAATTATCCTCCAAGTTACTAAACTTCAAGAAATGAGATGATTTTGAATTCTCATGGTGAAATTCACAATGAGTGGGAAGAGAGGAAAAATTCACAAAGGAGTTGAACACAAAACAAAAACAAAGTCGTATGGAAGGAATGGTGAAAGAAAACAATCAAACAAGGTCACTTGGAAGGAATGGGAAGTGAGAAAAAAAACAAAGTCACATGGATGGAATGCAAAATGCATGTAACCTGAATGATATAATGTAAAATCCAAAACAAGTCAATAGGAGCTAATTGTAGCCATGTTTATGAAACTCTAGCCTAAGGTCATCCATATGTCTAGGCATGCTCCCTATACCTATACATTTAAATCTTGGGCTTGAGACCTATTAGGTCAAATCTTTTGTTAGATGTGATTAATCCCCCCAAAAAACTTAGGTTAAGCCCAAGACCAAGGTCGGTTATACTCACACCTAAATTCACCAAAGTAGGTCTTGTGGTGGGTTTTCCCTCATTGAGACCCATTAAGCCAAATACCCTGATCCTAACCTTAACCAAATTGAAATGATAATGCTTGGGTGACACTTGCCTACCCTTTTATGTTGCCAATCAAAATGTTAAATCTTGCCATTAGCTGAGCAAGTGACCTTTAACTTTGTTCTCACAACTCATTCATGACTTTCATTTCAAATCCAACTATTGTGGTTTATTTGTTTGATGCATCAATTTTTAGATTTCTAATTTTTTTCACAATCTAGGTGGCGGGAAATGTTTAAAAACTTTCAGGAAACTCCAAGCATTTAGGGGTTTAAAATTGTTCCAATACAGACAAAATGCTAGGAAGGAAAATGATATCAAATAATGAGTTACAGTAACATATGATGCATTTCAACTTTTTTTTACTTTAAAAAAAGAAAAAGAAAATCTTTGAAAGGGGGTAGGTGGAGACTAATGTTGGGTGGTTCTTGACCTCTACAAAGAACCTCCAATTCCAAGTCTAGAAATTAAATTAGGATGTTTTTGGTTCTTTGGAAAAAATAAAATTCTAGTTTTACTAGTTTTGGGTTCAGTTTTTTAAAACAAAATTTAAGTTTGATTCTAGTTCTAAAAATCAAATTTAGTTTTAGATAATTGGAATTGGAAGTTCACTAAGAATTAAGTTTTAGTTAACCACTAGTTTTAATTTTTTTTCAATCAAAAAATAAAAATAGATTCTAGTTCCAATTTCAAGTCCACACATAAAATGGAATCAAGAATTTGGTTTCAAATTTGGTTTTTGAAAAAATTAGTTCTGGTTCCAAAAATGAGAGCCAATTTGGATTCAAGTTTTTTTTACCCAAACCAAATTTGATGGTTCAAGTGGTGTTGGCGAATTCCTTGATTCTTGAAGGAATCCCCTAAACTAGTTCCTAAAATGATCAAAGGAGTAGTTTTAGTTCTTCTTTTTCTCCAAAATCAAGGCTTGGTTTTGATTTCAATGTTTTTATTTTAAGAGTAGTTTTGGTTTCAATTCTAGAACTTATGATTAAACTTGGCTAGTTCCAATTCCTAGTTCTACAACCTATGATTTTCGGTAACCTTTGACTCTGATTTCAAAATTCAAAAAAAAAAAACAACCATCTAAATTTATTTTCTTGAAAATAAAAAACCCAAAAAAAATTGGAAATTTTGAAACATGATCTAGAAAGACTAATTTAAACATAAATGAGCTAATACTAATTAATACCTGTAGGTAATTATTAATAATTATAAAGAAAAAATAAAATTGGATAACAAAAACCCTAAACCCTAAACTTAGAATAACCAAAAATAGACTTTTTTTCAATAGTATAGTTCAAGTTTGGTTATAATATCAAATTGGAACGAACTTTCAAGTCTAGTTCCAATTACAATAAAGGTCAGAACGAGGGGTTAACTCCCACCCAATTTCAGAACATGGTTCCAATCAGTTCCAGAACCGAGACCCAATTCTGAGCAGGTGTTTGGGAATCGAAACCAAATGTTTTTACATTTACACTTATAATGTTGTTATATATATATACATGTATATACACACACTTACATGAGGCTAGTGTAAATGCTTTGGGACACATAAATGAAAATACTAGAGTTGTAAAATCACTTCTTCTCTTTGTGCCTCCTTTCACCCCCCCCAACCCCTTTCCCAGTGATATGTGTAAAGTAATGAAATTTTATTAAATCTGTGTATGAAATGCTGAAACTCAGCATTTGATGAACAAGGTTCAGGAATAATTGTAGTAGCTGTACAGGTAGGAGCAGTGCAATATTTTGTAGCAGCAGTGGAGGCACTAAGCAAAAAGGAAAGACGCGATGAAATTCAATTTACCACAAAAATTGATGGTTTTCTGAGTTTTACCCCTCCCGCCCCCCATTTGAATGTTGATGTATTCTTTTTTGTTAGTGTTTTTTCTGAATTTCATCCGGTTTCTGATAAATTCAAGGTTTTAATTTTTTGTTTTCCTTATTTTGTGGATAATTTTATTATATATCCTTAATGATCATACCTTTTTGCAATGCATATAGTTTAGTTGTGAGTGCATGTTTTGATTTTTTTTGCAATGGGTTGTTTGGTTGGCCTATCGTCAAAAAATTATGAAATCCCCCTTCCCAAGTAAAAAATATCATATTTTAAAAATGTTTTTACACATACATTGTTTTACATGGCCATAGAAAGTCATATAAGTGATTTTGTTTTACATTTACACTATTTAACACAAACATAGATAAATATATTTATTTTTACATTTGCATTTACACAAAGTGTAAGAAAAATCCCATTGTGAGATTTACACCTACACAGAGTGTTAAGTCCCAACTCATTTACATGCACAACATTGATTCTAACCCTCCAAACCAAGCACCAGCTCAACACCAGTGGAGACCCTTAAGAATAATGTTATTCTTTTCTCAGGGTTGGTCTTAGCCAAGTCTTTTGATGCAAAGTTTCTTTTATTGGCAAAAAATTTGCCAAACTTTGACCTGGAAAATATGATCTCAACCTATACAGAAAAAAATTCATGGGAGAAATGGTCCAAATTCACCAGATGTAAATGATAAGTTCCAGTAGGTAGTCAAGAAGAATACACAAGGATTCTGTTTTTTTCTACTTTCATGTCTAATAAAGTTATCCGTAAAGTCACCCTCTCTTTCACCCCCTGTCCCCTCTTTTAGTGGTATCCACAAAGTAAGGAAATTTTATTAAATCTCAGTATGAAATGCTGAAACTCAGCATATATTGCAGAGGGTTTGCAAGTAATTATAGTAGTTGTACAGCTAGGAGCAGTGAAAATGTATGTAGCAGCGGTGGAGGCACTCAGCAAAGAGGGGATGAAACTCAGTTTACCACCTAAATTGGTGGAAAAACTAGTTTGGGTCCCAGTTATTTCGTTTTGTAATATTTCATTTTCAGTTAAGCGTTTGATGCCCTATTATGCCAAAACTGGCTGTTCTCACCCCCTAATCGCCTTGACTTTACGAATAACTTTAAAATGTAACCAAATTTGACTAAATTATTTTATGGATGATGATCACCACTTTGACCACATCACAAAATCCGTAAAAGAAACCATGCTTTGATGGAATGATGAAATTGCTAGTCTTGTTGGGAGTCTGTGAAATTGAGAGGCAACAAATAAATAAAAAGTGTGCAACAATTAACAACAACACCGTCACGTAAGATGGTGAGAAATTTTCAGTGGCAACAAACAGCAATGTCCCAATATCAAAAGGCAAACACCAATTTGATTCCTATTCTGAGCATTCGGCTTCTATTCTAAGCACAACAATAAGGGGTTTAATATGCTCACTCATCTCTAGTTGTTTATGCACAGGCAGACAGTTGGGTCCCATCCTTGTTCATATTCCCACCGGATGTGGTTTATTTCAGTGTTTCCTTTTTGCAAATTTTGTGACTTTGCAAGAGTGGTGAATTTTGGCTTGGAAAAACACATATTTTTCTCCTCTAGTCTTTTCATATACAAAAGTATTAGAGTCCATTAATATTATAACTGTATAATCATCACTGGAAGATTATGTCATATTATGTGACCAAGAAAATGATATAATCTACCACCCCAGACCTTAACATTCATGGAATGGCCTTTGCCCTTGCCCTTTATGTTGGGTGTATCACCGAGCGTTCACCCTAACGCACTCCCTTGGTTAGTACTTCCCCTGGTTCTAACTCACACTACTTCTGTGATGCTGATTCTGCTGATTAGGTCGGGTTGTATGTCAGTTACAGAATCAGCCAGCTCTGCAGATTCTGCATGCTGAATCCGCCTACTAGTTCTTGCAACGTCAGAATCAGGCTGGCTGCGGCACATTATGCCTGGAGCAACCCGCCAAACAAGACTCACCATAACAGCCTTACATAAAGGAATGCTTGATTAGCAAATCTACTTCGGGCAACCAACAAAAAATTAAAAATAAAGTGTGAGTTTTGATTTATTGAGGGTTGTACAATATTTTTTTTGGGTTGGTCAACGACCCAGCTTTTTGTAAACTAGACATTGTGGTCTTCAGTAAACAACTCAGACTATCATTAGATTTTATACTGCCCGACAAGTCCGGAGGTTATGTGCACCCGTTTCTGGTGCACCACCCATTAAGGTTCAAAGTGTGGGTGCTGTGCCTAAAAAGGCCAGGAAAACGTAGTTTGATTCTACAAGTGGAAACCCTTTACCCGACCACAAGAAAGGAACAATCTTCAATAGCAGAGGCTCTGCCCATATATGGGGTGGGCAAGAACTCCATGCATGCCCGGAAATGAAGGAACAATACTCAACGTGCCTAAATAGGTAGTAATTTTGACACTGAATGTTGTTTCCTTGCTTCATCTTTGGTGCAATTTGTCGATTCTAGTTAACTCAAAAGATTGCGGACTGGTCTTAAAACCCATTTTCCTGAAGAGAGCTTGTGTGAAAGTTTGAAATGTTTTCAGAGTCTGAATCAATTGTACGAGCTTCGTCACAGACTGACGCACGGACGTAGTGAATTTACATATAAGATAGTGACAGGCTGGCTGATGCCTTCCGCTGGTCAGAAGATCCCAGTACACCCTGACTGGTGATACCTTCCACTGCAGAAGATCCCCATTGCTGAAAACAGGTTTCTTCATGTAGGTAAGGTAAGGGAGCTGAAAATACAAGGACAAGTCCAGGCAGTGCCTTACAATTAGGGGTTGTCGCAACTGTTTTTATAAAAGTGGTAAATGATTAGGAGTTCTCACCCGTGTTTTTTTCAAAGTGGTAAATGATAGGGGTTGTCACATGTGTTTTTTTTAAGTGGTAAATGATAGGGCTTGTCACCCATGTTTTTTTTTTCCCAATTTTGTGAGGTAGATAATCTTGTGATTATCCGAAAGAGGGCTAAGCCAAATTTGGTTACAGGTAGAAGAGGAAAATAAAAAAGTTTAGGAATCCTATTATATTTTTTGCAACATGCTAAAACCAATTTTCTAAATCTGGCAATTCAAAAAAAATAAAAATCCTCATATTGTGCTCACTTTGGCCACTTTTTTTTTTTTTTTGGTTGCTAGGATGCAAAAACTCGTGAACAAAAATTGCTGGTTACCAGACACTTTCTATCGTTGTGCCTCATCCAAAATGTTAATGATTTTTGAAAAACACAATTATTTTAAAGTGCGTCTTAATTTAAGGCTTGCTGATTATGCTAACAGAAAAGAAAGATCAAGAGTTAACAAAGGGGTGTGTCACGCCGTGGCCTTGCCATTTACATTAAAAAGTGTCTTAAGGCAAAAGAAGAATTATGAAAATTCAAATATATCTCACCATGCAAAAATATAATCTTCAAAAAATTCCTTCAAGATATCATAACTCTATTATAACTAATCTCAAGTTTCAACACAACCCAAGATATCATATTTCAAATTGAATCCTCATAAAAGAAAAATAAACCTATTATTTATTACTTAGGCACCTATAAAAATCCCTTAAGTTACTATACTCTAGAATGAATCTAAACACCATAATATCCTTGCCTTGGTAGGTAGGCAAGGCCAACAAATAACAGAACCCGAAAGGTAAAAAGACCTTGAAAGACAACAAAGTGTTCAGCTTTCCAAACCTTTGGGGGTCTTTGTGCTGGACCATTCTTATCTGAACAAACTCATCCATGAGTACACGTCGGCCATGCCACTACCTATCACGACAATACATTGTTGTCCATAACCCATCATCATTTGGTTCAACACATGCACTAATGGAGGGCCCGGGCTGTCGGGGAGTCATGGACTTGGGGATCAACCCTTTCAGATCCATATCTTTTGACAATTGATTTCGAGTCCATTGAAAGTTTTCCAAAAAAAATTGCTACTCAATGACAAATTGTTAACCTTTTAAAGGATTTGAACATGGATGATCATTTTTAGATGAGATTATTCTCCCATGCCTAAAGAAAATGATGAATAAACATGGTGAACTGTATCGAGTAGGATGATAAATTGGCTTCTATATTAGGGTTTTAAATAACTTGCCAAAGAAAGTGTCCATTACCATGCCACATTGTATATATAAGAGAATGACCATGCAAGTCCTATTTGTGAAGATTGTTCATTTTTGTGGACAAAGGGGCTTTTTGGATATGGAACGGACCATATTGGTTAACCATTTCTTAACAATGTTCTAGATCAAAGAACTCGTAGACCTTTCTAGGTGAAAAGTTGTTATTATCTTTGCCCTTGTGAAAACATGAGAGCTTGGCTACTTGGGTTGCTCGGGTTTAAATGCCAGCCCTTTAAGAACTTTAAGAAAGATTGAAGTCTAGCTTTCAATTTGGTGAATGAAAGTCTACCTTTTGCAAGGAATGAGGTAAGTCTTGGCCTTCCTTTGGTACATGTTCAATTCTACATCTGTTGGGCAATAACCTTTGGGGTCCTTTTGCAACTAGGACCACATGGGAAGGAAGGGTCTAGAAGGCATTGTTTTTATGTGAAGAATTCCTTCTCAGCTAGGGTTTTGCCTTTCCACCTGAATATAAGTGAGGAATCACAATGATGGTTTCCAAAGGTTTTGTGGCAAAACTAAAATAAAAAATTACAAGGGTGGTTGAGGTCCAATTAAATTAAACACTAAACCACAACATGGTAAAATGAGGTAATATGGTTGTAAAACATGCTTAGGTTCTTAGACCTTTTGTGCTCGAAGGGGTTAATGTATGGTAAAGAAGTTGAATGATGTATGTCATGGGTTTTTGCATGATGCCTTATAGGACAATTTTTCCTACGATTTCAAAAAGACATTAGGTCCCACCTTGGATTTTTTGGAACAAAGTGAAATGCACTAGGTTAAAAGAGTTCAAAGACCAATAGGGTCCCTTTGTGTGTAGATGCATGTAAAGACTTGAGGTGATCGTTGATGTGCATACAAATATTGTACGTGTAATTGTAGATCATTTACATTCACACGTCAAAGTTTTTACATTTAATGTTTCATGTTGTATATATTTACAGATTTGCTTTTGCACTTGTATGGTGTGCATGTATATATATTTTTATTGCATTTCCATAATGTTGTCCAAAAAACATTTTTCATATACGTGTAAATCATAGTGCAATAATCTTATGAGACATAAGGTTGTTGCATCTCAAACTTTTCATTAAGAACTTATAGGTTTCTAAAACAATAAGGCAAGACCACAACAAAAGCAAAATGATTAGGGGATCTTATGTGAAACAAATCACTGTTGAAAGATGATCACAAAATCATCATTAAAATTTACAAAAAAATTATAGATGGAAATGAACAACATGGAAGAGTTCATCTTAGACCATATTTTGCAAGAGCAAAATGAAGAGAGTTGCAAGACAATCACAAGACAGAAGAATGTAACATGTTAAAGAGGGTAAAAAATTAACTAGTAAGAAGCTCACTTGAAACATGATGTTGTTATTGGAACTTTCAATAACATAAAAAGTTGTAAAATGACAACATCGCCAAGTGCACTTGGAAACAATCTTTACACACATGAGAGCTCACAAGATCACCTTAGAAAAAACCTTGCATAATATCATTCCAAACAAACCCATCCTTAAGTGATATCTTCACACCTTCATTTTATTAAATTCATCTAAATAAAAATTTCTATTAGATTTTTTTTGAATATATTTATTGGGTTGTATAAATTTTGAAACTTTAATAATATAAAGAATATTTTATGTTTTGATGTCTTTAATCACTGCATTTACAAAAAGTTTTAGGAATTTTCTTTTGAAATTTTTAGTCAAGAACACAAATTTGAAACATAATTTGGTTTTTTTTTTTGGGAAAATCATTTTCTAAAGCACATTTGAAGCTATTTTATTTTATTGTTTTATGTAATTAATTGAGTACATTTAATTTAGTTATGAATTTTCAAAGTTCAAGAACATTGTTTTTGAAAGGGCCATGACAATTAAGAATACAAATTTGATTCAAATTTCATCTTTTTATTGCAATAATTTTCTTTAAAAAATGAAAAAAATGAAAAATGAAATCTATGGTGTTGAAAACATTTAAAGAAAGGGGCCTAGACAAATCATTTGACCAATTTTGGTTCTTTGAAATAGTTCATAATGGTACCAACCAAGGATAGGTTTGCTTTTCCTCCATACCTAAACCTTTGTTTTTAGTACTTGACTTGTTTTTTTTTTTTCTTCATGTCCACTATTTACCTTTTCCTTTTTCTTCCCTTTTTAATTAGTTGAACCAACAATCCATTTCCATGGTTACCATCTTGAAAGAAGAAAGAAAAAAACACAATATTGCATATGTTAATGTGTGTCATATTAATATCTTTGTTTACATATTTGAAAAAAATAAAGATAATAAAATAACCACCTAAAAATCCATTGGCTTTTTCATGAAACCCAAAGATTTTTTGAGGTTTTTGAAATACTAAAATGAATGGGTCTTTGGTTTTGGGATTTTGTAAAACATGGGATTCAAAATCGATTTTATAATAATTTTTAGAAGTTACAGTTATTAAAAATATGTTGAAGGTTCAAATATGTATCATAGATGAAGTATCAAGGTTAAAGAACCCAAAACCATCATAATAAGAATATAGAGTAAATCAAAAAATTTAAGTCTCACCCTGTTTTTAGTTGTACTAACTTGTTCCAAAATAAGATGATTATAAAAGTCATGTAACCTTATTTACATGATAATAGAATTTCAGAATATAAAAAAATATTGTTTGTGTTGTTTGTGTGTGTGTTTTTATGGATTCAACTTGAAATACTTTTCATTTAATATTAAAATCATATTAAAATCACTTAAAAGTTTTTTTTGATAATTAATAAGTTCTTATTGATGTTATATTGGTGTATAAGGGGCAACCTAGGTTTATAATACTGGTATGGGTGCATTCACATTAAAAAGACCAAAACCCAGTTTAACCAATGTTTAATTTCATGATAATAATGTAAGGTTCTGTTAATACATTAATATTATTTGATATGGGTGAAGCTAGATTTTATGTAAATCAAAATTTAATATTCCAACATTTGAACAGAAATAGGTAGATATTTATGTGGCTTAGAAATAGGGGAAAAAGTGACAAGAAATGGAAAGCACAAAAATGCAAAAAATGTAACTGGGTCAAGGTGAAACCTAAGCTAGTTTCAGCCCCAGCATGAGGAGCATATGTATTATTTCACATATTTATTTTGGCCCATATAAATATGTAGAACAGATTTAATGAGTTAGTTTTGGGTTGAAGTTAAAGAACTTATTTCAAATAATAAAAAGTCCTCAAATAATGTCAAATAGTAAGTCTATTGCAGAAACATGCATATTAGTGTGTCTTGTAATTTTACTTATTTTTGACAAAATGGTATAACTCTTGTAATTTTATAGCCATAATATGGTGAATGGAAAAATCCCTTAAAAACCCATGTACCCCATCCTCATTCTTTGTCCATAGATTTTCTTTCCAAAAGACAATGAGATCTTGTTAAAGGATGGATGGACTCAAACTTTGTGCTAGTAATCCAAAGTAACCCAAAAATTGACTCTTGGCAAGTGTTGACAAGTTTAGGGTATTGGGTCCCGAAAACAAAGATTTGAAGTAGTTTATAATTTACTGAGGCCGACCGCAAAGAAAAATTGACTCTTGGCAAGTGTTGGCAAGTTTAGGGTATTGGGTGGGTTTTAGGTTTTACATTTAGGTTTTGAGATATTTGGATTAAAGGATCAAAAAATAATTAAAATTAGATTTGGATCAAGATTGAATAATCACTTTTTGTTCAAATTGAAAACTCAATCTTGAATTGGGTTGTTGTCCTTTTAAAAATAAGTCCAAGTTCTCTAGCTCTATTCGTGTGAAGTTTTGAAAAAGCACACTAAAGAAACCTTATTTTTAAAGTTGTGACAATTCAATTTTGGGCAAACCATATGGGATAAATTTTCTAGATGTTAATTGCATGCTACTTCACCAAACAAAAGAACAAAAAAAATATTATGTCACCACTTTTTGATTTAGTCTCAAGATAAAAAAGGGACCTATTTTGTAATTCTAACTTAGTGACTTCTAACCATTGATGAACTATAATTAGTTTAGCGAACTAGCATCCAATTCACTAGTTCTCCCTTTCCCAAAGAAACAAACCAAAAAAATCAGCCCCCCTTCTCCCAAAAGGGCGAAGACCTAAGCATTTTAAGTGCTTGTTGCCTTCGCTCATTGGTTACTAGGATTATTTTTCCTTCATTGTGTTCTTCCCCGATTTTCTCCTACACTTATACCCCACTCCTTGCCAGATGTTATGTATACTACTAGTAAATCAAATAATGATAGGGTGATGAAGCAATTCATCAAAAAGAATGTGAATACTTGGGGTTCAAAACTTGGATCAAGAAGGTTTGGGAACTCCATTCGCCTTATTACAATTGCTAACACGAACCACCTCCAAAAGCATGTAGTAGCCTTAGGAGGTGAATAATAATTTACCGTGTTTTACTAGTAGAGAAAAAGTAGGTTGCAAATTGACATCATTTTTACCTTAGGAAAATAAACAATATAAATTGTACAAGCATATGAGTTGAATGTAGCACGCCTCACCACAAAGCAAATAATACACAAATTTGAGCATGCCCATTGCTGACTAGATAATCCATAGTTTTGCATGTATCTCATTAGAGTTATCCGTAAAGTAAGAAAAACACAGCACCAAAACCCTAAGTTTGGTCATACACAGGGTGAGATTAAAAAAAAAACCTGCAAAAAAAGTACATTAGCATTCAACAGGGGATGAAACTCAGAAAACCATCAGCCAAAAGGATCAACCGCGATAAACTAAGTTTCATATATATGCCCATGGGCATGTCCACATGGGGCAATATTGTGAACATTTTGGTACTTGGAATTGCCTCATTTGCATACAAAGTAAAAAACACCATCTCTATTAGTAAGCATGGAAAAAGAATGAAAAGAGGGAAAAATGGGGCCAAGAGTTTTTGTGGTTGGAACACAAAGGGGCCCCCCCTTTTGCAGCCTAAATGAATTTATATTGTTATTCCTTTCGACCCACTCAATGGAACAATATCCCCTGAAGTTGGCAATGTAGTGCCAAAATTATGTGTACCCATATTTTGTCATCCAAGTATATGGGTGCAAATCATACTCAAAGGATTGATAGAATAAAAAAAAGAGAAAGAAACAACTAGGTGTAGAAGAAATGTCACAAGATACATGTGAGTTTTTTGCAATATCCATTGGATGTACATCGAGGCCAATATCCATCGTCTAGATCCAATGGATATTGCGAAAAACTTATACGTATCATGGTTAGTAAACACGCAACATAGGTCAAGTTGACAAAGGTTGAATGAAGCATTTAGTTATTTTTTAAACATTATAAGAACCAACCAATATACAAATATAATTGGGTAAATGGCTCATCCAAAGTTGTGGGATGTTCTTTATCAAAATTTCCCCCTACAACAACAACAACAACAACAACAACCTTGGCAGCCCAAAAAGGGTATTAGCCTACCCGTGGTCACAAAGTTATATCCATCCTCACAAAGAAAGCAAGTACATAAAAAAGTGCAAAGACTGGAAAACTCAGGAGCAAAACTTTCATTCCTTGAAATTGAAGTCTATAGTCAAAAAGCAGGATGGGATTGTGTTGAAGCAATATAATTGAAGAAGAAATTCAAATTTCCTCCTCGATTTAGGATGATTTGAGTTTCCTTTTGTGTTTTAGTTGTCTTCACATGTTTTCCTAAGGGCTTACTTATGTTATGGAATATCTAAGGAAAAATTACATAAAGCTTACCTTAGAGATTAGCTAGGGATTTTAAAGTTAGGAGATACTTGGGTTACTTAAAGACATTACCCAGGTCCCATCTAGGGATTATCTAGGATAACATCTAAAGGTTTACCTAGGTTATGAGATACCTAAGGATTAGGTGAAGGATTACCTACAACTTATTTAAGAAATTCACGTAGATGCTTAAAATCCTATTTAGGTTATAAGATAACTAACGACTATTTAATGGATTACATAGAACCTACCTAAAGAGTTACCTATTTAGCCCTCTAGATAGGTAGTTTCTTAATCTATGTGATCATAACTTAGTCATTATGTATTTCAATTACATAAACTATGGTGATCATTTTTGGGATTTTATTTTTAATTTTATAAAATGATCTTCATCTTGGGGAACTTTATGGATAAATCAAAAGGGAGGACGAGTGAGTATTATGAAGACCAGAGTGAAGCTCAAAGTAAGGATTATTTTTGAAGATAACCTTAATAATTAATAATTGTTTGTTGTGAAAAGATATCTATGTGTGAAGGAAGGAACATTTTGGTTTGTTTTGTTTGTGACATTAACATATCCCAAACTATTGTGCATGTTGCCACATTCTTGGTACCATTACAAAGTTTCCAATGAATAGGGGTGAACCAAGTTGGTTTCATAGTGTTTTGACTTACATTGAAAAAAATATTGAATATTGAACAAATTTTCTCACTAAAAAATAAATTAAATCAATACTAAAATTTATTGGGGAAATTGGGTGACGCTCTTGGTATTGTTGGAAAACCTTCATTGAGTAGGATTTTATGAAGGCGATTTGGAAAATTTAAAACTTAATGTGAATATGTTTTTGTCATTGGAGATTCAATTAAAAATACAAAACATGGTTTAGGAAGGAAAAGTTAGTTGGGTAATTGATTCACACTTGAGCCAAGAACATACGTTACACTAGCATATTCTTGAATCACATGTGTTTGGTGATGGATAAACTTCATGTCATTTTTATTATCAAAGTTCATGATAGGTAGGTAGGTAGGTAGGTAGGTAGGTAGGTAGCCAAACAAGATAAAGAATCTCTTCAAAATTAAAGATGGAAAAAATGGTATGCAATGATGAGTCATTGCTTAAATAATGAATGATGAGAAGGAATTTTCCAATTTCATAGCACACATGGAACATGGGTGGAACACAAGAGCCCCTTGTTTGGGACTTGTCGGACAAGGATAAGAGTGAATTGTTAAATTTTGCACTACTTTATGTAACTTAGAACCCACCCCAGTTCATCCCTTCACCATTGCCATTTTATTATTAGAAACTTAGCAATTGGCACGACCAAAAAAGATTGACCTAAATTTGGATTGATCCTTCAGAGCAAAAAAATATTTTAATATCTTTATCTTGACTGAGTTTTTAGCAAGGTTTTCATTGATGAATAAATAAGTAAATATTAAAATGAAAATTTGTGGTCTTGAAAGTTTGGTGAAATTTTCCAAAGAAAATTCAAGTTTTTCGAATTTCTACTTAAACAAATTTCCAGATTCTTTTCAATAACATTTGTCGTCAATGTGCAAAAAATTGCCCTTGAAAAAAAACACTGGTTATTAGGGTTCCTTTGTATTTGTAGGTACCTTACAAAACATAATCTTCCTCATAGTTTCTTAGGCACCTTACAAAATCTGTAATATGCTTCTAGACTAGGGTAGACTGGCTGGTGACCAAACACTTAAGTGTTCAGGGGAGGGCTCTGTTGTTTTTGGTGTTCAAACAAAACTTGAACCTCTTTTCTTCATGCATCTGACACACCAACAACATGGAAAATAGATTAGAAATGAGAAAGTTAAGACCTCAAAGTAAAGGGGGTCAAGAACTCAACAAAACAAACCACCCAACACTACAAAGCCTAATTTTTGAACACTTCAAAAATTCCTTGTATGTTGCTCTCTTGCTGTTAGAGTTCAAAGATGTTTTGTAGAACTTCAGCTGGTGCTTTTATAACACTTTTAAATCGTTTAAAATGAATAAGAAAGTTATGAGATTTGAAAGTAAAAGAGGTCAAAAGAAAACAAAAAAGAAAAAAACTGCATTTTGAAAGTTGGAAAGCTTATTTTTCATCTTGCTATTTTTTTACGAATCCTTTTCTTTTGCACCTCAAAGATGATTTATAGAGCATGAGGTAAGGCTCCCATAACATTTTGAATCACTCAAAATGAAGCACATATGATGAAGATATAAATAAGTGTTTGGTCATAAGCAGGTGACCTATGGTGAACCAGTCTACGCTAGAAGATACAAATTATGTCACGTTTTTCTGTAAAAGAGAAGATGGAACAGGCTCTTGGTGGCCTGATTCTGCCAGACACATGATCACTAAGCAAGCTTGGTGAGGCGAGCCTAGTGATGGTGGGCATGGCAGAATCGTCCATCAAGGGATGACCATTCTCCAGTGTACATATGAGGTTCCGTAGCTTGAACAGAAGTGTTCCGTATGACAGCCAATTCCACATGGAGAATCATGCTACAAAGGATGGCGGAATTAACAGGGCCTTTGTTTTAGGGTTGGAAGGGCAGTTCATGTTGGGGTTATGTTGTTATGGGGGGGGTATTGGAACCCAAGATGGCCATCATGCCCCCCAAACAAACATAAGGGATCCATCCTTTTCCACCTTGCCCATTCCCATACTCTTAACTATGGCCTTCTATGAGACTTGGTACATGTCTTGACCAAGAAAGAAGTAAAGTGCTTTTGTAAGCACTTTCTTACTTTTGTGAGTTGCATATTGTGACTTTGTTATGTGTGTGTGACATCCGTGGGTGAAATGTATGTTTGTGTGTACACGATCGTGTGAATGTAGTGTTGTGACATCCGTGGGTATCAAATTGTGTGTTTGTGTGTACACGATTGTGTGAATGTAGTGTGTACGCAGAAGCAAAAACCAGACACCTCCCACAAGAATCCTGAGAAAGAACAATTTCCTCTACAAATTGGGAAGAGAGTGAAAGAAAGAAAGAACGGTTTGCCGAGTCCCACCCCCCAAGTTGTCTTCAAAGTCATATCATGCTCTCATGGCATTGCAGAAGAGTGGGTGACAATAACATGTGCTTGTAATTGACCCTGAATCACACACACACACACAAGCAAAGCATGACCATGCCACCTTGACACCTCTCATGGTGTAATTGAAACAAACACCTAACTTACTTAAAGGTGCATTCCCACTTGGTGATTGTAGGGACTCTATTGTAGAGTTCCTTCTCACCATACTAGTCATTTAAGACTTAAACTTATTTATTATGAAAGACTTTATGTGGAACTAACATTCACTTAACAATTAAGCTATCACCCATTTAACATTGGGTGCCACCTAGATTTACATTTAACAACGATTCCACATCAAGTGTGAATGCACCATTACTTACTCTTGAATGGGTGTATTCTTTCTTTATATGCACATCCCAAATAAAATTTTAAACAAGCATTGTAATGTAAGTAAACCAAGTAAAGGAATTTGGGAATATCTAGAGAGAGGGGTGGGGGGCCCATGGGGGCATGAGGGGAGGGAACAAGAACAAAACAAAAGTGTGGTCACTAGTAGTGATGGGTGGATTTGGAGGTGAGAGACATGCACATGAAATAATAGATGTCGGGTCTACTTGTCTATGATTGCTCAAATCTCGTACATATGTGCTTTCCTTTTTTTATCAATGCTTATCCTTCAACTCTTTCTATGTGCTTACAAGACACATGGGTTTTTTTTTTTTTTTTTTTTGGGTTATTTTAATTGTACCTCTTGATAGCTTCATGACAACTAGTGTGGCTGGTGGTGTTGGCCCAAATGTTACCACATCCTCAATTGATTTTCCCTTCCAAAACCTGGTTTTTTTTTGGGAAGTTATTTGAATTTTCAGTGGCAGAAATCACTTCAAAATCAATATCTCCCACACATTCTGAATCCAACTCTTACCAAATAAATTCAATTAATCCTGCTCATCCAGATATTTTCAGTAGCACCAAAGTCACATTCAAATTCCTTTGAAATTTTCAGCTAACATTTAGTTTAATTTTCAGTGAAGAAATCATCCAATATTCAAGAACTTTTGCATCGCAAGTCCAAACATCATGGAACGAATCCCATGCACCCCTCCTTGTCAAGAGCTTTCCAATGAGACCAAGAACACAATCTGAAGCATCTTGTGGATCTCATAACTACAAAACAAAACAAAACAAACTACCTTCCTTCATTGATAGATTGCATCCATCACATGAATAAAAACTAAAGCCCACTTTACATTAGGAGTCAAGGCCAATGCTCAACCCAAATCCAGCATTCCTATTGGTGCAAAAGATAAAGAAATCAGCCCCAAGGGCTTTACACTAGGAGTCAAGGCCAAAAGAGAAAAAAACTTTTCAACCTTCCCCAAGTTACTAATAAATGCTGAACTTTATGGCCTTGTATTAGCCCCAAGGCTGAAAAAGGATACCATAAAATTTGAGGGGTCAATTTGCAACCTTGGGGCCAATGTCCTAGCATGTCCTCACATCAATGTTCTATCATTTAGTTGTAACTTGGGGCCTATTTGCAACCCAAAAATGCTCAAAGTTGGCCCACTTTACACTTAGCCCTGCAATTTGATTTGATTTTTTTAAAATGTTAATTTTAAAGTAAATGTTTACATTTTTAATTATTAATTTAAAATTAAATATTAATTAATTTTTATTAGATGTTAAACTTTGTATCTATACAACATCCAGTATAGGGGAGTGTGTAATGTTGTGTACATGGAATTAAACTGGATTTTTGAATAGAAATATGGGACACATCCTTGGCTCTTGCACGAATAAGGGGTTCTTAATTTTGGTAAGGCCTGGGTCCTAGGGTTTTATCCTACAGTTTGGACCTATGGCAAGACTTTGTACTGGGAACCCATAAGCACCAACACCTGATAAGCCAATTTTGCCATTCTTAATTGATGTGAAAAGTCGAAGTTTAATTATTTTTTAGAGTAATGTATTTTTTGGCTATGTGGAGTGTGGTCATAGGCTCCAAATGATATGATTACCAGGGAAGTCCAGGCCGATTTCGAGAGGGTTTAGATGAAAATCCTTATGGAGCATCCAAGTATGTTTTACGATGGTTTTAAATTTTTTAAAAACTGTAACCTAAATGGCAATCATCCATAGGAAGAAGATGTAGAAACAATGGTGATCACCTGGAGGAAGATTTAGCCATAAACCACATTTGAAGTACAAAAAGTCTTTAATCAACCTTCTATGTGTATAGTTAGACACTGAAACCAAATATATAAAAATCTGATGATTTTTTATATTTTAAGGGTTTCTCACATCTGGGGGGATTGAGAATTGGTAGCCTCAAAAGTCTTTATTTTTCTCTTGTTTTTCTATTTCTCTTTTTGGGGAATTTTTCTCCAGTAAAAAAAAGGCTACCTAGTATGTATCAACTCTAGATGGCGTGGAGAGTTTGGGGGTTGGCAATGGGCATTTAAGGTATGTCCCAAAAATAGATGTGTGTATTGGTGCAATCCCAGGACCATGTGAAGTTGGTGTGTGGCTTCATCTCTTGCTTAACTCTGAGCATTTGGACCAGTTTATTTAATAAAATTTATAAATAAAAAAATAAAAAAATAAATAAAATAAATATTTACTTATAATATTTACACTAATATAATATTCTGAAGTAACCTTAGCAGCTTTAGCATGAATTATATTATTTTTTAGAAATGCTGAATTTTTTTTTCCAAAAATTCTCCAAAAAAAAAAAAAAAATAGTGCAAAGGAAAGAATGTTTTTGAATTATTCAGGAATATTCTTATTTTTGAAAATGAAATCTTCAAAATTGATTAATTATTTGGCACACTTTGTGCGTGGTTGTTGTTGTTGTTGTTTGGAGGATGTTTTGGGGATGTTTGGAGCAATGGAGGGGTTGCAATTTTGCACCTAAAAAATGTTGGGTACTTTTAGGACACTTTCGGTGGCAAGACCTTCGTGGACTCCCTTCTTTCTTGGGGCCCGGAAGGTTCTCGAGACCCTAGCTTATGGATGGTGTTCCGGGGTTTTGGGAGCATTGCTCCCTACTAGTGTTCCCAAGCCTTTGGAATAAAGTTTCATACGACTTTTCCTTTTTGGGGGGGGCTTTGCATTGTCGACAATGTTCTTGTGTAGTTTGAACAAGGTCAAGTAACTTGCCTATCGATTGATGCCCTTGATCAATTGCCGTTTCTCTCGTTCATCCATTCGTTAGTGCACTATGGGGGGCGTGGTGGATGGGTGGGTCTGTCGGTTGGTCATTGAAAAATCTTCGTAAACATGTACAACATGTTACATTGAAAACGTTTAAAATGTTCTCCATTTATTTAATTTATTATTCTGCTATTTTTCCTTCTCTCTTTGTGAAGAACTAGCCATCTGAGTATTGTAGCTTGTGGCAGCTTCAGCATGTGTTGGCTGAATAAATAATTCAATTTGAAGATTCAATTTCCAAAAATTAAAAAAAAAATCCTGAATATTTTAAAAGATTCTTAATTTCTTGTTCACAAAAAAAATTCTTTCAGAAATTGTGTATTTTTTTTGAAAATTTCAGCATTTCTAAAAGTAATACAATTTGTGCTGAAGCTGCCAAGGTACATTGGCAGCCCTAGAGATAACTCTTCTATACAATATTGAGACTCACTTTTGTCTAGTGTTTAGTTTTAAAAAAAAATTAATTTAGCTGGTCAAGGTGGCAATCATTCACAAGCGGACTTAGTCGAATTTGGCTATTAAAAACATATGAAAAGAAAAAAGAAAAAAAGGTAAAACATCCTTATAATTTTTGGCTACCTCCTTGTGCCATGTATAGAAATGTGGCAATATTAAAAGATTTTTTGGGGGAAAAAAATTCAAACATTGTGAGTTTTTTCCCAAAAAAAAGCAGCATTGACCATTGAGTTTGCATTAGAAGATTTCCAAAACTTCACATAAAATGAAAGGCTACTGCATCACCTTGGTAACCTATCCTTGAAAACCCAAAAACCTAAACCTTGTAAAACCCCAAACCCTAAAACCTCACACTACCTAGGAGGAAGCTTCCATATGTTAAGTGAGTAGGGAATGTTAGTCGTTTCTATGTAAGTAAGTAAGTAGGTAAGGCATTCGGTGATTACTATGGAGGTAAGAGATACATGTGGATGGTTAGGGCAATGGTTAGTATGTAGCTAAGCTAAGCATGTTAGATACATGCTAGCCATGGTGGTTTGCTACCGGACAAGGGAAATTCCATATGAGAATGGACCTCCACCATTCTTTCCACCGCACCAAATGTCTCTTTGACCATCTTTTCGGTTCTTCTCATAGTTATCTTCTATTCTTCTTCTACATGCACTGAGTTCAACTTGGTGAATCTTTAGGTGGTGTTCTCTCATTCTTGCTTGTACAATTGCTTGGGAAATGAACTTTGATTGTTAATCAAGGATGACCTTTTTGTGTGCTTCAACTTTAACACATAGCAACATCCAGACTTTTTCTTTTAATGGCTACCATTTCAGCTTCTCTTCCATGTATACATATATTATTCATTACTCCGATTTAGTTTTTTAGTTGCTATTAACTAATTTCCATTGAGTATAGCCTACCTATTGAATGGATCAGTGCGAATCTTTTTCAATTTCGTGATCATCCATAAGAAGATTTAACCACATTTGGCTATAGACCAAATATGAAAAAAGTATTTAAAAATGCTTTTATATTTTGGCTACCTGGAACTTGTTGTAGAAGTGTGATGATCTAAAAATTTCTAAATATGGCCAATCAGTGCCAGTGTTTCTTTTTCAGAAAAATCCTATGTATTTGTCAAAATCATATTTCTCATTGTTGTATGAGTTGTCATAGGATTGCCATCATGTATGTATCCTTCTTACATATTTACATTGGATGAACAAAAGGTCCCCAGGTTTCAAGTTTAACATGCTAATTGACCATTAGTTGAACTAGCTCCTTAAACAACTTAGTTTTCAAGTGTTGGGTTTTCAACTTGTGAACATATTCTTATCATTGGACATTAAACTTGCAACCTCTTTTTAAGCAAGCGGTAGTTTGTAATGTAACCCTAGGAATGTTTTCCACTCACATGGATTTTAGCTTTTTTGTAAACAATGTTGACCGCCCTTTCCATCCAACGTGTAAAACATATCCTTTGCCAAAGGTGTTGAACTCATCGCAATTTCCAACTATTGCTTTAGACGGTGCATCCATTTGACTTAAAATGATCACCATGTGTGTGTTAAGGGTAGTGTTCTCCCTTTTCTAGACAAAGAACCCCAAGATAAGGGTTGGGAATATGCGCGCCCTTGAGTGACGGTCCTAGAAACCCACTAGTATTGATAATGTGGCGGGTATCATTTCTTAAGTAGTTATCTTGCTTGCTATTGGCACGGATATAATAACATGGCACCAATAATTGGATAATTGATACCAGCATAGTTTTCTCAACACTAGTAGTCATCTTTCCTTGTCTCAAAATCTTCAGAAGTCTTATATACTAATATACCAATCTGATATGAACAAGGGTTGTATGGCACTTTGGCCTTGCCATTTTCATTAAAAAAGTATGTTAAGGCAAAAGAAGAATTATGGAAACTCAAATACAAATTTTACTATGCAAAAAATATGATCTTCAAATAATCATTTAAAAGAAACCAAAATCCTTCAAGATATTATAACTCTATATAACTAATCTCAAGGTTCAACACAAGCCAAAATATCATCTTTCAAAAATCCTCATATATAAATAGACCTATTATTATTACCATAAAGGTGCCAAAATCCATTATGCTACTATGCCCTATAGTGAATCTAAACCCAATAATTTTGCCTCCCAGACAAAATATATTAAGATCAAAGGAATTTAAGGTCATTTAGAAGGCAGAGGATGTGAACCAGACCTGGAACTGAGAAAATACATGTTTTTGAAAAGAATGTGATTGGGAACTGGGGTTAACATGAGGTTAACTGATGGTTATCCATCGTTCCCATGGTGACCATAATGATGGTCATGATTCTTTTGAAGTATTCTCGAATAGCAAATTGTTAAAGATGTGAATGAAAGGGATTCCATATGACAAAGTTAAATAATAATTCACGGAGTTAAATAAGTGTGCATAAAAGTTAGATATTTTCCGTTAAATAACAATTCATGGAGTTTGGTCTTTAACTACCATGAATAGCAATGGTAGTTATTTGATGGGAGATCTACTGTTTAAACTATAATGGTAAGGGTGGTAGGGAGTTTTCCTTTTTCAAATTTTTTGAGGTTGAAAACTTGGCAAATAATACCCCAAAAGGAAAAAACTTAGTCAAATAAATTGCAGTAAATAAACAGGTTTGTCCAAAATTATCTCAAAAAACAATGTCCAGGCTTCAAAACATTGCCTTAGAAAAAACAAAATGTTGAAGGTTGGTCTTTGGAGCAACAAAGAAAAATCAATTAGACATTTATTTCAGGTCTTGATCATGGTCTTTTGTATAAGTTTAAAGTGGTTAATAGGTAGTGAACAAAATCTTCAATCCTTCCCCTAAGTTTAGCAAAGTATTTATGCAAGTCCTATATTTGGATGAATGGGCTTGACCTAGACACTAGTGTTGGTACATTTAGGGTTTAGGATTAAACCTGAGGGTTTGGGATCTTGTGACCTGGGACTCAAGTGGACACCCATTTGTTGGAATCAACACAAGAACTAAATCTCATTGGAACTAGCCTTTTGCCACCAAAACAAGTGCCAAAACCACTTCTCTTCAATAGGAAGAGGTTCTCCAAAACAAGTGTCAAAACCAAGACCAAAGCTTTTATGTAGTGCCAATGTGCCCTAAAATGAAAAAAAACTCAAGCAAAAATGTCATGCTTGCATAACAAAGACTAGGGAATTCCTCAAAGTGTTTAGCATCTCTTGTAGAATATAGGCTTCAAATCTACCAAATGACTAATTACATGGACATACACAAACCCTAAAAACATTATGTACAATATGAATCACCTAAGCATCAAACATGGCACATAAAAAAAGTGTAAAAGATACAATATCCATGCCATGATATTTACACAGATATTACATACTATTAAACATAATCTCACTTGAGATCACCTATTTACTTCAGACATAACAATGTTTTAGTCCTTAACACAAGAGTAAAAACACAATTAAACCAAAATTTCATAAGAGTGAAATAAAATGAGATGCATAACAATGGAGAGTCAATCTTTGACACAAGTGCAATATCAAATCATTTGTCTCCTCTTACTTCTAGAGCAAGTTTTTCTTTTCTTTTTTTGTCTTTTTGCCAAATTTTCACCATTGGGCAACCAAAAAAAAATGCTATGATCTATACATAGGAGTTTTTGGAAAAAACAAAGCCTAAAGTTGCCATATTTCAAGAGGAAAAAAGGTTAAACTCACCATATTAGACCATAGGTTCTTCTATGTTGTCAATATATAGCAAGGTTTTGAAATTATATATATATTTCTATGACTTTTTGACAAATTTGACTAAGTCCTCTTGTGGATGAATACCCAATCCATCTACTTCATAAGATAAAAAAATTAAAAAGAAAAAAGTCATGTTCTAAAACTTTAAGTTCAAAGTATGTAGTTATTTCAATTCATTCTAAGTTATCCATCTATTTGAGATAGGTATGTTTGAAGATTATCTATTTCCCAATTCACGATCCAAGCTACTCATAGTATAAAGGTGCTCGAAACCCAAGCGAATGCATAGTCCTTGACTAAAGTTATGGCTCAAGAATCTATGTTGGAGTTGGTAGTTGGGTATGTTAAACTTTAGTGAAAGGCAACATCATATAAATTACCCATAATTTGTCGTGGTCATTTGAATTGGAGTGTGGCAACGAAGATAATTAAATGGCACCCATTTTGATAGGCATGTCATGCACTAGTAAATCAATACCCAACACTATTCAACTTCCAAAGTCACAAACATGAAAATATGTGAAAAAATGCTTCATATAACACGTATTCATCTATCATATATATAATTCGCTTGTTGCGTGCGTGCATGCGTCTGTCTGACACGACAATTTTGCATTTTAATTCATCGACAGAACCGGCCTCTGCATTTTCTATGGCAGAACCGGTGGCGGTGATGACAAAGTGGGGTGCTGCATTTTCTATGGCAGAACCGGTGGCGATGATGACGAAGCGGGGTGCTGCATTTTCTATAGCAGAATCGGTGGCGGTCCGGTAAGTATATATTTCCACTTTCTTCTTCTTCTTTTGCCACCTGTCGTGTGAACGATGATCTTCCATTCTTTCTGAAGATTTTATCTTTTCGAAATTACCTTTCGTTACTTAATTTACCTAAGTTATTTTCTACTGAGCAGCTTTTGCATGTGCTCAAACGCTATTACCTACCTTTCGTTTCTCTCTGTCTGTCGAGGTGTTGAAACTCAAAGTGTCCGTTTATCGAGGTCCTGAAACCCAAGTCCTGAGAGTTAAATATCAAGGTTCTAAAACCCAGGTCCTGAGAACCAAATGTAGGCACGGGCGGATTGTGTCCGACCGTCACGGGTACCCACTAGTAACAACAAAAACCCAAGTTCAGAACATAAAACAAAATGGAAAGACAAATTTTAGCTTAACATCAATTATGCCTTCAATTCCTTTGGTGTGCTTTGAAAGCTCACCAAAATTGAAACTCCAAAGCCACACTAAAGGATATATTTTTTCAAAAACACAAACTAACTAAAATCTTGTTCACATTAAACTAGGTTCTCCTCACAAACCAAATCCTATAAAAAAAATTAAAATATTTTGTAATAAAAACTTGGCAAGCAATTAGCATACAATGATAGAATTGGGTCAAAATAGACCAAAATAAACAAATAATCTCAAAACTGAACTCAAAATCTATATGGAACCTCCCACAAAAATAAATAAAATTTTCTTTTCATCAAATTAACTCCTCTTGCTATGAGCTAGTTATTTACAATTTAAATAATTTTTTGATTCTAAACTTATAACTTACGCCAAATATGAATACTTCCCTTCTAATAAGTATTATAAATCCCCAACAAAAGAAAGAACATGATTTTTTTCAAAAGACCATTAAATTAGTAGCCTAAATTATTTGCTACAATTTTAGGATTTACTCTAACATAATCTCCCAACTCTTTTGCTTGTAAAAATTGTGTTATAAATATTTAGGCTAAGTCTTGCTATACAATAGCAAATACTTGGGCTTTGCAATTCTGTGCACTATCAATGATAATCAATTGATCTAAAGTTAGAACATTTATATATTATTTTCATTTTTTCCTTGAATCCTACAATATCAAAACACATTTGCATATGAATTTAATTTTTTTCTGAAATCATTTTCACTCTTATTAATTTTGAAAACATGAAATAAAATCTTCACCTATTGAAGAAATAAAATAAAATAAATTGTGTCTCAATTATACCTAGAAATCCATGTGAAACCATGTCGAGTTCAAAACTTTAAAGAACAAAATTTGGCCAAGTTTTATTCAATGTGATTTAAAAAAAATTCAAAATATGTGTTGGTGTTGAGCCTGCTTGTTGTTAGGAAATAAAAAAAACATTCAATATATACATACACATGTGACAATTGAAATGTGAGCTTATGAAAAGACAAATGTGAATAGTTATTTTGCAAGCAATTTTCACATGTTTGAAAGCATTGTCCACTTGAGGAATTGTCATCCAAAAGGATGACTTATGAAACCTAAAGCTACTCTACCTTTAAAACCAGCTCCGACCTATACATATTATAAATATTTAAGGTACTACTAGATATTATATAGTAGCAAATACTAATAGCCAAAATGACGTACTTGAACATAATAATCATTTACTATAATTTAGTACTCTCCCCACTCATTCGCTCCTAGAAGTGTGTTGTAAAATATTTAGGCTAATAGTAATAAATAGTAGTAGCCAAAATTACATACTTGGATATAATCATTTACTATAATTTACTCTCCCCACTTGTTTGCTCCTAAAAGTTGTTGTAAAATATTTAGGCTAAACAGGTATATAATAATAAAATACTAGTAGCCAAAATTACTCACTCAGATATAATCATTTACTATAATTTACTCTCCCCACTGCAAGCAAGCGGGTTTAGGCCCCGCAAGGGCAGACCCCGTAGAACAGCGGCGGGTGGCCCGATGATCCATGGGGTGTCTCCCTCTTCCCTCCCCCACCGCGCTCCGCTCGCTTCGCAAATCCTGTGTATAAAAACGCAAGGATTTGCTGCACCAAAACCTCCTCTCTCTCTCGTCGATCATCCGCTTTCTTTCCCATCTCCACACTCTCTGAAAGAAAGAGTCTCCAATTCTTCACTGCTTTTGTCACTGGCATTTCCCCCCTCTCTAAATGCATGCAAAATTTCTGTCGCACCACTGTCATCATCTGTCCTGAGTCTGTAGACAGATCTATCTCCACAATAGACTAGTACAAGACTTTGCAAGAATCTGTTTCTTCTTGTTTTTGTTCTTGTTGTAGTCCATCAATTGGTTGAACTAGTGGGTCACCATGTGTGGGATTCTGGCAGTTTTGGGTTCTCATGACTACTCTCCAGCCAAGCGAGCTCGGATTCTCGAGCTCTCTCGCAGGTGGAATACCATGATCCATGACTTTTTTCCTAGCTTTTGATCAGCTCTACAGTCCATTCTTGAATAACCAATTTCGACCTAGGAGATTGTCTGATTGCTTCCTTGCACAGAGCTCTAAGAGACTCGTCTGCTATTGATCATTTCTCAGGCGCAGTTAGCTGTGCTGTAATAGGAAGCAGCTGGGTCGTGTCGCAGCTGATCGGCTTGTTCATATAGAGTTGAGATCTTGTATGTAGCGATAATGGGTTTTTTGGGGGTTGTGTGGTGCTTGCTTGCTTGTTTCGTCCCTGTGCGATCCAATCCCCGGCATTTTGTGTTTTTGGTTTCCTGCTGGAGTTTGATAATGGGAGAGAGGACCAATTACTCATGAATGGCCTGCGTGAGAATTTATGCAGGCTGAGGCATCGGGGACCCGACTGGAGTGGACTGTTTGTGGACGAGGAGGCTGGCTGCTACCTCTCGCATGAGCGCCTGGCGATCATTGATCCCACATCTGGTGATCAACCCCTCTACAATGGCAGCAAGAACATCGTCGTCGCTGTGAGTACTGCTTCCGAACTTCTCCCCCTGCAGGTGGACACAACGATGATGATGATGATCATCATGGCATGATCATCGCCTAGTTGCAGTAGCAACCGATCGGTAGATCATGATCTGAAGAGCTTGAATTCACAACAGAAAGCTGAATCCGTGACTGTTGTGGTTGGATTGAACCGGCGGGAATGTAGGTGAATGGAGAGATTTACAACCACGAAGCTCTGAAGAAATCAATGAAGGAACACCATTACCACACCCACAGCGATTGCGAAGTCATCGCTCATCTGGTGAGCTCCATGTCCAGATCACGATGGATATAAAAGGAGAGTACGAGTTGAACGCAAGTTGGGATTTGCATAGCACTAGTAGTAGGTCATCTTACGATGAAATTCCTCCTTGGTTTCTTCTTGTGTACTACTTGAATCTGCTTTGAGATTGACTGACGATGTGAAGTCCTCTTTTGTTTTGTTTGCAAACGGAATCGGCGATCATGAACATGGTTGATGATGTCGATTTTAGTATGAGGATGTGGGCGAGGAAGCAGTGGGCATGCTGGACGGAATGTTCTCGTTTGTGCTTGTGGATTTACGCGACAAGTCCTTCATCGCCGCGCGCGACCCAATCGGCATTACCCCACTCTACCTTGGTTGGGGAAACGACGGTATATGCACACTACCAAGCTCCTCCTCACTCCCAATTCATCAAATGCATGTGTACATGCTTGCATGCATCATGACCTGCAGGCCTGCAGCAAACAAGATCAATTTCTCCTCACAAGTAAATGGTTTTCTTGAATTCTAAGGCTGGCCAGTTGTTGGCAACACATACAACTGGTACTAACTTGCTTATGCTGATTTCTGCATCTACTGTTTGGTGCAGGGGCAGTGTACTTCGCATCAGAGATGAAAGCTTTGAAAGACGATTGTGAACGTTTTGAGATTTTCCCACCGGGCCATATCTACTCCAGCAAATCTGGTAAAGTCTTTAGTCTACTACTTGCTATGTATCCACAAAATTAATCCATTCTTACAGTAACAATGATGTTTCTTGCTCCAGACTAAAAGTCCTTGTGCAGCAGATTCATCATTCTCGAGAAGTTACTCAAATTTGCAGCTCATTCATTTAACATTGCAACCAGACAAGTTTATGTAGCTCGCTCAACAGCTTACAATTTTTCTTGACTACAATCTTCAACAGTTTTGCTTGAGAAATTTCTGTTTTTGTAGTGGCATCAGACTCTCTGTCTGATGGGATGTTGGTTGGATCTACTGCTGCTGCTGTGCAGGAGGACTTCGCAGATATTTCAACCCAGCTTGGTATTCAGAGACTGTGATCCCTTTGACTCCATATGATCCAGCACTGCTCCGCACTGCTTTTGAGAAGGTCCTGGGTCCTTTCTCTCATCAGTTGCTGAATTCAAGGATCTGATTCATGCAAAAAACCAACCAAAAACACACACACACACACCCACACTTGCCAATTGGAAAATAAAATTTGGAACCTCAGATTCTGAAGAAAAAATGTTCAACCCTTGGAAGAAAGTTTTGCTTTGCTTTGCTTTGCTGCTGAATTCAAGAGTGATCCAATGTTGTGTTGATTTTGACTTGATTTGGGTTGTCGGGACATGGTCTGCTTCATATTTTTGCAGGCAGTCATGAAGCGGCTGATGACAGATGTACCCTTTGGAGTACTTCTGTCTGGGGGTTTGGATTCCTCTTTGGTAGCTGCAGTAGCATCACGACAACTTGCACAAACTGAAGCTGCCAATGTCTGGGGTGCACAACTTCACACTTTCTCTGTTGGACTCAAGGTACTTCTGTTGTGACATTCATGAAGCATGATGATTCATCAAGCTTTTGAAAAACAAATATTCAGCCTTGGCATGTCAGAGAGTCTAAGTACTCTGGATTGAACCAATGGATCAAGTTCAGAAGATTTAATTCAGTTCTTAGTTTTTTTGTTGCATCAAATTTCAAGAGGTCACATGCATTGGGGGAGGATTGATCTTCATGGCTGGATGGGTGCTGGATTTTTTTGTTTTTTTTTCAGGGATCCCCTGATCTGCGAGCTGCAAAGGAAGTTGCAGATTACCTGAAAACAAAGCACCATGAATTCACATTCACTGTTCAGGTTCTCCAGTTCTCCCAAACTCAGATGCATGTGCACACAGATCTGTACTAGACTATTTTCTCAACTTTTTTGTCATGACTTTTGGAGCCCTGACTGCTTTTCTTTCTCACTTTGTGGTTTCAAAGTGATTGAAGGTGTACCCCAGATTTTACCATAGCCTGTGAACAGAAGATCCTTAAGTTGTGTTGTTCTGAACCATGTTTAGTCTTGGGCTTTGGCAGGATGGATTGGATGCTATCTCGGATGTGATCTATCACACAGAAACATATGATGTGACCACCATCCGTGCAAGCACACCCATGTTCCTGATGACCCGCAAAATCAAGGCACTGGGTGTGAAGATGGTGCTCTCTGGTGAAGGCTCTGATGAAATCTTTGGTGGCTATCTTTACTTTCACAAAGCACCTAGCAAGGAAGAGCTTCACAAGGAGACCATACGCAAGGTACTGCAAGACTCTTGATTTCTCCTTCTTGCTTAAACTTCTTCAATATAGTGCAAATTGTCAAACTGTCCCACATCATGTCTATATTATGCCATTGCTTCTTCTGCAGGCCCATGTTTGAGACTTCCAGCAGATCTGCAGGATGCCTTTGTCTCTGCAGCTTCTGAGCTTGAATTGTACACAATTGTTTTTGCAAGCCAAGTTCTAGACTAGCTATGGGGTGAGTACAGAAACCAGAAAGTAGAAAAGATTTAGTAGAGTTCTAGTAGCTGCTGTAATGGGAAGTCTTGCTTGTGTTGGCAGATCAAGGCCCTCTACTTGTATGATTGTCTCCGTGCAAATAAATCCACATCTGCATGGGGTCTGGAAGCTCGGGTGCCATTTCTGGACAAGGACTTCATGAGTGTGGCCATGGCTATTGATCCTGCTGAGAAAATGGTACCGAAGTTTTCACTTTCAATGGAATTTCTGTTGTTAGACTTCTTGTCCATGCCTGAGCAGTTAGCCTGGAAAAGCCACAGGCCATTAGAGCTAGACTGTCAGAAGCCAACATTTTGTTGGAAATTTTTGCTTAGCTCTACTTGGAAAGATTTGACAGAATCATTCAAGTGCTGAGCTTGTCAACTGGCATTGAGATCTGCAGGTTAGAAAAGACAAGGGGCGAATTGAAAAGTGGATCATGCGAAGAGCATTCGACACCCCAGAGAATCCTTACCTACCCAAGGTTTGTGTTCATTTTCCAATGGTGAATTCATGGATGTGAAGAGGCATGGTATATGTATATAATGTCAATCAGTGGTAGACAAGTTGGGTGCTGACAAGTTGGATTGGTGTGGCATGGTGATGGCAGCATATTCTGTACAGGCAGAAGGAACAATTCAGTGATGGGGTTGGTTACAGTTGGATTGATGGTCTCAAGGCACATGCAGCCCATCAGGTATTATGCATACATATGTATCTATATTGATCATTCTTTACTATCTCTGGCATCAGCCTCTCTTCTTCTTTGATTAAAAACCCGGGGAATTTGCATTCAAATCTATCTAGAGATGTCAATATAAGCTTCATGTATTATGGAGGCATGCTGGGTACTACAGACCATTGTGCCCTGTGAGAGATGCATGTGAGGAATTTGGGCAAGCCTGAATTTCCAAACAGGCAATAAAACGAGCACAATAGCCTACATCCCTGGCATGCCCCATAATGTTACAATTTTACATTCAATCTCAATTACTTGATGACTGAGACTGAATGTAAGCTGCTCATCTGTCAAGCTACAATAAGTTTCAAATGGGTGAATGTGAATTTATGTGCAGGTGACAGACCGAATGCTGAAAAATGCAAAGCACATGTACCCATATAACACTCCAAATACTAAGGAAGCTTACTTCTATCGCATGGAGTTTGAGAAACACTTCCCCCAAGTCAGTCACTTACACACCCTCATTCATCCAGGCCTTAATATTGTCTAATTTCACATTAGAAAATTCCACTTCACATGCTTGAATAACTTGTTTGCATCATCAAATTTTCATTATGCAAAATTCACAACTTAATGCATTGCAATGTTCAAGAATGTGAAACTTTTTTTAGAACCTGAAAATTGACATCTAAAAGTTTGTTTCGACTGGTGGGAAAATTTGAGCAGGAATCTGCACGAATGACAGTGCCTGGGGGTCCAAGTATTGCATGCAGTACAGCAGCAGCCATAGCTTGGGACAAAGCATGGGCTGATAACTTGGATCCATCTGGCAGAGCAGCCTTGGGGGTGCATGATTCTGCTTACCCAGATACCATCACTCCAGCTGATACACTAAGTGGCCCTGAGAATGCAATCTCTGCAAATGGTTTCAGCAATAACCCAATGCTCAGTAACATCCTAAAACCACAAGGTGTGTACTGAAAAGCAGTGTAATACACCAGACCAATAGGGACCCCATCATTGTAAGCTTAGTATGGTATCAGCTTGCTTATAGACCCAAGTTAGAATTCTTCATAAAAGCACCACACGAGGGGCTGTTGCTTACTCTAATACTACAAAAAAATTACCAGCTGAGACCTGATCACCCACCTTAGAAAAACTGTTGCAACTGATTTACCTTCTCACCACAACTAGAGTGCTCAATGCTTCAATGCTTCTTGTAGAGACAAAAGGCATCACAAAAGACATGTATATGTATCTTATGAAATACAGTACTACCACTCTTTGCTAAATGCTTGGCAGCTGGTAGTTTCATGTGTTTTGAAAACATCCATGGGGATGAGTAGAACTTAGTATGCGACTATGCTGCCGCTTACTTGATGAATCTACAATTGTGTAGCATTCAAACCTACTGCTTAGAGCCCATCCTCATCCTCATATACAATAGAAGAAACTACATTGTTGTGATTTTGGGATTTGTATAACTTCCACTCCATTCCTGCTCTGGTTTTCTGACAAAAGATCCACCGCGTGGTGTGGACTTGGCTTTTGTTTTGGACCCTAGTAAGTTCCCAGCTTAACATTATGTTGAATGAATAAATAAATTGGGATATTAAATTCCAATTCTCCTTCAAACTGAGAATTATATTATAACCATTAAATCACCCAATTGGGACAAGAGATAAATCATTCAATTGGACAAGTGGCTCCGTGAGCTAGCTAATGGCACTCTATTGTACACATTGTCTTGTGGATTCATTTGGCTACGTACTTGAAATACTAGTATAAGCATTTTGATTTTGATTTGTCTACACTTTGAAATATTTAATCACTTTCTTAAGCTTGAAGCAAATAGCCCAAGTGGTTAGAATTAATAGTCATCTTGCAAGTTTTAGGGTTTAGGATCATCATCAGTTGGCCATACTTGACGTTATCTCCCCTAAAAATTTGAACATTAGGAAAGAATATCTAGACTTGCATTGCATCAAGTAAAATGGTTAGGAAATTTCCATTTCCACAATGAGGTGATAGTCTTAAAAGATTTAGTCACACTCAAGGAGAAAAATTCATGTCATTCCTTTTCCGTCAATTGTCAATACATGTATTTAGTGTAATGCATGTAAGTTGGAGTTATAGAAATTACTTCCATGTTTGTGCAATAAATCCTGATGTCATTCAAACCCTACCAGCTTAACTTGGGCTTGAGTAATCTTTCACACTCAATTTCAATTCTAATGTACTTCTTTCTTTCAAATGTTTTGATTATATACCATGAAATTGAAAAGCTAATGACCTTGCACATTTAGTATTAGATCCATGTACCCTTTTCCAAAGCAAATTACATGAAACCTCCTTGAATTAACCTTAAGTGGTTCAAAATTGCACTTGGGGATATCCCTCAAATTACACTACATGATTAATTTTCAATCAAGGTTGTTATGTTGTGGCAAATATATTATCAATCATTAACTTTCTATGCTCAAAGAAAATCGTGCAACCCCACTTGGGGAACAAAATCAAGAACAACAAATTAAATGTGACACTAGGCTTGACAATGTTGCAAGACAAGTGACCAACTAAAAGAATTTTTTTCAATATATATATATATATTTCATTTATCATAAACATATTAATTATCATTATTTTTCCTTTATTTTCAAATAAAAGGCTATTGTGTGCCAATGGTTAAGAACCGCCTCTTTAAGCAATAAATTTTGAATTCAAACCTTTTTCCCAACATCCATCTTCTTCCGTAAATGACTTTCTTTAAATGAACTCTTCTTACAATGTTCATATGGGAAGCATATTCTTCTTATGCTTTCATGTTCATAAGAAGAAACAATTGGGAGGAAGAAGGTTGTTTTTGGGATGATTTTTTTTTGCAACTTGGCCCCACTTCTCCCAATCAAGTTGTTTACTGTAGAGAAAACAGTCAGGCCAAGTTTCTTAGAGAGAAAAAAAATTAGGACCATGATGGATGAAGTCGCACAATGGATGAAAAATTTCATCTCATTTCTTTCTTCTTTCATCATTTGTCCCCAGCATTTCATCAAACCTTGTCATTCAAGGTGCACACAGTTGAATGCAAAGTTATACACCCAATTGTGTGCACTCAAAATAGTACAAAAATAAGTTGCATGGATCTTATTTTCACTTAGTAAAAGGTATGTACCAATGTTGGTCGGGTACCATGATGGACCCAATTACCCAAGCTTAGTTTTAGTTGGGTTTCAAGAACCTAACTAAAATTGGGTCCTAGTTTGGATTTGGGTGGGCTTAGAACTTTGATGATTAGGATCTCGTTACTAGAATCGGGTGGGAATCATCCTCCCCATTCAATCATTAGAGAAAACCAAAATCAAACCTAAGGTCTAATTCCAAGACTAATTGAGAACCAAAACCAGATTGATCTCTTCAAAAAAAAAATTTCCAATTTCATTTCAAGCCTTTAGGATTAAATTTTGGGCCTAAAATTGAGTTGCAAGAAAGGTAAGTTGTGTATTGAATGTGCTCATGTTTTCTTGCTCACCACCTTGTTAATTTTGGATTTATTTTTATTGTGTCGATGATTATGACAATGGCAGTGATGGTGATGGTGGTCTTCTTTTTCTAATGAGTTTTCTTCCTTTTTCATCTGACCTTGCTCATCATCTTCTGGTTTGTCACCTTGCTCTATTTTCACAAATTCAAAAAATGATTTTTAAAAGTCATTTTTTGGTCTTGTAAATTCACAAGACCAAAAAATAGATTATTATTTTTTCACAATTACGATTGTTTATTTGATCTCCTGGACTCACAAGACCAAAAACATGCACTTTTATTTTAAAAGAGGATTTTTTTTGTTTTCTTTCAAGGAGTTCATCTTTTGGTCTCTTGAACTCACAAGACCAAAAAATGAACTTGAAAAAAAATCAATTTTTTAGACCTGCAAAAATGAAAATTAAAAAATAATAATCAAGGAGTACATGTCATTCATCATAATGCAATATCTCAATTTAGTTCATGTTTTTCTGGATGCAATTTGGTCTAAGGTAGGCTAAAAAAAATGGTTCAAACTTAGTATATCTAAAAAGGTACTATAGGTCTAAAAAGTATATTACTTATAACAATTATATTTCATTTAGCTTCACATTATAACATAAATCACTTAACTTGACTATGATCTTATTTTTGTGATTTTAATTTAATATATAACGTGTCAATGATCTTTATATTTGGCAAACTTGTAAATGCAATAGTCTTGTCTTGTGTTATATTATTTTTGCTATCCTTTTTTAAATACTAAAGTTTAGTTTATTGCTTACTTTCCAATAGCATCACAATGTGATGAATGGAACTCCAATCATTTCCATGATCACCATGAATGATTAAATAAATGATAAAATATAAAACAACACAAACTTGAGGTGACCAAAGGTGAGAAAAAAAGAGAATCTAAAGAATAAATCTAGGAATTTAGATAGGTGGACAAGTGGACCCCATACAATGTGGGAAGGAAGGGCTTAGAGGGACTATTAACCATGAAGTTGCCATCCATTTGGCTTGGTTTAGGTGAAACCACAAGCAAATATTTCAATGATGAAATCATATTATTGTGAGTCTAAATTGGGTGCAAAATCAACTCCCAAAATGGAAAATAAAGTCTTACCCTTCCCAAGATGATATAAGAAGTTGAGATTAGGCTTTGAAATAAGGGGTTGAAACATAGAGTGAGGTGAATGAATAATTGAGTGGACCAAAAAAGGGAAATGATTACATCCCATGTAAGTCCATTTTCATTGTATTTTTTTAAGACCTTCATAGGATAAGTAGTTAAAAAGCAACAATACATTGATTCTAAGAATTGTTTTTTCCATTGATGTTCAATCCAACCTATATATCATTATTTTGTACAATGTGCAAAAACCCAAGATGAATTTTTTTGGTAAAAATAATATGAACTTTCTAAAAACCACATGCTTTCAAAGATAAAAAAGTTCCTAATACATAAATGACATATGAAATGATCTATTTAGATTTTTTTAATACCTTATTTTCAGCTAATTTCAAGCTTCTAACCAACATGACATAAATCAATGGGCCATTTCAAAGTCCATATCCAAAATAAATTTGAGGATTACATTCCATAGTTTTGCTTTTGAAAGTCTATGACTTTTATGGCTTTCAAAAGTTTGCAATGTGAATTTGTATATCATATAAACATTCAAGATAAGATCTTCAAATTAAATCCTTATAGACAATTTTCAAAATGTATCACACAATATGAGCATTACAATGAGAAATATACTTAGACAAAATTTGTCAAATTACATTTAAATTGGTCTATTCAGCAATGCATAGATTTAGTGCTTAATGGGAGCAATAAAATGCAAACTTGCTCCCACATGAGATGGGACCTGAAAGTATGTGGGCGTGTAAGTGAAACATTAAATTAGGAATCTCAAGTTGAACTACCAACATGAATGTTTTAAAGGTGATTTAAAAGATCAAAATTTGTCAAAATCAAGTGATTTCTATCTCATTGGAAGTAAGTAAATGTGAACTATAGTATGGTGAGGTAGCCTTGTCAAAATAAGCTTAATGGTGAATAGTTATGGCCATTTGAAAATTTGGGAAATTTTTTTTTCAAAACTTTCCAAAATTTTACAAGTATTGTGTGCATTTATAATGTGCCATTTGGAAGGGCAAACATTGTCCAAAATTGGGTTATATTGATATGGAGGCACCCTTAGGTTTATCTAGCGGTATTGGGTGTAAAGAATCTTGCTAATTTCCAATTTTGCAATGGAATGGAGACCTAGGGTGTGTTGTTTAACTCACATGAAGAAAAAAGGCAAGAAAACTTATGGATGGGATTAACATGAACTCACTAAGTTAAACTCAATTTGAAATCAATTTGCACAAACCAAGAAAAAACTGTGATTTATGTAAATGGTGCATTCATGAAATTACGAAAAGCACACATGAAATATCATAGCTTGGACTTAGGAAGAATCATCACTCCCCTCCTTAAATACTTTATAAATGGCAATAGGGACTATATCAAAGTGGCACAAATTGCAAGACTCTCAAGTGAGAGTCTTGAAAATTTCAAATTATGAATGTGCTATTTCATGAACTCATAACTCTTTCAAATGGTTTTTTATTCGACCTTTAAATGACAAAGTTGTAGGTCTTTGAAAGAATTTTCGAATGGCATATGACATGTTCCAATCAAAGGTGATCGGACTCACATTATAATGACCAAATGTTGAATTGCTAATTTGATTATGAACTATTCAATTGCTTATATAACTTATGTTTTAGATCTTCAAATGCGGGATGCAATTCCACTTTAGATATCTACTCTTCAATACATTTCCAATGGTTCAAAGAAAACCCAATTTGGAACATGTTTAATTCCCCAAACCAAAGTTTCAAAGGGTGAGAGTAAGAAAGGAACCATGAGCAACAAGCTCCTAAAAACAAACTAATTTGTCAAATTATGGTGTTGTCACAATGATTTTTCAAAGTTGCAAAACTACAATTTTAAACATTGTCCATTCCTTTTAAGTGTTTCCTTTCTTGCTTTGACCCAAGGCACTTTGAGATTCCAACTCTCAAAGTGAAAATCCACTTGGTAGTGTTGAAACTAGTGTTAGACGAATATCATTTTTTTGCGATATCCATCAGATAAGGATGTCCATCTTTTAAAAAAAATTAGATATCCTAATTAGATATTAGATTTTCACATTTTTCAATCTAACCCAGATATTAGTGTTCTCGAATATTTTCCATTTATTTATAAGTTGGATATCAATAGATCTGGATATCAAAACTCTAAAATTTGTTGGGTGTCAATTTTGTTTTTGGGATGAAAAATCTCCAAAAGGCAACATCCCTTCTGGAAAAAAGGAATTTTTTGTCACAATTTTTTTAATTTTAAAAGCATTCGCAAAAAAATTCACAATTAAAAATAAAACATATATAGGCACAGTAACAACTACTACTAATTACAACTTTGAAAAGACCTTTGAAAACGTGTCCCTAAAATTGTCTAAAGATTTTCATCACCCTAGTTGCATCAGAAAAATGAAAAAAAAACATGGATAGGTACTGCTAACTTTGATATCCATCAAAAAAATTGATATCTAGATTGGATATCGAGGTATCAAATATCACAATGGATGATATCCAACACCCGACTATTAGATTGGATATCATTCCTAGTGATATCCACCAGATGTCATTTTTTAATATTTAGAATGATATTGGGGGCCAGATATCCAAAATATCCAAGTGATATCCACCCAACTCTAGACTCACTCCTTTACACTTTCTCTCACTTGTGAAAGTGCACAGAATCTCAAAACACTCTCCCAACCCATTTCCCTTTTCATGCTTCAATCTCGATTGCAAGCTTAAAACTATGATCACAACAAACAAGGTGTTGAAAGTTTTGATTTCAAAGGCCATAAAAAAGTGGAATCACATTTCCCATTTGGATGGTCTCTGAAAAAAGTAATGGTCATTTAAAGCTTTGGGGCACTATTTTATGATAAAACTGAAAATGCTCAATGCTAAGACTTTTGCCACTTTGATGCAAACTTGACAACTTCTTACAAAATATATTCCAACGAGGAGAATGATGACTACACCCAAATCGAAGCCATGAATTGTGGCAAGCCTTTGAGAATGCATAACATGTGACATGTATAAAAAATGAATTTGTTTATGGTTTGCTGAATAATAATAAAGTGTTGGCATTAACAGTACCATGATAACATTATTGGAGCATGAGGGAACAACATAACCAACAATTGGACCATAAATCAAGGTGGGAAAATGAGTTGATTCAACCATTGAGACCTTATATTATTCTTCAATGTGTGTTGTTGAAGATTTTGGTGACTAGTCCACTTGTGTTATCATCACCAGAAGACTATGCCATACAATGTGATCAAGAAAACAACATAATCTTCTTCTTGGACTTCCTATAATGTCAACATCGGGTCATTGATCTTCTCAAAGGTCTGCACTCTAGCTTCCTCCATTTCACTTAAATGTATTGGAATCTGCTGTTAGGCCTTTGCCTTGCAGCACTGGGGAGAAGACACCACTGTATCAGACAATACAAAATCTCGGTGAAACCATCTTGTTATGAGGGACCCCACCACTATGAAGACTCATTCTCACAATGCCTAATTCTGGAGTGTTGTTCAGTCAATTGCTGAGTTCGCAAAATTAAACTGGAATTTCCATATCACCCATGAGCACCTGGCATGCACCTTTGGTGCTTCTTCATGCATCCTCTTCCTGAAGAGGATTCATCCCCACATTGCCCCAGATGACACATTTCTATACATGGGCAGCTTCCGAATGCATATCTAAATCCTCAGGCAACTTCTAAACCCTAAGATTTGCCGGGTCTCTAAACCATTAACCTATGTGCTCAGCCACATACCTGTAAACACTTCCATTCTTCTGATGGGATGCTACATCAGTAGATCACCACAATAGTAGCAGATGACATGAGCTGAACTCAACCATGGAAGCTCCGCAGATTACCTGCAGAAAGTATAAAACAGCAAATGAAATGAGGTCAACAAACTGAAATTACACATACATGACAGCCTAATAGAATGCTACACAGAGGATTTCTATCACGCAACCATCAGAACATCAGAACATGAAATGATACCAAATGCAAGAAAACCAGACCAGAAAATGCTATAAGATTGCAACAAGAAAACCATCACAGCAGCAAAATCCAGGAGGCATCACTGGGTATGGATTCAGAAATTGCAAACCATGAGACCAGTATAGTAGAAAGCAAACGACAGTTGCATGCAGGGTAGTACTCAATCTGCAGGGGCTAGAACTAGGTACACTTAGCCTTGGCAGAAAGCATTCATGTGAATCTCTTCAACAATTTAGCAAGATATTAAGAAAAATAGACTACAGACACACAGAGTCTAGATTTCCTGAGTAATAACAACAACAGGTGTCAGAGAGCAAGACTTGCTGATAGAAAATGGATGGAAGAGTGCAGGCTCAACTAATACAAAACGCGCTGCCATCAGAGAGAAAAGTAGAGGATCAAAGCAGGGCTTTTCAGCAGCATTTTCAATTGATAAACTTAATGTCATCCTACAGCAGACCTACAACTGCTTCAGATGCTCTAACACGAGTCTAGCAATATCTGCACCTCGTGTCCAACAAACCCTAAACCGCCCATAGAGCTTAAGTACTCCTCAAACCCTAATTACGCAGTAAGAACGACAGCACCGCCGGCCTCCTTGATTTTCTTCTCGGCGAGCTTGGCCTTCACCACCATGGGTTGTTCAGGGAGGTCTCCTTTCCCGAGCACTTTGAAGAAGCCATGCTGCGTTACATCTAGTAAAGGCGCACTCTTCTCCCCGTCTACCTTCTTCCTCACGGCCTCGGGAACTACGGACCAGAGCTTGTCCACATTCACGATCGGGCAGTAGTACTTGTTGGTGCTCTTGTGAAAGTATCTCATCCCTACTTTCCCAAAGTAACCTGGATGGTACTTGTCGAACAAGATCCTGTGGTGATGCATACCTCCAGCGTTTCCCCTTCCTCCGGGATGCTTTCTGTGCTTCCCAATACGACCATGGCCAGCTGAAACGTGACCCCTCTTCTTCCGATTCTTCTTCAGCCGCGTCGTCATGTCGATCGCACAGACCCGAGAGAGCCACAGAACAGCTGCCTCCCACAAGCAAAAAAACAACAAAGGAACAAGAGACTCAAAGCGAACTCTCTTCATGAGCTCCAAACCCCAATATTTAATCTTACGGCCCACCAAAAGCCGATGCATTTTAGATGCATCCGATCCGTCCGCTTGGGATCGAGTTCCCAAGGCCGGCCTCTCTCTGGATGATATGGGATCTGGGTTTGGGATCTGGATTTGGAACCTGAAACTAGGACCGGGTCGTGGTCACCCGCGGCCACAATCACGGGCCGGGTTTCCTCCATCCTTTCCCTTCCCTCACGTTCGTGTCCCGGGTCTTGCTCTCTCCGCGTTCTCATCTCCTGCGTGTTTCTCTCTCTTCTATCGTCTCGCCTTCAATCGCGCTTTGGGATGCGGCAGTCACATTTATTGAGTTTATCGGATCATCAATTTGGGGCGATGTTATCATCTGATTTTTTAATTTGTATTTTCCCCTTTCCGCAATATTTCATGTTGGTTTTGCTATGATCATGTGGCCCCACCTTGTATCCACGAATTGAATGAAAGTCTGAACCTATAATAGTTCTAAGCTCCGGCGTCGAGTTGTTGTGTCCTGATGATCAATCGCGGCTGGCTGCATTTGAATAAAGTGTCACTGGCAACGGTGGGGCAGTAGACGATTGTTCTTGGTCTGTGGTGCTCTGGAACGTTGTGACGGCCGATCTGATCAGTCATCGTCGGAACAATTTTGTTTGGCGGTGAGACGCATCGTCGCACTGATACGGCAGACGTCAAGAACCCGCCCTTGCATCATGACGTCTTAAGTCCAGGTACTCTTCACCTGTCTCGTTGCGAATTTCTCATCGACTATTGTATGGAAGTTTTTGTGTTTGCGATTGCTCGTAATTCTGTAGGATTCAATGGAAATGGTAATGCTAACGTGCATCCAGTAGCGAACTATTTCAGCGCTTTCTTTTTTCAAGGTCTACAATCACTATGTTCGAATTTCGGTGATCGCTGCTTCGTCTGATTGAATCAGTGCGTCAGCGTCTTTTTATCGTTGTTGTTGTTGTTGTAAGTCTCGACTCTTGTTAGAACAGGGTACAAGACTTGATCGTTCTTTACGTTGTTCTGAAGGTTTTGTGGAACGACAATTTGTTCCGTCTTTCTTGAGATAAAAACGCCTTCAACGCGCACCCGGTTACTCCGTATTATGTCTTTAGTCATAAGGGTTGTCTTCTGCATACGAACACTAGTTGATTCCGTGCAGTTTCACTGTCTAATTTCCCTTTACGTATGCACCACGTCCTATCCATCGCATTCTGATTTTCTTGTTTCGATGTATAGTTCTTCATTGCTTTGATGCTTCCGAGCTTCTCTGAGGCGCCGTTTGAGCCTTACAGTGAATGGAGGGAAAGTGACTGTTTTCCATGGTGGGGAGCGACTGGTTACGCACCACGATTGCAGTCCCGATATTGTTCGCAGGTCGCGCTTCTACAAGTATAATCGTAGCAGATCATTCGTCAATAATCCGTAAGCGTCAAGAGTTTACTAGCAACCCGTAATCAACGTGATGTGCACTGTGCAACAAAGTATTGATCACTTCTCGAGTGCGTTTATCCTGATAACTCCATGCTGCTTGTTACAGATCTGCCGAGGCTGTGAAGAGCTTCTGCATCGTAGTTCCTTGCAACTGCTATCGCTCAGGATCGAAGCACACTACCAGAGCCATTGAGTCGAAGTTTCTCGGTTGAAGAAGTTACAATCCTTGTGCAGTTTCAAGGATGGCTCGAACCTGTCTTTGTGCACCTACAATGCACGCGGGCTCCTTTCGTTGCCGCCTTCACCGGTCAACTGAAAAGGGCTGGGCTGGTCGTCCCATACGAGCATCATCATCCTCTTCAACGGCTAAAGGACCGCATGCCACTGCAGAGACAGCTTCGTCTAGACCTGTAGGAGACAACCGCAGCGGGAAGAGATTCACGGTGCCATTTGCTGCAAGAAGATCCAATCGAGTCATGTCGGCCAGCAAAAGTTCTGAGACGAAATTATGCACCGATGCCCTCAACGACAAGGCATTGATTGCTTGTAAGAAAGAGGAGATTCTGGGGCCGTCAGTCGAAGAACTGAGAATAATATCTCCTTCGGACGACCAGCTACAGTACGTTTGGAAACATTTCCAGATGCAGGACCTCCATTGCACTCGCATTTGCCAATCTTTTTCTTAAAATCACGCTTTGGATAGCTCGGTTTCATACTAGATTAACTAAGAGAGATCATGAGAGGGCCGGGAGCTCTGTTTGTTCGTTGTCTCACTGGGCCTCTTTTTGGACACAGCAGGGTTCCGAAGTCTAAGGCCAGCTTCAAGATTGCTGCCAAAACCACTGCGGAACTTGTGCCAGGTGCGGGTTCAACAATAGCCCTGAGGATTGTGCAGTCTGAGGACCAGGAAAATGCCGCAACTGTGACTGACCTTGCCTCCGCCAAACTCCAAAAGGAGGTAGCTGCAGATGCACTGCATTGCAATGTGTGTATGAACGCTTGAAAATTTGTTTTGATATGCAATTTGGCCATGACTTTGCAAAATGAAAAATAGCTCTGCCATCTGCGTGCTCCTGGTAGACGTTTGATAGACTCATACTGGATATACCAGTTACTTTGAGATTTTTGTTATGCCTGTTTTGAGAAATTTTGTGTGAGCAGAGTAGTACTCTGTATCCACACCACAAACTGCTCAAGAAACGCACATCAAAGGAGAGAAGAGTGCGAGCTAAGAGCGGTACATTTCTGGGTGTGTACTTATTCTTTGTAAAACCAAATTATAACCAAGGCAGTGTCACTGGATGCTGATCAGTCTGTAGTTCACAGATTTCTGCTCAGAGAAATTTTGTGCTTGCCTTTTTTTAGACTCTTCTGTAGGTACCCAATTTGTGTCAGATCCAAAAGACTGGTGCTCAAAGGAAGGAATTGCAACTAGTCCTTAGGAAGCTTTGATTGTTTGCTCAGCGCATGTGACCATTGTATGCAGTTCATAGTGGATGTATTGTGCTCATTTCCATCTTAAAGCATGTCCTGCTCACATTTTAGTACTTATCTACCTGACTGTAGATGATGGAGTTGATCATTGAGCTCATCCTATTAACCCATAGATTAAACAGATTAGATTCTCTGGCATAGGTCAAACCAAAACCAGAAACCCATGATGTCTTCAGTTTTGTTGGGTGCCTTCTGAAACCAAGAGTCTGGCAAGATTAGGTCAATTTTATAAGGTAAGAACAGACTATTGAAACCCTGAAGAATTCAACTCATCTGTATCCAGCTGACTATTCTGTACTGGTCACTTGTGTCACAGATGCTTCATTTAAGTGAAAGGAAAGTGGGCTCTTGACTCCAAGTCTCATGGCTTCTGGAGAAACAGTTGGGACTGCAATCTGTACCTACATTACCATGGGTCATTATTGATGATAATTTTCTCAATAGCCATACATATTGCATTTTTATACCTGGGACCAGCTCAACTTTGTATGGGGAATTTTGGAGACGGTGGTACTGCTCCCCCTTGGACTTCCCCTTTGTACCTGATTGCAACTTGCTGGGGTACCAATGTTTTTGCTTTGCTGCATGCAATCATTTCCAAGAGCTATGGTTTGCTGCAGAAGGTGATCATTGCTGGAAAACCAATTTAGTAGTTGCTATTCAATACACAGTGTTGAAAACACACACAGTACACCAATGTCTTCAGTAAAACTGGGTATACTTTTCCTGCATACAAAATCTGTGATTCTATATAGACACTGTTTCAGCCTGGAGAAATCCTATATATATGTCATGCTGTTGTCCACCAGAGTACTACTAGGAGGTAGGTGCACTATGTTGGATATAGAAGTTTTTATGCACTTCAGAGTAGGATTGTTCCTGGCATGTTCAACATGACAAATTTGTTCAGCAAATTGACTGTCTTCTTTAATCACCAAATTACCATTTTTCTATGCTTTTCTTACACTAAATGCTGATTCAACTAATGGAGTATTGCTGTGATAGTGGATGACAAGTAGCCTCTTATGGTGACTGTATCCTATTATGTGAGTATTTTCTTGCCACCTGCTGATTTGAGCTACAGATATTGTGGTTACATATTTACTGCTCTTTCATGAGCTATTACAAAGAGATATTGTGGGCAACTCCCTGTAGATAATAGGATTGTTCAGGCTAATCTTCAAAACTAATTCAAGAGATGTTGAGATCACCATCCAAGCAGCAAGGGCAACCACAAGAAGTTCACTGTACAAATATGCAAGGTGCTTGTGTGCATCAAAATGGAGCCGCCACCCAACTCTGCACAAAAGAAGAATCCGAGAGATATGGTGAATGGGTGTTTTAATAGCAGGAGAAGCGGTTGTGATATTTTGAAGATCACATGCCACAGAGATGAGTCCTAACATCTGTCAGTTCATGATCTCTCAATCCATGCATGATGAGAACTCACTAACTGGTTGATGTTTCAAGGGAGATTTGTGGGGTGCGTTTTGACTATGACATAGGTGTGCTAAAATCATGAGAGTGCAGAAAAGCGCACATGCTGGAGCAGGGGAATTGATGGGTGATCCTGGCCAATTGGTGCTTGATGGGTGATGCAGATATCTCAGCCATTTGCAGGGACAAGCTATATTGAGATATACTACAGTCCCTCCATTTTGGGCTTGCAGGGTTTTTGTCCTACTGAACTGCTCTCCTTCTCTCCCTTATTGTTTCTGACAAGAAACACTTCAGGGGAAATACGTTTCATGAACTCTAAAATATAATGAGAGATGCAAAATGGACAAACTTGCCAAAAGAGTACTGATGTGTGCATCAATTTATTGTGTGCAGATTTGACCTTAATAGGCAGCCACAGTAGGCACTGAATACTGATGGTAAAACTGACAGGGGTAATATAACCACTCTTGCTGTCTTAACTACTGCTTTTCACTTCACAGCCCCCAAGGACCCTCCAGTCATTGATCACTTCATAGCAAGCAGGAAGAAAACATCGGAAGCTGCTTTAAATCTCGTTGCAGGTTTTGTGGCTTTTGTGCATCCACAGAAAATGAGATGACTTCTCATGGTCTGTGTGCACACATGTATGTCAGTGTCATTTCCAAATCCAATCAAAACTGATAAAAGCAGTGCTACAAGATAAGGGTCCAGGTTGCTTGAATGCTGGGGGGAGGAGGGGTGTGTTAGTCAATTCATAGAAAACAGTGATGTATCATCTCAAAGCTTGTGATGTGTACAAAACTTATGTGATGAGCCCACAACCTAAAAACTTGGGGGAAATTTGGAATTGCTTACAAATTGTTATAACTGGTATCCAGCTCATTCATCAAACTGGGAGCAGAATTCAATGGATTTGACAACCTCTCAGTTTGAGTTGGAGGGAGTCCTGTTGCATAACAGATGCCTGCAGTCTGGAGAGTGTAACTAGATCTGAAATCTATCTTACAACCTTGCTTCAGTTGGTTTCTCCAGCACAGCTGACAGGTAAACTTCTTCTGCTCCTCGATCTGATTTGTCACCAACCACCCACTTAAGCCTCTTGTACCCCAATTTGTCTAATAATGGCACATAGTCAGTATCTAATTGGGGCCTCATGCAGAAGAAATGATCCAGCCAAAACAGCCCACCAGGACGAAGGACACGATCAATGTCATATAGTATGAACTCCAATGTGTCAGTGGGAATCCAGTTGGACAAGATATGCATGGAGTGCACAAGGTCCAAGGTGTTATCTCGAAACGGAACACGTTGTGAGATGGAGAGGTGCATAGACACCAGCCCTCGGAGACTGACAAAGTTATTAAATGGTGCACCTGTATCCAGAGTTGATGTTACAATGGTCACATTATACTCCCTCATGCGAGCTGCAAATGTGGCAGTTCCACCTCCCATGTCGAATCCTATACGGATGCCTCCATTTTTCATCTCCAGGACTTGAGGGATTGGAAAATCTAGAGGCCCAGTTGTAACTTTTGTCCATCGGAATTTTTCTTTCCCTCCCAAATCAAAGCAATCAACACAATCTGCATACTTGGATTCCTGGCGCATGCGTCGGGTATTGAGGCACTCAAAGCTCTTGCAAGCATATGCTGACCAGTGGATGTTACTGTCTGGCACGTCTGCCCACAGGCACTCTGGGAATGGATGCGGCTCTGTAAATCCAATTGGAATTCTTGCTAGGCACCTGCACTCCGCCCCACACGACCCAGACCAACATTCTTGATGATGGACATGTATGTACATACCTCTTCCTTTTCCTAAATTCTTTCATTGTTGTACTGATTCGTTCATGAGAGTCATTTGCAGGCTCGATGCAGATCAGGATGTTGACTGTTTTGATATCATCAATGACTGACCATAAAGAAATTTATGATATCAATATGCTCAACATCCTAATTGTGCTCCTTGAATGATCCACAAATGGGTCTCCCAGAGGAATGTGTCTTGACTCTCAATGTCACAACCTGCTATGTACAATAGATCTATGCTCATGCATAGATATACTAGCAGAACAGGCAAGCAGACCTTCACAGTAGATTACTGTTGAGCATTGGGTTTGAACTGATCATAAGAAACATGTGAAAACTATAAGCTGAATGTGGACAAGTGTGTAAATTACAATGGCTTCCCAAACTGTAGAGAAAATCCAACCTGCAGTAAAAGATGATATGTACCTGCGACGAGGAAGAGGCTCACATCCACTACCCATCAGCTTCTGCGCAAGATCATCGTCGTCAGGGCAGACTCCACCCACTTGATAGTTCATGAACTTGTCCAGAAGCTCCTTGTTAGCTACACAGCCGTGGCCGACGTTCAACACCATGGTGTCAGAGTTCAGGGCAGGATTCCAACCCAGCGGCAGCTTTCTCGGTGCTATGAAGTGCTGAAACTCTGGGCTTAGATCCTTCAATATCTCTTGCTTGCCGATCTTTGGACATGAGGAGTCCCCAGCAGCTACCGGTGTTTTATCGTGATCAGCAGCAATCTCTGCAGTTTTCTTCGTAAGTTGGTCAAACACTCGATGATAATTCGTCAGAGATTCCTCCAGTTCGCGTCTCACGCTCTGCAGTTGCTTGTGAACCTCCTCTAGTTCCATCTTCGTCGCAGTAAGCTGCGTATTTTCTACCTCCGAGCGTCTGTCCAAAAATCCATCTGTCGTCGCATCCAAAAATTCCAGCTGTTGCTGATTATGATCATTCAACATTTCCTTCTGCAGATTAACCGGCCTGTTGCCATGCTCCGATTTCTGCACCTGCGACTGCAACGCCTGGTACACGCAGAGCGCCACAAGATTCGTCGCCACCACAGCCACGAATATGGCCAGGTTCCTTTTACACGCACGGCGCTTGAATCCACTCTCCATCGCCGCTTTCATTGACGAATCTTTCCCCATGATCTCCAAGTGCCTTACGTCCCAGGCAGATTCAGGTACTAAAATTTCACACCTCCCTATTCACCTATAATTCGTTACAGTGTGGAATCATGACCAACACTCTCAGCCCTTGGCAATCACTAAGACCGTGCTCAAATTTCCCCATACAGTCTCTGTACATGCACAGTGTATCTCTAATCTGTGTATATGTGTGAGTGAGAGAGAGAGAGTGTGTGTGTGTGTGTGTCTCTCTCTCTCTCTCTCTCTCTGAGAAGAAGAAGTAGGGTAGATCTAGAGCAAGAGCTTGGGTGGTGCATTACAGTGAGTTTCTTTGAGTTGTCATGAAGTTCAGTTTCGATCATGTCCACTTTCACAGCTTATATCAGTATTAAAATGAGCTCAACCCACGTTGCAAGTTTGTTCACCCACCCACAAAAACAGTTCATCAATTTCTGCAAAGAGACTGGAATCGTTGGAACCGATTTGAACAGCAGAACTCATCTATTTTTTAATTGTTTTTGGGGGAGGAGTGATTTAAGGACTCAGCAGTGTAACAGCTTCAAGGGGTTTTTTTAACATTTCTTGTGTGGAATCATCATGACCAAGTGAATTTAATGTGAGAAATTTCTGCACTCTTATATGGAAGACATCATGCATTGTGCTTGTTTCTCACGTCAGATGTATGAGAGGTGTCTAGGATACAATAATATGGGTATTACTCTAGAGATCATGTATGCAATGTTGGAGAGAATATAACCCCATTGTTGTTTCATTGCCTTGCTTTGCAGATCATGTCTTAGCTTACATTATTTTCACTCAACGTGCACTGATTGTGGAAGCATTAAAATTTGTACAACAACATGAGCAACAAGTTGTGCAACGTCTAGACCTTCCGCTTTCCCTGTTTTCTGTGTTGCAGATTTTTTCTTCAATTTGTGAGCAATGTAACTTCATTCTTCTTCCTAGCTGAATGCAAGGGACACTAGAAGATTTATGATTGCTCAAATATGGCTAGCATTCTTTTAAGAAAATTGACTGCTACAGAAATCTGTTACTTTCTGATTCTTGCAGGTTTCTGAAAGGGCACCCCACTTATTACATCTGATCATCTGGCCATTCAAGAACAAGGCCAATATTGCTCACTCAATGTAAGCTGGACATATATATGTATATATTCATGGTGAAATAATTAGTAGACAACACTGGCTAACTAGGAAACAAATCAGACTTTGGTTGTAATTGCAACTGTGGGCAAATTCTAAGCAGGTTTGTGTTGAGAAGTGCATCTAGGATTCTGGGTAGTCAGATGATCAAATGATCAAAAAAGCCAACATGGCAGGCCCATCATTAGATTTTGGTGAAGGCTATTTTAGGATAGGAACTCTCCAATTGTTGTGTTGAAACATGTGATCGTTGAACTGGATGCAAGAGACTTACAGAAGAGTGATGTGCCAGTCTTGCACCTAGTTTTTTGTGTCACACATACACACATTTGCAAGGTTTGTGCTCTCTTTCTCCAGCACGCAAAAACATATTATAACCATTTTATTATCGCTAATATTCCCAGATGTGGCTGTAGTTTAGTGGTGAGAATTCCACGTTGTGGCCGTGGAGACCTGGGCTCGAATCCCAGCAGCCACAAAGAATTACATTTTAGGTTTTTATGACTTTCATAAATTCTAGTGTTTTGGTTGGACCATAACCAGTGTTTGTGTGTTTAGGGCAAATTATCACATCATGGGGATTCTTTTTTAAATGCTGGTGGGACAAATACAAAAGCTTTTTTTGGGGGGTAAAAAATGGCTCAAAAATAAAGTAAATTTTGCCATATTTAGACAATAGGTTCGAACTTGTGGGCCAGAATATAGCATAATTCCCAAACTTTTCTACTTTCCTCTGTAATGTGCAACCAAATTTGACTAAGTCCTGTTTATGGCGAGACGCTAAATAATTGCTATACAGGGCTAAAGTAGGTAGCCAAAATAATACAAGGATTTTTTTAAAGAAATTCCTCTGAATAGCCAATCAGCCAATGGATGATCGCCACCTAGAGGTTACATCACAAAATTGGAAAAGAACACTGGGTTGATATGATGTAGCCTAATCAGGATTTATTCTTTTTCCACTTTTGTGACAATAAAAAATTTGTAAATTATTCCCCAAAAATACGTAAATAAGTCTAATTTTGCACTACAAACAAAACATCTTTCAAAAGAATTCCCAATTATTTGGGCTATGAGTTCCTTGTCCTCCTCGCCATAAATAATTTCATCACGATTTCATCCGCTAACATAAAAAGGGTGTGGACTTAATAAGCTAGGATAACATATCCGGATATGTCCAGGTAAAGACCCTGACACTACCCTGATATGCACATTGCCGTGGGGAATAATGAAAACGGGGATGTCCAGATGTCACGTAGGTACCGCATCCGGTTATGTCCAGAGAGATAGAGAACAGGTTGGTAACCTAATTTCTTGTACACGGGACTAGAGACTTCAATTTAAAGTGGGGATTACAATTCGCTTAAGTGGGAACTAGAGCAAATTTAAGTGGGGATTTAGACGGAAACGGAAATTAATGAGGAGGATTAGGGCAAGCGCCAAACCCCTAGTGGGCGGAGGCGGGGACGGATCTGTGTTGCAGCAGTAGCGATGGCTATGGCCTCTTCTTCTGTCTCCTTGCTTCGCTTCTCTCCGCTTTCTGCCTCCTCCGTTGCTTCTTCTCCATTCCGTCGCATCACAATTTCTCGGAGCCCGAGTTCCAGGAACAGAAGGAGGCGGCTGCTATTCTCCAAAGTGATTAGAGCTGTTGGCTACGGGCTCCCGGATTATGGTGCTCCGAAACCCTATCATAGTCCAGGAGGTGCTTTGAAACCCCCCTCGGCTCCGGTTCCGGGGAGCGAGCCAGTTGAGCCTTCTACTGCTGCGAGGAGCTTCTGGAATTATGGGACACCCTCGAATTATTCTGCCCCTGTGAATTACAAGACCCCCGGCGATTACAGAGCGCCATCTGCTTACGGGCCTGGAGTGCAGGGGACAGAAGGACAACAGGACCTAGTGTTGGAGGGAGGCTCAGGAGGTGGCCAGGAGAACGGCGGTAGTGGTGGCGGTGGTGGAGGAGGAAGTGGGAAAGGGGGACAGGGAGAGGAAGGAAGCGACTTCATCAAGAAGATGTCTTTGTCGCAGAAACTGACTCTGGCGTATGCGGCACTTGTTGGTGGTGAGTGATATTCATGCTCGTGTCCCTAGTTTTCTCCTGCGAGTTTGACATTGGATGTTTTCTTTTCTATTTAAGGTTAGGGTTTTGGTATGGTAGAGAAGTTTCTCTATCCATGCAGCAAGTGCTACCTTTTGATGGACTAGGATGTACGGCTGGGAGAAGAGATTGTGTGTGTCATGTGTTCATGATACTGCTGGTAGCGGTGGTGGTGGTGGTGGTGGGGACTTAAATGTAAAATGAGTGGAACACATGATTTGAAGTTTTGGACAGTGGTTTTATCTTGCATGGAGAGCTCACGTGGATGCTTTTGGAAGAACAAATTTTGCAGTTGGTGGAGTTATTGGATTTTTCAAGACAGGGAGCAACAAGTCTCTTCTGGCAGGTGGAGGTTCAGCACTGGTTCTGTACTATGTGTACTTGACCTTACCACATAACCCTTTCCTGGCCTCTGCCATTGGTCTAGGTAAGATTGTCCACCTTCTCACCTTAGGGTTGCTAATGATCTCCCAGCACCAGCATTTGCATGACAAAGACTTATGCCATCTTCTTGTGTCATGCAATCCTTGGTGTCCATCTACTGTTGTATTGACATTGACAACAATTCTTGGTGTCTGTCTGCTGTTATATTGACATTCTCTTCTGTTTATGGAGTACAAGAAATGAAGAATGTGGCTACACATTATAATGGCTGATACCACCCATAGAGTAGTTGATTTGTGCAGAGATATAATGCCATAGTTCAGATTGATGAAAGCTCTGCAATTACTAAAGAGCATGTCCTTGAAGGAGAGAGAGTGTGGTTTTAGTCCTTGAAACCTGTTTTGATGGTTGTCAATGTTGCAGGAATCTCAAGTATGCTTTTGATTGTGATGGGCTCACGCTTCAAGAACTCAGGGAAGGTGTTTCCTGCAGGTGTAGTCTCGCTTTTCTCTCTCATAATGACAGGTGGCTATCTCCATGGAATGCTGCGCAAATCGCATGCCTGATTGGAAAAAACCAGAAACTGAAATGCTCAAGCCTTATGCTTCCAACCCTTTCAGTAGATGATGATCTTGACTTTGCATGAATTTTGAAATGAGAGGTCTCTCTCTTTCTCTCTCTCTCTGTTTGTAAATACGAGGCACGCTTTTCCAGTACATACAAGGTCAAGTTGAAAACTTATCTTCAAACAGTGCTGACTGTTTTGATCAAAGTTTGTTGAAAACATTAGCAAGCAAAGTTATGCAAACTGGAGAAATCGACACATTTGATAACAGATCAATTTGCAGTTAAGGAAATGAAATTGTAGAATGCAGAATCTTACAACATTTCATTTTTGGGAAGTTTTGAGGTTTTTCTGGAAGTTGCTGAGTGTAACTGAAAATGTTTGCTTTTCTTTAAGGGTGTAAAATAAAAATAAGGGGGGGAGAGAAATCCTCTATGATCAACCAACACAGATCAGCAGATAGATATGTCAAGATTCTTACCACCATATAATCTTGCTAATCTGGGCCGTTTTTTCCACCAAAAACCCATTTTGTATGTCAAAGTCATATATGTCAAGTTGAAATTTGGCAAACAATCACTGGCAAAAGATCACTGGCTGGCCTACTGGGAACCTAGCATGTCTCTGTCTCTGTTGGGAAGCCAGGAAATTGACAATAATCATTCCGAAGTGATGAGATAATCATAGAGAATCGAATGAAGAAATCCTCACAAATCTAACTGTTTAAACCGTATAAACCTAATTCTGAATGTCTGAGGGCGCTCTTGGATTAACAATCATCCAGAAGGGGGACAACCAATGAAGGATAAATGAGTTACGATGGAATTTGTAGTCCATGAAAATACTTGTAGCTCTATTTCCTGGCTGCATCAAAATGATTGTGTATTGAACAGTTTTATCATTGAATATTCAATGAAGACGGTATTTTTAAAAATTAAGGAAATTGGGGCACACCTCTGATATTATTGGAAAGTTCTCAGTGAGGACAATTTCATGGAGCTGATTTTGAAATTTTTCGACCTAAGGTGCAGGAGATATTGAATTTTGGATAAACTTTATACTAGAAAAAGTGCACCCTATGACACATTTTGCATCCTAGTGAGCTTTCAGGGCAACACCAGAGTGCAGAATGTGCCCTAAGTTTCTCTGGCATAAATGGATTTCTAAGTGCATATTTCGCTAAAAAGAGGGCTCTGGTTTCCTCAAAACCAGCACTTCCTTCAAAATCGGCAGTTTGTTTTCGAAAAGGCCATCTTCTGCAATCTAAGAAGCCTGAAATGGGTGCAGAATCAACCCTCAAAATCCTTTATGTCATTGGAAATGCAATAAAATTCCAAATTCAAATTCAAATTCAAATGGATTTGGTTGAGCATTGAGTTCAGACTTGGGCCAACAGCACGGTCCAAACTAGTGCTAATGAACCAAGGCCACACTAGTGCTAATGATCCAAACCGTAAAGTTCAGCCAGATTTTTTTCTTTGTTCTTTTGGTCCCCTTACCAGGCATAACTTTACACTTTTTTAGTTACTTGCTGTTTTTGAAATCCAGAAAGTCCCACCCAGGCTGTACCAGGACTTCTGAGAATTTGAAAGTCCTGGTACATCCTGGGCACAGACCTTGTGGATTTCAAGAAATGCTTTTTAATTTTTTCCTTTTAAACACATTGTTTGTCTTTTTCATATTTTTTGTATAATGATAATCTTTTTGTCTTTTTTCGCTTTTTTTTCTCAGACACTTAATTTTTCCAGCATTAGTATTATTATTATTATTATTATGATCAATTATTTAAATTAAAAAGTTTCAAAATCAGTAAAAGAATATACAAAGAAACTTTATTCTGCAAAACCTTGAAATTAAAAAGGTTTAAAAAATATAATATCATTATTAGCCATATTTGGCTGAACCTTCCTGTGATTCATTGACAATTCTGAAAAATCGCAAAGTTGACCCCAAAATCAAGCTAATTATAACCAAAAACAATTTAGATGACACAGTTCGCCAAAATAGTTGGGAATTATCATACTACTTACATTGAATTGCAAAGTTGACCAAAGAAGAAATATTAGTTCCAAAGAAGGAAAATACCAAGAGAGTTTACTGATCGCAATGCTTCTTCCTTTGAAAAATTTCCACTTTGGCCGCATGACAAAGTTTTGAAAGAAACACAGTTATTGCTTGAACTCCAGATTTCAAAAAACACAAAAAGATGAAGTAAAACTTACTATGGATCACTGCCACTTTGACTGCATCAAAAAGTTCAGCAAAAAAAAAAAGGTACTATTTAAACTCGAATGAAACACTAAATCCTTAAAATGACATAGACAAGTTCCAAGTCCAGCTAGTCAACCCATGAAGACCAGCTCCAAGTATGAATCACAAACTCCGCATCACAAGCTCCAAATCTAAAAACATGAAACAAAAGTTTGATATCAAATAATTTAATATAAATCATAAATCAAAGTATGAACTTAGAAACTGAAAACGTGAAAACAAATTCAGACCTTTTTGCACATGTGTTGTTGTGAAGCTCCACAAAAAAATTGAGAAATCCTTATCACAAGCTCTCAAAGAAATGAGCTCTAAAAAAAAAAGGGTTAGGAAGTTATAAATCAAACACAATCAAAGCTAGAACTTACAAACATGAAACAATCCAAAAAAAAATAATGGTTTTACCTTGCATGTAGAATTTGAGTTGCAGCTCCAATCTCAAAAAAAATCATGAAATCCATATCACAAACTCTAAAAAGAAAGAGCTCTACCAAAAGAAATTAGAAAGTTGTGACTTAAGCAAACCTTAGAAACATGAATCAATTAAAAAGAAAAAAAACCAAAAACATGTTATGGGATTTAAGTTGCAACAACAAATTCAAAATCTGAATCATGTACTCGGTAACACCAAACTCTGGAACTACATTGAATCACAAATATTCAATTACAAAGAAATAAAGTAAGTTTTATAAATACGTAAAATTTTCATAACAAAACAATTTCAAAAGAAAGAAACATAAAATATATATATTACCTAATTCTACCTTGCATATCTGGAAAAACTAGCAACCAACGTAGGATCAATAATTAAGTTAATTGTTATTGGGCAATTTTGCGAATGGCTAAAAACATGGCCAGAAGTAGTATTAACATTGAGAACATCAAACCGGTTGCTGACCAAGGACTGCTTGTCAAATAAGGACTTCTTGCCAACCATAAATCGTTTCCAACCTAAAAATCCAATCATCAAAGTACTAATTCCAAAAGTCATCAGAACCCAATTCGTTAAAAACCTCTTGTGTACCACTCTAACAACAATAAAAGGTCTTTTTATACAAAGAACAAGAGTAGAGCATAAGGTAACCCTCAACTAGAAAAAATAGACCCAGGTCTTTGTAAACCAGAAAAAGGAACAGGAAAAAATCATCTTTCTGGGCCACAAGTAACAGTAGCAATAGATGGTCTTTCTGGACCAAGAACAACAATAGTAGCATAAAGGTGCCTTTGAATCAAGGACAAAAATAGCAGCAGAAGGTCTCACCGACCAAAATTAGGAATGGCAACATAAGCTTTCAACAAACAAAGGTCTCTCTAGACTAGGAACAACACTAATAAAAGCTACATTTGGAAGAAAAACAGACATAGTCGAAGATGTATTTGGACCGAGAACACAATCTAAAGGATTAAGAGACTCATTTGCGAAATGATCTTCAAGAACAAACTCCTACACAAAAAGATAACATGAATAAAGATGCAATGCCAAAAAAGGCAAAAAAAAGGAAAAACTAAAGAAAATAACCATCAAAACTTTTTTAAATGTAAAAGGCAGCCACTAAAAACTCTTGGGTAGCAACAAATCAACATCACATTGATATCCTACACAAAATAAGAAACAATTAAAAACCAAAAACAAGACGAAAAAAAGGGAATATTAATAATTAATTAAAATAAAAATAAAACATACATTTGATTTCTCAATTTTTTCTTTTTCCTCATGAAGGGCTTTGTCATAATGAAGGAGATGGTTTGCTTTTAGTTCATCACTAGTCGTCGCAAAGTTCTGTCTCTAAGGTGTTTGCCAACCTAATTATAACTATAAAGATGCAAACCCAAAAGAAAAAAATTAGAACTCAGAAATCAAAAGAGGACAATGATTTTATGAATCTAATTGTACATAGAAAGATACACAAATAGAAAAAAAAAATTGAAAATTAGGGTTTAGAAGTGGAAGGAAGTTCAAAAAGGATTTGGAAGAAGTAAATTAAAAGAAAGACCCCATAGGATATGGGGTCACAGTGATTAGTAACCTCCATGCAGTGTTCATGTGTCACTAATGCTTTCCTCCATATTGGTTATACCAATGCCTCTTCCAATTTTATTTGACAAAATTTTGTCTTTCAAAGACAAGAAATTGAGGTCAAAATATCAACGATCAACATCAATTGGTTGTGACCAATGGGTGCAATAGTAAACCAAATGTCATGTTTAAGCTTCCATCTAGATTTAGGACGTAAGAAGAGAGGATGAGGACCTAGATTTTCAAAAGGCCAAATTGGATGATGCGGAGCCATTTCCTTGTATGTCTCAATGACATCAAAAAATTGAGTAGTCAATAGAAGGACAATGTCGATCAGTTGAATGTCACTTGACATCAATGCACCAATTTTTTGACACACCTTAACAAAATCTCAATACCAAACCAGTAGGGCACTTCTAAAATATTTGACAAATTTTGACTCATTATTTTGTATGGGGATCAAAATATAAGTTTAAAAAAGACTATAGTAAAGACTAAGACTTTTTTGTCCTATGTGGTACACCTTTAAAAATTTTCACCCATGCACAAAAACTATGAGGTTGTTGCTAGCGAGATCACAAACCAACTCACTTGTTTTCAATAATTTCATTGGCATTCTTACACAATGCATGGTTGTTATAACAAAACTACAGGTAACTTTTGTCATATTATTTTTCAATGTATGGAGAACATGATCTAAGTAAATCAGTAGTTTTGGACACTTGATGAATGGTGTTTCACGTTTTGGCTTGAATTTTTTTGTCTTAAACACATGTTGCTTTAAACTGGGCTTGTGTTTTGGCTAGTTCGGTGCTATCATTTGTGCAAACTCAAACTCAACAAATGATGAGAATGGCATCCTCAACATTAGAAAACGCTTGTGAGTTTGGTGTGAATTGTACACTACCCAATTTTAACAAGCTCTATGCATATTCAAGTATTATCTAAGAGGTCTTGTAGTCCACTACAATTTGTTGGAAGTCTATCATCAACTTTTGCAAGGTCATAGGTAGCTAATCAATTTTTGTAAGCAATATAATGAATGAAACAATTTGTATAATTATTCAATTAATCAAGTTCTTACATTGCACTCTGAGTATCTATACATCAGATTGCTTCATTGTAATTCTTATGAGGTTGGTCAAAAAGGCTCTTCATTGGCTTGCATGATAAACTGCACCATAAGTTTATGGTAAGCAAGAGTGCAACAATTTTGAAAAGCAATGCACGATTCAAATTTTTTAATGTGTACCATTCAAGACAAAATGCCATATTTTAAAATGCTATAAAATTGATTTGTTGCTTATTATTGTAACATCTGCATGTTACTGAATATTGTTTGCTGATTTTTATAATATTTATTTATTTATTTATTTATCAGAGAGTTATTTGTTGATTTTTTAGATTGCTATAACTACCTAGGGGAATGGCAGCGCTTGAATGGGCCATATCACAAAGAAAAAAGATGGTGTATGTACATGGCATTACAAGTTTGGGTCATGTTTCATGGTATTGAATGTGAGTTTTAGATTCCATGCCCTTGCACGTTACATGTCATATTAGAATATCATGTAATTTATGTTGATGATTTCATGAAGTATAATTAACTAATAAATCATTATTTTTAGGCTAAAACATTAACACAACATTTTTTTAATTATACAATTTAAAAGACAACTTGAATAAAATAATTCGAACTATTATTCAACTAAACAAGAAATCTCAGTGCTCTAAACAACATGTGTACACTCGGTTGTTTTATACTACTTTTGTGGAACATTGTCAAGGATAGATTTCTTGACCTTTCTCCACATTCTTCATCTTTTGGCTTGATAATTATTTCTTTGTTCCAAGTACCTTTTTTGTTTCTTCACCCTGCACACTCCATGTAAAGAATTGTTTAATATTGTTTGTGGTTTACTTGAGTAGATTATTCCATACTTGGAAGGGTTCCAAGTTTTCAGTTGTTTTCATGCCAAATGAAGGATAAATTTCCACTGCATGTTGTAGCTTTTAAAGTTGTTTCAGTCTTTGTCTTTCTGTCTCAGAGCTTCATCAAAATGTCGTTGGGCAATAATGTATCACAAATGACAATGCTTTATGCTCGCTTTTGTATGCCAAGGAAAAATGCCTAATGTGGACATGCTCCATTTTGATAAAAAAAAGTACTAACTTGGTAGGTAGCCCAATGATTTATTATAAAGGGAAATTATTAAATCCAATATATAATCAATTAATATTTTTAACATGTATTTACATAATGTAATTTAATATTTGTATAAATCATTCTATATTGAATAATATTATGCTTGTGAAATATGCAATATTGTTCAAAAATTTGTAGAAGAATGTAGTGTACTCATAGTTTTTAGATTTTAGTGTAGTTTCAGAAAACTTTAACTAGTTTCAAATTTGTATTTTGCTTTGTTAATTTAGTTATCATATTTATTTGTATAAATGTAAAAAACAATTTCACACATAGATATACATGTTTCATGTTTGTATTATACAAACCATTTCCATATTATGTGAAGAGTTACATGTATTTGCATATGGAGATATATGTATATATAATTTCAAAATTATTGATCTGAATTATAGTTGCTTAATTTTATAACTTTTCAATCCCTACTTTAACTTGTTTTAAGCCTACAGTTTTCCTAGTGGGTGCTTTAGGTTAAATATAATATTTCAATAGAATCATAATATAGAATGTCATGTTCAACATCATGGGTTGTTATCCTACATCTAATATTCTTCACATGACCATTTAGATATTAGTAGTCCATGACATGATTTCTCTAAACTTTTAAAACATTAAAGTCCCTATTTTAGTTTTTTTTAAGTCCAAGGTTTTTGTAGTGGATCTCCTCTAGGAAATATAACAATACCTAATGAAGTTCTTTATAATATTGCACATTAGATATAGATTCCTTATAAGTTTATGAAAATTTTATTTTGAATGTAAAGCTTATTTTTATGAGCTTAATATACAAACAATCTTATACATGTTATTGTTGATTTTTATATTTATACAATTATAAGTTAGAACTTATTAACATTTATGTTATGTTATTATTTATATCTAAATATAAACTGGTGTATATTGAAAAAAAATTCATATTTCAAAATTGATTTAAATAAGTTGAAGAAGAAAAAAAGTGTATAAGGAACAATAGGTATCAAAACAGGTCAGAGGATTTAGGGCTATTAGCTCAAAAAAGAAAAAAAACAAGGGAAAAAGTTAGTGCACTTTCAATTTCTTTGTATTAACATATCTTATTTGTTAACATTGCCTTGCCACAATTGTTTCATGCATATATTGGATAACATTTTTTTTTTAATTCGTTATTTTAATTTAGGACTAAATTTTAGTTATAGTTGTTTCATGTAGGTTTAATTAATGAAATAAACTAAAATGCCTTTGCTTTCATATAATTGATGAAATATTCTGATAACAAAAATAAAATTACAAAAATAACATAAAAGAAATTGGTAAAATAATTGAAGGATACAAAATTTGTAATTAGGATTGAATATATATGTATTTTAATAAAATATGTAATATTTTAAATTTTAACTACAAATTATGAATAAAAATGGGCGGAATCATCAAAGGCAAAAACAATAAAAGAGAATCTTGAGTTAGTTCCAATTTGAATGGCTTCATTTCATATGCCCACATAATGAGGTTGCACCAAATTTTGTTCTTAAGGAATTTTTTCAATATTAAGGTTTTTGAAGTTCTTTTGACCAAAAAACAAAATCTGATGGATAGGTATGGTGTGTTTTGTAGAAGGGCAATTAAGTTAATTGAGAGGGGGGGGGGGGGGGGCCATTGATGGTAACCATGTCTAGGAATAGAATCTGCATGCAGTTCATGAAACAATTGGGGGTGGGCATGAGGGTGGAATTTTTTTAATTCTTGTGCTCCCCATCTTGTTCCCATGTGTTCACAATAATGTTTTGTATGACATTTCCCAAGTTCTTAATGTGTTTCCAATAACATCTCACTTTAAATGGCAGGAAATTCGGTTTTAAGTCAGAATTTTCCCATTTTGGGGATAATGTTCACATTTTGCATCACTTATGCCACTTGAAGCCCATAGACTAAGCTTCATCAAATTTACACACGCTTGGATCTCACCTCACATGAACTTGATGAACACATTGGGAATGTCATTGGGAACAATTGGGGAACTTCATGGGAATATGGTAGTAATACCAAATTTCAAAAAACAATCTTCAATTCAAGCACTTCCCCTCCCCCCCCCCCCCCAACCCCCAAAATAAAAAGAAAAGCCTCAACATTTGTAGCTTTTGCATAGAACAATGTAGAACCAAAAAAGAAACATGTCTAAAAATCTACTGAACAAAACTCTTTAGGGGATAGATATAGCATCTTGCTATTTATTTAAATTTAGTCTCTCCATTTTCTTCCCCATTCTTATCTTGCCTATTTTGTCATTTTTTGATAACAAGACAAAAAAAGAAAACAAAAGCATAGTAGACATTGAAAAAATTATTCAAACTTCTTGGCATCAACAATTTACATCCTTAACGTGAATATTTGAGCGCACAGAATTTCAGGCTGCACTTTCTTTTAGTGATATTTGCAGCAGGCTCCTTGCATTTGTCGAATTGTAGTGTGGTTCTCGGGTACCGGGTTCCCTTTCCACATGCTCTTATCGCCTCCGTTCTTCGCGCAACCACCCCAGCTGCAAACACAGGCTGACTAACACGGCACAGAGAGGCCCGAGGCGTAGGCTCGTATTGGATTGAATCTCTCATGCTGGGCTGGCCTTCACTCTCTTCAGTTTCCGGGATCATACTTATCTTCTTCGACTGACTAGTGGTTTTTACATGAGAACTAAATTATACACCATTTTTGACTTTCGAATCCACTCGGAATTCTCCAGCCTTGCAGCTTCTCGGATCTCCCTACCCAAGAGTTCCAAAGAAGTTACAATCTGCCAAGTGTCCAAGTAATGTCGTCAGAACTAAATTTCCTACCTGCCTTCACAGAGCACCTGATTGAATTCTGTTGGACTCGTGAGAATTCTTGGACCGTATGCGAAGTTTGGTGTAAAACTGTAGCTGAATTCATGTCATTTCAAGCACCAACAGTATTCCATCGTATCAGCCTACACCAGATCTACTCTCACTCTCATCCAGCACCTCGTTCGCCGGAGTCCTATTCGAAGTTATAGAACAAACCCTAATATAGTGTTCAGTACCTATATACACTCAGTCGTACCACACTCCTCCAATTTTCCACACATAGCTCTACAGCTGCTTTCATCACTCAAGCTTTCAGTGCTGATCAAGCCATCATGACTTACAGCATTCGTTCCGGTATGGGCTCTTGCCACGCTTGGCGGATAGTTGTCTCATTTGTATTTACAGCTTTAGTCGCTGGAGCAGTAATGGTGCAAGCAGCAGATCCGGATTCGTTGCAGGATTTCTGCGTGGCAGATCTGTCCCCAAGCGCTCCACGGGTCAATGGGTTTCCTTGCAAGGATCGCGCAAATGTTACGTCCAAAGACTTTCTCTTCACGGGCTTCCGCACCCCTGGTTCGATCCTCAAACTTGACATCGGGTAGTGGTATGAAATGCTTTTTCTATGCTAGCCTTGATGATATACCATTGCTCATAGTCAGGAGTTGGGAAGCTTGAATGATCCACCAGAGATTTCAAACCTGTTAAATCTTTCTTTGCCTGCATTCGGTTTAATCTCAGGAAATGTTTCTGTCACCGGTACAAACGCATACCCCACATTTGTAGCTGTGTTGGAGTACCCAGCTCTCAACACACTCGGCATCTCCCATGTTCGACTGGATTTCGGAATCGGGGGAGTCGTTCCTCCCCATACCCATCCTTTCGCTAGTGAGACATTATTCGTAGTGCAAGGCTCCATTTATACAGGCTTCAATAGCTTCGACGGCTGCTATATGCAGAAACGTTGCAAAAGGGAGACATATACATCTTCCAAAAGGGCACTCTTCATTTCCAAATCAACGGAGGTACTGGACCTGCAATCAGCTTCAACAGTCTGAATTCGCAATCTCCTGGATTCTTGGTTGCAAACATTTTTCCTATATATACTTTTATTAGATGAAAATTGAAGGCAAAACATGTAAGATAAATTTTTTAATTGCAACTAAGTTCCAACTAAATTTTTTGTTTCATATCCTTTGTTTTCTTTTTCAATTTTTAAAATTGTATATCAAATAGGTAGTTAAATAAATAACTAATTAACTAATTAACTAAAATTGATTAATTACATGAGAGGATTGGCTGGACATGATAAGTTAAGTCTTTGAAGTTATACCGGATTTACACATACAATATTTGCATTGCAGTTGCTATATGTTGATCATTCAACTATTCATTTGGATTTGGAAAAATATTCTCATCATTTTGAGTTAATTGGAATTCTTCATGCTAGTAATTGATGATATTATTGTCAATATTGTCATCATTTGAATCATTCAATCATAATTATGGACATTGTTTATCTTATGATATATTGATATCATTACGTATTGGACCTTTTTTGTATGTGTTAGTTGCAACAATAATGTAACATTTTTGTTTTGATGTTTTTGAATGGATATCTATCATGTAGTGATTTATGCCATTTTGTAATTGTTACAAGGAACTATAAAAATTGCTACCCTCCATGGATCATTGAATAAGTTGACATTTAAATTAGATAAAAAATGGGTCTTTAGTAAATCAAAATTCAATTTTAGAATATTTCTAGTTTGAAGGATTTCTAAGAGGGTAGCATATTGAATGTCTTTGTTTTGTCTCATTTGCTTTGTTAGGATAATATTATTTGGTGGAATGTAATTCTCCCAAAGGCTTTTACCTATGACTTTTTTCTATGTTAATTTTGTGAATGTAAGCATAGTAGTGACATACGCTCAATTCGATTCAAACATACGCGTATTATATGTTTTTTTGGACTTTTTTAAAAATACTTGAAAATACTTCTTTTTTAGCAAAATACGTGTATTTCGTATGTCACTACTATGAATGTAAGAATAGATTGCATGTTTGATGAATATAATGGTGTGTCAATGATTGGTGGAAATTGTAAAAAATCTCCCATGAACATTATGTTGATTCCTCCAAATGGTAAAATGTTAGATTTTAGTTCTTGTAATTTTAAGTGTATTGTGACAAGCAAAGTGCAACCTACCATGGATATTTCATTGATAATGCTGAACTGAATATTTGGTCATAGGTTTGCTTATAGTTGTGTGTTTATTGATCGATAATTTCAAATAAAAGTTTATCGTTGTTCCATTTATTAATAAGGTTGCATTTGTGGTGTATGCTACAACTCTAAGTTTTTGTTGTTTTCCCGTTTTCAAAAATAATCTTGGATAGCTCTGATTATTTGTGTTTTAACTTGATCTCCCATTAGTTCATCTCTGAATCTTTTCTCTTACAACTGCAAGATGTGCACAGGCCTATACATATCAGCTCCTTTTTTTACTGCTAGTATGTGTTCCTTGAACCTATGTATTTATGCAGACCATCCATATCAGCTTTCATTTGTAGGCCAACTTAAAAAATCCTAACTGGCTGCCATATCTTACATCTGGGCAAATTATCATTGTAACTCCAGATCAATCTTGACCTAATGAAGATTTGCAGGAAACTAACAGCTTTGCATCTCATTTTTAAATGGGCTGTGATCCTCTGATGACTACTGTTATACTCTTGGAACTCTAGAAGAGATATCTTGAGCTCCAATTAAGTTTCCATCTCTCTCAGAAGAATATTACCACTTGCTTCTGAAGCTACACCTCCATGATTTCTCTTGTGGATTTGGAGTTTTGTGCACATACCACAAAATTAGGAGTCTTTTTGTGGTCAGTGAGTGGGGATCCCTTCTCCTTCCTCTCTTCAAAAAGATTCCTGCCACCTCTTCAACTCACCACCGACAATTCCATTCCTCTCTCTTTCCTCTTCAAAGCCACTCATAGGTTCCATCAACATCCTTCTTAGGGGAAAAAAAGACTCCAGGGAGAGGACATGCGGGGAGTTGTTCAGATTGATCAAGATCCAGCAACACCATCTAACAAGCATTAACAGAAAAACTTTGATGGGTTTCAAAATGAAGCTAAACTCATCATCATCCTGCAACATGTGGATTGCAGATCAAACAACATTAATATTCAAATGTGGAGCAAATAGAGGAGTGCCAAGCTATTCTCTTGCAATAAAGACAAAGGTATACTGTACATCATAAATCATGTTTTGTATTCTAAACACTCTCTTCAGGTGAACTTTCAGAACGTTTTTTAGATTCACATTACAGAGAAGATCTTACCTATCCTGAAAGATGTTGTTGGCCTAACTTCCAATCACCCAATTTATAGGCAAAATAGTGAGCACTAAGAACGCTAGAAGCAGGGCTACTGAATGGGTGCTCCATTGAAAATAGTCTGCTATCACTTTTGCAATGATGAAAGATTTTGAAATGTGCTCTTTCTTTAACTGATGTTGTGTGTAATCCATAAGCCTCAGAAATGGAAGTCGCAGTGTGACCTTGCTCCTGATTTGACAGACTGTCTTCTCTATCCAAGCTATCTGAACCAGAAAACAGATAAAATAGTTCAACACATGCAAAGTGGACAATGACAGAAGAAACCCTACCTTCGATTTTTTGCGTCTTTTGAGGGCTCGTTTCAGAAGATCTGGGACCTAGGTAGGTTGTGAACAAACTTGGGTCATCCCCAATGAAGCAACGTCTATAGGTCTACAAAAAGTTTGTCACCTTGTTATTTTTGTTGTTGCTGTTAAGTAGTCTAGGAACAAAGTTGCGTCATCCCCTAATGAAGCACTAATGAGACTGAGGCCACTGTGTGCACAGTGTTTTTGGATCTTCTGATGCTCAACGTATAATCCTTGATTGATAATTATTGCTCAGGGCTTACAAAGGTAGTTGCAGTTTGCATTTCAATTGCAATGCCAATTGAGTTCTCCCCTTAGAAGATTGATCCCTTTGTTGTTGGGCACTGAGACCCACCTCAACCGTAGGCTCATACTGAACAACAATCTTCTGTTTCTGATCCTTACAATTTAAAAGCAAATGGCAGGCTCCTATCTTTTTTGAAGGTGATAGAGGTGATGGAGGTTTAGCCCAACTGCTTAATCAAATAGATTAGAGTCCTGACGAGGTCACTGTAGAAAAGGTACAGAGGCAAGGAGAACTTCAATGGTTAAGTTATGATCATTGAACTACATCAAACCATGTAATTACATTATTTTAATCACACGTGCAAGGAGAATCCATTCAAATGATCTAGATGGTTAAATTACATGATCAGGATCATGTCTAAAACACCACGCCAAAGCCAAAGTTGACTGTAAAAATCTGTGAGCACATGAAGCAATACCTAATTCAGTTTGTACTCTTAAACAAGACTCTTTGATGCAGAGCTTGGAACAATTTGCAGTCTACTTAATTACCCCCAGAATGGAGGGACAGAGGCTTCAAGTAAGTTGAGATCTTTCGCCTTAGATATTCCCAGAGATGACTCCAGCACTGCAGCGGGGATGTTGCTCAACAGCAACTGGTTTGCTGCAACCAAGAATCCAGGAGCTTGCGAATTCAGACTGTTGAAGCTGATTGCAGGTCCAGTACCCACGTTGATTTGGAAATGGAGAGTGCCCTTTGGGAAGATGTAGATGTCTCCCTGTTGCAAGGTTTCTGCGTATAGCACACCGTCGAAGCTAATGAAGCCTGTGTAAATGGAGCCTTTCACCACGAACAATGTCTCACTAGCGAAGGGATGGGTATGGGGAGGAACAACTCCACCGATTCCGAAGTCCAGTCGGACATGGGTGATGCCGAGTGTGTTGAGAGCTGGGTACTCCAACACAGTTCCAAATGATGGGTAGGCGTTTGTACCGGTAACGGAGACGTTCCCTGAAATTATACCAAATGCAGCAGGCAAAGAAAATTTAGTTCAGGAATATAAGAATCTCTGTTCTAGATCAGTGAAGTTTTCCAACTCCTACAAGGAATAACTTAACAAGGATAATTCGCTCAAGAAGAAGGTATCAATTTGTGGAATAAAAATATATAATTTTTCGACGATGAACATAAGAAGAAAGCTACGGCTGTTCCTATCCCGTTCCTGCCAACCTGAGCTTTCCGGGTTTTCAGATTTTTCACTCATTGCGTAACAGCCTTTGAGCACTTTCAACTTATCGCGCATTCCTGAGGCAGCTTGGAGCGCTTATAGAAGTTTAGCTACTGTTCAGACGTAGAGAAGGCTAATGGATGATGGTAAATGGAAATTCCAAATGTGACTTCATACACGTTCTAGTGGTGAATCATTGAAGCATGGAGTTGTAATCAAAGTGTTTTCCAAGTCGACTCAGAACGCGATGAAACAAGGAGCCTACGAGCATGTAATTAAGATCTTTGACGATGAGACGACGTCCATTATGCCAAGTTCAAGTTTGAGGATCGAACCAGCCGTGCGGAAGTCCGTGAACAGAAAGTCTTTGGACGTAACATTCGCGCGGTCCTTGCAAGGAAATCCGTTGACACGTGGAGCGCTCGGGGACAGATCTGCGACGCAGAAATCCTGCAACGGATCCGGATCCGCGGCTTGCACCATTACTGCACCAGCCACTAACGCCATGCATACAAATGCGACGATTGTCTGCCAAGCCTGGCGAGATCCTACACCAGAACGAATGCTGTAAGTCATGATGGCTGCTTGAGTTATTAAAGCTGCAGCTGTAAAGCTTCGGGTGGAAAATGGGAACAGTCTGGTACGACTGAGTGTACGTATGTACTGAACAGTGAACACTATGGGTGTGAAGTTTGAACTTTGTTTTAACTTCTGCGTAGTATAACTGTGCCCAACAAGCTGGGAGAGAATGAGAGTACTAGAGCTGCAGGCTGTTAGGATGGAATACTGGTGGTGCTTGATCGTTGAAATGAGCACTAATGTGACAGTTTTATACTAAACTTCGCGTGCGTTCCAAGAATCTGACACAATTGTCACGAGTCCAGCTGAATTCAATCAGGTGCACACTGCTTTGTGGATGCTGGTAGTCCCGACATGGGCAATTGGCAGATCGTCTATACGTTCTAGGGAAATTCCAATGGGCAGTGAGATCCGAGAAGCTGCGAATATCTTGGAACCCACCAAGGATTCCTCGATGCGAATCTTAGCGTGGCTCTTCACTTGTGAATTTCTTTCTTGCTTGCTTGGGCTACTGAAATCTGTCGAAGCGCGAAGAGCGGAGGCGATAAGAGCGTCGAAAAGAAAAAAGTTCGTTTCAACTTTCAGATATCAAAAAAAAAATTCCATTCTATATTTTATAGAAGGTCCCAAGTGCATGCGTCAGGCTACTGTCGGCGAATGAGAACGCATTCCCAGGTTTATGGGTGTGCTCATGCTATTTTTTTTTTGGGTTGGGGGAACGGGCCCATATTCACTGGCCCATCACCAATTTTTATGGAACATTAGACATCTTTTTAGACCCCAAGTTGAAACATAGAAACAAATGTGCTCCCCATTGGCTCGCCTTTCTAGTTTGTATCCATGGGAGTGAACTTTGGGCAAAACCATATGGGATAAAACTGAGGTGCTATTGAGAAGGGCTTGAGGAACAACTTGGGAACTTGGGGAAGCCTTTGGGAACCTCATGGGAACAATGAGAACAATAGAGAAAAAAATATAAAATCCTCACCCCCCAAAAAGAAAAAAAACTAGACCTTTCATGAGTGCATGCTGAGCCTTCTCATTGGCTCCATGAAACTTTTGTTTTACTTCGGAGTTGCTGCTGGTTGCAATTGGGCAGGCGTGGTGGATCCTTTTGGAAATTACTGGACTGTATTCAATGCCTTCTGTGACTTGAGGGACACGCTTGTGGCCCTTCTTTGGTGGTTGTTCTTTTTGATATCTCTTTTCTCATGTTCAATCTACAGTGGATTTGTTTCACTATTTTATGTTGACTTCACAAATGGTGAAGTACATTAATCAAGCATTTCTATCAATTTTCTCAACTGAATTTTTCTAAAAACATTTTTTCTGATTTTGTTCAATTTTCTTTGACAAAATTGTTCAATACCCTTGCACCATAGGAATGAACTTTACAAAAGCACGCACCCCTACTCATTCATAGCTTTCCAATCATACCAAGAGCATGGAGTGGGTTGGTGGGGACTTGGGTTTGGGAAATCTTAATGTGGCAAACAAAAGAAAGAAACTACCTTCCTTAATAAATAAATTTTCTATCTTATGTAAAACATTCCACATTTTGCAGGAGTGCAAATGAAGGGCACCTTATAACACATAAATCATTGTTGGGCATTTTGGAAAGCAAAATTCTAGTAGAGGTGAGCATTCTACTTTAAATTATTTTTAACCATGACACCTAATGGGTACCATCTAGTAATTAGCAGGTCTCTCCATTAAAAAAAAAAGAGTAAAAATGTGCGCATTTTACACCATTCAATGCCCTTTAGTTAGGGCATTCCCAAAATAATATCCCTTATTGGTCTGTTAGAAAATGATTAAAAAAGCATGAGAAATACATGTGAAGGGGGTTTTCATAAATACATACATATAATACAACCCATGGTTCATTACCCTTAATTTAACCAAGATTAATATGAAGTTATAATTTGACCTTTCCTCATTCCTTAATTTATCTTTATGCAATATTTTTCATGGTTAACAACATATTCTTACAAGTCAATGTTCGACCAGATTTTGTATTGTCTGGACATTAATCTCAGGTGTTTGCTCAATACTGTTGCGAGTGACATGTTAAATATCTAGGTGCACTAGAAGAAAAGTTTCAATTTGTAATTATAATTTGTAACTAAAAATAAGTTGTAACCAACATGTACAAAAAAAATTTCATTAATTGTATAAGTGAAGTCACATGTAACATTTAATTGTAAATGATGATTTAGCATGATTTAGCATGATGTTATCACACTGCACAAGGATCCTGTAATAGGGTCAACATATACACCTTCATATGTTGACCATCCATATAAAGTCTGTAACTATTCACCATTATTTGCAACTATGATATAGCCCATTACAAAGTGACAACATAATAATATTTTTTTTAAATTCTGATTTCTATATACATAGAGAATCCTCATAATATATTTTAAATGATGTTAGATCATGCCATGTGGCACAATGAAAATTTTCCATGGGTGATGTACTAGAATTTTGGTTAAAATAATTTTAAATCAATATTTAGGTATGCATGTATGTAAAGTATGTAAAATTAGGTAAGTGCGTAGGTAGGTAATCTACGAAGTAGATATGTAAATATTTTTATTTTATTTTTCATCTACTAGTGCAGCCACTGTTAGCATTACAGGGCTACCCATATTCCTGGATGGAAATGACCCCGTATTCAATATACGTTTCGTGCCTCTACTCCCCTTCATAGCCATGCTTCGTCTCATTCTTGCTGTCCAATGCATGAATCTTGCTACCAAAAGTCAAGCCTTGCTATTTTTAAGGAATGCAAGGAAACCCTCCGCTTGCCAAAGTCCTGTTTTTGTAGAGCTGTTATGGCTGAGAAACTTTATGACGCTTGTCTCTGGTGTGTGTAATTCACATGATACTTTCCAAAAAGTGCATGAATCTTCACGCATTACCCAAGAGTTAGTTTGCCCCAGAAAAGGCCAAGTGAAAGTTCCAAGTGAGACTTTGCCATTTTTCCACAAAGAAATTGGGAAAATTTTGGAATTTATTTTTCAAGTGTAAATTCCACTAAGTTGGCTATTTTTTGGTATACATTTATCCAAGACTTTTCATCTCAAAAAAATGAAAAGAAAACACTCCTCCACTCAGGAAGTTTCTTCACCTTGGACTTGGGTGACAATTGGAAAAGAGAAAATAAACCTCATTCACATTGGGTTTGAGTACATATTTTGCTGATTGACTGTGCCAATGATGACCCATGATGATGAAATGGTGCATTTTTCGTTCACAAGGTTCAGACACTCAAATATTAAGTAAGATATAATTTGGAAAATTGTCTATTAAAGGCCTTGGAGCAAGGTGAGGAATAAATTCATTAAAATATAGATTTCCCAATGTGTAATGTTTCAACATTGGAACTTATAAGAAAATTACAAATTTTGAATACACACCAGTACTTCCAGGAACTTATATATTTTCAAAAATAAATATTCATCTTGGAAACATGAAAAAATGTTCTTAACATAATGAAAGTTTTGGACATTTTGCATATGAATTCGACTCATTTAATGAAGAAGGTAAAAGATGATATGTCATATTCATAGCGAGAACACTGAATTGAAAAAAAAAAGTAGATCATAATTACCCAATGAAGCTTTTATGTGTTGTGAGGTTCTTTTGTCACAAGTTATATATGAAAACTAAAATAATTTCAAACACAAAAGAATTTAACATAAAAAAGACCAAAGATATATAACATGCCACTCGCAACAAACAGTATTGAGCAAACACCTGAGATTAATGTGCAGACAAGACAAAATCTGGTTGAACATTGACTCGTAAGAAGAACATGTTGTTAACCATGAAGGCTATTGCATAAAGATAAATTAAGGAATGAGGAAAGGTCAAATTATAACTTCATATCAATCTTGGTCAAATTAACGGTATTGAACCATGGGTTGTATTATATGTATGTACTTATGAAAACCCACTTCACATGTATTTCTCATGCTATTTTAATCATTTTCTAACAGACCGATAAGGGATATTATTTTGGGAATGCCCTAACCCAAGGGCATTGAATGGTGTAAAATGCACACACTTTTACTCTTTTTTTTTTAAAATGGAGATACCTGGTAATTACCAGATGGTACCCATTAGGTGTCATGGTTAAAAATAATTTAAAATAGAATGCTCACCTCTACAAGAATTTTGCTTTCCAAAATGCCCAACAATGATTTATGTGTTATAAGGTGCCCTTCATTTGCACTCCTGCAAAATGTGGAATGTTTTACATAAGGTAGAAAATTTATTTATTAAGGAAGGTAGTTTGTTTCTTTTGTTCACCACATTAAGATTTCCCAAACCCAAGTCCCCGCCAACCCACTCCATGCTCTTGGTATGATTGGAAAGTTATGAATGAGTAGGGATGCATGCTTTTGTAAAGTTCATTCCTATGGTGGAAGGGTATTGAACAATTTTGTTTTAAAAAATTCGACAAAATCAAAAAAAAAGATTTTAGAAAAGTTCAGGCGAGAAAATTGATAGATAATGCTTGATTAATGTACTTCATTATCTGTGAAGTCAACATAAAATGGTGAAACAAATCCACTGTAGATTGAACATTTGAGATTATTGTGCCTTATGGCCAAATTTGACTAAATCTTCTCATGCATGATTTTCATTGTGGTTACAGTTTTTGTCAGGAAATGCTAGAACTGCATTCTTCATCAGAGAAACAAATAGCAACTTGTGACCTTCTCTATGGGGGCTTTCCATCCATCTTCGAATGTATGTCTTTGTCACCAAAATTATCATCCTTGTAGTTGTCATTCTTAGTAACCTGCCTTTGCATAATGCTTTAGGGCCTGCCTGCTACTATGATTGGCCCCAGTCAAGGCCAAAGGGATAAGAAGAAATTGATTGGGCAAAAAACAAATGCTTTTTTCATTGATCACAAAATTGGAGAAAAAGAACACACACAGCCCTTTCTGAGAAAAGAGATATCAAAAAGAACAACCACCAAAGAAGGGCCACAAGCGTGTCCCTCAAGTAATGGCAGGCATTGAATACAGTCCAGTAAATTCCAAAAGGATCCACCACGCCTGCCCAAATGCAGCCAGCAGCAACTCCGAAGTAAAGTCAGTGCTCCAAATGCTTGGCATTTGGGAAGACTCTGTCCCACAGTTTGTGAACCTGCCGTTAGCCCAGGCCAAACAGTTTTGAAAACAAAAGTTTCATGGAGCCAATGAGAAGGCTCAGCATGCACTCATGAAAGGTCTAGTTTTTTTTCTTTTTGGGGGGTGAATATTTTATGTTTTTTTTTCGATTGTTCTCATCATGTTCCCATGGGGTTCCCAAATGATTCCCCAAGTTCCCAAGTTGTTCCTCAAGCCATTCCCAATAGCACCTCAGTTTTATCCCATATGGTTTTGCCCAAAGTTCACTCCCATGGATACAAACTACGAAGGCAAGCCGTAGGGGAGCACATTTGTTTCTATGTTGCAACTTGGGGTCCAAAGAGATGTCTAATGTTCCATAAAAATTGGTGATGGGCTAGTTAATATGGCCCCTCCCCCGCCCCCCCAAATGAGCACACCCATAAACCTCGGAATGCTTTCTCATTCGCCGAAAGTAGCCTGACGCACGTACTTGGGACCTTTTTTTTGGATATTTGATACGAACTTTTTTCTTTTCGACGCTCTTATCGCTTCCGCTCGTCGCGCTTCGACAGATTTCAGTAAGCCCAAGCCAGCAAGAAAGAAACTCACAAGTGAAGAGCCACGCTAAGAGATTCGCATCGAGGAATCCTTGGTGGGTTCCAAGATATTCGCAGCTTCTCGGATCTCACTGCCCATTGGAATTTCCCTAGAACGTACAGACGATCTGCCAACTGCCCATGTCGTGACTACCTGCATCCACAAGGCAGTGTGCACCTGCTTGAATTCAGCTGGACTCGTGACAATTGTGTCAGATTCTTGGAACGCACGCGAAGTTTAGTATAAAACTGTTACGTTAGTGCTCATTTCAACAATCAAGCACCACGAGTATTCCATCCTAACAGCCTGCAGCTCTAGTACTCTCATTCTCTCCCAGCTTGTTTGGCACAGTTATACTACGCAGAAGTTCAAACAAAGTTCAAACTTCACACCCATAGTGTTCACTGTTCAGTACATACGTCCACTCAGTCGTACCAGACTGTTCCCATTTTCCACCCGAAGCTTTACAACTGCAACTTTCATAACTCAAGCAGCCATCATGACTTACAGCATTCGTTCTGGTGTAGGATCTAGCCAGGCTTGTCAGACAATCGTCGCATTTGTATGCATGGCGTTAGTGGCTGGTGCAGTAATGGTGCAAGCCGTGGATCCGGATCCGTTGCAGGATTTCTGCGTCGCAGATCTGTCCCCAAGCGCTCCACGTGTCAACGGATTTCCTTGCAAGGACCGCGCGAATGTTACGTCCAAAGACTTTCTCTTCACGGACTTCCGCACGGCCGGTTCGATCCTCAAACTTGAACTTGGCATAATGGACGTCGTCTCATCGTCAAAGATCTTAATTGCATGCTCGTAGGCTCCTTGTTTCATCGCGTTCTGAGTCGACTTGGAAAACACTTTGATTACAACTCCATGCTTCCATGATTCACCACTAGAACGTGTATGAAGTCACATTTGGAATTTCCATTTACCATCATCCACTAGCCTTCTCTACGTCTGAACAGTAGCTAAACTTCTATAACCGCTCCAAGCTGCCTCAGGAATACGCGATAAGTTGAAAGTGCTCAAAGGCTGTTACGCAATGCGTGAAAAATCTGAAAACCCAGAAAGCCCAGGTTGGCAGGAACGGGATAGGAACAGCCGTACCTTTCTTTATAGACTGAAAGTACCTTCATATGTTCATCGTAGAAAAAGTATATATTTTTATTCCACAAATTGATACCTTCTTCTTGAGCGAATTATCCTTGTTAAGTTATTCCCTGTAGGAGTTGGAAAGTTTCACTGATCTAGAACAGAGATTCTTATATTCCTGAACTAAATTTTCTTTCCCTGCTGCATTTGGTATAATTTCAGGGAACGTCTCCGTTACCGGTACAAACGCCTACCCATCATTTGGAACTGTGTTGGAGTACCCAGCTCTCAACACACTTGGCCTCACCCATGTCCGACTAGATTTCGGAATCGGTGGAGTTGTTCCTCCCCATACCCATCCCTTCGCTAGTGAGACATTGTTCGTGGTGAAAGGCTCCATTTACACAGGCTTCATTAGCTTCGACGGTGTGCTATACGCAGAAACCTTGCAACAGGGAGACATCTACATCTTCCCAAAGGGCACTCTCCATTTCCAAATCAACGTGGGTACTGGACCTGCAATCAGCTTCAACAGTCTGAATTCGCAAGCTCCTGGATTCTTGGTTGCAGCAAACCAGTTGCTGTTGAGCAACATCCCCGCTGCAGTGCTGGAGTCATGTCTGGGAATATCTAAGGCCAAAGATCTCAACTTACTTGAAGCCTCTGTCCCTCCATTCTGGGGGTAATTAAGTAGACTGCAAATTATTCCAAGCTCTGCATCAAAGAGTCTAGTTTAAGGAGTACAAACTGAATTAGGTATTGCTTCATGTGCTCACAGATTTTTACAGTCAACTTTGGCTTTGGCGTGGTGTTTTAGACATGATCCTGATCATGTAATTTTAACCATCTAGATCATTTGAATAGATTCTCCTTGCATGTGTGATTAAAATAATGTAATTACATGGTTTGATGTAGTTCAATGATCATAACTTAACCGTTGAAGTTCTCTTTGCCTCTCTACCTTTTCTTGAGTGACCTCCTCAGGACTATAATCTATTTGATTAAGCAGTTGGGCTAAACCTCCATCACCTCTATCATCTTCAAAAAAAGATAGGAGCATGTCCTTTGCTTTTAAATTGTAAGGATCAGAAACAGAAGATTGTTGTTCAGTATGAGCCTACGGTTGAGGTGGGTCTCAGTGCCCAACAACAAAGGGATCAATCTTCTAAGGGGAGAACTCAATTGGCATTGCAATTGAAATGCAAACTGCAACTACCTTTGTAAGCCCTGAGCAATAATTATTAATCAAGGATTATACGTTGAGCATCAGAAGATCCAAAAACACTGTGCACACAGTGGCCTCAGTCTCATTAGTGCTTCATTAGGGGATGACCCCTTTGTTCCTAGACTACTTAACAGCAACAACAAAAATAACAAGGTGACAAACTTTTTGTAGACCTATAGACGTTGCTTCATTGGGGATGACCCAAGTTTGTTCACAACCTACCTAGGTCCCAGATCTGCTGAAACGAGCCCTCAAAAGACCCAAAAAATCGAAGGTAGGGTTTCTTCTGTCATTGTCCACTTTGCATGTGTTGAACTAATTTATCTTTTTTCTGGTTCAGATAGCTTGGATAGAGAAGACAGTCTGTCAAATCAGGAGCAAGGTCACACTGCTACTTCCATTTCTGAGGCTTATGGATTACACACAACATCAGTTAAAGAGAGCACATAAATCTTTCGTCATTGCAAAAGTCTTCCTGGCTGCAATTCTATGAAACATTGCATTCTAACTTGCAAATAATTCTTGTTTGGCAAGAAATGCATTGCATGGTGAAGTTTGCCATGGAAATTCTGCTTTAGGAATCTAGTCTTGTGATAGCAGACTATTTTCAATGGACCACCCATTCAGTAGCCCTGCTTCTAGCGTTCTTAGTGCTCACTATTTTGCCTATAAATTTGGTGATTGGAAGTTCTGCCAACAACATCTTTCAGGATAGGTAAGATCTTCTCTGTAATGTGAATCTAAAAAACGTTCTGAAAGTTCACCTAAGGAGAGTATTTAGAATACAGAACATGGTTTATGATGTACAGTATACCTTTCTCTTTATTGCAAGAGAATAGCTTGACACTCCTCTATTTGCTCCTCATTTGAATATTAATGTTGTTTGATCTGCAATCCACATGTTGCAGGATGATGATGATTTTAGCTTCATTTTGGTGTTAATGCTTGTTAGATGGTGTTGCTGGATCTTGATCAATCTGAACAACTCCCCGCATGTCCTCTCCCTGGAGTCTTTTTTTCCCTTAAGAAGGATGTTGATGGAACCTATGAGTGGCTTTGAAGAGGAAAGAGAGAGGAATGGAATTGTCGGTGGTGAGTTGAAGAGGTAGCAGGAATCTTTTTGAAGAGAGGAAAGAGAAGGGATCCCCACTCACTGACCACAAAAAGACTCCTAATTTTGTGGTATGTGCACAAAACTCCAAATCCACAAGAGAAATCATGGAGGTGTAGCTTCAGAAGCAAGTGGTAATATTCTTCTGAGAGAGATGGAAACTTAATTGGAGCTTAAGATATCTCTTCTAGAGTTCCTAGAGGATAACAGTAGTCATCAGAGGATCACAGCCCATTTAAAAATGAGATGCAAAGCTGTTAGTTTCCTGCAAATCTTCATTAGGTCAAGATTGATCTGGAGTTACAATGATAATTTGCACCGATGTAAGATATGGCAGCCAGTAAGGATTTTTTAAGTTGGCCTACAAATGAGAGCTGACATGGATGGTCTGTATAAATACATAGGTTCAAGGAACACATACTAGCAGTAAAAAAAGGAGCCCATATGTATAGGCCTGTGCAAATCTTGCAGTCGTACGAGAAAAGATTCAGAGATGAACTAATGGGAGATCAAGTTAAAACACAAATAATCAGAGCTATCCAAGATTATTTTTTGAAAGTGGGAAAACAACAAAAACTTAGAGTTATAGCATACACCGCAAATGCAACCTTATTAATAAATGGAAAAATCGATACACTCTTTGTTGGGTTTATCAATCAATAAACACACAACTATAAGCAAACCTAACTCAATCATAACCATATGGCCAAATATTCAGTTCATCATTATGAACGAAATATCCATGGTAGGTTGCACTTTGCTTGTCATAATACATTTAAAAGTACGAAAACTAAAATCTAACATTTTACCATTTGGAGGAATCAACATAATGGAGTTTTTTTACAACTTCCACCAATCATTGACACACCATTATACTCAACAAACATGCAATCTACTTTTACATTCACAAAATTAACACAGAAAAAAGTAATAGGGAAAAGCCTTTGGGAGAATTACATTCAACCAAATAGTATTATCCTAACAAAGCAAATTAAACAAAACAAAGACATTCAATATGCTACCCTTTTAAAAAACCTTCAAACTAAAAATATTCTAAAATCAAATTTTGATTTACTAAAGACCCATTTTCTATCTAATTTAAATGTCAACTTATTCAATGATCCATGGAGGATAACAATTTTTATAGTTCCTTGTAATGATTACAAAATGGCATAAATTATTACATGATAGATATTCATTCAAAAACATCAAAAAAAAAAATGTTACATTATTGTTGCAACTAACGCATACAAAAAAGATCCAATATGTAATGATATCAAATATATCATAAGATAAACAATGTCCATAATTATGATTGATTATTCAAATGATCACAATATTGACAATAATATCATCAATTACTAGCATGAAGAATTCCATTACCTAAAAATGATGAAAATATTTTTTTAAATCCAAATGAATAGTTGAATGATCGACATTTAACAACCGCAATGCAAATATTGTATGTTCAAAAATTACAATTTTTAGGATACCAACAACACAAATATGCAATCCTAAGAAGTATACATAGATATTTAACCAATTGTCTTCAACATATTTCCATAAATAATATTCATTGGATCTTAGTCAAAATACACACATCCACACTAAACCTACATTGCACAATATATGATTCAAACAAACTGACAACGAAAAAATACCAAACAACACCATTCAATTAATAATTAACATCATAAATGTAAAACACTTACTATATTCTTAAACAAATGTTATGCAACAACTAAACAGTTCATTGCGAAGTTTTCACAATAGCCTATGCAATAGATATAACATTTGAACTAAACCCATAAAAATCTATTTACAATATGCCACAAATGCAATCGCATTTGCATAACAACATAAACAATAAAATTATATGTCCATTCCCCAAATATTCACATTCAAACATGTTATAAAATTTATTGGTAGACCGTCACTAGTAATGCGTAACAACATGTGCCCAAGTTAATTTTGTATGAAATAAGAATGGGTTTGAATCAATATATTTGATAGCTCAACTCTTATGTATAATTGGTATATCTAAACATATAAGTGTTGTTTATGCAAGTAACACAGGTTTTGATATGATAAAAGAAAAAAAAATTGTATTTGTAATTGTGATGCATATTTTAAACCTAAATGTTCAGCATTTTTAATATTTATATTTATAAATCCATGTGGATCACATTGCATAATAATAACAATGTTGGATGATATGGAGCGGCATTTCAATCTTCATATTGTGATCTATAATATTCCCATTTATTTTTTCTTTGATATAAAAAAATTAGGTTCAATATGTGAAGCAAATGGAAATCCAAACCTATAAGTTCCATTTCAACCTTTTTGAATGCATTGATTTTGACATTCATGAAGTTGTTTTTGCAACACCATTTTGAATAATTTATTTTGTAAACTATCATTAGGTTCAATAAACTTTGTAGTTGTTTCATCAAATAGTTGGCATAACAACAACTATTTCATTTGTTATTCATTTAAAAAATTCCTCTTAAACCCATAATATAATGTGAGCATGAACAGATCCATGATGTTGTAATTCATAACGAATAACATACTCTTTTACTTTACTCAATATACCATTACTATTTAATATACGTCTATACACAAACATGTTAACACGAGAATGAAATAATGTTGCACATTTTATAGGAGAATCTTTCCATGACATATTTGGATGTATTCGTTTAATAATATATTTCGTATCATTGAATTCATGCCACTTTAATGATGTCATTTCATATGCAATTTAAAAAAAATTAAATTGAGGCATCCCAAATTTTTCTACCATAGTTAATAAATCTTGCAATTGTGATTTGTGCCATTTAGGAGAACTTTGAAATGATGATGGGAAATTATATTTTATTATGTGTTGAAAAATTTGTGTATTAGTCATATGTGAAAAAATTTGTTTTATATTTTAAGTTTTTTTTTAAACAAATGTTCAATTTTTTTTATCAATTGAATTGATTGTGGAAAATATACATGATTAACAAATATGGTTTGTACATTGTAAATGGTGAAAACAATGTACTCATGCAAAACTTTAAATATTCATATATTGACATTTTACTGTCATAAGCACCATGTCCATGTGGAAATAGAAATGGAAATAAACTAAGTTCAAAGGTTATACATATGATATTATCTTGTAATCCATTGTATCGGGTTATAAGTTGTTCATGAAATGTATTGTTTTTTTATAATCTTTTTTCTAAATTTCCCATGATAAAAAAATATTTATTCATGGAACATTGTGAATTAACACACATGTCAAATAAAAGTGATAATTTTACACTTCATCATTAACATGCATACTTTCAAAACCATCATTTGAAACATTATCTTTATTCATAATCCATCTATAACATTTGAAAATAAAACACACATGCATACATAATCGTTTGACTCTTCAAATATAGTTTTTTATTTTTTAAATCATGGATTAATTTTCATATTTTCTAAATAAATAGGTTGAATAGTATTTGAAACATAGTTTTTTACATATCTATTTATTGAAAATACCATCCCAACTTAATAAAGGGCTATTTAATAAACTAATATTCATAATTTCACCTATGCTAAAACCCTACTTTTGATTTTCTATATGTAATCCAATGTTTTTAAAAGATTAATGATTATATAAAAAATGGATGATTTGATAATAATGCACTCATGTAAATGGGTGATTGAATAACAACATACTTTGCATGTGTTGGAACCTTACGTTCAACATAACATTTTAAACATAAATATATTTCTTGTCCATTAAGTGTAGTAGTATAACTAGATAATAAACAATTTGTAACACCATAAGAAGTACATCCAGGATCAACATCATTTTGTTTATTATATACATTTTTTACTTTCTAAAAATGTTTATGTTGATAGTTTAATTTAACTATTCCACATATTGCACAACATTTCATTTTTTGAAACATATATGTAGAATAATTAATCCATTTATTGTATAATTGATTTTGAGGACTCTAATTATAGTCATAAGGTTGATAACATTCCATTCGTTGCCATCATACACAATCGTATACATCTTTCTTAAATCACATTTTCATAATTATGATTATTTACACATTATAATTTCATTCAAATTTGTTTAAATAAGCTTGTACCAAACATATTCACAAATACATATAATTAATCATTTTTTCCATTAAAAATATATACTTTACATATTTTGAAAATAATGTAAAATATCATCTAAAAAAGCTATCATATATTAAAACTAGTTTATGAAAATACTGTAATTTCCACATTAAAACTTCAAACACACTAACTTTGTTATGTGGAATGTCATCTAAAACTTCACATAATCTCATTTACAATAGATCCTTTTCCATACACACATCACAATCCACATAAACACATGATTACCAAGTACAAAATATAATATAATACTACATAAACATCAAAGAAACAATTAAATGGAAACTAGTCACATTGAATTTTCATTTGTTATTTTGTAAGGCTAATTCTAGTGCTTGCTTGGTTTTCACTACTTTTGCATACTTTTTACCCATTTTTTGTAATGTATTATATATATTGCTAGTCTTTACAAGTTAGAAACCATTTGTAAAAGTTATTTCTTATTTCAAGTTTTTTAACATTAAATAATACGCATCCTCTGAAATCGTGCCGCCTGTTTTCCTGGACAAACAGCTTTGCATCTGTTAACACTCATTCTCATAGACATTCTCAAGGGTCAACAAGGTGTCAGGTGGGTCATCAACTGTGAACAAACCCAATGATCAACTTGCAATGGCACAAACTTGCAATGGTGGCCAGATGGCTGTGTGAAACATTTACTGATGCTCTGAATCTAGGGCTCGCACTCCCATGTCTCATCATCAGCATTCACAACATCTGTAAACATTTGGTTCAGAATTGATAGAATGTGTCACAGATGGTAGAACACGCAACATGGAGTTAAGTGGACTGTAAGCTTACCAGTCCCTGCGGAGGTGAATGGTGCATGCAGATCATGTCAAGACTACCAAATTGTGAGCCACCTCCACTGCCTTATTGAATTGATCATCTTGAAAACATCTTGAATTTTCAGTACTTTGCAAGTGAAAGGCTCTCTCTGAACTAAAGGGGCCATCCAGGGGGCCTGGAACTCATTTTTGTGTCCTAAAAACATTTCATGTGTCTTTTCCCTACAAAGTGCAATTGCCAAAAGAGATCATCCCCACTTCAACAGTGCAAAATACTAGGATGACAATTCACAACAAACTCTCTTGTTTTTTTTTTCCTTTTGAAACATAATTGTACAAACATGAGAATACAGTTATAGTAATAGACTTGCAGAGTGATTTTTGCTGTCTGAGAATTTATTGACAAAGGGCCTCTTCTATCTTGTGACAACAAATTTATGCTCTACATTCAGAATGCCCACTGATACAGATGCCTTCTCATCGTATTCTGACCATTCGCCTTCAGAAAGATCAATGTCCACAAACTTTGCTCCAGATGTCTGGAAACCAACAACCCACCACAATGAAAAATGATTTGTGAAAACAGATGAAAAATCTCCACAGTTTCAGCTCTCACCAGCACAATGACAAACTGTCACAGAAGAAACATTATTACAGAATCAATGCAAAACAACCTCATCATACCCATCCCTTCCACACAACGAACTGTAAGAGAAATTTCACAGATTCTCTACTGCTTGCAATAATCTCATGGAAAGTTCACAATAGAATCAAGTCCTCTTACCGCTTCAGCTGTCCAACCCTCCCTCAGAGAGAAATCAACAGGCTCAATGCCTCGGCAATCAAAGCATCCGATGGGAGTGAACTTCCTGGCTTCACTGTCCTCCATAGTGTAGGGTTTGCTTCGCCCCTCAACAATTGCAATTGTTCCAACTTTGTCACAGAACTTGCACTGCTTTTGCAAACATGAACCAGAGGTATATCATCAGTATTCAATAGAACAAAACACATTCAAGAAAAAGGACAAGGATCATGATCAGACAAAAACCCTAACCACAAAGTGAAGCAAAGCCCCTTTGTGCAGGAGGATATACAAGCAGAAAGAAAACAACACATGAAGTGAAGAAATTTTGCGAGAGAAGAATTCAGTTTTCCTTTCCAGAGAGGTATAGGACTTTCCAAAGGTACAAGGAGGATGCCATCCACACCTACCTTCTGCACAAGATTTGCACTGCCGCGACTCTTGGGAATATCATAAAGCTCTGATGCTGTCACTGATGAATATTTCTCTGTTACACTGCTGCAACCCCCGCACTTAATCTGCTACATTTGGGCATACAGACAATCAGCAGCAGCAGCAGCAGCAGCACAGAGAGAGAGAGAGAGAGAGAGAGAGAGTGACACACACAAACACACACACACACACACACACATGTGCAGGGACATGTCTCTCTTGCCCTCAGCTCTTATGGAAACTCCTCTCATATCTAGGCATCTTCTGAAGCTCTCCTGATTGCACAACCCTTCCCACAACCTACAATCATGAAGAACCCTTTCTCACTCTTTAAAAGACGGATGGTTGCGGCTAGTCTTTCGTCAGAGGTAGATTATGCTTGTGTGCAATGAAGAAGACAGTTTTCATAAATTCAGATTCTTTGAAACTTGTGGGGAAGACAATCTTCACAACAACTTCTTCAAAACTCTGGAAATGCATTTCTTGGATGTGGGAAATGGTTGGCAAGAAGCAAAAAAGAACAACAACCTTGAAGAAGAAGGTGAATTCACTGCCATCGGAGCCTCCCTTGGCTTCAAGATTAGTGACATTCTCCAGTTCTGCTTTGATCTGCAACAAAAGAAGCACCATCCTTCTTCCTTATTTCTCCTTCTTCTTCTCCGCTTGAAACAAAACAAGAAGACCCAAAAGCCAGAATCCACGAGGAGTTCTCTTTTGCAGAACCAGAAGAAAGGATCAGGAGCAGCAGTAACGACCCAACCAACAAGACGAAATTGCTTGCAAACTCCTTCTGCGAAGAGAACAACTTCCCCCCTATTAAGTAACGTGCACGAAGCTCAAACCCTAATCTTAGGTTCGTCTTGAGATCTTTCTCCCTCTCTCCTCTTGGAAGTCACAGAGCTCTTTGTTGCAGCATCACCAGCTTTGAGCCATGTTTCTTCTCTTTTCGTTCAGAGGCACTTGAGCAGGCAGCTCGGAAGTAGACCCATCTGTGTCCTTCCAGAACTTTATGTCTCTGTCTCTTTCTTGCCCTCTTTGTTGCTGTTTCTCTGTTTCTGTCTCTCAATGCGCTGGATTTTAGGTCTAGCTTCCTCTGCCACATTTCTCCAGGGCTTTGGTCTTCCTGGATTTCTTTCTGCGCTAGGTTTTTCATCAAATGAAATCATATGTCCAAGGAGGTTTTTTGTGTTTCGCCACTGATGGTGCAGGTGCAAATCCACATCATGTACACATCATCTCATGCTGAATTGTTCAATCCTTACATCATGTGATTGATTCTTTTGCCTATCAACTGGATAGATAGGAGGTGAAACAGTTTCTCTCTCACAAGTGTTTTCATTATTCTGCAACCTCATGAGCTGCATGCATGCTTCCACAATCATGTGTGTATTGGAATCTCATCTTAATGGGTATAGTTAGAGATTGCTTGCTTGCTGCAACTGGGTGAATCTCAAAACCTTGTTCTTGTTTGGATTGAGAATCTCAAGGTCTCATGCAGAGACCAATTGCTCCTTACAGAGGGATACAATACCCACTCAGCCCAAACCCTAATTAGCTTTCATGTTGGGATCTTTTTCTCTATCTCCAAGATGAAAGAGGGAAGCTAATTAGGGTCTGTGTGGGTATTGTAACTCTCTCTGTAAGGAACATTTGGTATTCTTTGCAGGAGACCTTGATGCATTGGCAAGTGTCAGTCTTTGGCTATCTAATAGAAGCTAAATATTATTATAGCCATCCATCTGTGTTGTTTGCCTCTTCAAATGTGGTCTCTCTGTACATGGCTCAATGCAGTGCAAGCGAGCTTTGCAAGGATATGTTTTGAAGGTGTGCAGGAGGTGCCAATCAGTAGCCTCTATGTAGGCCTCTCTATCTATGCCTAACATGTTCTTCATGTTTGCTTGTTCCAAGATCAATATAATAATGTCAAAGAAAATGGATCTGCAAATGTTTCACTGCCAAGCCTGTCAGTTTGCAACCACTTTGCAGTTCTTGTTGATTGGAATGTAGAGTACTTCCACCAATTGTCACAGGAAAACATGAAGCTTCCAAAAGCACTTGCGAGAAGTGTGTGGTGATGAACTGATGATGAAAGAATAGTATCTGCACCTGCCCATGCTCCACTCCAAAGTCTATGGCCACCATATGCATCAACATAGATGCAAATCTGTTGCAACATGTCCAGAAAGAAGGTTTAAAGATGAATAAGTTTTCTGAAGACATACGTAGTCTTTCTTTGGTTTATTGACAAGCTGACAGATTGTCCATGTGCTTTGCACACAGCACAGTCCACAGATTGTCCATATGTTTTGTAGATGGAGACTACACAGTAGATCATCAAGCTAAACTCCAGCAGAACCTATATTCTCTTCAGAGTGATCTGAGACAACAGAAGGTGTTTATGATCAAATAAATCTCCAGCAGAATCTTCTGTTTCCATGCAGAGACATGTGATGAAATTGGAGTGATAAGGAGAAGAAGATAAGCGTGATGCACTCTGCACATGGCTGCACATGGGGAGGAAGATGAGCATGGTGATGCACTCAGTCCGAATCCGGAAATGTTCACATATATCTCTTTGCCTTGCTTTTGATCTCCGTTTCTGGTTTTAGGTTTTAATTGATTGCATTGTCATCCTGTTCTGTCAGTGGGCCCACAGGTGAGAGGTGTGTTCAATCTATGAGATGCTTGGATTTCTCCAATGCTGTGTTACACCTCTGGAGAGTTATTTTTTGATTCATGAAGTTGGGTAGTCTGTTTCGTTTCAATGCTTGACATGTGGAGATTCAATTCTTTGGGGGTCTTGCTTTGAGGCTGCACCTTCTTACATCTTGAGCTTCATTTCTTTATCATAAAAGAATGTGATAGCTGGGTTGTTTCTCAGACTGGATTTAGTGGCTTTTTTTTGGGCTCCGAATCTGATTGCTCATGTTGGATAGAGTATATAGCCCAGTAGTGTTGAATCTTTTTTGAGTATCTTGGGACTTTTGGTATTTCATAGTCTGTGCTTTCCCATGAGTCCTTGCAAAATCCTAATAGCTGGGAATTAGGGTTCATGTTTTTTGTCCCAGCTAGATTTTTTCCAATTAATTAATTTGAGTTCTTATAGACATGCTTGGGCTCAGAGTTGTTGAGCACTCCTAGTCAAGATCAAGTGATCAATTGATGTGAAAAATGAATTGATCTTGTGAAAATTATGTTCCATTCGAATCAAAATATTGAATGACATTGCATGCAACTTGAATTTAAGTTGGATTCAATTCAAATTTAATTTAAATTCTTAAATTTAACTTGAATTGATATTAAAATTTCATTGAATCAAGTTCCAATTCAACTACATTCAATTCAACAATTTAAGAAATAGGATGCATATTGTTGGAGAAGGTGTTGAAAATCTACTTGTGAATATGGTGTTTGAAATTATTATTTTTGAAAGATACAAATTGGAAAAGACACCTTCTCATGCCTTTACTTTGGAATGGGCTAAATAGATTTTAGTTTGGAATTGTACAAATGATGACCTACATATTATAGAACCTAAAGTTGTCCTACCTATACCAAATTTAATGAATTGTTGTCATTGGAACTAGTCAACAAATGTGTTAAAGCTACATTTGCACTAAGGTGATGAGACCATCACTTAGCATTGGCAATAAATTTTCTCTTGGTTTTCTCTCAATTTGACCATTGCCTATTGCTTACAATGTTTAATGCTTCATTCAAGTTGCTTGTAAATTTCCTTAGTAACTTTGTTCTATTTGTGGAAGAAAACATGCACAAATATATCGTAAATGCAAAACACTTAACACTAGGATTCCAAATTCATATTTGACCAATGCACACATTAGGATAAGCATGCCCATCACCAAACATAGGTCTACAACCAAATGCTTCAATAGTGCAAACCAGAGTTGGTAACCAAATATGCTTAACCCGGTCACCATTCATATCAGTGCCTATGGTCAAACACATGTTAGAGAAAGATTGTGTTGGGTTCTTTTCCAACACAAGACTAAAATGACCCATTAAGTGGAGTGTTCAATTATGGCCCAAGTAAATTTAAGGGAGTATGAAAAGAATTAACCCACTTTATGGTGTGCAAATGTTTAGTGATGAGGGTTAAAGTGAACACAAAAGCATGTACAACTAACCATAAATGTGTAAAAGGTAAGAGTGCAATTTTTTTTTTATTAGTGTTTGATTATAGGTGTATCTTGAGGTAGTTTTATAAAAAGATATGAAAGATGTGCAAATATGTTGTTTGGTGATAGGGGTTGTGGGGTCTAAACATAAAAAAAAGACAACTAAACATAAATGTCCAAAAACTCTACTTGTGTTCCAATTCACAAATTCCAATGATGATGATAAAGGGCGTTGGTATAGGTGAAACAAGTATAGGGTCGAATACCATCGCCATCAACTTGATGATTACAATATCATTTTGTAAAAAAAATATTTTGAAATGGAATTACAACAATTTGGCACTTATTAATACTTTGTGAACAAAGTTTTGCTTTTGCTAATACTCTCAAGTCTATTCATTTTTGCTTGAGTCACCTAAGATTCATCAAGTAGTTTGTTCATGGTGCACAAAATTTGTGCTCATGTTTTGGTTTTTTTCACAAGATGCATCTCTTGGATAGTGTAACTTTTGTTTCATGGGCCCTGAAGATCAAATTCAAGAAATGTTGTCTTGGTTAATCACCATGTTTGCCTATCAAGCTATGCAATTGTGTATGAGGTTTTGTTTCTTGTTTTTTTGTAATTCCTTTCTCGAACAAGTGGATGCATCTTTTTTTAATGTTTATGGAAATGTGGGGAAAATCATAGACATAAATATCAATGTTTTCCTCGTTGCAAAAAAGATAATAGTCTTACAAACTATAGTGTTATTGAGTTTTCAAATTGTTTACAAAGATAGGTTTTGTGCATGAAACCCTAAGACCATGAAGAAAATCACAAACAAACAAAGTTTTTTTATTCAACAATATACTCTTTAAATTCTACATATAAACATAAAAAGGAAAGGAAGTTGAATCTAGAATGGCAAATGATGAAGAGGATCCTTGTGATTTTAAAATTATGATGGCCATTTTTGCAAGATGGATGTTGGAGCAATTTAAGCGTTTGATGCAATTGAGAGAAACATAAAACATTTATGTGAGACCAACCTAGTTACACATTTGTCATCAAATAATTATTATCACGTTCCTTGATTATCAAAGTTCTTGGGGTGTCTCGAGGTATCTTGCAATGAACAAGATTTGAAAGATCAAACTTTATAGACATTGGACCTTCTTTAAACCATTGGAAAGGTCATAAAAAATAAAGTATTGTAAGATGGTTATATCAAGGAAACAATGATCTAAAGTGGGAGTTATGACCAAGACAAAGTCAAAAACTAAACTACCAAAATGAATCCCAACCATTATTTCAACAATTTGAGGGATCAAATCACCTCCAAATTAAATTTTTAAATCTTTAATTTGCTAGAAAAACCTTGATGGTGATGTTTATTTTGAAGGATTTATGATAGATTTGAATGTATTTTGGTCCTCACAAGAGTTTTAGCCATTTCAATGTATTCTTTGAAAATAACTCCAAAATATGCTATAGAACATATTTCAAATTTTTCTTGAAATCACTTAAGTAATTTAATGAACATTTCTAATCAATTTTTATAACCCAACTTCTTATAAAATACATGTCAATGTTTTGAAATGGTAAAGTTTTCCCCAACTTTTTGTTTTAAAAATCCTTTTTTACATTGAAACTAAGTTTTTACACATTAAGAAAAGTAACAAATGGTTAAATAATGCAAACCCCATGATATGATTAAAATGTACATGTAACCACAATCTTAAGTTCACAATATGTAATAAAATAAATAAATTACTGATTTATTACATGACAAACTACATTGCAAAATTAATTTATCTATACCACACATGTACTCCCTTTTACAAATTGCAATAAGATACATATATTTAAAAGACAAACTCATAGGATTTATTATTAGAAGTTGACACATGACGGTTTGATGCTTGAATACAATCGAAAGCCAATAAAAAATATTAACCATTAGAACAATCAAAAAATATAAAAATTTCCAAGTTACTTGATTAATTATATATATATAGATATAGTTTTTCAAGTTGGGTACAAGAACAAGAAAATATTGAAAACATCCACAATCAAGAAGATAATGGCATTGGTAACAATTTTCAAAAATAGATAATTGACAAAAAAAATCAAATTTACAATATATTGTACATAATAGTTGTATAGATTACCAACAAATATCCAAACAAATTAAAAAAAATTCTCTATGTGAATTTTCCAATAAGGTTTAAAATTTTAATAATATTTTGTATCAATTTTGCCAAGATCATCTCAATATAACCCCAATAATTCTTATGAATATAAAATACCATGATTACAAATTATCCAAAATTACACAATAGCATCGCAAAAGTATAACCTAAAAATTTAGGCTTGAACAATATGTATTATATTTTCATCATTGCAGACATTGTCCAATATTAATAAAGACCTCACAATATGCTTTCATTTTGTTTAGTGTAATCGGAGGAAATTTTATGTAATGTATTTTTTCTTCCATTATTTGGGGGATGTTTCGAAGAAAAAAAATCATCTATGAGATCAAAAAATGGAACATTTGATCCAAATATGGTATTTCATCTTATTAAGTTTTTTTTCTGTTTCTGGGGCTTTTACCCATGATACCCATTGGTCACATGAAAAATAATCAAAGCAAGTTTCTACATTCAAAAAAGCCTTTTGGCAACATGCTTTACTAGAATTGGGCCCATACTCAACTCCTCCTTACACTAGCCCTTATTCTAGTAAATTATTTACATTTATGTTATGCAACTTTGCATAATCCCAGGCCCCAATTTCCAAACACCACCAAATAGAGAGTCTAATAGTTATTATTAATGGTGTTTGGTTCCGGTTCTTGGGTGGTCATCATTATAAAATTTCACCAAAATTAATTAATTAATTATAAATTAATTAATAATAATAATGAATGGATGTTGAATTAGCAAAAATTTGCAATTAGAATCGAATAATTGGCCTCCAACTAGAACTAGACCTGAAACTAAAATTGGCCTCAAAACCCACTTTACATAACCAAGTTCTTCATTTTTTTAAAATATTAATTTCACTGTCAATGTTTTTTAATGTTTATTTTATTTTATTTTCCTAGTTGGGTTTCTTTTTTGGCTAGTTTCATAAAGAAATAATTGGTATGCATTTTTTTTAATATCAAAATTGGGGGTGGGGTGAGGGGTGGCATTAGGTATGTGGTTGATATAGGTGCTAATATTTCTCAAAATCTCAACTTTGCATTATGTGTAAATGGTTGTAATTAGATTTGGTTTTGGACTCGACCCACCTAGGCTTTTTTATTTTTTGAAAAACCAAGAATCGGGAGTCTTGAAATTGAAATGTGAAAAACAGGTTCCAAAACAAGGGTTCCATAACAATTTTTAATCCTTGAACCAAAACCAAGGTTCCTTTCAAATGAAAAAATATATATATATATTGAAATCTCAACCAAAAGTTCACTTGAAAAGTAAGAACCAAATAACACTTGTTATCACCTATAGCACCTCAAATTGCTTGGGCTATCAAAGGCATTTAGGGGTTGCTTAGCCTACTTAATATATTTTTAAAGGCTATCTAAACTACTTAAGAATTATTTACATGGGTTGTCTTGATTACTTAAGGTACTTAAGAGTCTACCTAGAATCTACCTAAACTACTTAGGAATTAAGTAAGGATTGTTAAGTTACCTAAGGGATACTTAGGGTACCTAAAAGCTTACATTTACAATAAGTGAAAATTTGGATTATCAACCACCTTTGCTTCAAATATAGCTTCTTGAATTCCATAATCTAAATCATACATTGCAATTACCATTAAATTTTCTTTAACTACAATAATAATATTGTGAAAAACAAAACAAGTAAAACTTACCATAATCATCTGATAGTAAATAACTCAAGTAACAATATAAATGCACACAAACAAATGCAATAGAACATTAGGACAAAAAAATCAAAATCACACAAGGAGGAAATGTAACAAAATTTAGCAAGGTAAGAGTGTCACACTTGGAAAGGCAAAAAAAATAGCTATGAAGAATGAAATGAAGGTCCACAACAAGCATTCTACTATGGAAGCAAAAGATTAAAAAGCACTAAAAAAATTTATTTGTGATTCGATAGCTAATTGATGGCATGGGTTTTAACAATGGACTTGGTGGTTCAAAACAAAGTGTTGAATCCTAAACCCAAAAAATCAAAATCTTTTCCTATTAGGGGCAAGGTAGAAAATGTGAACTTTTTACACTTCCATATTTTCAAAAAGCACCCATACTTTTAGGAAAGAGTATTACCCCAAGTCAAAAATCGTGAAAAATAATTTTGAAATAAAAATAAAATGTAATCAATAATAAGGCTCAACATGCATTGTGAGGGGCTTAGTTTTTTTCTTTTGGGTTTGGGTAGATAAGTGATGGTATGGGTTTGAACAATGCACCTCAGGCCTTACACCAAAATGTTAAACCTTAAACCTTGGAGGTTGTTGGGTTATATTAGAACCCAAGGGTGACAAAAAAATTTTAAACCTATGGGCTATTGGGATGTATTAGAACTTGTGGCTGCTAATGCAACTTAGTGGATGCTAGATTGCATATGGTGTTCCCCTTGCACCCCAAAAAAAACTCCAGAACTATTGAGTTATATTAAAACTTGATGGCCATTAGGTTGTATAAGGAGCTGAAATAACTACCTAATTTTTTCCCTTCAAATACCTAAAGAAATAAGTAAGTAAATATATTAAATAAAACTTAAATAAAAAATTCCAACTAGCTAGCAATACTAGTAAAAGAAAAAAGAAATTGTAGGCATCTTTGAGAATGTGTGTGCCACACATGGAACCCAATGGAGAAAAATTAGAAAACTTTGAGAATTTTATTTTTTTAATTGTGGAAATAAGAAAAATAAAGTGGAATAGGAAAGGAATAGTTTATTTTGAAATTTAAAAAAAGTGAAATTCACATTTTAGTAGTTGATGAGAACTTGATTGTGACTTATGCATATAGGATAAAATGCATTAGTATTTAACTAATTTTTGCATTGGATTGCACCTACTCTTGCTTAAACCTTATTTATTAAGCCTACCTTAGATTTTCGGGTCCCTTTAGTTTGCCCAAAGGGAGTTCCCCCAATGCATTTATCCTGAGTTTGGGTAGAGCCAATAAAGCTTAGATAAAGAGGTATTATTGTTCAGCACCCACCAGCGCACCATGAAGGATGGATGGTAAGTGGTCAGGAGACAGTTTTCTGTTGGGTTCCAGTTCCCTAGCTAACCATGGTGGTTAGCTCAGTTGCTGTTTTTTTTTTACTACCTACCCACTAACAACCCACTAACAAGTTGTTAGTAGGTAGGTAGGTAGGTAGGTAGTAAAAAACAGCCCTTACCTATGTATAAACTATCTACTTATCTAGTAATTATCTATTTTCCTACCTATCTAGGTATAGATGAGACCTATTTCTTACATAATTGGTTACCAAGATGAAACCATAAACATCTCCAGGTAATAGAGACTACAGCCATTACTAGATGAGCCTGCTTATTCTCAGTTTTTTTTGCTTCCAAAATTTGTGACTTAGCTGACATGGTGATCATCCATATTCAATTTAGCCATATTTGGCTATAAATGTTACGAAAGTTTTAATCATTCAGCATCCTTCTAAATTTGTTAGTTTTTGTTCCCAATGTGTTGCCATCATGTTCCCACCAGTTTCCTATTGATTTCCTCAAGTTTTCAAGTTGTTCCCCAAGATGTTCCTAATAGCACCTCAGATTTATCCTAGATGGTTTGCTCAAAGTTCAACCCTCATGTATATAAACCAAAAAGGTGAACTATAATGGAGCACATTTGTTTTTATTTTGCAACTGGCGTCCAAAAGGGTGCTTTTGTTGGTGAGTGCCCAATTTTTCAAAATACTTGATGATGGGCGAATCAATACGACTCCTTCAAATAATAATAATAATAATAAAATTGTGAGCACACCCATAAACTAATTAATATGAATCACAATAGATATGGTGTTCTTTGTAAGGGGTATTAGCCTAACCCAAAATGGTGATGAACTCATTTGGGAAGAGAAATTTCGTGTAGTCAGTGGGAAGGCCCAAGCATGCACTCAAGGTGCGTTGATTATGTTTCCTTTTAAGTTTTTTTTGGGGGGGGGGTTGGGGTGTGTGTGTGGTGGAGAGGGAGGGAGGGAAAGGATTTTTTTTCATTTTTCCCTACATCCCAATGTGTTCCCACTATGTTCATTTTAAATTCTCATTGGTTCCCAAGATGTTCCTCAAGTTCCTTCACTTTTATCCTATATGTTTTGCCAAATGTTGTCCTCCTTTCACCTATATAGGTGGGCCAAAGGGTAAGAACGTTCTACTTCAAAATAGAACCTTTTATTTTGGGGAGCCAATACAATGTTAATTGTTCTCGTCGTCATCAATGATTTTTTTTCATCAATTTTTGTTGTTTTTGCAAGGAGCCACTTTGATTAGCACATCGTAAAAGTATATATATTTGAACATTGAACATGCTCAGAATAAATCATGGTGAAACTTCCTCTTTGCTCATTTTTATAAATTGTCTTCTTCAATTTTGTTAAGCACAAAATTAGTGTGTCCTTAATATCTTACCCTAAGTCACTCCCTTCAACCTTGAAGAACATCCAAGAGGTGTCAAAATAAGTAATTGCTCTCCTACCCCTTGTAGGTATACCTTATGGGTTAAATACTCATATCATTATCCCAAATAACCTTTATAATCCCAAGAACCCCATGTTCAATACACAATAACACCATTGTAACAAAACCTACAAGGAGAAGTTGTAGGCATGTCACCTAAGTCATCTCCTCCTTTATCTACTTAAGATAAGTAGCATTAAGTAAGGATATGGCCTTCTACCATGTAAAAATTTCCCTTCCCCCCTTGTAATTTATGTTCTACTCTTCCTTTGTATGATCCAGATAGTAGCTTCTTTCTTTGTTCACAACCACTTTCCCCTTACTCATATTATAACCAATGGTAACCCTAAACAAGTAAATCACTAAAAAAAACGCATGACTATCATTAAACGAAACAAGGTTTTTTTCAAATCAATCTTTCACACATCAAATAAAAATAGTTACATTAAAATCCTTACTTCCTAGTTGTTGATTTCCTATTTCAACCAAGCTTTTACCCATCCCTTACCAAACCCATTCCCTTTTTTATGAACAATCCTTTCTTCCCCCTTATCCAATCTTCTTGTTTTCTACTTTTAGCAACCCTAACAACCCATACCTACTCAAATTCTTTGAGACAACTTTTCTTCTTTCCAATAAAATATATGATGTAGAGATTAACATATGAAAGTACCACAAGTCCATGATTTGCTTGAAAGCTTTGTTGATTTGGGGAATGTATTACACAATAAAATATGCCATTATAATATTGAACTAATTAGTTTTAGGAGTTGCATATTGGTGTATCACCTCGATTGTTAAAATTTTCATAAATGATTTCAATGTTCATAAAAAGAATTTCAATATATTAATGGATGGAAAATAAAATCCCATGTGGACATTAATACATGTCACTATTGGATAGGAAAGGTGAGTTACATCAAATGGTACATTGCCAAACTCAATTAACACTATTCAAGTTCATAAAAACCAAAGTTTAATCCCCAAATAACTCAAGTGTATTAGGAAGGATAATTATATCCACTCTAAATTGCACGCATTCACCACAAAATTGCCCCATTCAAATAGTCACAACTTTGTTTATTCTTCATTTCATGCTCCTTGATGAGCTTTTGAATTTTTTTTTTTTTGATAATTTAAAGGATAAAATTTGCCACTTTAACATTCATTCAATATCTACACCCACAAATTCAATACAAGATGAGTATGTTTGTAAAATGGAATTGTTGCACTTATGATGATACACTATAATTTGATGTGCAACATACTACATTATCTAAATTGGTACATTGATACATTACAAGTTTATACATTAAAATATTAAAGAGAAAAATTGAATATCATATTTCAAATTCATCAAATGTATTGTACAGAATATTGCTTAGATGTTTTATTGTTCAAATACTAATACACTACAACATTAATACATTGACATTTTAATATTGATGACCAAAATTGAATTTTTCAACCTACATGGAAACCTTAGGTAATTTTGGAAAAGAATTTACAAACTAAATAATTTGAAGGAAAAAAATGTTCATGGATTTAATTTCAAATGTTGTGAATAATGAATAATTAATTTAGGAGTTGGTACTAAACGATCAAATGTCTTTTGAATGTATCACAACTAGAATTTTTGTATAATATTATTGTTGTGTTTTCATTTGATCCAAACCCACAAAATTTCATGAAAACATAAAGTTTATGGATGTTTATTCATCTATCAAAGTAATTTTCATTTCTTTTTTTGAATTGTTCTATTTCATTACATTTTTACATTTTAGGGTATAACATTACTAACTTCACCATTCTTAAAAAACATTTTTTGAATTTTGAAATTGAATAAAAAGGTTAAAAAGTTAAAATATATATGTACAAGCAATTGCACATTAGACTTGGTATAACAAAATATGTTTCATAAGCTTTGTAAGTGTACCAAAAGGTTTTTAAGCATAATGGATTCAAAACAAGTTCACATAATGAAAATAATCAAAATATATGCCACACATTGAACATACGAAACTTTTCCATATCAATATAATGGATTGTGGTGTATCAATTTTCTAAACATAGATCTAGTTACATTGATACAATAAAAACTTGAAACAAAAAAATCATTAATATAAGTCAATAACAAACTTTCAAATTTGTCAATGCATTCATGAACATGTAGCAAATAACCAAGTTCATAATATGTAAATAATGTATAGGCGGGCAATAAGGAAAATCTTATTATAAATTTTTTTATCACAAAATTTTCTTTGTTTTGAATAGCAAAAAGATTCATTGATCTAATTGTTGTAAAAAATCACAAAACTTGTTACTACCTTTAACTTAGCTATTAGGTCTAATAACATGAATTGATTCAAGTTATGAATAATGTAAAATTGATCAAGAAGTTCATATTTCCTATCAATAAACATGCAAATGTACTTAAAACTAACATAACAAAATATAAGTTTACTTGTGATACATTGTATCATAGCCCTTTTTTTACCTCTTTCATCATGGGTGTAAACTTGAACTCAAACTAGCTACCAAGTGCACAATATGGATTTGAACTTGGGTTGGTTGCCATGTGCACAATATGAACTTGAGCACTTGGTTGCCATGTGCATAGAACATAGATTATCCAAATGCCTATTCACAATGGAAATTTCACAATGACAGATAAATGTTTTCTATTGTTCAATTCACTAACTTCCAAGGAGGAAAAAAATGCAATATCTTACATTCAAGTTGCACTTTTTTAAAATTATAGTTATTTATTTGGTTATAAACTTTGAAATGATAGATGATCTTACATATTTAGCAATGAAATTTTCTTAAGAAAATCAACAATTAATATGAAAATATTCTACTAACAACATCACTCACTTCACATGTTTATCATTGTTTGAATTTCAAAAATAACTTCAATATTGAAACTGCTCCTTTTCAAAATTGTTGTTGAGAAAAAAAAATGGCATAAAAAAAGGAGGAGAAGGAAAGAGAAGGGGTGTTCAAAAGTTGCCTTCTTGATCCTCTTCTTTACAAAACACCTGCAACTCTTTTTTTTTCTTTTTTTTCCTTGTTCCTTGATTTTCCAACAAATAGAAAGTTACATAAACACCCATCAACATATAATACAATAGTTTGCAAACAAAACCCTTCACCCAATTCTTAAAGATTGAAAAAAATTGCAACAACGTAATCGAAGAAAGTGAAAAAAAAAAAACAAACCAAGAAGTGCAAACCATAGCAACCTTTAAACTCTAAGCAATGTATCATGGTCATGACATGGGGCATTTGTGCACCATGATTTTGCCATAGCTACCTAAATGACAATAAAATCTAATTGTTCATGTAATAATACACAGATGTTTGATACACTACTAGGAAGTCCCCCGATTTCTCTAAACCGAAAAGGTCCATGGACTAAAGTAAAAACAAAAAAACATGATCGTAGATGTCTAAGGCTTGGAAAATCAAAGGTGACAGTTCTTGAGAATTTGAAATTTGTCCTTTCAATAATCAAAAATTCCCTACTCGTGCCGGCCCCCCCTTCGCCCATGCTGCCCCCCCCCCTCGCCCCCGGGGAGCAGCAGTTACATTTTCAACAGTGTCTGTCTGCTTAGTAGAAAGTAACTTAGGTAAATTAGGTAAAAGAAGATAACTTCGAAAATGTAATAACTAATCGACAGACAGACAGAAAGTAATCCCGTTTTTGTCGGGTCGGGCCCGATCATCCTTCTGTGACGAACCCGAGCTCCGTCACAGACGGACGGACATAGTGAATTTATATATAAGCTACATGGATTTCCTCACCAGAGAAATTAATTTTCATTTTTTTACCATCCACATTCACATGTTCGAATAGGGCAAACCCATGTTGTAAACACTTGCCATCAAAACTTGGCGATCATTTTATGAATACTTCACTCCATGAATATTCTCCTATCTTTTTCATTAGATGGATGACCTCCTATGTTTTTTTTTTTTCAATATTGCCAAAAAAACAAAGAAACTTTGGAGGATCCCCAAAAGAGCAACTTTTATGTGAGGATGGAATGCCTTCCTTTTGGCTCCCCTATATAGGTGAGAAGGGGAGAACTTTGGGCAAAGAATATGGGAGAAAGTGAGTTGCTATTGGGAACACCCTTCAGGGACACATTGAAAACTTGAGAAATATCATGAAAGAACATCATAACATCATTGAGAACATAATGGGAACATAAGAATAAAAGAATCCCATCCTCACACAGCCCCTCCCCAAAGGAAAAAAAAGATGAACCTTGTTGAGTGTATGTTTAGTAATCTCATTGATTGCATGCCTATTTTATTCCTAGACATGGTTCCCACTATTTTTTGCTTCAGCTAATACCTCTTCTAGCATACCTATTTGTTTTTCTATTAATTTGATGGTGTGCCTTCCCCAATGTGATGATGCTACTGGAACACCCTTGAGGAATACATGGGGAACTTGAGGAACATCATGGGGACACATGTGAAAACACAATGGGAACATGGTGAGAAAACAAAAATAACAAATTCTATGCCTCTGAAACCCCCCCCCAAAGTGCCTCCTAAGTGTGTGTTCCACTATCTTATTGGTTGCATGCAAATTCTATTCTTAAAATTGCTTATCACTATTTTTTGCCTGAACCAATACCCTTTCATAAGAGCAAGGGTACCTTAGCACATCATGAAAAAGTAAGTTTAAAAAATATATATATAGTGTGATGATGTGATTCATATTAATTAGATCATGGGTGTGCTCACAACTTTTTCTTTTTTTCTAAAGGAGCCATATTGATTGGCCCATCAGCAATTCTTTTGGAACATTGGGCATGCCCTCAATAGAAGCACCTCTTTAGACCCCCAGATGCAAAATAGAAACAAATGTGCACCCCTGGATAATACCTTTTTAGTTTGTATACAGGGGAGTTGAAATTTGCCCAAACCCAGGTACTATTGGGAACATCTTGAGGGACACATTTGGGAACACTTTGGGAACTTGATGGGAACATATTGGGAATAAGGGAAGAAAAACAAAAACTTCCTGTTCCCCTCCCCTTTCAAAAAGATAAAAACTGGATCATTCATGAGTGCATGCTGAGCCTCCTCATCGGTTGCATGAAATTTCTCTTTCCAAAACTGTTGGTCACCATTCTTTGCCTAGGCTAATGGCAGGGGCAGAATTTTAGGGACATAGTTGGACAATTCTATCCAACCCATCCGAATATATTAGTGTGTGTGAAATTTTGCAATTCTTTCATTTGTTTCTTCCAATCCACATAAAGTCCTTTTAGAAGACTCATGAGATTAACTTATCCATGTTCAAGAGTGGGACATGTTTCAGTCATATGCGGGTTCTTCTACTTAGTTCAATGAATTTGTGCAATGGTTTCCTTTTCTTTTGGTTAGATCACCTTCAACTGGTTATTGTGGCTCTTCTACTTAGTTCAATGAATTTGTGCAATGGTTTCCTTTTCTTTTGGTTAGATCACCTTCAACTGGTTATTGTTGGACACGCTTTTCATGCAAAGTTTTGGACACCTTTTGGAAATAAGATCAATAGATGTTCTTTCAAGCACAATTGTTCACCAATGGACCATTTTGCCCATCCTCTAATTTGCATTTACACTCTGTACTATTTTCTTGGTCAATTGGTTATTTTCATCATTTCATTCTAAGCTCTAAAATGCAATGCAAAATGACAAGGGAATTTGTCAATGAAGTGGTTATTGACCCTTATTAAGGTGCATTCACACTTGGTGTTAGGGATTCTAGTATTGAGTCCCCCTTAACACCATGCGAGTCATTTAGGACTTACATCTACTTACCTACTTACCATGAACATTTTATGTTAAGCTACCATTCACTTAACATTAAGCTATCATCCATTAAACATTGGGTGCCACCTAGGATGCCATCTAGATTTACATTTAACACTGACTTAACATCAAGTGTGAATGCACCATTGAAGGTAGGTATATTATTGTCTTAATGTTTCATCTTTATGTTTCAAAAGTTTGGTGTCATTCTTTTCAAATGCTAACATAATTGGGAGTTGGAACTTTTGTTGATCTTAATCAGCATGGTGGCAGCTGACACAGGAGCTTAATACTGGGTCAGCTCATCTCTTCCCTCCCAATCCCATCTAATTGTAAAAACCTTGAAGTATGACCAGTTAAACAATTATGACACAAGTAATGCTCACTGGCAAGATTTGTGATTGGGTGGGTCAGTTGGGTTCCATTTCAAAAGAAATGACCTAGTCAAGGTTTAGTATAATTTTTTAAATTAAAAAAATATAGAAACTGTACTATAGAGCATAAGAAATTCCAAAGAGAGGGGAAGAAAAAAAATTGAAGGAAAAAAAAAAGGAAAAAAAAAAGGGGTTCCATTATTGCAAGTTCAAACCAGTGTTGGGCAATTCTTTGCTTTTATGCCTAACCTTTGGTTTTGGTTCTAAAATAAATTAGAGTTATCTTGGCTCCAGTCCCGGTTCCACACATGAGTGGAACTACAGGCAACTGGGACTATGGTTTTGGTTTAAAAAATCAGACCCAGTTCCAGACTGGTTCTTACTAACCCTGATCACAACTGGCAGTTAATTGCCAGTTCACTTGCTGTTAACCCCAGGTTCTGGTCCCTTTTTTTCAAAAGTGAATATTAAATAGAACTACGACCGGCCGGTGTCCAAACACTTAAGATATGGTTTGCTCACCGTGTTTGCAGGAGGGCCCCATTGTTTATGGTCTAAAAAAAAATAGTAGATGGAGCCCTCCTCTTGGTGCATCTGTTGCAATGAAAATCGGCAAAAATAGACTAGAGGCAAAAAAAAAAGTTACTCTCTCCAAAGCAGGGGAGGCAGTTATTTTGACAAAAGAAAAAATTCTCGATCATTCAGCTCATAGCCTTTTTTCGCACCCGTCATAAAATCTTTAAATGTTACTCTGTTGCCTTTAGAGTTACAAGATGATTTGTAGAGCTTCAGATGGTGATTTCAGAGCAGTTTAAATTGCTCAATTTGAACCAAATTTGAGAAAGTTATGCATTGATAAAGTCAGAGAGGTCAAAATGAAGAAAAATGAAAAATACCCATTTTGCAATCCAGAAAAACGTATTTTCTTTACTGCTCATTTTAGGCTGCTCTTTTTGGCTTTGCATTTCAAAGATGATTTGTAGCTTGAGAAGGCGCTTCTATAACATTTTAAATAACTTAATAGAGAAGAATTGAGATAGATCTACAAAAGTGTTCGATAATGGGCTTATGTGTGGTGGGGGGCATGTCTACCCTACCCGTGCATGGCAATACTCCGCTAATCTACATACTATATTAATTCACGTAGATTGTGCGTGCGTTTGTCTGACACGATAATTTTGCATTTTAATTCATCAGCAGAACCAGCCTCTGCATTTTTTATGGCAGCACCGATAGCGGTGATGACAAGGCAGGTTGCTACAATTTCTATGGGTTTAGGGTTTAAGAACCAGTGGCGCTCCGGTAAGTATATATTTCCACCTTCTTCTTCTTTTGTTGCCTATCCTGTGAACGATGATCCTCCATTCTGTCTGAAGTTTTTACCTTTTCTAAGTTATCTTCCGTTACTTAATTTACCTAAGTTACTTTGTATTGAGTAGCTTTTGCATGTGCTCAAACTTTATTATTTACCTTTCGTTTTTCTCTGTCTCTATTATCAGCATGTTCGTCGTGTCATACGTATATTATACGAAATGAAAGTACATAAATACCTACCCACCTACCTACCTACCTACTTGACCGTCGATTTTTAACTTACATTCCCCTGTGTTGGGCATCCTTGCCTGCCCTGGAACCAAATTTTATCTTTTTTTTTGGGGGGGGGAATGGGGGGTAAAAAACGGGCACCAACACTTTCATAAGTACACCCAAAACCGGGCAGAAACCTATTTGAACATTAATTTCTGGGCAGTGTCGGAGGTAAACTTCCCAATCAGTCAGCTTAGAAAACTTACAGCTGCTACCCTTGTATGTGAAGGCATTAAAAACAACCATGTCTGCCTTTTAAGCAATAAAGAGTAGGCTTATGTGGCAAGCAAGCCAAGTCATTTTTATTTTTTTTATAAAGCTGCCCAAAATGTCTGGTCAAAGCCAAGACCTCGCAAATACGGATTACGAAATGGGCACAGGCATGGGCACAGGTATGGGACTAGGCACGGGCATGGGCGAATTGGGCACGAACGGACTGGACACAAGCGAGCTGAGCACAGGCGAGCTGAGCACGAGCGAGCTGAGCACGGGCGAACTGAACACGGGCGAGCTGAGCACGAGCGAGCTGAGCACGGGTGAACTGAACACGGGCGAGCTGTGTCCGAACGTCACGGGTACTCACTGGTAGTAGTTTAAAGTTAAAACTAGTGACAACTATCAAAAATACAAAATATTTATATAATATATGGTAGTTATCGGTCAAGTCACCCTGCCTTCGGGCCTGCTTTCACCCACTATCCCCTCTTTCAGGGGTATCCATAAAGTAAGGAAAATTTATTAACCTCAGTATGAAATGCTTAAACTGAGCATTTCATGCACAAGGGTCAAGAGTGATTATAGTAGTTGAACAGGTAGGAGCAGTGAAAATATATGTAGCAGCAGTGGAGGCGCTCAGGAAAAAGGAAAGACAGGATGAAACTGAGTTTACCACCAAAATTGCTAGTTTATTTCGTTGGGTAAAATTTTCATTCCCTGTTACACCTTTGATGCCCTATTATGCCGAAACTGATTTCCCACCCCCTAATCACAGGACTTTACGGATAGCTTTTATAACCCATGTTTGTTTTGTTTTGTTTTTTTTTGCATCATTGTTTGTTTGGATGTGCCCATCCAGTAACCCTTAAAGCCCCTCACTCCACTATCCGTTTTCTCAGAAAGCCCTTGAGGAGGCAACATGCACATTTGTTATTTCAGGGATTTTGGACCCACCAAGCAAAAGTTATTAAGCTTAGAGTTTGAAAAACAAAACAAATTCTATTTTTTCCCAAAAAGAACTATGAAGTTAAGCCCATTTTGATTGGAATAAAACTAGTACACATGACCTTATAAGAGGTTTAATATACTTGTTCGACCAGAAGTTTCATCCATAAAGTTCTCAAATAGTAAAACTCAATGCTTATATTTTGGGGGGAAAGATGAATGTTTGATAAATACGCAGAGTTGTTGGCATCATAGTAATAATACAAAGACAACAACACGTTACCAAACGAGCTCTCTTCAACATCCTCCTTGTGTAGGTGATACTTGACAGGCAGATATGTGGATATACATAAGTAGCTACTTTCAAGGTGATGGCCATCCATATGCACATGTCCTCACACAATTTACAATTTTGTTTTGTCTTCTTCTGTGTACTCTGCTGTCAAGTCTGTGTGTCCATTAAATGCCCATGTTGTGCAGTAGCTATTTTTTTCTGCTACTGCTCCGTGGCTGACTAAAACAGAACCATATCCTTCCTTCCTTCACACACTGACTACTCGCCGCCTTCTTCTTCTTCCTCTTCATCATTGTTGGTTGTAATCTTATAACACGCAGCCTGCACAAATTATTGTTGACAAATTGTTACTGTTGTTGTTGTTGGACGGATCACTCTCCCGCCTTTTTCTTCCTCTCTGTTCCTTTCTGAACCATGCTTGGGCAATCTCCCTGGGATAATGTGTTGTTCATGTTGCACTACAAATCACTGCTTTTACAGAAAATTACAGTTTTTTTATTAAAAAAAACCTGTTATCTTATCATTGTAAGATAAGGTGATGCTGCTAATATATATATACTTTATTTTACTTACTTAAGAAGCATCTGGATTGATGCTTCCTAATTTTTCTCCTTTTTTTTTGGGTTTTGTTTTCTTATTGGTTATTTGGGTTTTAGAGATTCTGAACACAATTTGTGATTTTCAATTTCTGCGGTTGTTTGTAATAAATTTGTGTTCGTGTTGGACTTTGTGTAGCCTACTTGTAAAGGAGAAAAAAATCACAACTTGGATGAGTTACATGACAACAAATTTCAAAGTACAGAGGTTTTACTTACAATTGAATATGGCCTTGCCCTTAGCTTTTGCTCATAGTAGTTTGGGAAAGGGAAGAGAGCCTAGCTGATGCTGCTCACGGTTAGACGAGACTGCATTGCACTCAAGCTTTGTTGTTGTTGCTCTTGGTCTTTGTCAAAAAGAAAGTTTTTATTAAAAAGCTCTTGGTACAGTGTTCAAGAATCATGGCGAGGTAGCAATCTTTTGCAATGTACAGCTCTTGGAGACTTTAAGTCTGTTTGGACTACATTCTTTTGTTTTTTGTTTTGGTGGATTTGTAAGTTTCTTTTGGGAGCTGAAAAACTGTGTAGAGAAACTGGACTCTGGAGTGAGGAATTTGGCAGCCTGCTTCAGAAATGGGTTTAGTAGCTGGGTTCATGTTATCATCAGCAGCTGCAGCAGCAGCAGTTCTTGTACTCCTAGTGTCATTGTTTAGTGTTCAGCAGGCAGAGGCAGGAGTCATACCAGTTCACAACTATGGTGGGCGTAGTACAAGAGCTACTGCCCATGAGCAGCAAGAAGAAGGAAAAGAATCAGAAGCTGGAGCTGGCAGAGGGTTGAGCTTGTACACACCACCTCCTCTAATTCTCAACTACCACAATGGTCCTCTCTTGACATCCAGCAGTGGAATCCCCATCTATCTTCTCTGGTATGGAGGTTTTTCCAAGTCCCAGAAGCAGACGGTAGCTGATTTCCTGCGCTCCATTTCGCCCATGAACAGCACGAGTACTAGGGAGCGCACAAGTGATGAAGTGGGAATCCCAGCTGTGAGCACCTGGTGGAACACTCTCACCAGCTACAAGAATTCTGGAGGAGTAGGAGTGACACCTTTGGTGAGAATTGGCGGACAGTACACAGACAGAGCTTGCTCACTAGGAAGAAATCTGAAGCTCGCGGATATCCAGACTCTTGTTGTAGACTCTGTTGCAAATGCTTACTTTCCTGCTGATCCTGCTGCTGTGTACTTGGTCCTCACTGCCTACAATGTCTTCGTCGAGGGCTTTTGTGTCTCCAGCTGTGGATCGCATTCTCTAGTGCCAGGAAGCTTGAAGACAAAGAATACAGAGTTGTTGTATGCTTGGGTGGGTAATCCTGGAACGCAGTGTCCCGGGTACTGTGCTTGGCCGTTCGCAGTGGAACCGTTTGTGGGTCCTCCGGATTTCAAGCCTCTGGTAGCACCCAATGGGGACATTGGTGCTGATGGAATGGTGATCAATGTTGCCACTCTTCTTGCAGGAACTGCTACCAATCCTTTCAACACTGGGTACTATCAAGGAGTTGCGAGCTTGCCAAACGAAGCCGCGACTGCTTGTCTCGGGAGCTTCGGATCTGGTTCTTTCCCCGGTTACCCTGGACATCTGCTCACTGACACTGTTACCAATGCAAGCTTCAACGCCTATGGTATTCACAGCCGCGAGTTTCTGTTGCCGGCTTTGTGGGATCCAGCTTCTGATACTTGCAAAACTCTCACATGATGATGATGATGATGAGGATTTTCATCCTTGGACCCTGCATCATGAGGACGCGACAAAACTTGCTCGGAGATTCCTGATGCATAGATTAGCAACAGTCTAGCTCGGTTAAGAATAAGAAGTTGTCGTCATTTGGATCCAGATTTCTAGTGCAAATAAGTCTTCTTCTTCTTCATCATCATCAATGCCTGAATCCTCCAGCATCATGTACTCTGATATCTGATCTATGCACTCTGATCAAAACAAAAACCATCAGCCCTGCTGCTAATCAAGGGACTCCGTATTTCCTTCAACTCGAGAGTAGCTGTAGTACTGATTGGAGATGCAAGCAGCTGCACATTTGTAAGGACTTACTTAATATGTCACCAATCTTTGCTTGCTGTCATGACTCCATGAATTGCAGCTTCTGATCAAGCAGCTTGCTTGTGCAGATCCCAGCTTGCACTACTTTTGTGGGGATGATGATCTGCGAGGTCACTGTTTTGACTAACTTGCAACAAATTTGCAGCTGGGTTTGTGGTGAAATGTGTTTAGGAATGTTTAGGTGAAACTTGTACACAAGGATTTTTCTTCCAAGAGGCTTGGACAAAGCTGAAACATCCAAAGTGCTGCTGCTGAAACCTCTCTGATTCTGGAAGCATGTAAAAATTCTTGGAGAAAATCATTCAAATTGGGATTGATTCTGGAAGGGAATTTTTCACAATATGCCTATTTTATTTATTGTCATTCCCAATTAGAATTTGCAGAGGTCATTTCTAGGCATTTTTTGAGACTACAAGATTTTTTTTAAAATCCATATTTTAAAAGTGTGGAAACTAAGTAAATGTGACCCAAAGTCTGCCAACCAGGAATGACTGCTGAAGAGTCTCTTAACTCTTAACCCCTTCCTGCCTTCTTGGTGAATTTTATATGAGCATCTCCACCTACACACATAGTTGGACCTTTATCAGAGTTTACCTTGGGCAACTGACTGTGTCAATTGCCCCCCGATCCCCACACATACACCCTCATCTGAGGGCCTTACCAAGCATGAAGCTCTGGAAGAAATACAAAACAGGAAGAAACAACAGGAAGGAACCTTATGTTTTGTATGGATGAAAATGTTGAAACATTTTGGACTCCAATGAATCTACCTTTTTAAAATATCCTCCAATTACGATAAGAAATTTCTAGAGGTCCTTTATGTTATCTGTAAAATTAGGTTCACAGCTCCATTCGCAAATACATATCAAAAGAATGCAGGACTTCCAGATGTGAAGTCAATTTGGCAACTTCCAAGTGGAAGCCAAAGAGATCCCAATGACACATTGACATGCAACCAGGGAAAGGATATACATATACTGGTATAATACATACTGGTACAAAGATATACTGCTATGGATGTGAGCATATCAAAGTCTGATGTGAAGGGACTGGAGAAAGGAAGCATTACAAACCATATAAACCAGAGTTATCAGCAAGCCCCAGCTAGTTCCAGTCCTGCTCCAACAGAAATCAAGAACTTCAAAATCAAAGAATCCTTAGTTCCAAGATGTTTTGAAGAAAATTCATAATAAAATAACCAGTGGTTCTGGGTTTTTGAAATTTTCAGAAGAGCTGGTAGGTTTCATAAAAAAGAACTGGGTGGTTCAGGGTAGGTTCTGACTTGTTCCCTGATTTTTTGAGAACCTCAGTTCAGGGTCAGACCCAGTTGTTCGGTTTTTCTGAGAACTTCCAGTCCAGGGTCAATATACATGACTCTTACCCACAGGCTCTTTCTTTGAAAAAAGAGAGAACCACTCTAGACTGGCATTTACCTCCTTTTAGAGATCCTTCAATAATGTCATTAAAACTGCTTGTGACACTGAAATTATATATGGACTAACCCTCAAAGTGTTACACATCTCCATCTATGAGGTTGGTACCTTTGAGCAACCAAATCAATTGTACAGAATTGGAACTCCAGAAACAGCATAACATGGAATCTTGGTGTCTTTTGCATTTCCTACTTTACATAAACACTTGTTTGAAAACATCGAGACAAAGAGGTTAACAGAACATCAATATATCATGTCACGCTTTATGAGATTCTGAGATGATTATATTTGTTCCTGTATTACCACCAAACAAGGATTTTGAAGACCATTTTGTACACATGCTTCTAGCTTTAAATGTAGGAGTCCATTGTAAACAAGTCCTCCAAATTGTCTTTTCACCTCTTGAACTTCCAGATTTCAGATTGCAAATGGCAGTCAATAAAATATATATCCAAATATGTGCGTTTGAGGCATGGTCATTGCCCACGGCTGTATACCTTCACCCACTGAACACACATTTTCTGTGGAGAACTCACTAGTGCATTGAACTGAACACAAGCCTCAAGGTTCTTGACCCACTACAGTTGGCCTGCATCAGTAATTGTCAGACATCTATTGCAACCAGATGTAAAGGATATAAGAGCAGCCTCAGAAATTGCAAAAATGAACACTGAACAAGTGAGATTGCTGCAGCAACCAAACAAAAATTCAGCATTGTTAATTTTAATTGAAAACTGAAAGAAGCACGTTTATTATTCTCATTACCCAAAGCACCTAAAAGAAGCTTTACTTTCAACCATATGGGCAAGCAAACCTGGGCTTCAAAGTTCAGTACTTGGACAATTGCCTCCACATGCAAGACATTGCATATGAAAGTGTTGGTAATTTCACTCTTTACTTTAGCTTCCAATAAATTTGTTTAAGTAAACTAAGTTAGGCTCCAGGTTGTTTGGACTGTTATTTAAACATCATGTTCATTTGACCTTTGTGGTTCAGAAGGGACTCCCAATTAAGTTAGTAGATTAACTTCCTCTTTGTGAGATCTTATGAATTATGTTCTTATCTCTTGATTTGCTTCTCCTTCGCTACATGTTTGGTATTTAATGATGCTCCCTAGCCTCTGTTCTTTGAACAATTGGGTTCCAATTTTCTAGTGTGCTTGGTTGTAGTTTTTAGTTATGAATTATTATTGGGAAATTTATATGGTAGTAGAGTGCATGATGCTAAAATCCTAGGATCTATGAGGAAAGGCATGTGAGCTTAGCTCCAATATAGAGACACATGTTGTAGAAAGCTGGTAGTAGTGAAAGATGGCCACCATTCTAGAGACAATCTTCCTAGATTCTAATAAACTTGTTGGGTCCACTAACTATCACAATTGAAAATTTTATGTCAAAAGTCAAATCATGAGAGAAAGAGTTTAGGATGTAGTACCACCACTAGGCTTTGTAGCCCCATGACTCTCATTTCTCACCATTCAGGAAATAGCTAGTTCTACCAACAATGAGTCCAATGATCAAAATCCTTTCACTAGAATGTCAAAACTACTGCCCAAGTAGTTGTTCACTAGGACCTGTGGTATTGACAAGTGAAAGCCATATTCCTAATTCTTTTGATTCATTCATACAAACCATATCTGGATAAGGAAACCGACTGAATTTTCACAACTTGGTTGGAAGCTTCTTCACAAGGACAGTCATTGTCATTTCAAGTTTGGCTTCAAGGTAGGTGAAGAGGTTTTATTCATGAGGACAAGGAGGTTTGTCAAACCATCCTCAAGCAATAAGAAACATAAGCTGAGATTGTGTTGTGGATGCAATGGACATTGGCTCAAGGAATGTGATGAATGTGAAGCAAATATTTGAAAACTTGAAGCTAGTCATCAACTCAAATTAAAACAATAGCATTGGCAATTTGTTCATGCAATAAAATAATTGCTTGTTCAGATGATAGAACATGATCAATTAGTCACTTGTGACCTATTTCAAGTAATAGTACAAGTTTAGATCATTCTAATCCTCATTGGTATGTAGATTTGAGGGATTCCAAACATGTTACTAGAAGTGAAATGTTTGTTATCAATATTTTAAAAATTCCCTATGCGATTATTGTTTGTACTACCAATTGACAAACTCACCAAATAATCAACATTAGCAATTTTTAAATGGAAACATCTATTGGTGAAATGAAGAACATTGAAATTGTTCTTTGAATTTCATGTCTTAAGAAAAATCTTGTCAATTAGATTCATAGCAAACACATGTTTCATAATTTTCTTTGATGCAAAATGTCTTATAATAAAAAAGAACGAGTGGCAAATAGCAATGTTAGGGCGTAGAGACCCCCATAGTGGTCTCTACAAGCTTCACCTAAGTTAATGATCACAAAACAACACACCTATGAACTATGAAAAAATCAATTGATGAGCAAATAACAACCACCCAACTTTAGCATCAACGATTACCTCACCTCAACAATTATAGATTACATTTTCTACTTCCAATCACATGGTTAATGGTGTCATAAAATTTCTTGTCATTAATCATGTGTGTCATGGATGCCAACTTGGGAAATAACATTGAGTGTTGCCTAAGAAAGCAAATTTGAACGATGAATATCGTTGAACTAATATGCACTAGAATCTATGTGCCAATTGATTCCCAATTTAATCATTTAGTGAGTTTAACTATCTTCATAAAGTTTGGGTCTGTTTTCTAACTATAAGGAATGAAATGTTCTATAAAAAAAATTATGAACATGATTATGAACTAGAGGGATACAAAGGAATCTTGCCAATGCCACCATGTAATCTTTCTCTCTCAGTATCTTGCAAATTTACTATGTGGACTTGGACCCTTCCCCATTAATGTTTTCTCCTTAAAGTTTATACTTGACTTCAAAAATGGGATTAAAGCTTGAGATGTATGTGTTATCATAAACTCAATGGCATTGGTGTGAAATTTAAATTACATGCATGTTCAAGCTTCTTATGTTGCCATATACTACATCAAAATGAAAGGAAAGTTTGCACAAAACTTCAATAAAGTACATCATGTACACAGGAAGAGATTTTTTTAATGTGTTCAAAGGAGATGGGAAGATCCATACTCCGTAGGCTTTGACAACACTAAGGAATTTCAACATCCTTCTAGCAAGATGAACTATTGCTAGAAGGATGAAGGATAGTTCTTGTTTCAATTATCATATATATATTGAAGTAGTGATAACAGAAAGACTTCAAGTAAAGCACAATAATTTCTTGTTTAGGTCTTACATTCATATGATTAACAAAGCTTTAATGAACATGATTTGTGAACAACAATAAGTTGCAAGTTCTAGATTTTACCTTCATTATCAATGGTGGCCCTATTAATGTTGAGATTGTTGCAAAATTTGCCTTTAATATCCCCACCAAAAATGTAAACCACATAGAAATTAATTTTTAATAACATTTAAACTACAAATTGACATTGCTTTTTAACATTACAATAGATATATAAAGAAGATCACTAGAAGATGATGTTTTCATGTGTTGTATTTTTGAACTCTTAATAATTATGTATATGACATAAATTAATCATCATGACTTCATGACTTCCTTTGACTTATTAAAATGTTTTAAAACAAGTGTAACATCTTTGTGGTTTTGTATTATATAAATATATATTGGTTTTGTAACAAATCCCTAAAATGTGTTTAGTGGTAAGATCATTAGGTTTCATAGCTATATTAGGTGGAATTATGTCATCAAGGATTACCCCTTTGGTGTAAAACATTGGGAGCTAGGTGGGCTTTTAGGAGAGGTTCCAAGGCCAACTCCATTAGAGGGAGTTATCTTTCTTGGTACAAGATATTAGGAGTTGGGTGGGGCTTTAGGAAAGGTTTTAAGGCTACCTCCTTGAAAGGAAATTATAATTCCAATTCCAAAGGCCAATCCCAATAGAGGAAAACTTTCTATGCATGGTGGCCAACTCCTTCTAGCAAGATGTTGAAAGATAAAACATCAACCTTTAAGACATCCCAAATTTGGGCATCATTAAATGGAAATTCTTTAAGGTGTATTACTAGTCAAGACGAAGTAGAGGCAATTCTAAGCCCAATCTTTAATGTGACCTTATACTTCTATTCCTAAATCAATCTTAATGAATAAAAAAATATTAAATATTTTAAAACATGATAGCTTTGATCACACTAGATATGGAACCATCAATATCATCCATTTTGTATCCATGTGATAATGAAATAAGAGGGTCTAAACCAACTTATAAACTAGTCTAAAAGGGTGACAATGTGATGCCATTTCGATACATAAAGGATTTTGACACCCCACCCCTAGGTTAAAATTAAATTTAGAATGGGATTTTTGGTTATAGGACATTTCATCTAGATAAAAATATGGTGGTGTGTGATGGGGGCATTAGGGTGAACCCCTTGCGGGGAGGGAGGCAACAGCCCCATCATTCATTAGAGAAGTGCAAATAGTACAAAGGGGGAAGGAAGTGCCACCCGATTGTGGCATTATCCTTTCCCAGAATGTTCATGTGAAGCCACTCTTTTCTGAAGTCTAACTCAATGCTAGTTTGAATAACATGGTCCTTGGTGGGTCGATGAGATCTAATGGCCTTCCAAGAGGCCATACCGACCTCAACGGTGGCCACCCAGGCCTGAATAAGAACCTTCTTAAAGGAATATTGTTCTCCAAAGTGTCTTCTACATCTTTCTGACTAGAGGTGGTAGAGAAGGAAGCTACAGAGAATGTCTAATGGCTGCAGGGGGTAAGTGAATCCACTAGTATGGTATGTGAGGAGCCCGAGTGGGTCGTCATTGCACTCGATGGTCGCCTCGCCTAGGAGGGCAAAGGGCCAAGTGATCAAAATGTCATGGGGCGCTTGCCATTCGTCCCAGATCCTCTTGTAGGCTTTCCAGGTGCGTTGCACCATAGGGCACTCCAGTATGCAGTGCTTAGGGGATTCTTCCGCGTTGGAGTCGCAAAGCTAAGGGGATTCTTCCGCGTTGGAGTCACAAACTTTGCATGTCGGAGTGATTCCCACGAGTTGTAACCAGGTACCCACCGGGAGTCCCTGGTTATGTGTCAGCCAAATGAGTGTGCCCACCTTGCGTGGGCACGCGTTATGCTAGAGCAAGGCGATCATCTGTGAGTTTGTGGTGTTTCGGAGGTTGAGGCCTTGTAGGAAGGTCAACATGTTGGAGGAGTGGGTCGTCATTCGGGTGTTTATATAGCCCCTTTTCGCGGTGTAACCGAAGAATGGTGCGTCGCCTAGAGGCGGGTTCGTTCACCAGTACCACTCACCGAGGTCCCATGGGAGATCCTGGATGAGCCCTGTTTCAAAGATCCAATATAGGGGAGGCTTTTTACCTGGTGCCGACGGATTCCTGGCAACTTTGAGGGTTGCGCCAAGTTTCTCTTGGGAGAACTCTCTAACCGTGCGGTAGTTCGCCGTGGAGATCATGAAGGCCTGTTGAGCCATAACTTGAATGTGATCGATTAGTGTGATCTTTTTGAACTCGATCTCATTGGCCTTGCCTCGGGTGTGCTCGAGCACTATATACACCTAGTCAAGTGGGTTACCCGTGCCAGGGGTTGGGCATCCAATCCAGTCACCTACCTGTATGTGGCTATCGTACTCATCAAGGTGCCATGGAATGCTGGCGGTGATGATGTCTCTACATTGCCTATTTGAAGCGTGGTGACTCATTCCCAGGTCCGAGAGGCCTTTCCAATTTTTGTTTACTAGGCTCCATAGGTCCTTGACCCAGGAGCACCCGAAATGTGTGAGAGCGCATCCTTCACTCAGACCGCTTACTCCGAGCAGGGTGCCACTTGTATTGAAGATGGACGGGTTGCCAAAGAGTGGCTGCCTGAGCACTTCGGCTGTGATTGTTGGGTCTGATTTGGTCAAGCATGGCCTCACGTTCAACCAAGCTCCAACAATGCTCTTCCACATCGAGCATTGTAGCCTCTTTAGCTTGGGTGCGACGAGAGCCAGTTGAGGTCGGGGTTGGTGGGGCCCTTGCCGTGGACCGGGAGCCTGGTCTGGTCGGCTTTGTGCCTCACCAGCTCCTTCCAAGGCTCATTGCTTGGTGCGAGGCCCCTTACGAGTAGCTTAGCTAGTAGAGCTTCAGACTGAGACTTGGGATCAGTGACACCCAAGCCGCCCTGGGCGGTTGGGAGCGCCAGAGTGTCCCATTTTACCTTGGCTCTTGCGGGCGCATCCTTGCCGCCCCAGATAAAGTTTCTAATGACCTCCCTCACCTGGCAGCACAGTCTGGGATTGGGATTCCAACATGCTGCCAGGTACTATATTGATGCGAGTAGGACCTGGTTCGCCACCAGGACCCTGCCTGCTAGAGAGAGCATGCTATGGCTCCAACTGATGAGTTTGCCTTTGAGGGCAATCATCATTGTGTCAAAAATTTGCCTCGGGGGGCAGGTGGAAGCCAACCTAAATTCCGAGGTATCGAGTTCCTTTGCCGGTGGGAATCCACTTGAGGTCTTCGTCTTTGCCCCATTCCCAAGTTCTTTCCCTCTTGCTGGCCCAGATGGCAACGAATTTGTGCCAGTTTATTTTTGCTCCAGATGCGCGGCAAAAGGTCTTGAGGACCTCTTGCGCCCTGTCCATGTTGAGCGGGAGCCCTGTAGGTACAAGGCGATGTCATCCACGAACGTCTGATCTCTGATCAAACCTCCTCTGGGCAGGAAAAGGCCTTCCACCCCATGTTTGGGCTCCGCCATCATATAGCCTAGTACATCAGCGACAAGTATGAAGAGGTATGGGGCCAAAGGGCACCCTTGCCTTACTGATCGGGCTAACTGGAAGTCAGGTTCAGTGGTTCCATTGACCTTGACAGCGGAAGAGGCCGCCTGGTATAGGGATCCGACCCAGCTCACCCAAGTGCTGCTGAAGCCTAACTTGGTTAACGCTGTGAATAGAAACCCCCATTCAATTATGTCGAATGCCTTCTCAAAATCCAGAAGGAGCAGGACGAGATCTTGCTCGCTTTCCTCAGCCCATCCTAGGGCTTCTTGTGCCATGAAGACGTTATCCAGTATGCTTCTCCCCTCCACAAAACCCATTTGATTGGGCTTGATAATGTGGGTGAGGGCCAATTGGATCCTCCCGGCGAGGGTTTTCGCCAGGACTTTGTAGATGCTACCCAGTAGAGTTATGGGTCTCCAATTGCTGAGCCTAGCTCGGTCCCCGGTCTTGGGGATGAGGGTTATTAAGCCCTTGTTGATGGAGGCCGAGGTTGCCCCGGAATTGAGCATAGCCTTGAAGGCTTGAAGCAAAGTCGGCACAACCTCTTCCACGTACTCATGGAAAAACTCCATTGGTACTCCATCATGCCCGGGTGCCTTCCCTTTGGGCAGCACTTTGATGGCGTCTAGGATGTCTCTTACCGTGAGGTCCCTTGTCAGGCTTGCATTAGTGTCTTGAATGACCTTTCTCGGAATGATGGACTAACATTCCGTTTGAGCTTCCGCCGTGCCAGGTGTATGCGCGTCCGAGGAGTAGAGGCGAGAGTAGTATTCGGTTATGTATTGTGTGAGATCATTATGTCCCGTGATGGTCCCCGTCTCAGTTTCCAGTTCTCGCAAGAAGGTTTTCTTTTTACCTATACGGTGGAAGTCAAAAAAAGCCTTAGAGCATGTATCCCCATACCTGAGCCATTTAAATGAGGAGAGGTGACGGTTGCGTTCAACCGAACTTTGAAAAACCTCTACGAGCTTGCCTTGCGAGTCGGAGAGGATGCTCGTCACTTCCTTGTTCGACGGGTCCCTTTGGAGTTGAATTTCAGCTAGTTGGATTTTTTTGGTGCATGCTCTTACGCACGTCCCCTGGGCGTGTTTTTTTGCCTTTGAGAGGCACGAGTTGCATAGCATGACCCTTTCGATGGCGGCCTTTAGCCAAGCTGGCCAGTCTAGGTCGTTGGAGGGTGGGGGGTGATTCCCGACCCAGGCTTCCAGCATCTGTTGCATGCTTCTTTTGTCGCTCAGGAGAGAGATGTCAAAGAAGCGCAAAAGGTTACTGGGGGCGTTATGCTGCCCCAAATCATGATGATGAGGGGCAAGTGGCCTGAGAACTTTCTCATCGAGGTCCTTGCCTCAATTCTCCCTCCCCTTTCCTCTAGAGTTTGGGAGACCATGAACTTGTCGATTCTGGACACGGCCGAGGTTGTTCCTACCCTCCCATTGTCATAGGTGAACTCTTTCTTTGATAACTTTTGGAAACTGTCCAAGCGCCAAGCGTCGGTTAGTTCGTTTCTAAGCGTCATGTGATGCCAGGAGGCGAATTCCCTCCTATGCATTTGCCTTTCGCCGGCTGTGCCTCTGCAATCCGTCACCTCTAGATGGTTGAAGTCGCCACCCAGGATGACGTGATCAGAGTTGAAATCGGCTTGGTTGATCCTTCGCCAGAGTTGGGTTCTGTCGTTGGAGGAGCGTGGGGCGTACACTTGATAATGGTTAGTGTGCCATTATCAGGAGATTAGAGGGTGATGAACTACGCGCGGCCTTCGATCAGAATTCCGTCCGCTGAGATGAGTGGGGCACTTGCCTTGTCGACTAGAATGGTCGTGCTAACGCTGATTCTTTGCGAGCGTCCCATAGGGGTGCCCTCGTTCCAGAATGAGTTGCCTTGCCAGAACTCGATGCCCTTTGTAGAGCCATGGGTATCCTCCTTCCTGAGGTGGTGCTCTTGGATGAGTACAATTTGAGGGGGGGTTGGGAGTGAAGCGAGCCAAACCTTGATTAGGGGGCATTAGGAAGGACATTTGGGGAGGACAATATAAGGTGTCCATGTACACCAAGTGATTTCACTAGATTTTGACTAAATTCATTGGTCACAATGAACATGATTTAGTGGGGATGTAGTGAATCCACTAGCTTAGTGAACAAGGACTAGTGAATTGCACCCACATTATGTAATAATGATAACTTTGAAAAGCATAGTAGGAAAAAAAAAGAAAAATCGATTTTTTTTCCAAACTTTGGAAATAGTTTCTTCCCATCTTTATGGAAGTTAATGAAATTTTTTTCCAAATTATTGTGGAAATTATTGTGCATCTTTTCAATGCAATCAACATTTAGTTTGGTTCAAACATTTTGTCCATGTCTTCAAAAACCTTATAAAATTTAATAAATCTTAGACCCAATGTGCATGTTTTTCCAATGTTTCCTTTTTTGTGGGTTATGAAGTCACATTGTATTAAATGAATTGATCACTTGATCAATTTTCTAAACCTTCTATTTGGTTAAAGTTTTAAAATGTGTGGGTTATTTTGAATGTGATATAAATGGAATCATGTGATGTCATTTTTCTAGGCTTTTGAAGTTACTTATGAAAATTTCAAAGAATAAATTGGCATTAGTTTATCTAATCTAATTGCTTGTGGATGTTGAGATCAAATCTTATTACACATGCATGGTTGACATTTTTGGTTGTTCAAACAGAAAATATATATGGCTACTTTTGGTGCTATGAAGTACTTGAATAATACACAACCAATATGAATAATACATAATATTGTGAAATTAGTCCATAAAGTATGAATACAATGCATGAAATTGCACTAGACATGCACAAAATTAATACACAATCCTAGTACACAATCCATTCAAAGTGGACAAATCAACTACACAGTCCACTAAGAGTGGTGAAATTCACTACACAATCTTCTAACAATGCACAAATTCACTACACAATCAGTTTGATGTTCTAGTTCTTTCTATTAGAATATTGGGACAATCCTTGACTATTATTTTGGCACACATATTGAGTCATGAAAAGGAGACCTTTGTACACAATTGTTCATAATGTAGCTATAGACACTACAAGGATGTAAGTAATCCTTATATGGAAACAATATTAGTCAATGTTCTTTGAGCTATATAATGGAAAATGAAGGAAAACCTAAGTTATTCCTACTTGATTTTTTTGAAGATATAATCAATCATTAAGTTAAAATTGCATAGAGAAGTGTTGACTTATATACCTTTGTTTCCATAAGATAATGGGTTGGTTTTTTGTCATAAATGTTTGCCTCTATGCACTACCTTGTAACATTTCACTTGTTTAGATTCACACAAATTTTAGATGCGCACCAAGTTATTGTCACATCCTTGTCTTCATTTGTACACCCATTAATTCTCTTCCTTTGAAAGAAAAGTGTCCATAACACTACACCACAATCACCAAAAACCTTGGGTCTGTCCATTGCATTAGACACGTTACAATGGTGCACACTTAAAACTTTGGCAATATCTCTCATTGATGAGGTTGGTGTTGCACTAATGCTAGTTGCAAGTATGTAATGTTTTGTGGCTAACTTGGCATTTGAATTTGCTTATTTTATTTCTCTTAAAGATTGATTAACCCCAGACAACATTTTTTGTTAAACAAGCGTTAATTTTGTAAACATGTAATCTGGGGTGTTAACACTTACATGTGCAAAAAACAAAACTTTTTCCATGACAAATTTCCTATTCATGGGACTTTGACAAATAACAAGAACCTTGCAAATATTATTAGCAATAATGTTTGCTAACCAACTGTGTTCATGAATCTCCATGACAACTTTAAGTTTAAAAATAGTTGCGTCTATCTCTTGTCTCTACAACTTAACTTAAACTTTGTTTACATGGAAATGATTTTGATTCACACACATGCTTTTTCTTACCTTCCTTTATGTTTTTTCACTTTGATGTTGCACTACTACCAAAGTGGGGTGCAATTTACTAACTTAAATCACTATGGGACCGTAAAAGTGAAATAACTTCATTGCATTTTACTAATTTCACCTTGGTGAAAGTTATTTCATTATAATATCACTATGTAGACATCATGTTTCATAATTAGTTAACATAATTCCCTATTACAATTTACTATAGCAAATAGGTTTATTTCTATGTTTTTAAAAATATTTTATCTATACTACTTTATGATATACACTATATTATTTAAAGTTACTTTAGTTATTCTAACTTATATTTTATGTTATTATAGGCTATTATAAATTATTTTACCTTAAATTATTATATGTTATTTTACCTTAAGGTATTTTAACTAGTTTATTATAAATTTTTAAGTTATTATAAATTAAATTATTCAACTAACTTTAGGGTATACCTTAGGTTATTTTAATTAATATATGTTATTTCAATATATATTTTAAGTTATTCACAATTATTTATTCAATTGGCCAACTTTGTGATGTTCTTACGTTAAAAATAATAGGATGGAAAGTGGTAATATCTGCAAGATAACCACAAGCATAAAAACAATGAAACAATGGAATCAATTGAATAACCACAAAATTGATGTTGTCAACCTCCTCACTTGACCCACAATTCATAGCACAATGAAACACATCTTGGCAAGTAATAAAGAAATAAACATTGATGTAACAAAATACTAGAATGCAAGATATCATAGTAATTGATGAAACAAATAAAAATAAGGCACAAAATAAAACAATGTAATAGATGTATTGAGTCATTGACATTGTAAGAAATCATGATGTAATTAATGTCCAATGGATCACAAGTGGAGCACAAGTCATGGAAAGAAAAACTTTCTAAACTTAAGTTGTGTCCAAGGTGTGAGAGTTTATACTAGTAGGAAATTGTTTGAGCTTGTACAAACCTTAATTGTCAATAGTTCAAATGATGGCGCCCATTTATTTAACAAACATGGCATATGACATCATTTGGCCATTTAACACCAAAATGAAATTGGATTTTTTCATAAATTGACTTTGGGGAAGCCTTCCAATTGGTTAAAGAATCATTTTTCAATAGATGAGATGAATAAATTATCCATAAAACACCTCTAAAAGGACTTTACAAAATTCAAAACTTTTAACACTTTTGAAAGTCCATAATAGTCCATTCCCTATCCTTGATGGGCATGAAAACACACACATTGAATTCTCCAACATGTCATTGAATTTTGAGTGGGAAAAAAAAAAACCATAAGTGTTTTTTTAGAAATTACGAATCCATATGCATACTCTTTGTGTATTGTTTAATTATTAGCTTCAAAATTGAAAGTCCCCCATTTGAAGTGTTTACATCTTTTTTAAATTTTTTTCCTTCTTTCAATAGTAAATGTAGTTGGCTTTATTATATTGAGTCCCTCAAAAATGATTCCTATGACACCATACATTATGACATTTAAGCGTGTAGGCAAAACTACATGATTTTATGGACATTCTAACTTGCAACCACCCTAATAGGTAAGAAAGTATTTGATATGTTGGTTGTGTAGGAGTGATTACAATGTAAAAGTTCTAACTTCAATTTTGTAACTGCTATTGAATCCTTTTTGTTGATAGTTCCACCTTTGTCATGAACTACATAACAAATAAACAAATAAGGAAAAAAAAAACAATTGACAAAAAAAAGGGTTTTCATACTAACATCAAAAAGTTGTTTCTACTTACTTTTTTTGTAAAGCTTGTCTAAATAAGCTTTAGAGGCATGAAAAATGTTTGTTAATTGTCAAAATTCATCAATGCAAATAATTGTAGTTCTTCCTCCTCTTGCACCATCACCTCCTTTGCACATGTAGTTGCTAGTTAGTGCGTTTACATCCACAAAAGCAAACAAAGCCATTGTGAAAGAAGCTTGAGAGAAGAAAAGAAAAACAATAATGTTAAGTAGTTATTGATATTGTAGCTATTGTTGGAGATACAAGCAATATAGTTATATAAATAGTATGAATTTATAATTATTTTGTTGTTGGTACTTACCTTGATAGAGGGGGAAAGGGGAGAGAAAAATAACAAAAAAGATTATGTGTGTCTGAAAATGCTAAAGAGATGGGGAAGAGTGTTGCAACTACCAAAGAAATGAAGAAAAAGGGAGGAAGAATACATAGTTGGCAATGGTGGGTGGAGCTTTTGATGGTGAATGTGTAGTGGAGTAGTGAAACATGTATAACAAAGAGAACGTCACTTTTGATGATGGGTACGAAAAGGGAATGTATTAAATGGCTAGGTCTTTGGTATCATGATGATGATGGTGTGAATCCATCATCACAATGTTGAACTAAAATTAATTTAACATTATCCTAAACAATGTGAATCAAAATTAAAATATTAGTTTACATTAGGGTTAATGCTAACTAATATTGTGCTTAAAATTTTAATTTAATGTTAGCCTAATGTTAATGTTAAGTGCTAACATTAGATGTGATTCTAGTTTTATTTAATGGAATTCATAATATTAAAAGAAGATACTAAATTATACACATCAATGATTTGTAACATCATCCTATTAGGATATTGATGAAAATGTGATTGATAAACATGATGTTTCATATTCTTGTTTTGCTGGCCACATGAAATTAATGAAGCAAAAAGCGGGTTGAAAAGAAAAGATTAAAAAACAATTATAGACATAAGTATTAAGGACTTGTTGATGACTTCATAATTCACTTTGTCTAGTCCACTGCATTAAACTCATTGGAATTTGGCTTTCAATTACGAAAAATGATAGTTCCAACAATTCAATGGTGGGTAAATGTTTGGACATTACATGAAATGGTTGTTTATTGAAAGGTGGGGGGATTTTGCTTTTGGGTATGCTCAAATCATGTTCTTACTTGGTGTTCCCATTAGGTTCCCAAACTATTTTCAAGTTCCTAATGTGTTCCTTAAAGGGTTCCCAATAGTACGTCACTTTTAATCCCATATTGTTTGGCCATGGTTCAATTTCCATGTATATAACATGTAAGGGGGAGGGGAGTGGGGGGAAGGAAGAGGGGACATGAAAAAACATGCTTTTATTCTCAGGATAAAAACATATTTAGGCTTCTATGTTGGGGAGTGCTCTATGTTCCAAAAATATTGGTGATGGGCCAATTGAATGGCTCCTTTTGAAAAACAAATGTGGGCACACATGTTCACTAATTAATATAAGTAATAGTACTTGTAGTTTATAAAGGGGGTAGTTATATGGTATTATTATAAGTCTTGGTTTTGTAACAATATATGGTAGGGTGTAGGCAAACCTACATGAAAATAGTCCCCTTCTTGTCCCAAAGTTATGCTTCATAAAAAAGACTTGTAAGTAGGGAGTCATGTTGTTGGAGGGGTGAAAAAAAGATTTACAACTAAAACTTGAGTTCAAATAAGGGTCCCCATTTTGCAAACCTTCTTAACCATTTGCCAAAAAAGGGTGAATTGAACCTAAGTTTCCATGTGTGCACCAACCTTGCCACAAGGCACCATATATTAAACAATACTCTACAAAAAAGGGAAGAAAAGGTTCCAATGGATAGGCTTTGACATGGGATGTTAAACAATTGAATAGGATACATGAAATTTTTATTACATTTATCTTATCAAGGCAAGTGGAATGCAAGATTCTAATTGCAACCTTTTCAACCAAAATGGAAGGCTTTTGAAATATTTCGATTATAAAATTCATGCCCATTGCCATTGCTACTGTTTAAAGTGAATTAAGAAGAACTTTCAACTAACTTTATATTCTATTACAATCCAAATATATGTATAAGTTGTGTTAAACACAATAAAATATGCATGATGGTGTCCAAAATTATGGTTTAGTTAAGGCTCAATTATCCTTTGAAATATGACTTTTTTTTTGTGATGGTTCTTTATATTTTTCCTTTTGATCTACCTAGTTTTGTGTGGTTGACTCTATAGGTTCAAGATTTTTGAGTTGAAATAGGCAACCTTTAGAAAGTGGGGTGTATTTGCAATTTTGCTCTTTATAAACCTCTTTCCTCATGGGCACAAAATGTACCAAGTCCTTTAATTCATCATGTTTCATTAAACCTCATAATTCACATCACCCATTTGTCCTTTCAAACACCACCACAACCCCATTCTAGTCCACCCCCTTTCATATGCAAACCATGCACCACTTGTCGTAGATGCCAATGCCATGGAGTTCATTCATTTGAGTGTTCATCCATGTACCTAATTTTTAGTTTAATTTTAGTTCACTTTTTATTAACTTCTAGTTAAATTTTTATTCACTTCCATTTAACTCATAGTTCACTTCCAATTGATTCTTAGTTGATTCTAGTTAAGTCTTAGTTCATTTTACTTAAGTCTTAATTCATTTTAGTTAAATCTTAATTAAATTTTAGTTAAGTCAAAATTAATGCCTAATCAACTTCAAGTTAAGTCCTAGTTAACTCAAGATTAACTTTTAGTTATTTCTCAATTAAGTCCTAATTAAGTCTTAATTAAATCCTGTATAACTCTAGTTACTTTTTAGTTGATTTTAAATTAAATCCTAATTAACTTTTAGTTAATTTTTAGTTAATTCATAGATGACTTTCAATTAAGTAGGTTCTCAAAAAGGTTTTTTACTTGATGCACACATAAAAACCTCCTTAGAAGCTTCCTTGAGCTACATCCCCAAATGGGTATAAATAAAAATAGGACCCCTCATTTCTTTTAGTTTGCTTAACATTAATTTTAAACACAATCTTACACCATAACCTTGTCATGGTCTTTTCATGTCCATGTTTGTATATGTTAACATATGTTTTCATGTTTGTCTTGCACATCTCATGTTCTTGTTCTTGATCCTATGTTCTTATTTTTGAATCACATAATCTTGTCTTGTTCCTTGTTTAAAGGTTAGACTTAAACTTTTTCTTTAATTTTTATTCTTGTGGTTCTTCATATCCTTGACACCACCCACCAATTCGCTATACCATTTTAATAAACCACACACCACCATTAGTAGAAAAACACCAAGTTGCTATTACAATTTGTGATTAAAACACAATTGTAATTAACTTTATAACTAAAAAATCCCTTAGTTGCATATGTGAAATCGCATTGAACCTTTAATTTCAAATGATAATTTAGTGTGATGTCATCACATTTCCCATGGATGGAATATATGGTCAATGTATACACTTCCATTATGATTTTTTTTTTAGGGTTAAACTTCTTTGAACTCATTCCAAATGGCACATGGTTTTTAATGTGAAATTCAAAGAGAAGGCACATTCATTATATACTTTGTAGGATGACATTAAAAGACAAAACATATGGGTTAAACCTTTTAGTTGCACCTCAGTTGCAAATAAAAATGATTCTCCCACAAGTTTTGTGCTTGTTTTTAGTTTTGTAAATTATACAACAAAATATGTAAGTAAGAAAGAAAGAATTAATTAACTAATTAATTAGCTAATAATTAATTACCTACCCACCTCCCCACTTACAAAACTACTCACTAACAATCATTGTTTGATTATTTTAATAATTTTAGAATTAACATTGATCATTATTCTTTCATGGTTTCTAATAACTAATCAATTGGTTCATACTAATGACTAAATTTATTAATAATAAATTACTTCAAGATTTTAAATATATATATAATTGATTAATCAAATCACAAATTAATCATTCAAGTTTTCAATATATCTAGTTATTTGGCAATTACTTCTAAAGTAACAATTTTTTATTTAATCAATTATTTAAATAAAAATACTATTTTTTTTTTTGCAAATAAACCTTTTAAATTTTTAGTGATCAAAAAATTAAACAAAAAATAATTAGGTGTTAAATGATAATTCCTCAATATTATCTATAAATTACTAAATTTTTACTATATTAAATTAATTTTGGTAAACCATTAGTATTAACTAATTAAAAAAAAATTAAACAAGAATACAATATATTATGAATATTATTTATTTATTAAGTGAAATTAGATCAGTTTTAATTAATCATTAATAGTAGCTTGAAATTTTAATTTGTGAAAATTTTATTATTTATTATTCATTGGCTGACTAAATATTTATTAATTAGTAGATTGGTCAAAACATGTAACTAGGAGCCCAAAAGGGCTTTAGATATTGGATATAATTAGTCAAAATCAAACATTTATTTTTTATTACCTTTTTAAAGCATAGTAATCATGGTAAAATAGTCTTTTTCCTTTCATATGAATGTGAAAGAACTTAGAATAAAAATTCATTTGATCTAATTTAAAGTTTTCATTTTAATTTAAGACATTTGAAAATGTACACCTTATACATCAAATGGAGTCAATTGTGCAAAAGACTATCAAAAGAACTCATATATTAATAAAAATTTCATTGAAAAGAATATAGATCATAAGAACACATTAGCCACATTCAATAAACACTCATACTTTTAAAAGTATGGAATTTTAAAATTTTACAAATTCAAAGAATGTTTCAAAATTGCTTAAAAATTTTAGAACTTCAAAAGTTTTTTGCCACATATAAATGGGTTATAATGTACATGGTACATGAAGAAAAATTATAGCTTGAGTGTATTAAAACTAAAGAATTTGAAAATTTAATTTTTGGTGATGATTTAGAATTTTGATCATTTTTGAAAATGAAACATTGAATATGTAAAAAATATGCACACTTTTAAAAATTCATATTTATTCAATAATGACTAAAACAATAATGTGATGCATTCAGGAACATTTAAGTATTTAAATAAACAAGTTACAAAAAATTTCATTCAAACATGCATTTGCTTGTAGCAATTTTTTTAAAAGCTTTTTAGATTTCTTACATTAATCCCTCTAGCTCCTAGTTACAAGTTTTGACCCAATCATGAACTATTAACCATACCTTTTAATTTATTAATTACATATTGGATTATTGACATGTTTCAGATTTAATCATATGTTGCAAAATTAATTAAATAAAGAATAATTAGATAATTATTATCTGAAAATTTTATTTAAAATAATTATTTTTTCCAAAATTAATTATTATCCTCCAACTCATAAATGTTTTTTTCAAAATTTAATCCTTGGACATGCAAGAGAATATTTTCAAGCAAATGCACTTTGGCACCATTTTTTCCTACACCCACATCCTTCAACACCACTTTAATTCTCATTGTTTTACATTACAAATCATATAAAATTTTCTCATTTTTTTTGGAAGATTATAAACTAAACTAAGACCTTGAACTTTCATCTAATGCCTTCAAGTTAACATTCCAATGCATGTTGAATTTATTTGCAAATGGTCTTATTGGATGGTTTTTGAACAATTCCAAAACTATTTTTACTTAGAAGATTTTGTAAGCAAATTCCCACAATTGTTTCAACTTTGTTTTCATATCGCACAAAATCACATTCCACATTAAATTACACATATCCTTGAGGCAACATGCTTTTTATACACGACCAAGCCCTTAAATGGAGTTTGTTCCATCACCATAGACGAATCATTGTATCAACTCAAAAGCCACGTTTTATGCCTTTTATTTTGTGACGCCTTTGCTACACATTTTTCTCGACACCAATTTGGAATAACAACTAAGGGTGGATGTGAAACAATAATCCATGGTATTAAATGCACCTTGGACCTTCACCATAACTAGCTTGTTTTCCATCTCAATGTTGCAAATACCTTCAATTTAGTGTCAAGAAGGGTCATATTTCAAGAACTTTGTGTAGTAGGTGGGGACATCATATAACTTATCCTTTTATTCATGCATTCTATGCATTTGAATCTCCTTTGTTTTATAGTCATTGTAATTGTGATGGCAATGTCAGAATCATCCCATTTATCACGGGAACATGTTAAGGTGATCTTTTGGGAAGGGCATTATTTGCTTTAATTATTAACGCACTACGTTCTACATCTAGCCATTTGCCCTCTTATTTATTTCCATGCATTATAAGTGACACTCACATCATCAACCCCTTTCCATTATATCTTCTACATGAACATTTTCAGATTAAACTCTATGCGATAGATATTTCTATCCAACCTCAAAAATGTGTAGCATGGTCCCCCTTTAGCTTATTGCCTGATTTCGACACCCCATCCCAATTTAACACACCATCAGAAAGAATTGCTATCTTGGGGGTTCTATTAAACACCTCAACATTCATATCATCCTTCATGAAAAATACATTACTATAAGATGTTTGGCATGTTGACCTTCTCTTTAGATTGGGCAATGTTTAGTTACCTTTTGGAATTTTAATTCATTGCTATGCACAACAACCATCATATTTATTATGTTGCACACCACCTTTTCCGACCTTCATAAATTCCTTTATTTCCTTTTACTTTTTCTCTCCTTCATGTGTTTCAATGCCTTTTGGGTCTACAGTGCTATATTGGCCGTAAAAGACTTCTAGCTTGTAAACAAGCCTTTCTTCCAATAACTATGGGTGGCATTAGCTTCATACCAACATGACCAAGGTTGTCAAAATGGACATGACATAGGCAATTTGCATTGGATGTCATGTCGATTAAACTTGTTGCAAAGAAAATTTTCCATACATTCGGGCTACCCCTGTTATGCATGGCAACTAAAAATAAATTTGATTGCCATAAGATTGTTGATCAAAACCGAATTTAATTGCCACAACTTTGAATCACCATAATTGGCAACCAAATTGGGCAGACCAAAACATCTTTGGGGAGTTGTTCAATTTTTTTTAATCATGCAATCAAAAGCAACCGTGAATCCAATGACTCCAAAAAAATTGGTAATTACTTTGAAAATTTTGGTTTTTAATTTGGGCAATTGAAAAAATTTGGTCACCATTTTTGGTAATGATAGTTGGTGATCATAATTTGGTGACTGAATTTTTTGAACAATGCTCAAAAGTTTGTGGGCAACGACCAAATTTTTTTTTAAATCATTGGATTGATGGTTGCTCTTGATCGGACGATTGAAAAAAATTTGGGCAATTCCCAAAAGCTTTCAGTTTGCTTGAAAATTTTCTCAAGTAGATCAAAAAACATTCGGATGTTAACTGTAGCAACCAAAAGTGAGGGACCAAAAAATTTTGGTCACCAACCATGATGACCAAAAATTAATAACTATATTTTTGATGTTTGGGTCGCCTCAATAATCATGATAACTAAATGACATTATTTTCAGTCACCACTAATTTGTTTTAGGGAGCCCAACTCCGTTTTGACTTGAATTGACCTAAGTCGACTGTATAATAATGTGATGTTGGATTGTGTGTGTGTCCAAATGGGTTCGGCATGTTGTAACAAACGCATAGACACAGTGACAACCATCATACCAATAGCCTATTTAAGCAATTGGGCCCTTGATTTTAATCATAACGACTAAGTTCATGGTCAACCAATGTTTTTTTTTTAAAAAGCCTTAGCATGAGTTGACAACACCTTCCTTTTCCAACAACATTTGAAAGCAGCATGTGATCTTTTACCACCCTTAACACAAGTGTGTTTCCCTCCTTTTGAATAATTCATTGGACAACAAATGGTTCATTTTCAAGATTTCATTTCAAAATGTTTACACCATCACACCTTCTCTAACATGTTGTTTAACATGATATTTGAAACCCATTGTATTTGAATTTTATCATGTTTTGGGATTTGGATGAATGTTTGGCTTAAAATTCAATCAATTTTCCCAACCTTTTGATTATCTTCCCCAATTTTCTCCACAATTCTTTGGATGTGGTTCAACCTACCACATCTTTCAATTGCAAGTTCTCTTTCATACATGTGCACACATCCCATCGATCTTATGGGTATCGACTTCTTATGATGTGCCCATGACAATGAGCAAATGAGGACCCATGATGCAATTTGCAACACCTTTACTACCATTCAAAAAAAGAGCACCAAGAAAAAAAAAGTGATTATGACGTAAGATGAAAATAAAAAAATGGAAAATCTGAAAAAAATTGGGTGGATAATGAAGTTTACACCTCATTGCTCTAAGAGGAGAAATGAAGCTTTAAAAACATTTTTAAAAAAACCATGAAAAATAAAAATCAAAATCAAAAGTTAACCCAATCATCACATATCAATCGCGCATTTTTGACATTGGACCTTTGAATTGAACCACAAGCCTTTAGGTCCAACTCATTGTACCTTAAGAAAAAATGTTATTTTTAATGTGAGAAAACAGTTTATCTCAAGATTCAATTTGCTTCAAATTGGACCCTGGGCTTTTGGTTCTTGGACCATGTCTAGAGTGGCCCTAACTGCAAGTTCTTGTCCATGGTGTGATGGGCATTGTCATAACCGTACTGGAGCTGAACAATTGGGAGGGCTAACAAGACTTTAAAGTGCATGGCTCCATTCCCTCACCCCATGCTCCTAACATCACTACTCTTCACCTTCTTGTCCCATTCCCCCACCACCACTAGACCTAGGATGTACCTGAAAAGCCAATTGGTCTGATAAGTTAAAAGGGAATTCCCTTTGACCTAATGAAACAAGCCACCTATTGAAATTTTTAATTTGAACTCAGAGAACCTGATTTAGTCTAAGGGGGGGGGGGGGGGGGAGAGGTGTTTGGGTGAGCCAACACCCACGTTGGTACCATGGTAAAAATCTTAGCGCCCATGATACCCCACTCTCTCCCCAAACAAACCCCATACATAAACCCCCCTCTCCCCAAAAAAAAGAAAAAAAAAACTCTTTAATAGAGGCACTGCCCACTTTCATTCAGTCCAGTTTGCAAAAGCGACAAAATGCAATGACTCAATTCACCCACCTTTTCTTTTTGGGGGATTTTTTAATTGTCTTTATTTTGGCTTTTGTTGCTGTCCTTCCCCGCCCCACACCGCCCCTCTCTTCTTTCTTTCTTTCTTTCTTTCTCTTTTTTCAGGTTTTTAAGTACCTACCGGGTGCCTTCCGGAACCACTCCCTACCTACTTCTGAATGCATGCACCGGAGTCGGTAAATACTGACCAGGTGCGTGTCACCAGGTCTCAAAGTCGGGGTGCGGGGTGGTACGTGGTGCCGTACCGAAAGGACAACAACTTCCGTTGACATGACACATTCAGTGACGTGTACCTACTGTGTCCGTTCGCATCGCGGATTTTTCACATCTGGTGGATCCACGTAGCAGAGTTCTGTTTCTACAGTCAAGGTAGGCAGCTAGGTAGCTACACACCAGCGTTTTTAAGATTTCTATGGGTTCCTATTTATATATATAAAAAATGGGAGTATATCTCACAAATTTGATTTTTTTTTTCACACGTGAATGGTGAATAGTGGGGTAGAATTGCCCATCACCGATCACTACCCTATCATCGAACACTTCTTTAGATCTTCATCATCTGTGCTTCATTCATTTTAAGCAACTAAAAAAATGTTATAGGAGCACTACTTCAATCTCTAGACTTCATCTTTGAAGTGCAAAAGAAAAGGAGTAATGAAAAAATAGCAAGAAGAAAAATAAGCTTTTCAACTCACAAAACATGTTTGTTTTTCTTTTCTTTTCTTTCTCTTTGGACCCCTCCTACTTTCAAAGCTTCTAACTTTCTCATTTCATTTCTTCTTAATTTAAAACGATTTGAAGTGCTGTCAAAGCATCGCCTTCAATTTCACAAATCATCTTGGAACTCTAATAACAACAGAGTAACATACTAGGAATTTTTTGGGTGTTCAGGAACCGGCTTTGTAACATCAGTGATTTGTTTTTTTGAGTTTTTAACCCCCTTTACTTTGGGGGGCCCATAACTTTCTCAATTCTAATCTGTTTTTTATGATTTTTAATACATCAACTATGTCAATAGGACAGGTTCAAGTTTTGTTTGGACATTAAAAGACAACAAAGCCCTCCCCTTGGATACAGCTTGCCCTGAGGGCTTGAATGTTAGCTCACCGGCCATTCTACCCTATTCAATTGTTTCTATTCTTGTGACTAAAATGACAATAATTGTTGCATCAAAATAGCAAATAGCACCTACAAAAACACAAATGAAATATGAATTTGGTGAAAATTCATTGCAAATATGTTTCTTTTCATAAGTTGCAAGACCAACAATAAGATGCAACTTAAAACCTAAAATGAAACTCAAGACATTAAAAAAAATTGAACTAAAAAGCAAAACTAAGTCATGCACCAAATTTTGTGTCAATTTTTATTACAATTCTACAAACAAGCAGACTTAGAATTTTAACTAAAGCTAGTGCAAGATATTTGTCAATGACAACTACAAACAACACACATTATCATTAAAAAAAAAAGGTGAGCTGACACCCAAAGTGGTACTTTGATAAAAACCAAAAAAAATCATTTAAATTACTTGTAAATATTACAAATATCCCATGCTTAGAGTAAATCAGGGTCTCTGAGTTCAAATCTAACTTTCTAAACTTTCTAAAGGTGGAAGTAAAAGTGTTGGTTCACCTTGGCCCCTCACTTCGAGTTTCGGAGAAGGAAAGATTTTGTGCATCACAAACATATCAAGAAATAATGCAAGTTCATCCAACAATGACAACATGACTGCACATTACATTCATGGAACAACATTGGAACTTTTAACCCTCCAATGAAAAATGACCAAAGTGTTGAATCTATCTAGATGCATTAAGTTTCTCTTTGACAATTTAAACTATCATTATTATGATCTAATGACTACCATGACTTGAAAAGTAGAGGGATCCTGTCAATCTTTTCATTTTTACCACACCTATGAGAACCAAGATCAGGGTTTTCTTTTTCAATTTTGTTGATATTGAAAATCTAGAAAAAAATTCCAAACTTTCAGAAAATTAGTTGAATTTACACTAGAAAGGAAAATAATCCTAAAATGTCCCAATTTTCCTTAATTACAAAAACGTGGAAAAAAAATTGGGAAAAAAAGAAAAGCAACCCTGTTAGTCCCACCTTGGAAGTTTGTGGATGTCAAAGATGATGGATAAAATGTTCAATGCAATTCTAGAAGGTGAAGGAAACTATTGTCAAAAACTTGTAGGGTGTTTTAGGGCAAGGGAGTGGGGGAGTGGGGTGCTCCCTCGGTATATTAGGTCAGTGTTTCAAGGGCTAGAATATCAGGACTCAGGTTAAGAGAATTTCCGACCAATGATTTCATGCTTTGTAAATTTACCAAGCTAGAATATACACTTTCAAAAAGATAGATGTGCTTTGTGCTATGCTTTTACCTATGTCTGAAATAATGATGCAATTTGCATTTCATTTGGTATGGCTTGGGGCCATGGGCAGAGTCAGGAATGCAAACCATGATGAAAAGACCATCTTTAGCCAGAAGAGATCCTCTATTTGAGAAAGATCGTTCAAAATGCTCTTCACATGGTTTGTGCATTTGTGCAATTTCCATAACAATTTGTTTCACATGGTTTGTGCATTTGTGCAATTTCCATGACAATTTGTTTCACATGGTTTGTGCAGTTGTGCAATTTTCGATACCAATTTGATGTTCTTCACATGGTTTGTGCAATTTTGCAATTTCCATATGTGGTGGGATGTTGAACTTTGGGTGAAGAGATGGGCATGTGCAACTGCATGTCTGAACAAGTTTATGGTTTAAATCAATGTGAGATCCCATAATCTGCCCCCACCCCAACACCCCCAACCCCCTCCTTTCTAGATCAGTGAAACTCAATAGGCTTTTCAATCCCTGCACTTTATTTTCCTCTAAAAAATAAAGAGAAAAAGACAAACGAAAAACCCTAAAAAAAATATGATTTAATTTCTTTTTAACATTTTGAAAAAAGTGCTAAAAATTATCTCCTAAATAAAATCCCCAAATGTCTCTTAAATTTTCTTTCCAAAGCCCCGGGCCTTAGGCAAATGTTTTGAAAAGTTTCATCTATATCGGAATGAAACTACATTTTCGTCCATCCATTCCTCATCCGCAAAGGCACTTCACTGTATTAATAATCTGAACCCATTCTGCTTCTCCTGCCTTTTCCTCAGTGACAGAGTTAGGTCAGGATGGCGCGCGCGCGCGCATTTGCGTCGCTTCTTCCCCTTCGTTTCTCTGTGCGCGATTTCGGGCGCAGGTTCCGCTCCTCGCTGTTGTTGCTGTAGGCAAATCTAGCAAGCGACGAAAGATGACAGTGGTCCCCACCGCCGCAAATCGGCCTCTGAGAATGTGCAATTCTGTACTGATGTGCTGCAGTATTCATCAAGTGTAGAATTGCTGTAAGTACCAGGTGATGCAGTGGATGGGATTCTGCATCCAGTCATAAAGGAACGAACGGACTCGGACTTGATCCATGCCTATCGTACTTATCTCTCGCGTTTATCGCGAACGCCAGGTGATGATGACGATGATGATCTGGTGCAGGATTCCTAGAAAGAGAGCCACAGAACGAAAAAAACAGAAAGAGAGAAATTTGATCTCTCGGTCAGTCATCAGAATCAGATCGATGACCATCTCTCTTAGATCTCTGCAGTGGCAATCATTTGGGTATTACTATTTTTTACAGTCAGCCGCAATTCCGGAGTTTCGTAGAGATCCGCGCACAAGGTGATGAGGGTGTTTCGAAAGATCCATCCAGGAGTTCAAAATTAGTACTAGTTGGAACCTGAAGAAAGCTCACGATCGACAGACAGAAATGTGCAGCCAGAGGACAGTGGGAGAAGAAGCAACTGATGGCTTGGAATTCTGTGGTGATGTCATATGGTGAGTGGGGTCCACTTAGGAGGGAGAGGAGGGTTCAAGAAGGTTCCCCCTACTTTGCGTGGGTGCAGCTGCTAGCGTGCTTCCTAGCTAGATGTGATCATCTCCTCATCACTGTCTCTATCCCCCCCCCTTTTTTTTATACCCAATTTGCGTGTTGCTCGGATCATGTACATGGGCATCACGGAAGTGGGTGGTGGATGCCCATGATCCAGCTGCAGTTCCTTAATGAAACTGCAGTACTTGTACCAGAACTGCTCAGGAATCTCCTTTTAGATTGCGGTCGACGCAAGTGGGGAAAAAATCCATGGCAGCTAGCTAGTTTCACATTCGTAGCTCTAGTAGGCTTTGCACTACTCTGGACTCTGGACCTTGTGTGGTCTCGTGACGTGATGGAAGACTACTAGGTGGAGTGCTGCTGTTAAGATTCTCTCTTGATCGAGTTCGACATCTAGTGTTGGAAATATCTGAAGACATCGTGCAGCCCGCAGGGAACGACTATTGCAAGCAGAGAATCTCATTACTGGAGAGAGAAAATGATCATGAGTACGTGACTAAAATCATGACTACCGTCTTCATGACGCGGCAGCGAGAGCAGAATTTTCTTTCGACATTCTTCATGAACACGGAACTGTCAAATCTCATGCTTGCTTGATCCATGAATTGCTGCTGCTGTACATACATGTTTTCTGTCGTACGCTCTCGAAAAGTTTTGCAGATGACAGTAGAGTGTAGTAAAGCACGCCGAGTTCATAGCACAGAAGCTCGCGGGGATCTAGAATTGCAGAGGCGCCCGGAAGAGGCCGACATGGGAATTGAGAGCCAGATCTCTAGAGATGGTGCTCATAATCCACGACTCGTGGAACCTGCAACTACATCCGCGACAATTCAAGCAGCTGCAACATACGGGACAAAGAGAGCACGCGGCGGGATCAAGAATAGTTCATGTAAAGGTTTGCTGAGGTCGGATCTAGAGGGCCCCGGCGGCCTGGAAGAGCCGCGAGGCTGCAGCAGTCGACGACGAAGAAGGGGAGGACCGGAAAACGGGCTGCACACGTTCAAGGGCGTGAGGCAGCGGCAATGGGGACGTTGGGTGGCGGAAATTCGAGAGCCTCGCTTGCGGACGCGCATGTGGCTCGGAACTTTCTCCACGGCATTGGAAGCCGCTCGCGCTTATGATGAAGCTGCTCTCACCTACCATGGGCCTGGAGCACACCTCAATCTTCCCCACGAAAGGACGTCTGCACCTCGCGGATCAGCTTCCGCCAAAATCCAGTCCACACTGCAAGCCGCGCCTGCACATGACTCCTCATGTTGCCGCTGGCCTGAGCTGCCTCCTTCCACTCATGTCCTTACCTCCGAAGCTGGATTTGCCATCAATCAGCAGCCTGGTGCACTTCTCGGAACTGCATCCTGCAACGTTGGTGCCGATCCCACAGTAGTGCTATCCAGGCAGCAGCTCGATCCTTCTAAATTGCAACGAGATTCGACAGACCTGCAGCTCGTTCACTTGCAGGAGTCTTCGAAGCAGCTTTTAGCTCCGCCGGCCGACGCCAATTTGATCACAGCTGTGATCGTCGAACACACAAAGGAACTGACAATCGCTGACGCATGCCCTAGTAGTCAGCCCGCTGAAGAGAAAAATATTCCAGGAGCTGCTGCATCTCCTGCAGGATTGTTGGAGAATCTCTTGAAACTGGAGGAATCAGAAGAGGAACAGGAGTCCATGAGCTGCATTACGTCGTCGTCTACTCCTCATCACAACTTGTTACCGGCGGCCGGTACTAGTGTTGCAACAACTGACATGAAGAAATCAAGAGTCATGAATTGCGGTACTAACAGCACAAACACTCGATTACTGAAGGAAGAATGCTCGAGTTCTTCACCCGGATCCTCAACAAATTCGTGTGCTCCTCAGATGATGGTGCAGGATGCAGGTACTAGCACTACTTTCTGGCCTGAAGGTGCAACCAGCTCACCGAGGTCGGGAGCAGAAGATCATCGGATGCAATCATGGGAAAGTATGGAGATGCAAAATCCATGGGAGGATCAGTATGCACTTGCAAACGGAATAAGTCTGCCCCATCCACCTCCCCTTGATCTCCCTAGCCTATCCCTGGATGAGCCAATTCTTGACATTTTCTGTGATATACCAAGAGCTATGTGCTTGGACAAGCTTTTGTCTGAAAGTACTTAGCTAGACTTCCCAGCAGTGCTCTCTAGATATTCCACAGATCACAGAATACAATACACGGGATCTCAACCTTCCTGTTGAGGTCCAGGGTTTGATCCTTAATGTCATGTGCAGGCACCCACAGATCTATCCCACCCAGTCTGATAATGACAGATGCATATGAAAGCTGCAACCATCACCATGTCTGAAGTGTAAGATATTGTGGCAACAAAAGCTAGAGTACTCTCAAGCATAATTTCAACCTGGGATCTTCTTCAATCTTTTGCTGCAATGTGAGCCATCCTTTTGTGTGTGCACATGACCATTTGGAGCTGATTTTGCATTATTTTTTAAGTGACAAAATATGACTTCTGGTCCAGTAACTGCAGCTTGGAGCTTGCAATGGTGGTGTTGGTTCCACCATGATGATGAAACTCATTCAAGTGTATGAGTTCACATGATGCCCAATGAGATTTCCACATTGGTTTAATCACAAGTATGTGCGTGGTTGCTTGGATCTCCCCAAACTCATAAGAGACTTGTTTGCTCCTAGAGATTCCTCCATATGGGACATATGCAGATTTGCAACATGGAATTCTTAAGTTACAACCACTTTCGCAATCAAAATCTCAAGTGTACAATCTTGTGATTTCATCCTGCACACAAGATTATTGTATTCAATGGTTTGCACTGTGTATTTTGACAAGAAGTTTTGAAAATTTCTGGATTAGCATTGATTGTGGATGCACTTGCACTAAGACCTTCAATGGCTATCATGGAACCCATCAATCCTTTAGTGTCAAACTAGGACAATGCAGACAGCAGCATCCAGCACTTGTCAGTATCCCAAATGTCACCCCACCATTAGGGTTTGTCCAAACCAGTGTCCGGAATCATTCTGTTTTGTCTTCTGGTTTTGTCATATGCTCCCCAGCTCTTACCATAAAGATGCAAGAGAGAGGCACCTGGCTTCTGTAGTAACAATTGAAACAATGTGAAGATCTCAAACGCTTACACATCTTCACTGTTTTCGTTTGAACAATAAATCGACACATTGTCAGGTCACAAAATCTTCTGCCTTCCACATATAGATATGTCCCCAGGGTGATATCTGTTCCATAAGTTCAGATGTCAATGCCAAAGACTGGATAAATTGTGTTTGTGAAAAACAAGGGCTTTAATCCATTACTATGACCAATGTCATCTTCTGTGCATCAAACTAAGCACAGCAGCTTAATATGTGTACTTTGGCTCAGACAATATGCATGGTAATAGAATAGCTTTCCCAGAGCTTTCCCTTAGGCAAGCTAAAATGTGATAAGGATTCCAGGTCCGCAATGGGTAAAGTTAAAGCACACCAAACCAGTGCACTTTCTCAAAGCTGCCAAAGCAATTGTGAGCAACCCACAGGGGAACCCGGGGTCAATTGGAACTGGATAAATGGTCTCTAGATGCAGCTCCTCCTCTGTTTTTCCAATCATAGACATATGTTGTGTTCTGTGACTGCAGTCCACTTGGTAAGGATGCTGTAGACCCAAGTAGAAAGATGGCTTTTTGGGACTAACTGAAGGCGAAGAAACCCTGTTAACAGGAGAATTGTTCATGAACAGCTCCAAGCTAAGACTGCTCACAAACTGCCATAATAGCTGGCTGGGTAGACTTATACAAGGGGTAGGTAAGCAACACCTAGAGTTTGAACCCACAACCACTCAGAGTTGGTAGCTACTGGGTGTTGTTGATATAGCTGCAGGTTCAGGGATGCAGAAACTACATCAAGTTGTAAAGATTGTGCAAAATAACTTTACTTTGGACCCAAGGCACTGGACACAGGAATTATGTGCTCATCCAGGCCTAGATTCCCAAATCTCCTTGCATGCTCCATGGCAGCTGGCTAGATTACAATAGTCTCCATGCTCACTCTGCTGCTCTCAAATCAAAATACAGAATAAACCTTTGTTGCTTCAGGAGAAAACAAAAGCTACAATCCCCCTTTGGCCTTTGTCCTTCATAGTATAAAGTGGCCAGCGAGCTTTTGACTTTGCATAGTAGTTGCTTCATTTGGTGACATCCTTCTTGCTACTTTGTACATTTTTGAAACAGCAGTCCTAAAGAACCCCAATTGAAAGTAGGTTGCAAGTTGCATGAAATTTGCACTTTAAAGTTTGAGCAAGCGAAAAAACAGGTCTAAAAGACTTCTTAGCAAAGGCAGAGATGGTATTTGAAGAATAATCCAGGACCTTCAAACATTTCACTACATTCGTAGTTTACAGGTTGCATGAAATTTGTAGTTTAAAGTTCAAGCAAGCAAACCAGGTCTTAAAAGGGTCATCAACAATAGAGATGCAATTTGATTTGAAGAATAGGCCCTTCAGCATTTTAGCTGCCATTTGTGCAAACAAATGTACAAACCTGGGCAATACCAGCCTTATGCTAGTACCAGTCTGGTATGGGACCTGAGGTAATACCAGGTTTATACATGTTGTATACCAAACAAAATTCAGCCTTGGGACCTAATGCCAGGACCAGACTGGTATGAAAGTTTTTTAGAGTACCCAATCCCAGTATCTGCCCAGTATTAGAAAAAAGGCTGATAAGAAGACCAATCTGGTATGTTCAAAAGTTCATACCTTAAATAAAACCCCCCAAAAAAGACTTGGTTGTTTCTAAGCATTATAAATACAAGTGTGGAGTGTGCCATTGGCCCAAGTGTGAACAGGACCTAATGATAGAGCCCAATTGTGAAAAAAGTTGTTTTAAATTTTAAATCAATTTCTTGCCACAAAAATTACCCAAATTTTAATATATCCTTCACATTAGGTCTAAAAGTTACTGAATCCATTACAAGAAATCCCACTCATCAAGGGCTTTCTAAGAGGTTGCCACAATTTCCCTTATAATTATAATTATAATTTTATTGAATTTTCATTTAAAATACTCTTCAACATTCAATAATTTTTGCACTGCATTACCAAACATTATCAAGCCACCCAGATGCATTATAAATATCTCAACCTGAGACTAAATGAGGGTACCTGAGACCAAATTAAATATTTCCAGGATTAAACGTAGCCATTATGAAAGCCATAGTCCAATGGAACTCTAAATCCCATCCTACTACACTCTAAATTACCCACAAGCAAAAAAAGGGTTTCAAGAATCACTGTAGTACCTTGGCCATTTCAACACATGTCCATCAAATAATTACTTAATTTTGAAACAAATTGAATATTCTTAAATATCCACTATTTTCCTTCACAATATTTTTGATTTGGAAAAAATATTTTTTGAAAATTTGAACATTTATGAAAATAATATAATTAGTATCAAACTGGCCAAGGTACTAGGGTATTGTGGAGCATTTTTAGAAAAGGGGTTTTTGTTAACCCTGTTTGTATAACCTTGTCTCTATAAACACAATGGTTATAGTATTGGGGTAGAAACACCCATTACCAAACGCCCACTCATTACCAAACAGCCATTTGGTTCAGTTAGTCCCCTTTGATCAAAGTGAGTCAGCACCTTCCAACGATCAGAGTCACCTCTATCACCAAACGCTCATTGATAGAAACCGACCCCACTTGTATTGGAGGAGTTGTGTTTGAAAATGGGGGTGAACTATACCCACCACTAGACAAATTTATCATTTATTAAAAATGGCCCCACCAATATTAAAGTAGGCGTGTTTGGAAAGGTTGGTGTCTATACTAGTGTTGGGTGGATATCACTTTTCTTTATATCCATCAAGTTTGAATATTGAAATTTTTACCATATGTGTTGGTTCTCTTAATATAATTCTTTAATAAATTTTAGAGGTGAGATCCAGGTCTCAAAGTTGGATTTTTTTTCTCAAAACTAGTTCTTAAGTTTCCAGATCTTGTCTATGTGAGAACCATCAGTTATCTACACCAGTTCTCATGGACCAGTTTTCAATTACAATTTCCATTTAAAAGTTTTAAATTATTTTTAGAATTATTTTAGAATTATTATTTAAATTTTAGATTTACAACACATGTAATATTTCAAGTCTTCTTTTGACCAACAAATGTTTTTGAGTTATTTTTTAATGAACAAACATTTTTTTCCAACATATTCCCAACCAACAATTTTTTTTTTCTAACTTCACAAATCCACAACTTCATCCCATTCAAAAGAACTTTCAAATTCTTTAGTTCTTTTTCTAAATCTCCATCTATGTCAATGAATTTTACTAAACTAGAGGGTGATTATAACCAATTCTAGGAACACTATGCCAATTTTTGCTAACAAATATCAATTTCTCCAAAAAAAATTGATTGTAGCCTACATCTTCTTGAATTTGTAAAGATTTCAACGAAAGATAAAATTCTTTTAGTTTCAATCTAGTATCCAACAATTCCCTAGATTTGATGAATAAGAAATCCCACAATTGGAAACATGGACTCATGTTTTTGCCACCATTGCAAAGGACATTTTATTTCCTTCACATCCATTTGGTATCATTTGAAAATGAGAAGTTCCTTGTTCACAAGTTCTTTTGTTGGTTCACTTGTGTTGGTAGTTTGCTCAAATATATCCAAACTACAATCCTCATCAACACTAATGTTAACAAAAGCATTTTCAACTTCTGCCAAAGGATGCAAATGGTGATGGCACTTTAACAACATGGGATATAAGGATTTGCTATCATATTCCTCTACAATAACAACACATTATTCCCTTCCAATAAATGAAGATACAAGACAAAGGCTTTTAAATCTAGGATCTAACATCAAATAAAACATATTATGAAAAAAAAATTCTCCAAATTTTCTCAAGAAAGAAAGGAAAGCCAACACAACAAACTTCCTTTCTAATGTTAAATGCAAAAAAAGCTAATTCATCAACAACAATTGATTCCTCTTCCACCAAATTATGTAAAAAATGTAGTTTTAGGTGTATCTCTAAGTTTAAAGCCATGGATATTGCATAATTGAGAGCATCACTTAGTAACCAATGACCATGAAACTATTTTAGGACACACACAGTCACAATGTGAAAAAGGCAATCAACAACGATTTGGCAAATGTGTCATGTAAGAGGTGGTGGTACTTGATTAGCCACCTTCATAGCAATTTGTCTATTGTAGCATAGAACTATAGTAGCTCAAAAAGACAATGCCTCTTGAAACATAATGATTTTATTAGCAAACTTGCAAAATAATAAAACAAAATAGATTAATAATCTTCAATGGAAACAAAACAAATTGACAATTTTCAAGAAAAAACTAACTTTTTCACAAAGTAAATAAGATTTTTGTGTTTACCTTGTCTTGACTAGGGTATTGAGTTTTCTGGGATGAATCCCAAAATCAACACAAGCTTTTGTCAACTCTTGCCTATCCCTTCCAAATTTTTTGGGCCAAGTAATATTCTTTTGCAAATTTGCTTTACTTGCCTTGATAAATACATATTTTAGATTTTTTGCACATTTTTTCATCAATAGTAGCACGCTCCTATTGTGTAGCAACATAAAAGCAAAACTAGAATGGAGAGAGGAAGGATTTTTAAATTTATTTTTGATAATTTCGTTTGCATTTTCCTGGGTAATCAGCTTGCTCGTTACGCGGGCTTCAATTAAGAAAGCGCGCATTGACATGCTTTGGAAAAAGCATGCCCAAAATAGATAGCAAAACTTTTTTGTAAACCTATTGTTTCACAACTAACAACATATTTCAAAGGACAAGCCATTGTATTCAAGTTAGAGCCCTCATCACTCACATATGCAATGATTTTTTAACCAAATTTGTTAAATTTTGAACCATCGCCTATCTAGAAGGTTCTGTAGCTTCAGACAATCCAATAGGTATATGTTCCAATTACCAATTAGATCCTAAAAAATTTACAACCAAAGCAAAAACATCATGAGCACCTTTACTCATCCATAAATCAAAGCTTGTAGTTGTTATATACCATTTTGCAATACTAGGCAAAATATACAATCAATTGGTTTATCCACAAAATTTTGCAAAATTTGTTGTGAAAACTACCGTCTAGAGGGAAACTTAAGTTTTGGACATAAATGTAATGTTAATCTTTTAAAGCACATACTTTCAACAAATTGAATTGGCAAGAAAAAATTACAATTAACAAACCTAGATTTTCATAAATTCCCTTTGCTAAGTATCATCTTTTTTTAATGAATCCAGCAAAAAACTTTGATATGGACGATCCAAATGGATTGAGACATTTTTTTGTTAATTGCCTTTCCACACTTCCTTTCATCATGTTTTGTACTTCTTCAAGTTTTTGGTAAATTAAAAAAATGATCATCATCTACATATCTTTCTAGGGATGTTATACCATTTGTTTGGTAATATGATATTATTCCTTTTCTTGCATGCCTTCTTGGGTTTGAAACATTCATAGGTGCATTATAACATAACAAACATTTCATTACTTGTGAATGTTCTAAGTTCAAAGGTTTGCTATCATTTATAGAAAATAAAGACCAACACAAAGCATTTTTTCCTTTTAGTTTCCACAATTTATTTTGACATTCAATTTTTTAAGATGCTACTTCACTATTTTTTGTTCATTATTAGTTTGCAAATTTCTTCTAGTTTCAAATTGCAAACTAGAATTTATTTCATACTCTTCTTCCACATTATGTTCTTCCATGACAACTTTATTCATGAAAATATCATCACATGTTTCATTTAATTTGTTTTCATTTTTTGATGAATGTTCCATGTTGCAATTTTCACAAAAGATTTAGTAGAAGAAAAGTAATCAACAATATTCTACCAAATCTATCCCAAATATTACATATCATTGCAAACAAACAAACTAGAAATAACAATGGAATAAAGGTTTTAAAGTTTAGAAAACAATTACAAGCATTTACAAAACAAAAGGGGTTAAGGTAAGAAAATGAAAAAATGAAGATACAATGAAAGGTCACAATAAGAAAAATGAAAAAAACCAATGTTGATAAAATTTAGTTTAGGGTTTAGGGTTTATGTGTTTAATGTTTGGGAATATGCAAAATAGTCCAAGTGTAAAATACCTACCAAAAAAAATTAAAAATTTATTATACAAAAAATTAAAAATAACAAAATAACAAATATATATATATATAAGTTACAAATCCAAGAGAGAAAATTTAAGAAAAGACTTACTAGAATGTAGGATTATCATGCCTATTATGCTCCACCTCTTGCACAAATAAAGAAGGGAGGAAACACCAAGAAAGGGGGGTGAGCTTGAAACTTAAACAAAAGAATAATAAGGTAGGCAAGTAGGCAGCGAAACACACAAAAATAAGTGAAATACTTGTAGAAGCAATCATGGTGGAAGCAAATGACAAAACATGCAATGAAGTAGGTGGCAAAGTAGGCACGAGTAAGCATGAATAGGTCACGAAACAAACAAAGTAAGCGAAGCAAGCAAAACCAAGTGGTGAAACAAGCAAGTTCAAGCAAAAATAGGCGACAACAATAAATTAGGCGAGAATAGGTGGCAAAGCAACATGTGAAGCAAATGACAAAGTGGGCAAACGAAACAAGACACAAGCTAAGCAAAGCATGCAAAAGCAAGCACACAAGGTAAGCATGCGAGGCAAGCAAAATGACAAATAGGCAACTAAAGCAAGCAACAAATAGGCAATGGAGGTAAGCAACTAGGCACACAAGGTAAGCAAAAGAAGGACATGAGGTTGGTGAAGTAAGCAAGTGAAACAAACATGCAAGGTAGGCAAGTGAAGCAAGCACACGAACAAGCAAGAAGGAAGGAAAATAAAACTTGCATTGTGGAAGGAACTCAAAAAAAAACCCTCAACTTTTTCAATACAAAACACCTAAACTAAATGCAAATAAAAATAAAGAAACTTTGAGAGGTTTCAAATGAGGAAACACAATGTGAAAGAGTTTTGAAAGCTTTGATGTGAGGAAACACAATGTGAGAAGGGGAAAATTTGGAAAGACTAGTTTTTTAATATTGATAGTGAAATGCCCATTGGGCATCATTTAGGGTTTAAGATTCCTTCTTTGAGAAATTTCTACCTCCTAGCTCCTAGTTTTTACTTAACCTCGTACACCCTATGCCCAACAACCATTGAGGATTCCTTCTTCCTTGTTTTAAAAACTACTACCTATCCCCCTACACCTACCATTTAAACCCTCTAGCTAAGAATCGGATCTAGGAAAAAAAAAACTTTTTTTCAATTCTCAATTTATTATTTTTTTTTTTGAAAAGGTGAAATTCATGAAAGGACACTAAGGGTCAGAATATCAATATGGATATCACTTAATGACGCCCCCCCCAAGTTCCTTGATGGACTCAATTGCGAGTCCAAAGGTGAAGATAAAGGAAGGAAAAGGAATAGAGGCATGCTCCCTGGTTCGCAACACTTTGGGGGTAGAAGGGCGTGCTGAAGCTCCGGGATGGAACTAGGAAGAATGACAAGCAATTCAATTATTCACATGGACCTGCACAAACTAAACAACAAGTTAGTTAGTGTGTAATTGGAGCATTTTGGTGCACAGATGAGCCACAGGTAAACACAAACTCATAAGACTCACCACGGCTTGGACTCGGGGGAAGCCACCACCTTCCCCCTTTATACTATACTTTGTGTTTGGCTTTGGAAGAGGTGGTGGAAGCCATCACTTGCTTGCTTAAAAGCAAAGCACCAAACCACAATGGTTTGCCGATAGAGTTATTTTAAGAAAACATGGAAAAAATCACCCCCATGCTTCTCCTAGCCTTCCGAACAATGCTCTCATTGGGACTAACCTCATACTTCATCAATAAAAAGATGATCATCTTGATCCCGAAATCTAGAAACAATTCCAAGTTAAGGAATTAAAAACCCATCACTCTCTTTGGAAGTATTTAAAAAATACTTGTTAAAGTCCTAGCTCAAAGGATCCAAGTACACTTACCATTTATGATCAGACCCAACCATACTGGCTTTGTGATGGGGAGGAGCATTTTGGATAAATAACTTCTTAGCCCAAGAATCGCTCAAGTGAGCAATAAAAAATGAGCAAGACCTAGTCTTGTTTTTCTTCAACTTTGAAAAAACCTTTGATATAATAGAATGGGGATTTTTTTATATAGCCCTGTCCAAATTAAGGTTTAGCCCCAAATGGATTAAGTGGGTCTCCTCATTATATTGGCTAGCCTCATCATTGATCAAGGTTAACGAAGAATCTGGAAAAGATTTTAAGTTATCTAGATTGGTGAGACAAGGTTGACCATTGGCTCCTTATTTATTTATATTAGCGGCAGATGTCCTTGGACATATTCTGGATGATACTCAATATAATGTGGAGGGGCTAACCCTACCCAAAGGAGGTTGTGCTCGGGACCAAACATTTGTTGATGATACCATTTTTTATCTCAAGAGAACCAAAAGCAACATGGACAGAATGCAATTAGTACTAGATATTTTTGTCTTGCATCTAGGGCAAAAATCAATTGGGGGAAGTTTACCGCCATTTGGGCCAGCAAAATAAAGTGGGCCTAGGAATGGGGTCAAGAAGTAGGGCTAAAGTGGGTCCTTGAGAGCGAAGGGGCTTGCTACCTGGGCATCCAATTCGCATTTTGACTCCCCTTAGAGGCGAACTTCGATAAACTTATGATTTCATTAAAGGGTAAAATGATAGCGTGGGGAAACTATAACCTTTCCCTTGCAGGCAGAATACTCATAGCCAATTAGGTTCTGCTGTCCTCCATGTGGTACATGGTAGCTTGTTAGAACCCTAATCCCAAAATGTGCAATCAAATTAGGGGGGTGATACAGAACTTCATTTGGGGAGGAAAAGCAATTTGAATTCGAACAAAGGTAAAATGGGACTCCTTCACGCATCCCTTTTCGAGCGTGGGCTTAGGAGTCATTGACCCCAAAGCTCAATCAAAAGCCCTTCTTGCCAAATTGCTAGTGATAGGACTATCCCTTGGTTGTGAACCTTGGAAGGAAATATTGAGACATCATGCGAATCAAGTTCAACTCCCAATCCATGAGAAAGGCCCAAGGAATAAAAACATCAACTGGCTATTCACAGCCCCCAAACTACTAAAAAACGACTTTCTCGTTTTGGAAAAACATATTCAAGCCTAGGCTGAATGTGAAAGCAAGTCTTGCAAAAATTGAACCCACATTGCAAGCGGAAGTCCTTAGACAATAAATCTTTAGCAATCCCTTGGTCATTGATTATGACAGTCGACCTTTAGGGGTCAGTGGACTTAATGAGGGGTGCGCCATAACTAATGTTGGATGCACAAGAATAAGGGACTTATAGGACCAAGAGGACAAGGAATGGAAAAGCCTCCCAACACTAGAAATGAACTCCCACATTACTAATTGAATAAGTAAAAATATCATCATCTCTAACATCCTTTAGAACCCAACTACATTCCCCAGTGGTTTCAAAATTGGTGACTTGATCAACAACAAGGCAATGGGTCATCTTGCCCTTCTCACATGGATTTACCGAATGGAGGAAATTCTCCCAAACTTGGTAAAAACCATTAACTTCCGCAAGATTTCCCTTAACGATCTTATTAGAGTCGTGACTTCTCAAGAGGCGACACTCTCACTTGCAGGCTACAACTTGGTCAGAGTTATATCTCAAGAGAAACACTAAGCTCCTTTCAGATTTGTTAAAGACTTCTCTGCGCTCCCCAAATCTACTCTATATTAAATCTTTGAGACCAGCTTCATCGACATTCTCCCCTGGGATCCGAGAGAATGGCATTAGCAAGCGACCCCCCTTTGAGGGACTTGCCCTTTTTTGGTTACTTGGCTAAATGGGGGTATATGAACTCAAGGCGACCATCTGAGGTTTTTATAATCTGCTCCTTCATTTAGCAGTTCAATCTCAACAATTTGATAGATCACCAGGTGTTGGCCAAAATTTGGCACAGCTCCCGCCCTCGCAAGGTTGGAACTCTCATTTGGCTCACCCTAAATCGTGGGCTCCCTATTGGCACTTGGCTCCAATGCATGGGGATCCTTCCTATGTGCAAGGTTTACCCTAATGGGCTTTTCAAATTGCCGCAACATTGTTTCCTTGAATGTGTTAAAACCAAATGCATTTAGGAAGCATACTTTAGGGTTTGGCAAAAATGGGGGGCTCTAAATGACATTACCTTTTCATGGCCTTTTATTTTATTAAGCGATCTAGTTGTCGAAAGAGAGGATGATCTTCCCAAAATTCAGGACTATCATGTTAATGGTTTCTATTTTATTAAGTAGCCACTAAATATTCTTAGGAGTTTCATTCTCTATTTCCTTTGGTTGAAAAGGTGTAGGATCCACTTTGATGTGCAATACTCCTCCCACAATGTTCTCTAACAAGCTTGGTCATTATTGTTGAGGTTGGGATGGTAACCTAGAACGCCATTAATTCCCTCATATCTACTTGCGAGTCTAGTCTCTAAGATAGTATTAATTAGGCCTTTACGGCTGAATGGTGCCACTAGAATATTTTTGGGGAGGATGGCGCTACCATTGTGCGGCCCTTTATGCCCCCTTTGTACTTTCTGGGACTCCAATTCCCAAAATGGGAGCTCATTTGGGAGTGTGAGGGTTCATTCCCTCACACTCTCCTACACTCCCGAGAGCATGAAATGTGACTCCCGGGCTTCCCTCTTGGCCCGCACCCTTGCAAGCCCTTGCCTTGGTCACAAGCCCAAGGCTAAGCTTACAACAGTTAAACTGATATCTAGAGGTATTTTGTCAATGATGTTCAAATGATACCCATTGCTCCCTGGGATTCCTATCCAACATTCAACTATACCCACCAAAAGAAAAAATTGTCCTTTCATTAAAAACTACATCCCACTCTAATATTGAAATAATTATCTTGGGAATTGGGGGTGGGCTTTACCCACCACTAAAAAAATTGTCCCTTTATCAAAATAAAGGATGGCCCCACCAATATTGGAATAGTTGTGTTTGCAAATCGGGTGGGTTCTCATTATGAAAAAAAAAGGAGTTTTGCAACTTGCCTCGCAAGTCACTGTATTTTTATGCCATGAATGTTAATAGATAAGTTGCATGAATTGTTAAATCGTAACTCACTATATATAGGATGCAACTCATTACAACTCAATTGCAACTTAATCAAAATAATTCATTTTCAACTACTATGTAACTCCATTATAATTGCACTCATGATGTCATGTTGATGTCATTGATTGTCATCCATCTATTAAAATTTGAGATGTGGCATTATGTAAAACTTTGGACATAAAAATGATTTTCTTTTCAAAATATTGATTTCCATTGTTTATTACGATTGTTAATGATGGTCAAAGATTGTGACACATGGCATAATAAAAAATTACCACATGGCAGGTTAATTGTACTTTGGTATAAATAAATAAACAAAAATATTTATTTGAGTAATTAGGTAGGCCGTACATAACCATAGGTAGGTAGGTTGGTAGGTTTTAAGATTTACATACCTACGTAATTACCTAAGACCTACCTACTTACCTAGATAAATAGGTAAATAGGTAGGAAAACACAAGACTAAGTGAACTACAAAGTAACCATGAAATTTTATTTTAATTTTATGTTTTGCCTTTGGGTTAAGCTTTTTGAGCTCATCCCAAAATGGCACATGTATTTTAATATGAGAATTTGAAAGAACAAGCCTTTTATATATAGTTTATAACATGGGATTTGAAGACAAAGCATATGGGATAAATCTTTTAGTTGTTCTTTAGTTACAAATTAAGTTGTAATTGAATTGCAATTATAACACTTAAATGTTTAGGGCAAGCTAGATCCAAAAGTAGGGTTCCATTATTTCTAGTGTCTAAACTAAACTTGAACCCCTCCCTATTAGCACCTCTCGAGCACTAAAAATCATCAAAAACATAGTAGAATTGACAAAGTTATGTTACCCTTTAAAGTAGAAAGGGTTAAAAAGTCAAAAAAACAAACCACTGAATGTTACAAAGGCCAATTTTTGGACATTTAAAAAAGTCCTTGTATGTTGTTCTATTATTATGAGAGTCCAAAAATGATTTGTAAAACTTCAGGTATCGTTCTTATAACACTCTAAATCATTTAAAATGAATAAAAAATAAGAAAGTTATGAGGTTTAAAAGAATACAAAAAAAGGAAAAAAAAATGTTTTATAAGTTGGAAAGCTTATTTATCTTCTTGTTATTTTTTCAATACTCCTTTTCCTTTACATGTCAAAGATGATTTCCAAAGTTTGAAGCAACATTCCCATAACATTTTAAGTCACTCCAAATAAAACACATATGATGGAAATATAAATAACTAATGAATATGTATCTTTATTAAATTACAAGTAGTTGTATTATATTCATAACATAGTTGAATAGTAGTACTTTAATATTGGCACACTAATAGTTGTACAAATTATATCGATGGGAATTATAATCGAAAATTCATTGCGAATGTGTCCCATAATGGGTGGTGGAAATGTGGACATGTGACATGATCACATGTATGTACATTGTGCCTAGTTGCAACATAGTTGTTTTTTTAGTGGCACATTTATAATAGTTCTAAAATAGTTGCCACACGCAACTACAATGCAACTTCTTAAAAAGTCGACATGGTTGACTACTTATGTATGTACTATGTGTATAAATTATCATATAGAAGACCCATTTTCAACTCACTTGCAACTATTATACAACTAATTCATTTTTTTAATGTGGCAAATTATTTATTAATACACCATATTTTTAAAGGGATGGCTACACACTAGTTATAATACCTAAGAAATAGTTGCACAATAGTTGTATATGGATTTTTTTTAGTTTTAATTACAGGGTAGTGTGGTTTCAATGGATGTGATTTTTCAATGTATTTCCATTTTAATATTTTAAAAATCTTTTACCACCTTGATAACACCCCACTTCTATTGTAATAGTTGTGTTTGGAAATGGGTGTGGGCTATACACATCCTTAAGAAAAATTATGTATTTATAAAAGTAACACCCACCAATATTGCAAAAGTTGTTTTTGGATTCATAGGAAAATCTCCTCAAATTTGTATGCATCGGATTTAGGGCAAATCATGTTGTGATCTTGGGCAAACTTGCAAATTTGTGCCCCATTATCGAACCAAAGCTATATAGTGATAAGATGATTTATGAGCCTTGTGAGAGTTAATGTCTAAAATCAAAAGACAAGTATGGACTTGGGATACATATTTTATAAAGCAACTTGAAATTTACCTTTTTTCACTTTTCTTACCAAAAAAACATCACAATTTCAATTCATGGTAATTCATTCCATTCACATTTTGCAAGTTTTGGTTTCTTCTCAAGTATGTCTAAGCATTTAGGTTATGTTGAAGAAGACCTTTAAACATTACTAGAATTCTTGGTTTTTCAAACAGTCCATGTTTACTAAACATGTACATTTTGACTAAAGGTTAAAGGCTTGAATGATAGGTGTATCTTTTGACCAATCAACTTGGTTGAAATTATCTATTTAACTATTTGTCAACTTGGACATCTAGTCAAATTGAACAAAGATTGACCACTTTAGTCAAAATGTTCAATGTAGTTTACTCAATTAAAACATTTAATCAAGTTGGACATAAAAAAATAATACCTTTGGTCAAAATGGCCATTGTTATTATTGTCCAATGGGGCATCCTACCCCCCTATTTATACCATGTTCTACAACCTTCTTACCTACCTACCTATGGACCTATTTATCGACCTACTTCAACCTACTGACCTTCATACTTACCTACCTACTACAACCTACCTTCATTTTTACCAACCTACCTACCCCCACCTATTAAGTGTTTGCCCACTACAATGACCTTATATGGATGTCACAATGGCAATTTTTCTTTTATTCCTTAGGTACAAAAAAATAAAATAAATAAGATCCATTGAAATAATAAAAAAAGGGATTCATCTAAAGTTATCATAATCAACCTTTCAAAAATGAAAAAATCAAATCAAAATCATGGATAGCCAACAAGTAATGGACTTTTGAATTTTGCCCACATTTTTGGTTACACTTGCAAAACTCATGGATATGGACTTTTATTTTACAATTTGTTAAATGTGTAATAGGGTTTGGTAGACTTGTGAGAATTTTAAAGGATCAATGGAAATCTTGATAAAGGATCACTATTGTATTCTTTAAGTTAAATAAATGTTCTTTGGCATTACACCAATATGTTTCCAAGTTCACTATGTGTTACACTAGTTTTGAGTGAAATTGAACAAATTTACTGTGGTGAAAATATCCCTAAGTAAACCAGGACCAATTGCTATGGACAAGTGAATTCACTAATAGTTAAATCACTAGTAGTAATAAATTCAGTCATAGATAATTCCAAACCTAAGCTAAGCACTTAGAAACTTTCACTCAGTTAGGTAGTTTAAACTAACAACTTAGCCCACCTAAACATCTAGCCCACTAACTTAAGGTGCAAGTGTGAAGGTTTAAACCTTTCACCTCCTCTCATCACCATGTTTAAAGAACAAGTCCTTAACTTTTGAACCATTATTTGAATGAATGATATTTTTTTAATCATCACATATTATTATGCATCCTTATGATTGATATTAGAATGTTAGAACCTCAAAATGGCAAAGATGAAACTACACATTTCACACACTTTTGGAACAATGAAATTGCACAAATATATGAAAAAGGTGGTTAATGTAATTTAAGACTAAAACTAGGTCATAAACTTGTTTTGTAGATTCACACAAGGTCACCACAACTCGAATTCCTATAAGTGGTAGTACTTTCCCTTTAATATATTCTTCATATGTCAATTGGAATTACATCCCCAAAAATTTCGATGCTTTCAAGGTAAATATCAAAATCAAGATGTTTTGGTGTCCCACAACTTTACAAACCCATACAACTTTTAAGAAATTCTACCAAATCAAAGATGTAAATAGATTCTCTTATAGTTCTTGTCAAAAGCTTTCTAACACCATGTTAATCTTCTCAATTGGATTTTATTTTCCTTTTCAAATGGACAAAACTTTGAAAACATAACTTTGTTTTGTGAGTGTAAGCCCATTATGATATAATATTTTCATAGAAAGTTTTAATGAATTAAAAATCATTTGATTTGGAAAATTTGAGTCTTCTGGCAGAAAATTACAACTTCCCAAAATCCGAACTCCCAAGTTCAAAATGCAACTTGTAAATATTAAGAATGTTTCTCTTTGATTAGCAAACATTCTCACCTTCATTTGGGTGAATATTGTATTCTTGTCATGTCCCAACCTTGCTTTTACACCCATATTATACAATGAAAATAGCTTCAAAAGGCAGTGCACCTCCAAACATTGAGTTCTTGCATTAGGATATGGCCAACACACAATCTAGATGTACAAGAGGAATCCCAACTTGTACAAGTTTTTGTCCTTAATCCAGGCCCTTCAAAAATAGTTGTCCCTAGGCCTTTCACATAGATGTGCACAACTGACAATATAGACTACTTTCTTCATAACTTAACACGTGTTTTGTAAATAAATATTGAAGGCTTCAATCCTCCACCTACATTGCGAATTATCAAGAGAACCCCGAGAGCCAGCCTATTGTAAGTTGGATAGGTTCAATCAACCTCTGTAGCTACTTGTAGAGCAAATTGCTTGACCTTTGAAGCCTTCTCAGGAGCTTCCAGCTCTGGTTTCATTCCTCAATCATCTATATTGTTTTTTTTTTTCCATCTTAGCATAATTATTTTTTTCGTATTGGAGGAGTAACTATCGATTTACCTTATGGTTGGGTAGATAAATGCTTAGATTTTTGTGATTATTTATAAAACTCGACCAATTTTCACACTTAGGTGGTTGGCCGTGCATGGCCTGTCCATACTCACAATTTTCTTCTTGGAATCAAATTTATCATCGCTGTTTATGGCTTTCTCTCCAACTGCATCAATGTGGATTGCCCTACGAAATGACAAGAGATTTTTTTGAAGAGATTTGATCATATACAGAATATTGGATGCAGTATCAACTATCCGATAGAACTAGCATGAGATTTATCCATGAATCCAAATCAAGTTGATTGGACCTTTTGGATTAATTAAGGGGTGGTGATAACAATGTACATATAAACTTGAGGCACAGTTTATCCATGAGGCTTTGGAACCAGTGTTGTTTTGTTTTGCAATTCTGTAGTGTAGCAACAGCGGCCAGCCCTTCCAGAGAGACATATTTAGACTTCATTGGCCACAGTTTTGTACAACATCATTAAAAGTGTAGCCGATAGACAAACCTATGGTGACACTCTCCCCCAAAAAATAAATCATGGCCGAAATGGGCCAACTTGTTTTTGGAAAAAAGAAAAGAAAAAAGAAGGTGATTTTCGCCATTTTTAAGTTTTTATTTTTGAGTCAGTGTCAGTTGTTGGTGATTTTTCACCCCCAAAAAAGGACTATTTGGAACCTCAGAGCGAGATATTGTACCTTTGAAATCAGCCCTGTTACACTTGAGACCATCTTTGTTGGCCCTGCCTTCCAAGGGCAAGGATATTGTGTTGATAATCATTATAGAGTATAGTACCTTCAAGGGATTTTGCCCCCCATCAGCTACGTGAGATGACTTATCCATATCCTAAATTTGATTGTAAAAAGATTCACATTCATCTTTTGACATTTGTTTTCTGTGCCCAAGGGGGGCGGGGTGGGGCGTGGGGGGGGGGGGGAATTTTTGCAATTTTTTTGACCTAAAACATATGATTTTGACACATTCAAAGGATTTTTGTGAAAGAAAAATGAGGACCTTGCCAGATTTCAGAAAATAATTTTTTAAAATCAACAGTCTATTTGTACAAACAGATTCCAGCAGGTAGCTAAATACAAAAGGATTCTTAGATTTTTCTTCTTTCATGTCTGGTGTATAGCCAAATTTGGCTAAATCTTCTTGTGAATGAGAGGATACATCACAAAATTGAAAGAAATACAAAACAAACAAACAAACAAACAAACCCTGATCCCAACTTTACTGGAAAAGAAAATACAGAGAGGAACATATCTTGAGTTACATAAAGAAAACTGAACAGTGCACTGTTGATGCTTGTATGGCCTGAATGAAATCATCCATCAACGCATATCACATTGATTTCATCTGTAGGGGTTAAAAAAATGGATCGGAAATGCCTTCACTAGTACTGTAGGACCTGGGCCAGTTCAACACTAATTATATTATTTTCAGAAATTTTGAAATTTGCCCCAAATTTTTCAGGAATATTTTTGTAAGGAAAATAAAGAATGTGATGCAATATTTGAGAATAAATGATTTGTCCAATTGGAATCCTCAAAATTAATTAATTAACTATTCAACAAACATGCATCAAAGTAGCCAGGGTACTTCAATAATTTTTTTGTCTAGGTAAATTTTTTTCTGGTTGGCACATTGTTTTCCAAAATGTGAAAATGAGTGGTTTTTGGGGTTGTCTTTTTTAATCACCAAATTTCAAAATCTTTCATTTTAAGAAAAACCACCAGATTTTCCATCAGGTTTGAGCAGGTAATAGAAGATGTAAAAATGTAAATTTAAATAAAAAATATTTATCCACAGAAGGAGATAAATTTTTTTTAATTTACATTTTAAAATCTAAACGCTGAAAACTATAAATGAACCAAAGCACCCAAAAAGGGGGGAATACAAGGAACAAAATGGAAGGATATAAATGCTTCAATTTCCATTTTTTAAATAGGGTCAAATTTGGCTAAAATCTACGTATCTAGTCGCTCAGATCCGCTAGTCATGAGAACTACATCACCACGTGACAAAAACAAGCAACTGGGTCCTTCAATGTTGGGAAAAGTGGGCAAAGACGTGCAAAAATGGAGTGGAAAGGGGGGAGGGGAATTAAGAGCGGGGCTAGGAGAAGAGGAAAATGATATAAAAATAATATAAAATTGTGAAATTATTTTTCCTTTGGGTTTTTTTTTCCCTCTCAAAACCATCACCAGGTCGGCATCCAACGTAACATTCGTTCCTGAGGAGATGCATCATCCTATTACGTTCGTTCGTTAGGAGATGTATCCCATTGCGTTTTGCACATAAAAGCTACCATGCACACCTTTCGTCGTCTTCGTTCGTTCAAGACTTGCTTTCTTTCTTTCTTTCTTTCTTTCTGCCTCCCTCCCTCCCTCCCTCGTGCACACGTTGTCGCGCAGCTACACCCAACGTCCGTATTTCAATGCAGATTTTGCATTCTTTGTAAACTGTTTTTGCAGACAGAGAGAGAGAGAGAGAGAGAGAGAGAGAGAGTCTCTTGACTGCAGTTGGGTTCCTGTCCGCACAGAAAATCGATTGGAAAGTTTTGGCTGCAAAAATCGACGCTCGAAGAGTGCATTTTGAATCTTCAACATTGGAGTACTTAGATTCTGGCCGCTTACATTCTGGTTGAGAATTGAGAAGTAAACCGCATGTGGAAAGAATGAGGAGGAGAGGGAAAGAAGCACAATTTTGTGATGTCGAACTTTTGAGAAGAATTGGGTGAGACCTCAAGTATCATGGAATGATCATGGGATCCAGCATTGAACAGGCAGACTGGCAGTTTGAAGAACATAGCTGAGGAAAAACAAAGAGATATGGAGCACTGCCAGAATGCTGATGATGTTCAAATAGGGTTTAGAAGACATTTTATGTGAGACAAGAAATTCTTGAAGTCTAAGCCCAAAGGATTCAAGGCTTCAGAGTAGGTTGGTTCTATGGCTGGTCCTCGGGAACCTGGGAAGGAGCCGATGGGACCATTCTGGCACAAGATGCTCATTGTCATGTGTGTGGGATGCATCCTTTTGTTCTCCTTCTTTACGTTGATGGATATGGCCAATGTAATGACAAGAGGTAAGGCAAGGTGCAGTAATCCAATTCAAGAGCTGAATTCACAACAGTTTTCTAAGGCTAGCATTCCACCGAAAGATGATGAAACATGCGTGGCCAGAACACAGCATCTTCTCTATAGGAAAGATCCACAGCGGTTTACAGCATCTGCTGAGCTAGATGCTGCATGGAAACGCTATGGGGAGCTGCACAGAGCATGTTCATTCCAAAAGAATTTGACACATGTGTTTTTGCATGAGCGGGAGATGAAGGCTCATGATGATTGCAACTACCTGATTATGGTCGAGGGTGCATTCGGGCTTGGAAACCATTTTCTTTCTCTCATCTCTGCTTTCACTTATGCTCTTGCTACCGACCGGGTGTTCCTGATTGATTCCAGAAGTTTGTTTGCAAAATTGTTGTGCGATCCCTTCCCTGGTTCTTCATGGTTGCTCCCAGTGGACTTCCCCTATGAAGAGGTGGCAACTGCACCTGCTTTTATCCATGCAATTGGATCCGAATTCAGAGATGTTGACTTATTGTGTTTGCATCTTGAGCACATTCAGGTAAATTGCAAGATCATGAGAAGTAAGTAACTAGACTTGCTGTTTCAATAGTTGCAGGAATAGGGTTTCCATGGATCATGCACATTTTGATGAGTACGTATAGCTCATCATGCAGTTGTGCACAGTAATGCCCATGCAAGACTCCCTGTGGCTGTCTACCACTTTGGTATCAACCTTTATGTACCAGATTTCCCTCTTGAAGAAGATGGGTTTTTACAGCTCCCAAGATGCTGGACCTGGGTACACCTGCAATAGAACCTGCCTGCATTATCTTAGGTATTGATCAGGTGAGGACTTATTCTATTTATGGTGAAGTCTATGATGTTTTTTGCTCTGAAGGAGTGAGGTGGGTGGGTTGAATTGATGTTTGCTCACAGAGTTGGGGAGACAGTCAATTTTTCTGTGATCAAAACCAGTTGTTTCTCATGGATGTGCAATGGCTTGGGTGGCTAAGCAATCAGTACTTTGTGACTCGCCTGCTTATGATTCCTTCTCTTTGGGAGCGTTTGCATCCCATTTTCCCATCCACAGAAGATCAAGTGTTTTTTCACCTCAGCCACCGTCTCCTCCTCCCTCACAATGACATTTGGGCTCGCATTTTGCGCGAGTATTGGAGTTACATCTCAGGTTCCAGGACTCGTGTGGGCTTGCAGATCCGGCTCCATGGCCGCAATGATCCTGGAGCTTTTGATGAAGAAGTCCTGGAAAGAATTCTTCAGTGCCTTCACAGTGAGAAGGTTGGATCAAATTCATTCCCATAATCTGAATATTTTCTTGTGTCTGCCAATGCACTTGATGGTAAATTAGTTGCAATTTTGGTCAACAGTAATGGCATCCTCTACAAATCCATGTCCACTGCACCGTATGCCAGGGTCACAAATCCATTCATGAGACTGACCTGATCATCCCAAGACTTGCCCTTCATTTCTGATTTTTTGTTATGCCAGGTGCTACCAGAATTAGTTGAGAAGGAGAACATTGAGGCACTCTCTGGTTTCTTCCTTAAGAGAAGGGAGGGTGAACTTACATCAGCAGACATTGCAGTGCTGGTTGCATCACTCCAAATCCGTTTCTATGAATCTTTGAGAGATTCTTACGGTGCGCTACCTAATGCAGAAAGTGCCATGATACGTTTTCACACAGTATCCCATCTGGTATGTTATTCCCAAATGAACCATTTCCAGACTTTCTCACAGTATATGGTGCAGCACAGTGCAGTAGGTGGGTTCAATCCAATCCCATTTTGTCTGTGTGGAACAGATCTTACTGTCTTCACACAACTATAAAACACAATTGCTTCAAAATGCACAAATGCCTATAGCTGTCACAATTCACAATCATCGATGAGGTCATCTCTTTACATTGCCAATAGTCTGGATGTCAGCAGAACTGGGTGTTCTGCAGAAGCAACTGTCAAGATTAGCTTTTTCCCTTACACTAATTTTATGCACCAGGGACGTCAAGATTACACAGTGCAACAGGCACAGATTGCCTTCGTGGAGATGTGGCTGCTGAGCTTCAGTGATGTACTCTTGACCAGCCCTTATTCAACCTTTGGATACATCCCACAAGGTAATGTCATTATTACAAGAACTGACTTTCTCCACACACAATGGGAGAGCTCATGCTGGTGTGCATACAACACCCTTCCTTCTACCTGGAAGGTGCTTTCCCTGTAGGATGTTTGGTTGCAAGTGCTGAATTTCTTTCATTACTGGCAACATTGCTTGTGAGTAAGTACAAACCAGAGACAAGCATGTAAAAGTGCATGGAACCACATAACATTGCATGTGATGAACTTGATTCCACTTCTCACAAACTATTCACAGAATCTACATGCATTGATGCACACCCAGTTCTAGCATTTGTGTTGTATGGACTATGGACGTAACTGTTGGAAATGCTGCCATAGAGTGCTGCTGTTCCTCTTGCCTTGAATTCTGAAGAGTTGACAGTCTTGCTGGATGGTGCTGCAGCCATTGGAGGGTTGAAACCTATCATTCTGAATATTCAGGGAGGTAATATCACAGCCAATGGACCACAAGCATGCTTCAGGGGACAATCAATGGAGCCTTGCACTCACTTTCCACAAGACCTTGCCTGCAGAGGCTCCAACGAAACTGCAGGGCATAGCAATTGGATACAGAATCACATCAAAGAGTGTCAAGATAAAGAAGGTGGTCTTCAACTGGTTGACCATGCTGAAGACCCCTCCAGTGCACACTTGAGGGAATAAAGTCACAATCTCTCTCGTCCTCTTCTTCTATCACATCAGTGTCTTCTGCACATGATTGCCTCACCTATTCACATCATCCCAATGGTATTTCTGCAGATCCTCTGTAAGCACATCATTACCTTACATATATCATCCTGATGGTATATCTCTGCAGATTTTTCTGTAAGACCCATCTTGCTTCATACAAGTCCTCCATTGTTCCAACTACATTAGGCATCTGATGACATAAATCTCAACTCTCTCTGTCCTATCTGGTACAAGACCATTCACCACACTCAATCTTGATTTCATGTGCTAATTGGGTCAGAAGAAATGTTAAGATCCAAATATAGACATGGTCCTTGTTCCACGGGACATGGCCTCCTTGAAATTCAATTTGTGCAGTAATTGCAAGTTTCTTTTGAGTTGATGAGAACTGGCCAGCATCTTTTTCGCCTCAATTTCCAGAGACAGCTAGGTCTTCATGCATGAATAGTACCTGCCCGAAAAGAAGTCGGTCTTTGAAATACCATTTACATCTAGATGTCTTGGATCATCTACTTTGTGCAACTCAAGCCACAGTGCCAATGTAAGTCCTTTAGACCATATAACAAGCCTTGCAGAGTAAGAACTTCTTCCCCTGGAGCCATAGAGGGTACTGTCTCCTGCTGCTAGTGGGCAGGATGCATCTGCACAGAACAGAATTGGTGGACATCTATTGGGAAACCTAAAAAAAGTTCATCAAGCTCCAGAATTCTGAATGCCTCATACCATCTCTGATATATAATCTTCATCAAATATGACTGTACAGCTTCAAATGACATCACTCCTAACTTTGTATCATTTGGACACATGATAAGAACAGAAATGTCATCATGACTGCCTTGCCTCGATGCACCAGCTGTTAATCCTTTGGCTGCTCTTCCTGCATTGTTTTCAGTGTGCACAAACTTCACAGCACCAACAGTTTTAATCACATCCCACAACCCATCACTGGCACAATGAAGAAATTGTCCTCTGGGGTTAAGAAACCTTCCCAGATGTCAGGCTCTACACTTCAATGGTCTTTCAATCTGTAATCTCTGAAAGAACTCAACATTGCCAATCTTTGATCACTGCAGTAAACTCCACCAATCAGCACAACCTCTCCTCCCTTGCTTTCCACCTGTCAAAGAAACAGGGGAAAACTATCTATAAGGATTCTGTGAAACAGGATTCATCCTTGAATCTTCTTATACTGCCACTGGACAGATTTGATTGTCCAACAATGCACTTCCGCATCCGATCCTATCCAGCTCAAAGGCTGAAGGCACCACATTTCAGATGAAATGAGAGATGCTGCTGACTTGCATATATTCAGCTGGGATGAAAGGTGACCATGGCCTTGCACAAAAGCATATGCCCCAAACTAAGTACCAACTACTCAGAATGACAAATCATGCTCCAACTGGCTTGACTGTGAACCTCCTCATGGAATACAAGCACTTCACTGAGCCAAACACATTTGGTTGTTACATCCAAACGAGATTCCTTGCGAGCTAACTCATACAAAGTACCAAAAAGATCTGCAGAAGTTAGCGTCTAAGAACACTGCCTAAGCAAGCAATTGTAACAAATGGACCTCAGTGAGATACCATCTTCCGCTCCTTGGCATTCTGATGTGCATGGTCAACACTGAGATTTATTCCCTCACCACCTCATGATAGGACTGCTCTGTAGTCACCAACATTTGCAACGATAATTTGTCTCCCTTCGTTCAACAATAGGGTCGCTGTTGCTGTGGACCCTGCTCTGAAATCCAGGTTTAACTTTCCCTTTGTCCAATGTCCTGCATGCACACAACATCTCTTGGTACAAATCTCCACTAGCTCAGCTGTATGTCACTCAGTACTAATGACAAAGATGATGGCCCCAAAACCTCTCGGGAGCTAGGTTTTAAGTTTTGATGCCCCCCATTCTTTTCCTAGGTTTTTGAGCAATATCCTACGGCTCTGTTGGGAAACTCTAGCTGACCCTTGAAATGGATTCATTCGCATACTACTGATTTGACAAGATCCTACATGTGAATGTTCCAGTCAAAGGCAGGTCTGTCAATGAAGAAAGCAACTTCCAGTCTTCCAGTGTGAGACAAAGTGCAGTTGTGGTATTATGTGCAGAGCTTGCTGGCAGGCACAAGGGCAAGAACTCGGTTGCTTGATGAAACAAAACTAGCTCATGGGTATCACGACTAATGTCAAAATAGATTGAAAATGTGCAGAGATTATAAGTAGTGGTAGGCTAGATTGAATTGTTGCAGCAGCGAGAGATTTTCATAAACTAGGCAGATCACCTACTTCTTATCACTGTCGAAATATGTTTCAGTGATGGCCTTCTCCACCAACCTCATATGCCCAACTTCCGTCTGCCCTAAAGTTTTAGGATCATTGAACTATGGTAGCTACATCAAATACTCCAAAAACACCAAATGTTGAAAGCTGCCTGTATCTCATAAAATTGCACTTTCAATGGTGGGGATTTATCAAATTTTCACCCAAATAACACATTTTTAATACGAAAAGATTCAGATTGAAATCCCCTATAACTCTACCAAGTCAGATTGTTTAAAATGTCGCAAAATTCCAGCTACTGGGAGGTTTATGTGCTTGCAACTCCCTCCTGTCACAAGGCACTGGTTTGATCAAATGTCAATTAAGGGTTAACCTCCCTTGTTAAATGATCTAACTTCAAAATTTTAAAACATTAGGAACATTAGGAACTCCTACATATTCATTTGCATAATGAATTATCCATAGTTCATTGGATGTTATTAAATTACAAATCTATATTGTCATTGGTCTGCACTCACAAATAGGTAGCCATATCTTTCTTATCACATTCAGGTTTCACAGGCTATCTTTTTCTATATGACAGCCCAATTTTCACATTGCGCCCAAAGAATGATATTGCAAACCGATGGACTCTGTCCCAACAAATAGGAAATAAATAATCTCTTCCCTGCAGTAAGAGCAACTCCACCCATACTCAGCATTTGACCCAGCAATGATATTTCTCACATGCAAGATTACCACCTATTTGTTGTTCCCAAGGCACACCCATGAACATGAAACTGAGAGTCCAGACCATAAAAAGTGAGAACCAGTGTTGGCTGGTTTTGGGTTCTTGGTTGGGTTCAATTATGGACTAGGTCTAAGAAGCAGCCTTGACACAGTTACATGGACTAGACTTTATTGGTCTAAAAGTTTTTCCATGGTCCGGGTCATAAGGTTAGGTAAAGGCTAGGGTCTTAGGCTTAAATAGGGTTTTAAATTTCTAAGTTCTCAACCCTTAGGTTTGAGTTCTAGAGTTTTAACCGTTAGCTCTAAGTTTTAATATATAAGGCCATCTCCAATGACAAAACCAAAATGACCTTTACACAAAAGTGTTGTGATGTTCCATACATAACGTTCCCTATGTTAGATAAACGCCCAAATAGGCCTTGTGTGGGTGGAGACGATGTTGACGGACTATTCCTTATGTTGTTCCTTATTGTTAATTTTTGGTAATATGTTGGGAAACATTTTGGAAACCTTGAAAACCCATTGGAAGTTTCAATGGAACACCCATAATTGAGGGTGTTACCTAGCTACCTAGCGTAAAAAGTAGTCAAAAAATATCTATTTAAAAAAAGAAGTCCTATGACTTTGTTGAATACCATGAGAAAAAAAACTTAAGGAGAATGTTTCAAAAAGTGAAATGCTTGCAAGAATGCACCTTTCACTTTTCAAAACGAACACCTCTTAGTGAAGGTAAAATTGCACATTGTCATATGACCTTCAAACACACTAATTTTGAAAATTCGATGATCCTTGTAAGTGTAAGATTCCCCCAACTCTTGAGATGTAGGTGTAAAAGCCCTCACCATCCTACACCTCGTGATCTAATTACATTTAGGTTAATGAAAATCTTTGCTGAATAAAGCCAGCAAGTTGGGGACATTCCCAAAACACAATGTAGGACTAGCCTATCACCTCCTCCGAGACCTTTTACTTTGAGAATAACCCCACCTGAGGGCTTACTAACCCTACTTGTAAATTCAACAAACAAATTGTGTGGGAACCTTTTGGAGGATAAAAAGCCAACTAATCAATCAATCAATCCAACTTCCAGCAAGGGGTGTGTCACACTGTGGCCTTGCCATTTGCATTAAAAAGTATCTTAAGCCAAAAAGAAGCATTATGAAAACTCAAATATTTGACCATGCGAAATTATAATCTTCATAAAATCTTCTAAAAGAAACAAAATCCTTCAAGATATTACTCTATAACTAAGCTCAATTTTCAACGCAAGCCAAAATATCATCTTTCAAAAATCTTCCTATGAAAATGGACCTATTATTACCTAGGGGGGAAAAAGCCCTTAAGCTACTATACTCTATAATGAATATAAACACAATATCCCTTGCCTTGGTAGGCAAGACCAACAAAGGGATCAAGACACACACCTTGGGAGGCTGGGACAAAAAGGAAAGTCATAGATGGCACAGAACCACACCATTAGCCCTAAGCTAGTAGGCAGCCAAAAGAAGAAGTAAGTGAACTAAGTAATCTGTTGAGCTCAGTTCAGAACAAAGAACAACACTCTGCCGGAAACTAACTACCTATTTGTAATCTTTTCCAAAAATGTTGAAAATGAATCTAAACATCCGGATTTGTGCCAAATGGGGGAAAAAGAAAATGCAAGCCTGAAGACATCTTCAAACCCAAAGAAGAAAAGGAAACCAAGTTTGGATAATTCATTCAAAGAATTGCATAACTTAAGCATTCTTCACATGGGCCAATTTCATTCTGATTTCTAGCACATGAAAAATAAATTAAAAGAGCAAATCTCACGACCTAATTTATTATTCAGAGCTCACAGCTATGTATCAGGCAGAATTTGTACAGTGTATTTTGGAGGGCATGTTCTCAAGCTGAATCTGTCCTCCACAAAGGGCAGGGCATTTCAAAAGATGAAATGCCTGCTCCAGCATGCATCTCGCTTTTTTCAATAGCCCGGGCTCTTCTTTTGTTTTTCTGGGATACCCCAGGAAGTATCGACAACATTCATTGCGAGGGAAAAAAAAGACAACAAAATAAAGTAATGCCGGTGCTTTACTCAGGGTAATGACCTCCAGGGTGGTGTTCCCTAAATATGGAGCCATACAGTTTTGTCATCATCACGCAAGAGACGTGCAAGAAACCAAAAGAAAAAGGAGGGTGAGGGGGGCGTGGATTTGATTGAAGGTACCTAAGTAAGTGACTCAAAGAAGCTCAAAGAAAATTTTGTAACAAAAGCTTGATTTGATTCTCGAGAACAGCGCGCGCCCCGCTGCTGCTGCTGCTGCTTCTGGCTCTTCTTCGTCGCTTTCTTCAATACTCAAGTGTGACAGTCGCCAGCGCTGCTTAGGGGAAGAGAAATTTGGTTTAAAGTAAATTACCGATTTAGCTGCCCGCCCCCAATTCCCCTCCCGAATCCCTATACAGCAGCAGCAGCGTATAGCAGGGCAGCTAAGGCCGCATTTTTTAAAGAAAACAATTTACATCTGACGGGAGGGAACAGAAGTGCGTCCAACTCTACCGCAGGTAGAATGCACTGTTGGAGATGTGTGCTTGAGCGAGAGGATGAAGGACAGGTTTTGCACTGCAAGCTTGTGAGGAGAAGGAGGAGGAGGAGATGGAGAGAAAGAGAGTCTGGTTTGGTTGTTTAAGGGACGAGAAAAGAACAGAAAGAGAGTAGTAGTGATGTGACAATAATAATGTGTCTGTCCGTGGTTTCCGGGAGAAAGAAACGAGTGGTTTAATAATGTGTCTGTCTGTGACTTCTTCCAGTTGAGGAGGAGGAGATGGAGAGAAGAGTCTGGTTTGGTCGTTTAGGGGACGACGAGAAAGGAGGGAAAGAGAGTGGTGTAATAATGTGTCTGTCAGTGGCTTCCGGTTGAGGACAAGGACAAGACGGAGGGAAGTCTGGTCTACTGTCGGTGGCTTCCAGTTGAGAAGAGTGGGAAGATGACGGTAATAAGTCTGGAAGAAGGAGGAACAGTAGAATCGGGAATGTAAGGTAGAGGAGTGAAAGGGTTTGGAGGTCAAGAAAGCTGTTGCGATTATGGTGTTCTCAGTGGAGAGTGGCAACAGGAAAGAGGAGCAACAGCAGGAAGAGGAGGAGGAGGAGGAAGAAGTGATGCCTTTTACCTTTCCTGATGAGGTGCTTGAGCATGTGTTAGTTTTCGTGACTAGTCATAGAGATAGGAATGCGGTGTCGCTTGTGTGTAAGGCATGGTGTAAGACGGAAGGATGGAGCAGGAGGAAAGTCTTCATAGGGAACTGTTATGCTCTTTCCCCAGAGGTTCTCGTGCGCCGCTTTCCAAACATAACTTCGGTGATCATGAAAGGACGTCCGAGGTTCGCCGATTTTGGATTTGTGCCCGCCAACTGGGGCGCTTACATTTTCCCTTGGATTCAAGCCATGGCGACGCATTATCCTTGGCTGCAGGAGCTTCGCCTGAAGCGCATGGTAGTGAATGATGCCAGTTTGGCAAAGATTGCCCAATCTTTCTCTAGCTTTCGATCTTTATCCCTCACCAGCTGCATTGGTTTCAGCACCGATGGTCTGGCAGAGATCACCAGACACTGTAGGTAAGGTGTTCACTTTGTCCCTCTTCATGTCTCCAGTCCATTTGTACTTTATTGTTCACCACTTGAGAGATCTCAACAAAAATGTGCAGGCTGGAGTTTGATGTGTTCTACATGTATCTGCAAACAAGTCTCATATGCTCATCCTCTTAGGGTTTGTCAAACTTTCTTGTCTAAACTGAATGGGAAGTGTTGTGCACTGATTTGGCAATGGCATGCAGGTGCCTGGCAGAATTGGAGCTCCAGGAAAATGACATCGAATTTCAGAGTGGAGAATGGCTGACTGCTTTTCCTGAAACATACACTTCGCTAGTGTCTCTCAATTTCTCCACAGTCCACTATAAGGAGGATTATGTGGATGTCCTTGCCCTTGAGCACCTTGTAGCTCGCTGCCCTTTGTTGAAGAAACTAAAGCTGAACAAGGAGATCAACCTTGAACAGCTGCAACGACTCCTTCTGCGGGCTCCTAATTTGGTAGAACTGGGGACTGGATCTTACTCCCAGAGTCTGACATGGGCAGAACTCTCTGAACTTCAGAGTGCTTTGGACAAGTGTAAGAGTCTGAGGAGCCTCTCAGGAATCTGGGAGGTGGTCCCAGAGTTTGTGCAAACATTGTACCCAGTGTGTCCAAATCTGATCACCCTCAACCTCAGTGATGTCCTTCTACCAACTGCTGATTTTTCAAAGCTCATCAGCTACTGCCAGAAACTACAGCAATTGCTGGTCAGTCTCTTCTCTCTTGCCGATTGGTGAACAGCGGGTTCTGTCATGCTACTACACTGTTCCAGCAATGCATGAAGTTTTGCATCTGCTATTTTGCATACCTTCTCTTCATCCCTCAATGTCTGTCTGTGTGATGTTGGACTAGATAGCTTGGTTTGCATTGAGGAAAACTGGCATGCATCTCTCACCCTTCACAATATACCCTTCATGTTGTTGTCCATCTCTCCATGGCTGCTGTTTTGGCATGATTAGCACCAATATCCATCCTTGAGCAAGTTTCCTGTACAACTTGCATATGTTATGTGTCATGAGCATGCACATCTATGCCCTGTCTCAACAAATTGTAATAATAGACTTAGACCTAATCACTTCAGCCATTTCCTTTGTTTCTTATTCAGAGGAACAAGCAAAAGGACTGTTTGTTGATGTCTGCGATGTGTCAGATAGGTTGACTATTTTAGTGCTTCTTTCTTTTCACCTATTTGGTTCTGAAAGTGAAGTGTTTGGATGGCATTTTAGTTTTACCTGTGTAGCTGACTCAAATGGCTGTTGCACACCAGGTGCAAGATGATGTTGGTGACAAGGGACTGAAGGCTGTTGCAATGGCTTGCAAGGATTTGAGAGAATTGAGAGTGTTTCCAGCTGGGGAGGAGGGCTCTGTTACTGAAGAGGGTCTGGTAGCAATATCAAAGGGTTGCCCCAATCTAAGGAAGATTCTCTACTTCTGCAAGCAAATGACAAATGCAGCCATGGCCACATTTGCCAGGAACTGCCAGAGGATGACACACTTCCGCCTATGTATATTGACACCGTATGAAACAGACTGTGTGACTAAGGAACCCTTGGATGAAGGTTTCAGGGCCATCTGCAGGGAGTGCAAAGATCTGGAACGGCTGGCTCTCTCTGGACTTCTGACAGATAAGACCTTTGACTACATTGGCCAATTTGCAAAGAAGCTTGAAACCTTATCAGTTGCATTTGCAGGGGATTCTGACCAAGGCATGCACTACATATTGGATGGGTGCAAAAAGTTGCGGAAACTGGAGATAAGAGACTGTCCATTTGGTGATGAGGCCTTGCTTGCAGGTTATTCCAAGTATGAGGCAATGAGGTCTCTGTGGATGTCAACTTGTAAAGTCACTCGGTTGGGTTGCCAATTTCTGGCAGAGAAGAACCCAAATCTCAATGTGGAGATCATCAAGGATAGTGAGGGCACAGAACAGCATGTAGAGAAAGTGTATGTGTATCGCACCATTGCAGGGTGTCGCAGTGATGCCCTATCCTCTGTGGAAATATACAGTAGTGGAAATATATCCATATAGCACAGTAATTTATTTCTTTTCCAGCTATTTAAATTTCATCAGTATGGATTTCTGTAGGACTTTCTTACACACTGCCAGATAGAGAGGGTGTGAAGATGGGGGATGTGGGATGGAGACATGTTCAAAAGTGAAGCTCTTTAATGGCCAGGTTGCTTTCTCCATCCTGTGTAGGCTAGTAGCTGACAGATGGTCCAGTTTTTTGTACTTGACCTTTCTTGTATCAAGTTATCTCCTCAAGAAGAGATTGGAGTATTCTGCGGCCATCAAAGTGGTCACAACCTTTTTGGGGACCCTTGTACCTGTATAGTCTTTTAGCTGAACCTCTGGATAGGCTTTTTTGGGAATGGTGCTTCTTCAAGGTGAATGAAAGGTAGGATTGCTGTTTCAGTCTCCCAACCAATCTATGTATATCCTCTGTTGAAAATTGCCCTAATTTTCCATTTCAATCTTGCAAATGAACATTCACAACAGTCGAGTATGCATTGTATATGGTAACATCCAGCTGACTATCCAAGTTGTATGTGGTAATTCTGTTTTGATCTTCATTCTACCTCCAAAACATGTTCTGGCTTCTGCGCTCGATATAGATCACATGATAGAAGCATTTGGCTTTGGTTTACCAAGTGGCCCAAATGTGCAGAAAAGGATTTGAAGAGTATGAATCTTCTAAGGTTATATTTTTTTTCCATCCCTGCTGAATGTTCTCATGTTTGAGCTTTCAAATTTGAGCACATTTGTAAAATGGATCCACATTGCATTGGTGGCTTCTTGAGGAAGGACATGCCCCCTTGGTTGTGGTCTCCAAGGCACTATTCCTCTCTACATGGCTTGTCTATATATGCTTGAAAAAGGCGTGAAATCTATTGAGGTAGAGTGTATAATGTTTTTATGGTCTGAGAAGAAACATTATGGTTTGAGGAGAGCACCCAACAGGCTAGGGTGGCCCAAAGCTTGACCCAATGACAATAATTCATCCATGAAAACATTGCTTAGTCCATGGATCGTCTTCAAATTCAACAATGGTAACATGACGAATAACATGCTTGTAGAAGATCCTTCAAACAACAGGGTTAATGCTTTAATGATCATTGATTCCATTACAGCTTTATGTCATCCTAATCATAATCTAGTTATAAGACATAAAGGGGGCTAGGTAACTTATAACCTAATTACTTCTATTGCATACTAATATAATCTTATGATATCTTAATCAGAGTTTTTTTTAAATAATTTTTTCAAGTAGGTCCATTGGCTAGGATCCTTAACTTTAATTGACATCAAAAGGGCAATTGTCCTAAACAGGTTGTAACATTTTTGGCAAAATGCTGCTACAAGTGACAACCTAGGAAGCGACTAGGTCTAGATGTGGCTAATTTGATTATTCTTATTTCAAAAAATGGGGAAAATAGCCTTTTAAAATCATAATGTTTTTCTTTTTTTTCATTTTAAAAAAAAAATTAACAAGTTGCAAAAAGTTTCCACCAAAAATATCAGTAATCCCAATGCAATCGAAACTAATTAAAGTGTATCAATATTATCTCACAATGTCACTTTTTCTATGAGATTAATAAATATGAATTCATATTGGAAATGTGTACCGAGCTCATTCTCAATGAACTCTATTGCAAAGTCAATTATCTTAAGTTTTGACAAAAGTTCTTAAAGCTAAAGCCATTCCAAGATATCATAAAATACAACATTTAAAAAAGAATATTATCAAGAATTCAAGGATTAATTTTTATAAATTGAATTTTTTCCCATTTTCACATATCTAATTTGAATATGCTTTTGTATAAGTGAATTTAAATTGTCAAAAATGGTTTTTTTTTTAATCTTTCTACTCAAATGTGATCCCAAATATGGACTAATCATATTTATTAAAGGCTTATCCTTTTAGCCATGGCTAGTACATCTTAATTCCTATAGACCAAGTGACAAGAATAATGGCATGTAGATAACTTGCATCAATTATGTTGTTACCAACTATGGCTATAAGCATGTTATCCTTAAGAGCACTTGTGCATTTTTTTACCACTAAATAGTTATGAAAAAACAATAATTTTTTTTTGAAGTATCATCATCAATTGTTAGAATTGAGATTACTCAAATTCACATGTTATTCATTGCAGAAACAACTTATTTGAACAAACATTTGCTCAATGAAGAAACTAGTTATCACATTTCACTTGAAGTTGGCTCTCCAAATGGATAGTTGAGACAATTATCTTTGGAAATTAGAGGTAACAAATATCATGATGTACAAATGCTTAGAGATAGGTTAGGTGTAGATTAGATGGCCCACATGATTAAATGACTAATATTGAAACATGATAGTCACAAAATGTTTTAATCATGGATATTGGGTTTTAGCAAAATGACCTTTATTGATCTTATGACTTATTGTAAGGATTTGTTATCAGAAATAAAATAAATGGATCTTGGCATCAAAACATTTCATTATTTGAAAGACCCAACCCTTCAAAATGTGTACTTAACACTTCTTTGAATCAATACTTATTTGATAGCTCATAATGTTGAAATTCAAAGTGCATCATGGTTGCAGTGCCATGGTCTTTGTTATAAATGAGCCCAATTTTAATTTATCTTTAGTTATTAGCCAATACATTTGTATGGCCAAAACAAATTGACACATGGGATGCAATGAAGAACTTGTGGTTTGTCAAATACCATGAGCTCGTTAGCAATGGGCTGTAGAACAGCAGAGGAGATGTTTTATAATCGAATGGAACATATTAGTTAATCTTCCAATACATTTTTGAGGGGTTGAAATGTGATTAAGATCTTGAAGGTATTGATTATTGATTCATGAAAATTCATACATTTGCCACTTGATGAAAACAAATGGATTAGAATTTGGAAGAACACAAGTTTATGGGCGTGGAACTAGAGTATCCACATCTACTGAATCTAAATCAAGTAAAGGCACATATTTCATGATTGTGCAACCCTTTTAAAACATTTTGAACCCACAAATTGAAATTTTCAAAGTTTTTTCAACAAAAATAAAGTAAAAAAATATAATTTGCTTCAACAAAACATTAATATTCATAAGTGAATTATACAAAGATACATGAAAACAAACCATGTGTTAATAGCATCACAATACTAATACTCTATAGGCAATTCATATTAAATTTGAGCAACAAGGTATTGTGAAAGCTCATGTTGCTCTACAAATTTGCCAATTATGGTGGTGTAATATTCAATGTTGGGTGGTTTTAAGAATGAGAAACAAATACCCTCTAGTTTATCAACCCCAAGTATACTCTCTTACTTGTTGATTCTCAAAATCTTCAAATGGCCAATTTTGGTATATAACTGCACTTCTCAAAACAAAAGTCAAAAAGCTAACCAAAGAACAATTATTTGCCAATTTTTCCATAAAAATTGTTGGTTCCTTGAGGTTTTCAAATAATGAAATTGGCAGTTTTTTATTCTGAAACATTTCAAAAGCTAAAACCAGTGGTTTTTTTTTAATTCAAAGAATCACCCAACATTAGCAAAATACAAACCCTTCAAATGATTTCATTGCTTTGAATTTGCTACCACCTTTTATTGGCCCAAGTGTAAAGCAATAAATGTTACATCAATTTTGTAGTTTTATTTGTAGAGTTTTATGAGTGAAATCAGTATGACATTTATCATTGACCTAAACTTATTTAAAGGGAAATTTGTTGCCTATCAGGGAAATGATATAATTGTTCACAATGATCTTATGTTATTGACATCAACAAACTTCAATTCAATTTTCTTTTTGAAAATGATGATAACATATGAAGAATATATGCTAAAAACTAATGATAATATTTTAATTTAAATAACTTCAATTTTTTATACATTAATGGAGTGAATCCATCATCTTTTTCAATAGGTGCATCATGATAATAAGTTGTGACACTTTTTAGATTGTCACATAAAATGGTACTAGCTTGCCACTTAGATAACCATTTGATTTTGTGATACCTTTTCATCATCTTTGATAATCATTGAACCTTTTTTTCTAAGGTTTGCAATGCAACCTTGTGCTTTGAAGATTTCCAAAAATGACTAACATTGAAATTCAACAAAGAGTCAACTTTTTTGGAAATGACATCACATGGCAAAGCGCAGCTTCAAGGGTTGCAAGATTGGTTCTATGGATAATAAAATGCACTTAAATGATGAAGGGGTTTTTTTTTTGTTTCAACATGGTTGCAACTCATGTCCTTTGACCAACCATTGTTAGAAATGCAATACATTTATCCAAGTTCAAACCCCATTCTTTTATGTTGGAAACATTTTTTTGCCATCAATAATTTCCAACAAACCCAAAAAAATAGCCATTGGTAAACCTTCTTCAATAGATGTTACAAAACTCATTAAATGCCCTATTATTGAAATGTTAGTTGATTCATTAATCATAATGCTTAAAAAATTTGAATTTTGAACTATATTATGTACTTTTTTTTTACAACACTTGAAATAAAAACCAATATGGCTTCATCACATGTTTTATTTATTATAGTTATTGAATTTTCCAATTTTTTTCTCCATATTGCAAAGCCCAAATTAACTTTGACATGCCCCCAAATTCTTTGAGAACCCAAATGCGAGTCTCAAAATGAAAAAATAGAAAAATAAAGGAGTTAGTGCACGTTCCCTAACTTGCAGCACTTTGGGGTAGGAGTGCTTGGTGAAGCTCCAAGATGGGACTAGGTTGAATTCACAAGCAAAAGTTCAAAATGAAATCCACCTACACAACCAAGGAAAAAAGGCAGTTCGTGCAAATTAAATGTAAGTGGTGCTATGGATTTAGTAAGGACTTTTAAGCACAAGTTTTACACAACCCACAACCTTCGAGAACAGGCACCACTCCCCTCCCTATAGTATATTCTATGACTCTCCATGGGGGTTACATCTAAATGATACTTTTTCTTGAAATTTTCAAGTGAAAGTCCCAAAATCGGGACTTTTGTTGTCCTAAAACTTTGGACACCCATATTTTCCTTAAAAAAATCATGTCTAGAGCATACGATGACAATATTTTATAGCTCTCAAAAAGATCTTTCCAACAATGTATTTCATGCCCCAATCAAAGATCATTTGACCCTTTGCTTTAAAAGGATTTGTGGTTAGGAATTAAATTCCCAATTTGATTCTTGGCCCTTATTACAACTCATGCATTTAGGTCTAAATGAACAATGCAAGGGCACTTCAGGCATCTACACTTCAAGACCTTTTCAATGGTATTTTGGTGGCCCAATGTGATGTTTGTTTTCCTTTTCAACCAAGGCCCTAAACATTCAAGACTCCCGCACAAATGCAACTCCCAAAATGGGAGTGCACTTGGGAATCATTGGGCTCCATCTTTTGCACTTTCCCCCATTTGTGGGAATGTGTTTCACACTTGAACACACTCTCTTGACCTCATGGGCCTTTGCACTTTACAATTAATTGCAAACCCGATGTTAAGGTTGTAACAAACTTTTTATATTCTTCAAACTTGGCATGGTTTTAAAAGGCAAAAATCTTAACGTTAATGGATCCATGTGTTGCAAAGACAATGTGACCCCCTTTTTATTTTAAAGCTTATAGAAAACCTTATGCATTTTTGGATTAAATTCAATCCAATCAAATGAATTATATTAGGCATCTTTTGTGGTTTTTGGGTAGCCTCAATATTATCAATTGTATTTAGCATTTGATGACGAAGAAACCCAAAAAAAATTGCACATCATTAATTGACATCTAGATCTAAATAAGAAATCTTTGATTGATTTCTGTCTCTTTGCCATGTCAAAGAAAAATGAAAAAGATAGGTGAAAAGTTTTCACAATTATGAATAATGTTGAATGGAACAATAAGACCATAGGCTATAGGAAATATCAACAAGTTGCAAAGCGCAATGATGTGCTTCAATTCCAAGAAATATTAGTAAGCTTCAAATCGCAAAGGTGTGTTTCAACTATGGGAAATATCAGTAAGTTACAAAGCGCAAAGGTGTGTTTCAATTGTAGAAAATATTAGTAAGTTGTGAAGCACAAAGGTGTGCTTTAACTACAAAAAAATTAGTAAATTGCAAGGCACAAAAGTGTGTTTCAACTAAAGGAAATATCAATAAGTTGTGAAACACAAAGGTGTGCTTTAAATCTTAGCTATAAGAAGTATCTAAAACAACATTATTCTAAAGTGACACTTGACTGTTGAACAATAAAATGATGAGCAAGGACATGAATGTTGGAAACATTGAAAACAAATGAAAAAGTGAAATGCTACTTGATTTTCAAATGAACGAAATGCACTAATGACTTTTTTGCTCTTGAACAAAACTACGATGTGATGAATAACAATGTGGAATTACAAGTCAAAGTTGTTGAAAATAAATGAAAACAAAGAAAAAAAAAAGTAAAGAATAGGGTAAGGGTAAGATAAGAGAGGTCAAATAATTGTATAATGTATATTCACTAACAAGGGAGAAGATCATTAAATGCCATTTGTCGATTTCTACCACACAACAAAGGATGCACAATTTTATTTTATTTTTCATTTTTTAAATGGTCAAAATCCATGGCAACCATAAAAGTTTTTAGAAAATTTTGGTAGGCAATATAACTGTCCATGAATAAAATGTTTAATTAATTTTTTGTGTCCTCTTGTTTTATGGGCAATTTTGTTCCTTAAAGTTTAAAATTTGAATCAATTTTTGGGCAAAAGGTTCGGTTAGCATGTAACTAATTGTCAATTATCCTCGTAGATTGCATTCAACTATAACCATCATTGTAATCACATGACTAAGGTAGTTTGATAATTTATCATAATGACAACATTTGACCAACATACATGAAAACAAGTTCTTTCAATTAGAGGGCATAAGATGTTTTTAGGGGCAAATTTTTGCGCCATGGTGTCAATAGAAAACCCAATGTGAATTTTACAAAGGTTTTTTTTGGGAGATAAAGAAAAAGTCACCATATTTTGAGGGAAACAAATCACATATCACCATATGTAGAAAATAAATTCCTATCACCCAAATTAGGCACAATTCCATTTTAGAAATTCACTTTATTATCTAACTTCTAGCAAGTTTTGGCTCCTTTTCTTGTGGATGATCCCCACCAATCCACCTACTTGAAAAAAATTGAAATAAAAACCTTGGATAACGGTATAGAAATTCACCCTTATGTAGGACTTTCTGTACCTCTAGATTGTAGAAAACCAAATTGCAAAAATCCACTTTCCAAGAGAGGTACTATAAAATCCACTCCTGGAAACTTTACTCATTGTCCCATTACCTCTGGACCCTTCTCTTAGTAACATGCCACTTTAATGGCTTATTACCCCACAGTCCACAAAAGGGGATTGTTATCCTTATTCCTCTTTTGTGAATTTGCTCCCAAATTTTAAAAAGCTATTCTCTAGGAGTTGGGGTCTTGAACACACTTTTTCCAACGCAACCTATCTTCACCAACTCATTCTTATCTAACCTAGTTAATATATACTATGACCACCTCCACCACAAAAAAATTCTCCAAACTTCTTTCCTTTATTTTTATTTCCAATCAAAACCAAGTACATCAAAAGGCACAAATTCACCACCCAATCGTGAATGCGAAAGGGCATTTATGTTTTCAGAAACTTTTTCACTAACTTTTTCTCTTTGTTTCTAGGGAGCTTAAGAAAAGAAAGACAAACTTATGAGTTCTTTCCTCTCGTTCTTGGTCCTATAGCCCTCCTCATAGTTTCCCCCATGCTTCACTAGTCTATTACTGACAACTTTATAACTCTATATAAAATTTACAAACTACACCTCCTAGGTCTCCATCACTTGTTCACTTGCACTCTCATTGCATTTCCTAGCTTGTCCCTTGTCACTTTTGAGAAGATTGTTACATTGCCCACCTCTCAAGAATTGGGTATTGTCCTCAATACCCTTAAAATTGGAAAAATTCTTAAGGAGTTTTCCTTTCTTTTCCCAAGTGGCATTATCGAAAGAATATCCTTTCCACTTTATTATATATTCTATGAAAGAATGTGACCACTTTTTCTTCATTTGTGTCTTTAAATTATGTTTTGGTTTTGCTACAATCTTTCCTTCTACCATAGCCTGCAGTAGGTCTTGGAGAAGTTTGTGAGGGTCAAACACAAATTTTCTCAAAAGACTCACATGGAACACATTGTGAATCCTCCATTCACTTGGTAATTCTAGTTCATAAGCCATTGTCCCAACTTTCATGAGAATTTGGAATGGCCCATAATATTTCATGGAAAACTTATAACATTTTCCCAATCTTAATTGACTTTTCTTAGGGGTAATTTTGAAGAATACCATATCCCCAAGTTCAAGTTCCTTAAAGACCTTGCTTGATCAGCATAGGTCTTGGCCCTTGCTTGGGCTTTAACATACAATCTTTAATATTTTCTTGTTCCAATTGCATCATGTTCAACATCTGATCAAATGTTTCCACTTGAGTTATGGAAATAGTCCAAGATGCAGGTGTCAAACAATCTTGGCCATACATAACTTGAATTAGGTTCATCCCAATTGAAACATGGGCATTTTTATTATAAGCAAACTCCATGAAATGAAAATATCACCCTGAAACATATGTTCAAACAGAAAAAACCAAGCATGGGCATATCCATAAAGTACACCATTTTTTCACCACAAGACTCAAGGACTTTGTTTTTGCTATCTTCCAAATACAAAATCTAAATGGAATAAATTTAAGTGAAAGATATTGGATAATTCCAATTATGATAATTTCCATGGTGGTGGTGGATTTTCAAATATGTATGTAATTATGCATAAATATTTTGTTAAAAAACTTTAAATGTAAAAAATGAATACATAAGTTTTTATCTACAACTTAACATGTTTCCTTGCATGAAAATTTCATGCACAATTTGCCAACACTTGGGGCCACAAATTCTAAACCTAGTGAATAGAAAAAATTCAAACAAATGGGGAAAAAAGGATTCATTTTGCTTATAACCCTTTTAGAATGGGTTTTGTATCTTTCAATATTCTTATATCTTAAATTATTTGATCAAATGCATTATACGAACATTGCTAAACATAGATTTATGCATTACTTATCCATGAAAGAAAATTGAAGTCAATGGCATTGTTTAATACGTTGCTTTTTATTCCTTTGAAACAAAAATTACAATTAAGACAAGGATTCAAATTGTTTAAAAGGACTAAAAAGTACATCAATATTATATCCAATCTAATCTTGGATTTTTTTATTAAATTAACATGACATCATTATAGTTATAATCATATACTAATCCACTATAATCATGAAATAATAAATGTAATAAAAATCCAAAATAGTTTTTTGCAATCATTTTTCCATTAGACCATCCTTTTGGGTACCTTGATTGTGAATATGCCCTCATACATTGGAAGATATGTTAAGAAATTATGTAGGGCCTAAATATGTGTCATGGGAATAATACCTATTTATGGTGGAATTTGCTTATAATATAAGTTGGCATTCCTCCATTAAAACCAATCCATTTTATTTTCTTTATGGTCAAGAGTGTTTAACTCTTCTTTCTATTTCAAAACCCACCTCTAAAGTGGAGGGAATTAATCAAATGATAGCCATTATGTAGCATACTTTAAGATTGGTCCAAAAAAAAATGCAAAATGCACAAGACTAAGCTAAATTTTACATGAATAAAAATGGTACCCTTTAAGAGTTTGAAGTGAATGATTAGGTTTTTATATGGGTCAAGCCCCAATGGAGTGGCTTCAAATTAGGGAAATGCCAAAAATTATCTCCTAGATTTTGTGGACCCTTTGTCATAACAATTGTTTTTGGAAAGGTGGCCTACCAATTGGATCTTTCAAAGTCATGGCGAATCCAAAATGTATTCCATGTAAGCTTGCTAAAAAAAAATTCAAATCCTTTTCATATTTTGCTAAAATTACCTCAAATTTTGGATGAAGGAAATGCATGAGCAAAACCCAAAAAATTCTAAATTTTGGGGTACGCCAACATCAGAATAGAGTGTGGAATGAGGTGTTGGTAAAATGGAAACATTATCATGTTGAATAAGCTACTTTGGGGAAAAAAACATAATTTAAGGCTAAATTTCTTGATTGTTATCAGTGATGATAATGACCTTTTTTTTTTTGGGTGGGGGAGCATGTTTGCGACCAAATGAGGCAACAGAAGAATGTAAAGAATCGTCAATGAAATTTTGAAATAGGAGGTGGCATTTGTAAATTTACTTAAGATGTGACAAACATTTAGAAGCTTAGCCACAACAAAACATGCACATGGGAGAGCGTGGAGGATAAAGGAGGGTAGGCTTTAAAGAGAGTGTTTCGGTTTTTTGGCTTGGTTAAAAATATTAGAAAAAAACAATAGTGTAGATCATTTCCACACTTGTGGTTGGGTGGTGAAAGCCATGCTTTGTGTTCATATTTGTAAAGAAATAAAGAGGCGCAATGTGTGTGAGATTTATGTTGTGTTATTTGGTTAGGTTGCAAAATATGTTTTCTAAGTTTGCTGAATTTTGGTTTGTTGTAAGAAAGTTGTTGCAAAATACAGTTGTAAAAATGGTGTATGAGGATTAAATGTTTTAGATTGTGATGGCAGTGTAAGCGATCGAAGTTTGTGTGGGTGATGTAGGAAGAAGAATAGGTGATCAAAGTTGTGTGGGTGATGTAGGAAGAAGATAGGTGCAAGAATGTTTGTTGTGTGTAGGTAAATAGTACGCCACTTAAGTGGATTATAATTTTTTTTAAAAAGTTCTTTGTCTAACCAATTAGTCCACAAAAGTGGCTAATTTAGGAAATCCCTGCGGGGCCAATTTTTAAAATATTTTTCGAGGTTTTCATAAGGTTCCTTAAACCACTGGTCTTGAATATAATATTTCTTTATGTCTTGCATCATGGTATTTCTAACCATGGAAATGACATTAGCCAAAGCATGATGGGAAAGGACATCAACCACAACGTTGTAATCTTTCCACTCACCTACATTACCTTTTACTTAAATTAGGTTGGGCGGTCAGATATTTTATGTTTTCATACCAAATGTTAAATCCCTTTTACTTTCATTATCCTAGTATGTCAATCACAAGAAAATATATAAAAGATTAAAAAAATTGCCTCCACAGGGATTTCCTAAATCGAGCACTTTTTGTTGGTTGGACAGAAAGGTTTTAATAAAAAACAGTAGTCCATTTAAGTGGCCTACTATTTACCTACACCCAACAAAAAATTTCACACTTGTTCTTCTTCCTTCATCACTCACAAACTTCAATCACTCACAACGCCATCACAATCCAAGACATTTAAACTTCACACATCATCTTTACAACTACCTCTTGCAAGAACTTTCTTACAACAAACCAAAATTCAATGAACTCAAAATGACACCTATTTTGCAACCTACTAACCAAATAACACGACAAAAATCTCACACATTGCACCTTTTTACTTCTTTACAAATATGAACACAAAACACGACTTTCACCACCAAACCATGAACATGGAGGTGTTCTGCTCTATTGATTCTTTCTAATCGTCCTAACCAAGCCAAAATACCAAAATGTTCTCTTCTAGCCTACCCTCTATTATCCTCCACACTATCCCTCGTGCATGGCTAAGCTTTTAAATGCTTGCCACATCTTAGGTAAATTTACAGATAAGGGTATTGAGGACAATACTCAATTTTTGAAAAGTGGACAATGTAACAATCCTCTCAAAAGTGACAAGGGACAAGCTAAGAAGCACGATGGGAGTGCATGCAAACAAGTGATGGAGACCTAGGAGGTGTAGTTTGTAAAGTTTATACAGAGTTTAAAAGTTGCTAATAATAAATTAATGAAACATGAGGGAAGGCTATAGGATCAAAAGTAAAAGGAAAGAGTTCGTAAGTTTGTTTTTATTTTCTTGGGCTCCCTAGAAATAGAGAGAAATAATTAATGAAGAATTTTTTGAGAATGTAGATGCTTTTTCAATTTCGTGGTTGGGTGGTAAATTTGCGCCTCTTGATGTACTTGGTTTTGATTGGAAATAAAGGGGAAAAAAAAGAAGTTTGGAGACATTTATGGTGGTAAAAATAATCCTATGGGTGTGTCGTATTATATATTAAGTAAGTCGAACAAGAAGGAGTTGGTGAGGATAGGTTAAGTCAGAGAAAGTGCGTTCAAGACCCCAATTCTTAGAGAATAACTTTTTAGAATTCGGGAGCAAATTTGCAAAAGATGATAATAGTCCCCTTTTGTGGACTATGGCTTTTGTTACTAAAAGAAGAGTTTAGAGGCAGTGGGATAATGAGTAAAGTTTGCATAATGAATTTTATAGTACTTCTATTTGAGAGTGGATTTTTACAGTGTGATTTTTTACAAATTTTTCATGAAAGATGTGCTAGTACAATTTCTAGGATTAGAAATTTATAGCGATTTCCAAGTTTGGCCAAAAAACATGTACGATGTCATTTTAGGCATGTAGGAGTTAGACTTAATGGATGCATGGATAGCATGCAAATGTAGATTAGTTGGGACCAATGGAAGCTAAGGTTGGGTGTTGTGATTATTTAGTGATTGGGACCTTTCTTGATGGCTTGACTTTTTGTTTGATAGGTATAAGGCCACTTCCCAATACCCCATTACTTTCAAGTATTCAAGGGAAAAAAATTTTAAGGAAAGGGGACCAATATTATTGGGTAAGTGTGCATGAAAACCCTAAGGGGAGTTAGAAAGTTACTATGATAATTATGGGGGTTAGGAATAATTAAAAAATAATTCAAGAATTCTTGGATGTATTCTTTAAACAATTGTTTGGATTACTCCTAAAAAGAAAGGTTGTGTCACAACCTTAGCCCTAGGCTCGTGACCAAGGCAAGGGTTTGCAAAGGTGTGAGCTAAGAATGAAGCTTGGGAATCACATTTCATGCTTTCAGGAGTGTAGGAAAGTGTGAGGGAATGAACCCCCAAACTCCCAAGTACCCTCCCACTTTGGGACTCGGATTCCCAAATTCTTAGAGGGAAATTGCAAGGGACAAAACTCATTGTTTTGAAGAGTTCTTTATACATTGAAAAGCTTTTGAAATGGAGATGTTTAAAATGGGATCGCATAACCCATTTAGACATTTAAAACATAAGTTATGGCCAAAAGAAGGTTCAAAAGTCAAATTGGTAATTTGACTCCCGACCATTAAAAATATAGAATCTCCCTGAGTCCCTTGGGTATAGGTGGTGTGCCACATACCATTGAAAAACTCTTAACAAGGTTACAACTTTGTTTTAGGCCACACCTTAATTGGAGGTTTGCACACAAAATTATGGGCCTCCAAAGTCATAAAAGTCCTAATTTAAGGAATTTTGGGCCTCCAAATTGAAACAAAATGATATTTGGGTGCTGGCTCACAAGACTCACCACAGCCCGGATTCGAGACAAAATGACATTTGGGTGCTGGTTGTCATGGCCTAGGATATTTTTGAATACTTTTGGCAATATCATGGCTTAAGATATTTTAAAATACTTTTGGCAATATCATGGCCTAGGATATTTTGGGACTAGTATGGTTCATGGTTATAAAAGGAGATGTTCTAGGGAACAACTCTTCAGCAAATCAACACCAGTTGATGGATCAATAAAACTTGTCTTGTCTTGTAATTCTCCACTTGTTTGTAGCCGGTCCATAATAATTTGATCTGCTCCTTCTTCTTGTTTGTTTGTTTTGTTGTTTTAATAAGTAGTTACAAGTATCTTTGAGTGAAATTTGGAAAGGTCAGAGAAGACAATAGGTTGCTTCTATTCTCAAAGTTTCAAAAGAAAATGATATGTTTTATGAGAGTTATGAGCTTTTGAAAATTTTGTGTCAGATTTGGTTTTTTGGTCATATCTCCTTTGTTTAAGCTTTTTTGAATTTGCAGCTTATAGAGGTTATAGAAGACTATAGGTTGCTTTTATTCTCAAAGTTTCAAAAGAAATAAATATGTTATGTGAGAGTTATGAGCTTTTGAAAATTTTGTGTCAGATCTGGTTTTTTAGTCGTATCTCCTTTGTTTAAGCTTTTTTGGGTCTGCAACTTTGTGATCTTATAGATCATATAGGAATATATGTGTGAGAGAAATTTCATGCCATTTCAATTTGTATTGAAAAAGATCCAACATCTGAAGTTTTAGTCTCAGTCTTGAAGTCAGTTTCTTTTGAAAGTGATATCTCTTTGTGGTCATCATCAATAGGGCTGAAATTTTAAGAGAAGGTAATAGACATAGTTGCTCATGTTTTACTAAAATTTTAGAGCGATCCAAGGTCATATGTGAGCAGTGTAGCTTTGCAAAGTTGTTATGACAGAAGTTTGTTTTGAAAATACATCAAAACAAAAGTTTTGAAGTGGAGCAAATACAACTTGGGAGATATTGAAGGAAGGAGTTTGAAGATTGGGAAGCGCAAATACATTATCAAGACCTTCGTACAAAAGTGTGAGAACTACCAATATGGACAATTCAGAATCAAACATCGATCTCACTCAAATCCTCGCCGCCCTTCAGCAAAAAAATGTCATGCTTAGAGACTCGTTGACCCGCCTACAGAATCAGCCACCACCTCCTACCCTAGTACCTCCTGCTCTTGCAATGGTCGCCCTAGAGCCTCAGATCAGTTTGCCAGAAAAGTTTGATGGAACACGCCTCAAATTTCGAGGTTTTGTTAGCCATGTACGCTTGATCATGCAATTACACCCCCGTCGATATTTTGATGACACCACTCGTGTAGGATTCGTTGGAACCCTACTCACTGGGACAGCTGCAGCATGGTTTGCTCCCATCCTGGAGACATCATCCTCTCTCCTACAAGATTTCAACGCCTTTATGGCGGAATTTGAAGTAGTGTTTGGGGATAGTGACAAGGCCAGGACTTCAGCCAACAAGCTGCGTCGCCTCCAGCAAGGGACACGTTCGGCCATCGTCTACGCCTCAGAATTCAGGCAGCTTGCCTGCGACATCAATTGGGGAGAAGCTGCCTTGATTGATCAGTTTTGCTGTGGGCTTCGTGATGATGTTCAAGATCTTTTGTTGACACTCGCAGACCCTTCTTCCTTCAGTGAAGCCATCTCCCAGGCAATTCGATGTGATAATTGTCTGTTCGAACGTCGCCAGGAAAAGAAAGTCACCTCCAACACCCAACTTTGGAACAATCGGCCTACTACGTTTGCTTTAGTTCCCCAAACAACACCAGTTGCCCGACCTGCCTCTTTTGGACCTACCCCGATGCAGATCGACATAACTAAGTTTTAAACTTTGACAGAAGCCGAGAAACTACACCGAAGGACAAACAACTTGTGTCTTTACTGTGGCAACCCAGGGCACATAGTTCGCTAGTGCCCTCAAAAGCTTGTCAAACTTCAAGTACAAGCTGTGGAAACTCCCCAAGAGTTGGAAAACAAGAACATCCAATCACAGTAAGAGCCGTGCGACTGGATCTCACCAAACACCACTTTTGCAAAGACTCCTGTTCCGCTGTTGGTCCCGGTCCCAATTTCACTCAGTATGTGGACATCATTTGTATTTCAGAAGACATACCACAAGTGTCAGCATTGGTGGACTCTGGCGCCACCTCTTCTTTCATCGACCAAACATTTGTCGCCCAACACAACATCCATGTGGTCAATAAGTCAACCCCTATTCCGGTAGAGGTTATTGATGGGAGAACCATTGCTTCTGGTGCAATCACACACAAGACAACCCCTCTAGAACTCTGTATCGGCAAGCACACAGAAAAGATTGTTCTCAACATCATCTCCACCCCTCACCATCCTATCATCCTTGGTCTGCCTTGGCTAGAAGCGCACAATCCTATCATTGATTGGCGATCTAGAACCCTCACCTTCAGCGCACAAAGGTGCACCTCTCAAGAACCCCATTCTCAGAAAAACACTTTGTTTAGTCCTTCTAAGAACCCGAAGAAGGTCGGAACCAATTCCAGTTTTCTCAAGTCTGTTATGTCAAGTCCTGCAATCAAGAACCCCCCGGTGGTTAGAACTAAACCTTGTCCTGTCAAGAATCTTGTCAAGAATCCTGCCCAGAAAACCAACCCTGTCCGGATCTTCGTTGATGGGGTTGTCCCTTTCTATCGGGCTGCTAAGAATCTTCAAGTCTTCACCATCCATGTCAACCCAGCCAACATAAAAAACCCCCAATCAGAACCAACACCTGTCAAACTTCCCAAGAAGTACAAGGACTTTGTTGATGTCTTTGAAAAGATTAATGCTGATCAGCTCCCCGCCCATAGTCCATATGACTGCCCGATTGATCTAGAAGAAGGACACTCACCACCCTTTGGTCCTATCTATGGCCTATTGGAACCGGAACTCTAAGCCTTGCGTGATTACCTTACTGAAAACCTTGCCAAGGGGTTCATTTAGCATTCCAAGTCTCTAGCCGGCGCCACAATTCTGTTTGTCAAAAAGAAGGATGGTTCCCTTCGACTATGTGTGGATTATCGTGGACTCAACAAGATAACCAAAAAGAATCGATATCCCTTGCCCTTGATTTCAGGCCTCTTGGATCAGCTACGTACCGGGAAGATCTTCACCAAGCTTGACCTCCGTGGAGCCTATAACTCACTCAGGATTCGTCCCGATGATGAATGGAAGACAGCTTTCCGCACTTGCTACGACCATTTCGAATACACGGTCATGCCCTTCGACCTCACTAATGCACCCGCAGTCTTTCAGCATCTCATGAATGATATCTTCCGAGAGTACATGGACGAATTTGTCGTGGTCTATTTGGATGACATTTTAATCTTTTCCAAGGACCAGGAAACCCACGACAAACATGTACGATTGGTGGTTGCGACGCTCCGAGAGCATGGCTTATACGCCAAGATGGAAAAATGTGAATTTGACAAATCTTCAGTGGCGTTCCTCGGTTACGTGATCTTTCCAAATGGCATTTTCATGGACAAGTCAAAGGTCGAGACCATCCAGTGTTGGGCTACTCCATCCTTGGTCAAGGACGTTCAACGCTTCCTGGGGTTTGCCAACTTCTATCGTTGGTTTATCAAAGGCTACTCCAAGATCACAACACTGTTAACAACCCTGACTTGCAAAGACAAGCCCTTCTCGTGGAATCCAACAGCTCAGGCTGCTTTTGATACTTTCAAGATGGCATTCACCTTTGCACCCATCTTGATACATCCTGATCCTGCCAAGCCATTCATTGTGGAAATAGACGCTTTAGATTTTGCCTTGGGAGTTATTCTATCTCAATTTGGAATAGATGGGTTGTTGCATCCAGTTGCTTTCTATTCACGGAAGCTAACCAGTGCCGAAATCAACTATCAGGTCTACGATAAGAAACTCTTGGCAATCATCATGGCATTCGAACAATGGAGACCGTATCTTGCTGGAGCTCAACATTGAATACAAGTTCTGACAGATCACAAGAATCTCCTTTATTTCACAACTATTCGGACCTTGAATCGTCGCCAGGAGTTCCTATCTTCCTAGTTGATTTCGACTTTGAAATTCAGTATCAACCCGGCACCCAGCACTATCTCGTCGTTTAGCATATGAACTTCGAGTGGGGGATGAGGCCTACGGCCAACAGAACCAGACTTTACTCATCCCTGAGCAATTTCGAGTTGTAGCAACAATCAGCACCCTCCCAGACTCAAACCTTGTCAGGGACATTAAGATGGCAACTACGGAAGACACCTGGGCTACCAACACCAAGAAGGAACTCCAGGAACAACCAAGGAACCTAAATCGTGATGATCTGGATCAGTTTGAGGAGTAAGACGAACTTCTCCTTCGAAATAACCTGATTTATGTACCCGAAGGACCTATACGCCTAAAAATCCTGAGAGAATGCCACGACAACACCCTGGCGGGTCATTTTGGAATGGCACAGACTCACGAATTAGTGTCAAGGAATTATTGGTGGCCCAAATGAACAAGCTGTTACGGGAGTATGTCAAGTCTTGTGATACATGTGTTCGATCCAAGGCTCCCAGGCATCGCCCGTTTGGACTCCTACAGCCCCTGCCGATTCCTAGCCGACCTTGGGGATCAATTACAATGGACTTCATCGCGGATCTCCCTACTGTCAGAGCCAAGAATTCAATACTGGTTGTGGTCGATCAACTCACCAAAATGGCCCATTTCATCCCTTATTCTAAGTCAATCACGGCAGAAGAGACAACTCAGTTAATTCTGGATGGAATTGTTCGACTGCATGGACTCACTGAGGAAATTGTGTCCGACAGAGGTCCTCAGTTTGCGTCCAAATTCTGGCGTCGCCTATTCGAGCTTTTTGGACTTGACATTTGGCTATTTTCAGCTTTCCACCCTGAGACAGATGGACAAACCGAACGGACAAACCAGACACTCAAGCAATACCTTCGTTGCACTATGAACTACCAACAGGACGACTAGCTGGACCTACTATCTCAAGCAGAGTTTGCTTATAACAACACAACGCATGCATCGACTGGGATTAGTCCATTCTTTGCTAATTACGGTTTTCATCCCAGGTTCAGCCTTGAAATTCCTGGGGACTCCGTAAACCCCTCTACTGAAGAAAGGGCCACGAGGCTTGGACAAGTTCAACAGAACCTTATGGCAGAACTCAAGCTAACACAGGAATGACAAAAGAAGCAAGCAGACCGCCGACGCAAGGACCATCCGAACTTCAAGGTTGGAGACAAGGTCTGGCTTTTCAGAAAAAACATTGCTACCACTCGCCCATGTGCCAAGTTGGATTACAAACGCCTCGGACCTTTCAAAATCGCCAAATTGGTTGGTCTAGTGGCTTGCCAGTTGGAGCTTCCACCCCAGCTCAAAATCCACAATGTTTTCCATGTCTCCTTGCTTAAGCCCTATCATGAAAACCTGATCCCAGAACGTCATCAAGAACCCTCAGTTCCAGTCGAAATTGAAGGCCAAGAAGAGTTTGAAGTTCAGGAGGTCTTGGACTCCAAGAAGATTCGTGGAAAGCTCCTATACCTTGTCTTTTGGCGAGGTTATCCTCCTTCTGAAGCTACTTGGGAGCCTGCTGGAAACCTAGTTCATGCCCAAGACTTAGTTAATCAGTTTCACCAACAATATCCTAACAAAGCGGCTTCATCTGGAAGATGTCGCTTGAGGAGAGGATAATGTCATGGCCTAGGATATTTTAAGATACTTTTGGCAATATCATGGCCTAAGATATTTTAGGATACTTTTGGCAATATCATGGCCTAGGATATTTTAGGATACTTTTGGCAATATCATGGCCTAGGATATTTTGGGACTAGTATGGTTCAGGGTTATAAAGGAGATGTTGTAAGGAACAACTCTTCAGCAGATTAACACCAGTTGATGGATCAATAAAACTTGTCTTGTCTTGTAATTTTCCACTTGTTTGTAGCCGGTCCATAACACTGGCCCCGTGGTCAAGCACAAAGAATTCTATAAGGGGGAAGGTGGTGGCTTCCTTCAAGTCCGGGCCATGGTGAGTCTTGTGAATTCATGTTTGCCCGTGGCTTGTCCATGCACCAAAAGTGTTACGAGCCAAGAAGCGTGCCCCAACTCCTTATCCTTTCGTTGTTTTCACGCTTTGGACTCATAGTTGAGTCCATCAAGGAGTTTGGGGGTGCGTTAGGTTGACCATGCTATATAATTGACCCTACGGGCTGCCCCAATTTCCCACGTCCCTTATGGACATTCCTTATTGGAAACTAATGAACTAAAGGCCCAAATAAAATACATTCTTAAGAAAGGGCATATCCAACCTAGTAAACGTCCATGGGGGGCGCCTATGTTGTTTAGAAAAAAGAAAGATGGTACTATAAGAATGTGTGTGGACTATCATTGGTTAAACAAACTAATTATAAAGAATAATTTTTTGTTGCCCATACCAACAATTTATTTGATTTCTTGTGTGGAATACAAGTATTTTCAAAAATAAATCTACATGGTAGGTATCATCAAATCCAAGTCAAACAAATGGATATTTACAAGATGGCTTTTCGAACTCAATTTCGACATTACGAATTTTAGTCATGCCATTAGACCTAATTAATGCCCCAACTATTTTTATGTGTTTAATGAACATGTTATTCTAATACATTGGGAGTTTTGTCATGGTATTTATGGATGACATATTAGTATATTCGAAGTTAGTAACAGAACATGAAGAACATTTTCAACATGTGTTACAAATATTAAGAGAAAATAAATTATATCCAAAATTGAGTAAATGCAAGTTTTTTTCCTCCCAAGTGGAATACTTAGGATTTATTGTATTTAGGGATGGCATGTCAACTAACCTTAAAATTATACAATCCATGGTTGATTAGTCCACCCCAAGCAACTGAACAAACTTGAGGGGGCTTTTAGGCCTTGCAAGGTTTTATAGAAAGTTCATTAAATCCTTTTCCAAGATTTCAGCTCCATTGATAGAATTATTAAAAGGGAATGTTGAAATAAAATGGATTCCCACATGTGAGGATAATTTTAATAAGCTTAGAAGGGTTTTCACACAAGCACCTATTTTGCAACCTACTAACCAAATAACACAACAAAAATCTCACACACACCACGCCTCTTTACTTCTTTACAAATATGAACACAAAGCATGGATTTCACCGCCAAATCACAAGCATGGAGGCACTCTATTCTATTACTTCTTTCTAATCTTCCTAGCCAAGCCAAAAAATTGAAACACTTTTTCTAGCCTACCTTCCTTTATCCTCCATGTTCTCCCTCGTGCATATTTTGTTGTGGCTAAACTTCTAGATGCTTGCCACATCCTAGGTAAATTTACAGATGCCACCTCCTGTTTCAAAATTTTGTCAACAATTATTTACATCCGTCCATCACCTCATTTGGTCACTAACATGCTCCCTCTCCACACACAAAAAGGTCATTGTCCTCAATGACAAAAATCAGGAAACATAGCCTACCAATTAGATCTCCCAAAATCATGGTGAATCCACAATGTATTTCATGTTAGCTTGTTGAAAACAAACATGTAAGATCCTTCTCATATTTTGCTTAAATTACTTTAGACTTTGGATGAAAGGAACACCTTACCAAAACTTGAACAATTTTTTTTAATTGAGTTATGCCAACATCAAAATGGAGTGTAAAATGAGGTGTTGGTTAGTTATTTGATTGGTTATTAAATAAATAATAAATATAATTCCAGTGACCATGATTCATTGAAGTTGGTTTAAATAGGACAACTTTAAGTTCCCTAAATTGTAATTTTGTCAATTGAATAGTTTCAAATTGGAATATGTTTAGTTCATTCTTAAATAAAAAAGCATGGAAATTTGTCTTTCCAAATTTATTTATTTATATATTTTTCCAACACCATATGCATAAACATATTTTTAGAACCTTCTTCACCAATTTGCATACTATTCCTTTTCAATTGAATTGGAATCCATTTTCAATCCATTTCTTTTTTTTGTGCAATGTCATCAAGTGGAACTTAATTTCACAAAATTAATTCATTTTTTCCATCAATTATCCAATTGATTGTAACTCATAATGCATAGTAGCATGGAGCCTAAGTTTATTACATTATTAGTCAACAACCCTATCATTTCCTATCTTGATTGTGCATTCAATATGTGGAATTCACATGCTATCATGGCAGATTTCCCACATCTATTACCTTACCCTAAGGTTAGTTTTGTCATTAAATAATCCTGAAAATAGTGAAATGAATTTTTGTGAAAACATGAAGTTGACATGTTGAAAATCATTGAAATTAACATAGGTTACACTTTGAATAATTTCACTACTCATATGACAATATCATAGTAGATCATGAAAATGATAATAATATCAAAATTTTAAAATGAAGTGATTTTTTGAAAAATAATAATTATTCGTTTTGTCAATGTGAAAACTAACCCTAGTTTACAGTATCCAAGCAAGATTAAGAAATGTGACATGTAGGGGGGTGTATTAGCCATTTTAGTACAAGTACCATTTAAATTCCTTCCTGTACATCCACATCCTCCCCTTGCACTCAAAATCAACCATCCTAATTCAAATTTCCATTGTGTAAACCCTCTTACTTGCCCCTTCTCCTACTTAGGTAACTACCTATGTAAGTAATTGGGGATTGTAAAAGGTTACTATGTAGATAGATAAGTAAGTAGGTGGGCAAGGCACACTCAGTGGTTACCAGGTAGATAGATGCTTGTGAATAGTTAATAATAGCTAGTCACCATGGTTAGCTATGAGACAAGAATACAACACAAATGAGTTTCCAGTCTACACACCATTCATGATGTAGCTATGAGACAAGAATACAACACAAATGGGTTTCCAGTCTACACACCATTCATGATGTATGGTGAGCTGGTGGGTGCTAATTTATTCTGTCCTTTGTAATGAGAGAGTACAATTTCAAACTCTAGTGTGTACAGATAGGGTTTTCATTCAACCTTAACAACTGTTCACAACATAAGACACCTATGGAGACAACAGCTCACTTTCCTTTTGTGCTAAAAGAAAAAACCCAAATGGAGAACACCTGAATATATCATCATCCCCAAGCTGCAGCTTGTTGCCAAATCTGTGGCCACTCCACTGGACAAAAAAGGTCATATAGTACAGACACTACTTTAAAAAAATTCTGAGCTTAATGAAACCTGGACTTCCGAGCTATTCCAGCTTTGCAGGTTTCATGTTCACAAGCCACAACTTATATACTCTTGTATTTTCTAAGTGTTTTTTAAGGGTATCTGGCATGCATAAGTATCCCTCCTAGAAAAGAGAAGATGGATATCATGTCTGCTCTTTAAGAGTTTTGAGTTATTTGCACACCTGTAGATAAATATAAGTAGATATGAGATCCCTCCCACTCTGAAGGAGTAGGAGTAAGAATCCTTTCCATCCTTTGATCCCTCTCATTCTAAAGGAGTAGGAGTAAGAATCCTTTCCATCCTTTGATCCCTCTCATTCTAAAGGAGTAGGCGTAAGAATCCTTTCCATCCTTCACCTCATGATCTACATATGTTTATGTTCATGATAATCTTGGTTTTGTGCTTTCCAATGGGTAAAACTCACAAGTGAGGGGACATTCCCAAAATACTAAGCCAAACTCAACTACAACATTGTCCTAGGCCCCTTATTTTGGAAATGACCCCACCCTTGGACTTTACCTTACACTTTTCATACTTGACTTAGTTTAAGCTACCAATAAATCATTAATGCTTTCATCAACAATTAGGGCTCAAATAAAGTTATTCTCAATGTTGTCTGATTATTGACGAAAGACTCAATTATTTATCTGGTTATCAACCCAATTATTAATAACCTATCACTCAATTTTTGAATTTTTTGATAACTGGTTATTAACTTGCATGGCTAGGTATATAAAGTTATAATAGTTGAGAAGAACCTTAATTCTTTATTATTGAAATTTCAAAATCTGATAACCTAAGTAGATGTTAAAATTTAGATCCAAACAAATTATCAGTGTTTAAACCTTTAAAATAATAACCTACCTGGATGTTTCATCTAGGTATGTTATCACACAAGTTATTCTTAAACCTTAAACCCAGTCACTATAAATTGCAGTACTGCTGCCCGATTTTACAGAAAGACCCATAGTTCAGTTTACAAAACTATGTTGGACTTGTCAACAAAAGTGCTTTATTAAAGATGACAAACCTAAAAAATTCAGCTAAGAAACAACATATGTATGTCAAAGACATTGTATACGCAGTAACCCAAGTGAAGGCTAGAGTATGAGTAAATAAGTAAATAAACCACTCATGAAGTATGTAAAAACCTGAAATATTGCAAAACCTTTGAGCTGTAAGTTATATATAATGTATCATGGAACAAGAGTGTGTGTCCGAACCATGATACAACTGATTGAGAGAGGATCAGTACCTATGCTGCATAGGAGAAGAGTCCATTGAGTTGGCTTGAGTGCACCAGCCCCCCTGACCGCACCAGTCCAACAGAACCGTTGGCTGGTTCACTCTGGCCCATTAAGTTGCAGATTGAAAAGGAGGTGGAATAACAACAATCCATTCAAAAGAATGCTATGTACTATGGAATGGTCAAGCCCATGGCCATTACCTTGGGTAAGGCATCAATGAGCCTCTTAGGAAGAGCTAGGTGACACACCCAACATAATGGGCAACAGCAAGCCTATTCTATGACATTAAAAGGGGTGGACAGATTCATCCATTCTTTAAAAAAATCATCTTCAACAGATACATTGTGGTCACTATTATGAGTAGATGATCATCATTGGAAGATTATCTCTTATAATGTGATCAAGAAAATGACATAATCTGTCACCCCTGGCCTTAATATTAAAGGAAGGGCCTCTTCTTTTCTCAAACAAATCAAAACTATCCATTTATTTAGAAGTGAAAGTCTTCACATGGTGAAAGGCACTCCAATAGGGTTGTTTTGGGAAGTCAAGTCCCACGCTCATCTCCCACCTGATTCCCAGTCTGGGTCTGGGTCCTTTACCCTACACAAAACATCTGCACCCACTAGAAACCTAGTTCTAAACAATGCCAAGTTGCAACAAATGTTAGGCAGGTAACCAGTTTAACCAGTTGGAACCACCAGTTCCAGTTCCAGTTCCAGTTAATAAGCACCAAACTGGAATCAGGTCATAATTTCACAACCGGTTCATGAACTGGAACTGGGCAGTTCGGGACCAAAACTGGAACTGAAACCAGAAATTTTGAGAGAGAGTAGAATTGGGGCTAATCAGAGGGTAACCAGCAGTTAATTGTCAGTTCTAGTCCAGGTTACCTGAAACCAAACTGGAACCGGATCTGAAACCAGACCCAGAACTGGAACCATCCCAATTTTTCTTTAAGAACGGGAACTGGAGGTTCTTCATAAAAGTGAAGAATGGCCGCCCAACACGAATTCCAAGTTCCAACCTACTAACATTTTGTTATGGCACCGTCCACCCTTTTATAGATAATATATTTGGGTGTGAGACTTGGACTGGAGGTGGGGTTGCTTTGTGTCGTATTCGACCCCTGGTTGCAATTGCATATTAATTGTGTGGCGTGGCAGGTGGTTGTGGTGGGATTGCAAACAAGTCGGCATACAATGAGAAAGTAGCAAACTGCCAAAATTGTGGTCAGGGGACTCTTTCTCCAGCCTTGATCGAAGTGTCCCCACATCCCTTGTGAAATTCACCACCAGGTGGAAACATTGGCTCAAGCACAACAAACCAGGACTACCATCCCACCTGGATGTGAACAATGCCAAGGTGTAGTAGACTAGACATTCTATCCTCATGCAGGACCCATACAATTTGGATGAAATTTTGAGGTATGTATGAGAATTTTTTAGGTGTGGTTGTTGGAGCCTTATTGTCTACTTGCATCTATTTGAGCAAGCATGGGTTGTGGTGGGGAAATTTGTAAACAATGGCAAAGGGGGACCCCTTTCTTTGGCCTTGAGCATTTATGCCCCCCCCCCCCCCCCCCCCTTCCCTCCCCCAAATGGGCCTACTTGCTTATAGTTTATAACAATATCTCATCTGTCCATATTTCACTGAGCTCTGTGCAAATTGTACTGGATAATGCTTGTTTTTGTTTTCATGTGCTCAGTCAAGCAACCTCCCCACCACATTCCACACTGACACTTTTATGAATCAAACTTGATGCTTCAATCTTCGCAATGAATTTCTTCATTTGTGCGCCTAAAAATTATTTTAAAAAAAAAGAAAAAAGAAAAAAGAAAAGACTTGATGCTCCAAAGTTTTGCAAACTCCTGCATAAAAAAGAAGGGCAAGTCAGAAGCAGTAACTTCATGGGTGGACAGAGAACTCCTGGATTGGCCCCTTCCTCCTCATGGATGTCTCTCATCCATGAATGAAGAGGAGACTGATTATACCCAAGCTGTGACACCACCACTTTTGAACAATCCAAAGGGTACTTTTCCAAGGCTGGATTTTTTTTGGGGTTTTGTGTTTTGTGCCAGTAGGCTTCTAGTGGAAACTTGAAAATGCATCCTTATCCAAAGTGCTTGGATTGCCAGGGGTCAATGGTCTAACACAGTGCTCAATGATTGACAAAGAATCAATCAAAATGGGTTGTGATTCATTACTGTCTAAATGGATATGGTCTTTTGTATTTTCTGTATTTTTTTTGTCTAGTGATAAGTGGGCTTTCATTAGTGTTTCATTAGAGTTAAAGGAAAAACAAAAGGCTCACACATGCCTTGCATGCAAAAGGCAATAAGTTGAGTCTGCATGTGCACTATATGCACTGTATATCCCACGTGACATGAGTTGATTCTATCCTTTGCCAGGTATAGAAGGGCACACCTTATCAAGAAAAAAACCCTACCAACACAAACATGACCCTGGCTTTGTGGATTATGAATTTGTCGCAGATGTGAAGAAGGGTGGGGGTTCACCGCTTCCTTTAATTGAGTAATCTCTTGTACTATGTATGTAGAGCTTGGATAGCGTAGCCATGCATGATTGAAACTTTGACATTGCACTTTGTTCAGAGCTTGTCACAACGCCCAATTTTTTTTTTGGGACCAGTTGTTCATTAAAAAAGGCACTCATTTAAGTTTGTAATAGTAGGAAGAAAAGTTGTTGTTAAATTGTTGGTAAGCCTTCATTAGTCAATAGGAAGTGGTTTGTACAACCATGAGTCAAATTTAATATTATCAAATGTTCTGAAATGTTATTCATTTTCCTTCAAAAAAAAATTCGTTGAGAAAAGTAATTTTTGAAATTTTCAGCATTTCTACAAATAATATAATTTGTGCCAAAGCCACCACAGTACTACAATTTAGCCAAAAGTCTCATCACCTTACTTCTTTTTCAACAATAACTTTTGCTATATTTCAAACTGAGCGTTGCTACAATTTCTCATTTTAAAAGTTTGTGTTGTGATGGTGGCTTGAAGCTTTCAAGGAATATGCAAGTCCTGAATTCTTAGTTTATTGTCACACTACAACACCCTCAGTTACAAAATAGCAAGCCTTTGAGTGAATTTCAGTTTCTCATCAAAGTTGGGAATATTCAACAATGCTTTAATGACCATTGCTTAAAGGGTTTCAAATTCTACAACTGACTCATTGCTCCAATCAAGCCCCAAAAAGATATTCAATAAGTGGGTCAAGGGCAATGAACTTGAAATAATCCAAAACCAGTCTTAAAAAGGGAACCAAAGCCAACTGTAACTTTGGTGGCCTCCAATTCAAAATTGCCTTCATCATTTTCTAATTCATTTGAAATCTTATTTGTTCAGATCCAAACCATCATTGCTGAGTTGAAGTTGATACCCACACAAAATTTTACATGGATTTTGAAATTAAGCACATTGGGATGAAATTTGAAATGAAATTTGAAAGGGGTAAATAAATGGGTGACAAACCAACATTCATACTATTTGCAAGCCACCATCTAAAAAGACCTTATCTACTGGTGTAGGACAGGTGCTCTTTGAATTGCATAAGTTTTAGCCATGGCAAAAGGCAAATAAAGTAGTCATTAAATATAACATTTCATAAAATCGATGTCTATTTTGTGTTTGTCATTGGCAAATGTGCTTGCTATCTGTACTTGAATAAAATGATTGAAATTATTTATGTTTGAATCACAAGGTGTGCACCCTGCAGAAGATGGATATGTACTAGATATGCAATGTGCACTTGTTGGATTTGCAAGATATGTCGTAAGTCATATCAAGGTTCTCATATGAGCATTTATGAGACGTTTGTTCTAGCAACCCAGGTTTGAATGGGCAAGGGATTGATTGACAAAGTAAATGAAAGTGCTCTTCTTTAAGCTTCATATTTTTTTCTCAACAAATTTCTTTTGGCAATTGTATCTTCTTCATTGAAACTCCCTTTCTAATAACATAACAATTTCAACTTTCTTGGGAAATTGTCAAGAAAATACAACCCCAATCCCCACCACAAGCTAAAACTAGTTCTCAATCATTGGTTGTCATCACATGATGCGTCCAAAAAGACGCTAACACAAGCAAAAAGAGTCTAAAAGTCTAATGTTTGAAAAATAATAAAACAACCCATAATCCCCAGAGCTAATCCAAAATCACCTACTCAATTGATACAATCTCACATATTAAATAGTTTCTCTAAAGACTGCCACATTGATAGAAACAACACAATCCACAAGTATTGAATTGTATACATTTAAACCCTAAACTTATCATTTGTGGCCTGAAGGGGTTTAAATATTACTTGAAGGAGGTTTTTTTTAAAAGGCTTCACAGCTAAATTAACCTTCAACTTAAAAGACCTCTGAATTACTTTTTTGTCAATAACCAAACCAATTTTTCTAGGATTTTTTTTTTTTCAAAAAGCGGAAATGGGGATTATTAACAAAATCAAATAGGCAAACACAACACTTGTGTGAATGCAAAATAAGTATCACCTGGACACATCAGGATTGAGGATATCAAGAAAAAGCAAAGAAAAAAAAACTGTGCAATATCTTGTCAATCAATCACCAATACTTACGTCAGGGCAAGTGACACAAGAATCAAGGGCCCATTAAGTAAATTAGTATCATATAGTACCACGATGCTAACTTCTTTGTCCAGATCTGGCTAACTATGACCACCTGCAGAACAAGGACAAGAAGGAATAGTCACCACCTAACCTAATTTGCCTTATTGAGTGACAAGACAAAAAAATTTGCAAGCAAATTTTATATCAAAGCCACCCATTTTTGGCCTTAGCAGCATTCTTTTTTATTATAGTCCTTGTGACATGCTGTTGGGTTCAGGGCCAGCCTTTTGTTTTTTCCCTGGCGAGATGGTGTGAAATTGCTCCCAAAACAAACTTCAAAGGAGAATTTTCTTTCAAAGATTCTTGAAACTTTGGCCAAATTTGATCACACCCCAAAAAAGAGTTCGCCAGATTTGGACTTGTTCCTAGTGTTAAGTCAGGTAAATTTTGCCAGATTTTCTTTTGTTTCAAGAGTTTTCCAATAACTTGACACTGTGAATGCTAAATCCTTTTTGGGATGATGGCCACTAGTGCTCCTCACCAAAATGAAAAAAAAAAGTGGGGTTAGTTAAGGCTAACAAGATATCTATATGACAACCCTAACCCACCTGTGGTAGAAACCAAGAGCTGGCAATTGTTGGGGGGGGGCCAGGGTGAACCCTTAAACCTACCTTCTTGAGTGAGGCCTCTTAGTGGCTAAACTTAAACCAGGTATGAAATGGTGACTTAGGACTCAGAGACCCCCTAATTTACTCTCAGAACATAATAGAAAGAATGTTTAGAACTTATCAAAAGCAACCCAAAAAAAATTGTCCCAGTTTTTGCCATGCTACCAGTACAGGTCTCCGGTTTACTCACAAGTCAAGGCTGCAGATTGCATTGTGAAAAAGATTAAGAAAATCAAAGAAGATTCTGTGATCCTTTATGGTTCTTATGTCTACTGGACTGCAGCCCCAAGTTATCCTCGTGTGACTTGTCCCTTCTTGGTCATCATCAGATGTGCTCCATGGATGTTTGAAGGACAATGCTTAAATTGAAAACCTTATAAAGTATCAAAAGTGGTACATAAATTACAATGTACGAGTTGATGATCCTGCTTGCCAATGCTACAATGTCAAGACAACATATAAAGTATAGACCATAGGTGATCAATCTATAAGTCTTTCGGGTACTCTATTTGTTGGTCGACAGACAAAGTCCTAAAGGACAAGATCATTGCAGGAGGCCACCTGACCAACCATCTGCAATCCTGCAAAATTCCGTGCCCAGAAACGATCAAGGACAAGCAAAGATGTTGAACTGAGCCGGTAAAAGAACTTGAACCTGAAAGTGAAAGAATTACAAAGGCTAGTCCTTATGGCACTACCGTGGGGACTTCAGCAATATTATTTTTACCTCTCACTTCTAGGACTTTGTTGCAAGCACCAGATTCAAACTATTGATGTTTCCCAAATTCTAATCTACTCATAACGCTCTACCAAATATTTAAATAACTGCAGCTAAGAAGTTGGAACTATAGAGATTTGAGGCCAAGCAAAAAAGTTCAGGATGTGGAGGTCAAGAAAGGATCTGCAAATGGGGCTCAATTCAAGGAGTGATGAGAAGACTACATGACATGTCTATTTGATGCACATTAAGACTATCTGTCAACAGAATTCCTAACACAGGGGTGTGAAAGCCCGCCCTTCTGAGCTCCTGTATTCTGAAACACCTTCAATCCCCATCCATCCTCTCTTGCCCTGGTACATATTGAAAGAAATCACCAGAACTCAACAGTTGGTGAAAGCACACAGGTGGAGGGAGAACTACACATGTTATGTATGTATATCCACTACAATGTTTCCACACAGGGTGGGGCATCAGCACGTTGCCCTGCAATGGTGCGATACACATACAGTTTCTCTACTTGCTGCTGAGAGCGCTCGTGTTCATTGATGATCTCCACATTGAGAAGTCGGTTCTTCTTGGCCAGGAATTCACAACCCAATGGTGTGATTTGGCATGTTGACATCCACAGAGACCTCATTGAGTTATACTTGTGGACTCCTGCCAGCAGGGCTTCATCTCCAAATGGACAGTCCCTAATCTCCAACTTCCTCAACTTTGTACACCCACCCAGAACATACTGCATGCCTAGGTCTGTATCCCCTGCAAATGCAATTGACAAGGTTTCAAGGTTTTTTGCAAACCAGCCAATATACTCAAAAGTCTTATCTGTCAGAAGGCCAGAGAGGGCCAGCCGTTTTAGATCTTTGCACTGTCTGCAGATAGCCCCAAAACCTTCATCCAAAGGTTCCTTCGTTACATGGTCCGTCTCATAGACCTTCATTATACATAACCGGAAGTGTGTCATCCTCTTGCAATTCCTGGCAAATGTCACCATGGCTGCATTTGTCATCTGCCTACAGAAGTAGAGAATCTTCCTCAGATTGGGGCAACCCTCCGAGATTGCTCTAAGACCCTCTTCAGTTGCACAGCCTTCCTCTCCAACAGGAAACACTCTCAACTCTCTCAGATCCTTGCAAGTCATTGCAGCTGTCTGCAGTCCCTTGTCTCCAACATCATCTTGGACCTGGTGATGCAGCCACATTACTCAGCTATACAAATCAATCAAAATGACATCCTGACAGGTGACTTTGAGAATTATCCTTAACCATTTAGGCAACATCAGAAGAAGGTATAAATTAAGCCTGCTGTTCATAACAATCATCTCAAGCTTAAAACCAAGTGGACTTAGAAACAGAAGAGATAATCACTTAGGGTTAGGTTTGTGTTGTTATAGCAAAGAAAAGCCTTTGCCATCAATGGCATCTGAGACACATGCTCAAGATTTGCTGCATATGACCAAAGCACCTACTTGACAATTGATATTTTGCACAAATCAAAGGCAGCACTGCTACCATAAAGACATTGAGGAAAATGACTCTGAACACAACCAAAGAGACAAGAAGGTGTCATATCTGCTGGCAACAACACAAGGCAGCTCCCTTTGACATAATCTGAGCCATGTAACACCAAGCAGTAAGACATGGAGGTGAAAGCACAACCAAAAGATGCAAATCTCTACATGTATAACTGAACCCCAACACATTACTTACAATGAAAGAACTCACTATCTACCAAAGGGCCAAGAGAGTTTAGAAGGGCTAACCAGTAATCGCTGCAATTTAGGACAGTGGCTGATGAGCTCCTGAAAGTCAGTGGTAGGGAGAAGAACATCACTGAGGTTGAGGCTGGTCAGATTTGCACAGACTGGGTACAGCGTATGTACAAACACTGGTACCACTTCCCAGATTACTGAGAGACTTCTTAGACTATTACAATTGACCAAAGCTGTTTGTGGCAATGACAGTTTCTGGGAGTAAGATCCAGTGCCCAGTTCCACCAGATTGGGAGACAGCTGAAGGAGGCGCTGCAGCTGGTCAAGGGTGATCTCCTTGTTCAATTTCAGTTTCTTGAGCAAAGGGCAGCGTGCCACAAGACGCTCCAGGCCAACGAAATCCACATAATTCACATGGCTACGAACTGTTGCAAAGTTGAGAGACACTAGCGAGGTGTATGTCTCAGGAAAACCCGTCAGCCATTCTCCGCTCCGGAACTCGATATCATTTTCCTGTAGCTCCAACTCTGCCAGATTCCTGCATGGCAATGGACCTTTTACCACATCAGCAGACAGAGAGGAGACAAACTATTCGCTTCAAGACATGATTACTTGAAGCAGATCGGCAAACACAAAATCGAGGGGAGAGAGCATATTTGCTGCAGCTATACCTGTCAAAGCTTCGAGCTCCGGCAGATTTTTTGTCGAATCTATCAGGTAGTAGAACTCCGAATATAGAGCCTGGAAAAAGATGCTTGACTAACGGAAGGGCAAGCGCGCTTACCGACAGTGTCTGGTTATCTCTGCGAGTCCATCGGTGCTGAAACCATCACAGCTCGTCAGTGACAAAGCTCGAAAGTTTGAGAAAGATCGGGCAATCATTGCCAAGCTCTCATCACACACCGTCATGCGCTTCAAGCGGAGCTCCTCCAGCCACGGATAGTGCATGGCCATGGTCTGAATCCAAGGATAGACGTAAGCTCCCCAGTTGCGAGGAACAAATCCGAAATCGGTAAACCTGGGACGGCCTTTCATGATCACCGAAGTGATCTTTGGAAACCGTCGAACCAGATGCTGTGGAGAAAGAGAGTAACAATTTCCTATGAATACCTCCCTCCTGCTCCATCCTTCTGCCTTGTACCATGCCTTGCACACCAGAGAAACCGCATTCCGGTCCCGATGGCGTGTCAGAAAAACCAAGACATGCTCCAACACCTCATCAGGAAACGAAGCACGCATTTTTCTCCTTGCTTTTGTTTTACCACACTAGTTTCAAGGGAGAAAAAATCCAATCTTCTGCCATCACCTGTTGGTAATATAATCAACCAACAACAACAACAGCAACACACATGCAATCTTGTTACTACTACTTCGAGCACCAGACCATCTTCGTGAAGCAAAACTCATTCCAAGTGACAGCAATTATCTCTTCTCCGATCGGTCTGTGCACAAACTAGCTCCTGCAGACGACGACACACTTGTTGGTTGTTTCCTTTTCACAAAACCGAAATCGCAACTGGACAGCATTAGGGTTTGAAAGGCCCAGTTGCATTCCTCCTCCGTTCTACACAGTTTTTGGAGCAGCCCATTAGAAAGAGAGAGCTTTTTGGGCTGCCAGTATTTTCTTCATCCTTTTTCCTTTCCTTTGTTCAGGAATAGTAGGATAATAAGTGAAGCCCCAAGACTTCACAGATTTATTTTTCTGGCGAAACTTCACATCCCAGTGACAGAAAAAAAATACAATAATAATTAAAATCCCTTTCAAATTGGCTAAAAGGGATTATGACCTTTGCATGCAACACAAGTTGGCAAGATGCGACCAGTTGCCAAAAGTAATAGTCATCTACTGATCCACATACCGGGTGTGAGACCATCAGGGAGTACCAGAGCTCCTCCCCTCTCACATCTTGCATCAGTAAGTGCTCACCTAGCTAACAAGAGTTATGCACCGAATCAAGGTGAGATTGTCACTAGTAGTGAGTGCAGATTTTCTTTGGTTCTTTGGTAGTAATGTTAGTAGGATGAGTATTTGGTTGTGAATAATGATGTGGAAGCTAGAAAGACACAATGGTGAAAGGGTGAAATGGAAAAATGGGAAGAAATGAAAAAAAGTGAGGTTCATGTAACATGGCTTGGAGAAGATCTGTGTATAAGCATCTTTTGAAGTTTTTTATTCGATTTGGGTTTCTTTTGTTAATCATGAATTCAAAGTTAGGATTCATTTTAGAATTTTAGAATTTTATTTTTATTTATTTTTGCATTTATGCAAGCTTACATGTTTGTATTATCGTTATTAAAGTTCTTTCACTTCATCTTCTATTGTTAATTTCAACTGTCAAAGATCCCAACTTTTGAGTTAGCTTTCCTTTGTTACAAATGCCTAGTGTTCATGTATAAGATTTTTTCCTAAGGTTTTAAGTTGGTTATCAAAGTTCATGAAAGCTTTTTTTAAATTTTTGTTAAGATGGTCATCAACTTGTTAGAACTTGAAAGTCTCATTGACACATTTTACATTTATTTTTTAAAGGTAGTCGCTAGGACTCAAATATTTGTTTTCATCACCACATTTTCTTTACAATGGTTGTTAGAACTCCAAAGCTTTTCATTGTCACTTTTTTTTTATGATGATTGTTAGAATTCTAAAGCTTTTAAATGTCACATTGCTTTCACAATAGTCAATATTAGAACTCTAAAATACATTTTCATTGTAAATGTTTTTTACAATAGTCATTCAAATTCTAAAGCTCACTTTCATTATTATATTTTCTTTAGAACTTAGAACTCTAAAGCTCCAAGTTTAAATTCCTTTCTTTTTTTATTCTTATTCTTCACAACCGTGGCACCAATATTTTTTATTCCATTTTTTTCTTTACATTTATAATGTCTAAACCTTATAAAGACCACAAACCCATTGACTCATTGTTGAACAACCAATCTTTTTGGTTAATGTCACCTACATCTCTTGCAACTTTAAAAAACAAAAATGTCATGGTTTTTAAAACTATACCTTCAGCAGAAACCCTTTTTGTAAATCTTACATTAGAACTTGCAGGTAATGAACCAAAGAAGAAAAATCCAAAGAAATGTGAGTGAGAAATATATAGGTTTTTTCATGATTTATATGCAACTAGGTCTTATTAATCTAAGCCAATTTGTGAAAAGATAAGAAAATGAAAATGGTCAAATGCAAAAACTTCTTTGATAATGAAAATAGGGATAAACTATTAGTTTCAAAATTAAAATCATTGAACATTCTAGAATGAGGAAATGTAGCAAGGCCTAAGGGGGACACTCTTCTTTAAATTACAAATAAACGAATAAAAATACATGGCCCATATACTGGTTGTTGGGTAAATTTTATAATTAATTAATTCTTTAATAAGATTGTGTTTATATATATGTCGGATATTTGTTAATCCGCACTATTAAAAAATAGTAAAAAAAACATGATATGCAATGAATTTTTTTAAATGATTAATAGGTTTAATTAATTAATATCTTATTAAAAATAAGATATTAAGAGTCTTTAACTCAAAAAATCTTATATTTTTTTTCCATTGTTTGTTAAATCTTGCATCTTTTGTTTATTATCAATGGAATCCTTGTCTCATAATTGATTATTCCCTTGGAAAATAAGTTTGTTCAATCTTCCCTAGGTTAATAATTGTATTTTGGGGTCCAAACACAATATAGTGAATTAGACGTGCCCCCTTAGTGATTATTTAATATGTGTTTATTATCAAAATATTTTGAAAAAAATCGTAATTATTTTTTAAATTACTATTATGCTAAGGTTTTTATTTTTATTTGTTTTGTCAATTTTTTTTCATTTTCAAATATCTTCAAGAAGTTGTCACTAGTGTTTTTCTATTTAAAAGTTTTTTAAAACACTACTTACAATGCTTTAAAAGTGTGTTTGAATGTTTTTATTCATTAGACTGAAATTTCAAATACATAGTCACATGTTTCCATGATATATTATGAATGTTGTTATACCAAAACCCTAAATCCAAAAATTTCAACACCAACTTAAATTACCACTATGAAATAACGGTTTCAATTGCTTTGGTACATATTAATATGGTCCTACACTTGTTGATTCATGTGCCTCTTTCTTTCTTTCATTTCCATCTCCCATTCGTAAGTTAGATATGGTCTATTGTTTAACTTAATGAACAATTGATTATTAACTTTATATATGTTTGTGAATAATCTCATAAACCATTTATGAAATAATGGTATTGGGTCATAAGGAATCATCAACAACATCAACATGATGTGCAAAGTTAAAGACACCATAATAAATATGTCAAATCCATCATACACAATGGGTTAAAACTAATCATTTATATTTTATTGTGATCATGCATGGTGTTAAACATGTTATATTAGAAGGTCATAAGAATTGATGTCAAATTAAGTTTCTTGTTCTATTTTTATTATTCCATAAATATGTATCAAGAAGCAATGAAGGATTGAACTACCATTGATTAATATTAATATTTCAAATTATAAATTATATTGACAATTATTGTTGTTTAATTCTAAAATTTTACAGTATTAATTGTAATCAGTAAATTATTAAAAGGCACTAAAACAATTTTTTGCATGTCCATCTACAAATGAATCACCTTTGAAAAAGAAATCTTGATTTCCTTTCTAGCTCCAAGGTTACTAAAATTTTAATTTTAAATGAATATAACATATTAAATTGGATGAAATATATATATATATAGAATTTAATATAGGGTGTGTGAAACATGGGCATATTAAAAAATTAAGTAATAATAATGTGTAGGAAAAACAAAATTCCTTCATCTCATCCCCCCACATCGTTGTTTGACACTTGTAGTCTAGAATTTTAGCACTTAGTGTCCCCTTTAAAAGCAAGGCTAGGCTTGAAGCTGCTATCAAGTAATATGTTTTTTACCCACTAATCTCATGTGATAAATGACTAATTATATACATCCAAAGAGTATGAGATTATTGATGTATGTAAGTTATGAATGATGACAAGGTAAAAAAGAAAAAGAAATAGGTACTTGCAATTTATTTCAATCTTCCATTTGTTTCAACAAGGCCAATTGTTCAAGGGCAAATCTTACCTCCTAATTACTCTAATAGGGCAACCCAATAACTAGTAAGTCACATTAATAAAAGGTTCAACTACTACTTCCATTGTTTTAGAAGGTGATACTAGCTAGATTTAGCTAGAATTTTAATAGAACTAGGTGGCAAATTATTTGGCACCAAAGTAGGATTTGGAAGAGTTATCACATTTTAAGTTAATGTTCTAGAAGGGTTAGGTGGTTTAGTTAGCCATCACAAAAATAAGATCTACGGAGTTTGATTGGGAGTACCACGATTTAATGTTTAGCCATAATTTCCATTGTTCAACATATATTTCAAATAATAATTGATATTCGTGCATTAAAAATCATTTGTGAGAATCTTCAAGGATTCAAGGTTGCACAAGAATGGTCACATCAATTTCTTAAAGATTGCATGAATTGAACTTAATTTTGAAGTTAATATTACAACATCAAAAAATAATTCATGGACAAAATACCTTGTGCTTTCCAAAATGAATGTGCAAGTTTGTGGATGTTTTGTGTCCAAATTTAGGTTTTGACCACACCAATCACCTTTTTGTTTTGGTTTGAGTAACTGTGATTGAAAGGTGACAATGAAATGCATTGTCATAATGTTATTTCAAATTTCTCTTGCAACTTTCTTCTTTTGGAACAAGGAGCTAGTGATCATGCCCAAGGTTCAAAGGTTTTTCACAATGCACACATTATTGGAATGTTATATTTAATACCATTTGGGAGGCCCTTGAGAACATGTCACATAGTCGAAGTCATGCACAAAGCCCTACATGGTTTTGTATAAAGGGTTTGACTATATTTGACATTTGGATTTTGTTTCAATCTAGATTTTTAAACATTTGAACCAAGACAATGGGAACTAGGTTACAATGGTAGTTGTCACATTTTTTAATTATTAATTTTTTAGGATAAAATTTAAAATGACACACCTTTAGGTTTATCAAATGTTTTGAATGGTAAATTACCTAATTTGTAACAACATCCAAAAGCATTTTTAGTGTATTTATAAGGCATATTACATTTAGTAATTAGGATTACAAAAAGAGCCCTAGGGTGGAAGGTGTGAGATTGTAAGATCCCTACGACGAAGGATGTAAGCCAATAAGATTTTTGGAAGGGATTAAAAAAAAACAAAAACCATTGATTACCTTAGTTGTTACGTAGAGTAAAGCCCTACTATCAAATAATTACTACATGGACCTTGGGTTTCTCCCTCAGTGCTTACACAATAATTCCTTGATAGCAAGGCCTTATTGTATACATAACAACTTCGAACATAATTCTTAATGTATTTGTAAAGCATTTCAAATATGAAAATTTGACCATTGTGGTGGATTGGCTTAATGTAGGGAAAGTTCCATGGCATTTCACCCTCGTGAAAGTTTCTTTTCGGAAGATTTCCATTTCTATGATTACTTCGATTTTTGCACATTGATTACTTCGATTGTTATGCAAGGTAAAGCCCCATTGTCAAAAAATTATTGTGTGCACTTCAAGCTCTACCCTTAATGCTCATACAATAATTCCTTGATAGTAACGCCTTACCCTATACTAGGGATTGTTGTTTAGTGAGTGTGTGAGCATGAATGGGTGAGAATGAATAGGTGAACAAGATAAAATTCTTTTGGAATATTGTGTTGACACATGCCATAGAATATGCATGATGTGGAGGAATATTATGCCATGCGTCCAAGGATGAAAAAAATTTGATGAAAGGATAAAATGGATGAAAAAAAAACAAATGAAAAAAATATATGAACAAAATTTATTCACAACCAATAGTTATGTGTTAATCCAAACACTACCCCTTCACAACCAAGAGCTATGTGTCAACTAAAACACCACTTGTTCATCTCCAATAGGTATGTTCCCATTATAAATTGAAATAATATGAGACTACACATTTTCTATACCATTTCAACCTTTTTTTTTTTGAATTCAATCTTTCAAATCTTTTATGTCTAGGAGCATTTTTGTTACTCGAAAAATCATACTTTTTTTCCCCTTTTTCACTAGAATTACCTAGTTCCAACTTTTTTCCCGTTTGCAACTAAACATTTATTTTATGATGGCAAAAAAAATCACAGCAATGGTCGCACCAAACACCTTAGAAACTATGATTGAATGCAATTTAATCTCAGACATATTAAATAGAATATGTGAAATGATAAAAACGTCTTTGGAATATCCAAGAGATCCTACTAGACCCCCTCAAGCAATTGCTAAACATTGAAACATGGGGGTGATAATGGAAAAAACAAATTGACAAAACAATGAATGGGTGGCATGGCAATGGGCAAATGTGAAGATTAACAAAAAAAAATCTTACAATGTTCAAACAATTTATAAACATTATGAAGGAGGATATGGAAGATTACCATTGGGTGATGTTTACACATGCAATGGAATTCTTCCAAGAATGGGCAAGTTTGAAAAACATGATTCCAAAACATTTTTTTACAAGCTTATTGAAGGATTTGTCAACAAAGGATTTGGTAACCCTTGGGAACCTCCTTTCAACATAATTTATGGAACCCAATAAACAACTTTATGCAACTTTAGGCAGGCAAGCTTGGGTGCCACAAGATTTAAAGAACAAAGTGATAAAACAACTTGTGAACATCAAATGATAAGCATGGCCCCAAAACCACAAAATGTCTACAATAGTAGAAAAAATAAGTGTTCCACTAATTGAAGGAGAAATCAAAATACCTATATTGGCAGTAATTTGTGGTCCAATGGACATTTTTATATGAATTAGGGTTGAAATTGAACATAGGAGTTACTTGTTGAAAAATCTTGAAAAATCCTTGATTTTTAGAACTCCAAAGGATGCATCTACAATATCCATTTAGTCCCTGAAACCCTAAAGGACGCATATATATTACCCAATCAGTCCCCGAAACTCAATCAAAAGCCTATAAAAGATTCATACAAGGATTGCATTATCATTACATTTTATTCTTTCTCCATTGTTTGTTTGCATGTTCGATATCATCACTATCCACTTGCATTGATTATACCTTTAATATAATATTGCAATCCTAGTACCTTGACAAAATATTTGTATCCTCCCACCCAATATTATTAATTCATGTATTTAATTGCCTTACTCAATATTAAAATTTCAATTGAATTTCTTCCAGAAATGACAAATAGATCATTTATTATTGGCAAGCTACCATTAATAATTCTATGCATGATTGAAAATGCATTGTTGCATTCACATCTAGACACAATTTCAAAGTAAATAGAACAATCGTGGCGAGTTCCTCAAGATGATCGAGTCAACCCTTTACGTGGATTGTTAGAAATTTAAAAATGGGGCAACCTACAAAAAAACAAAGTGGATAACATAGATGAGTGGGCCACCTTCTAATGGAAAAACAAAAAGACAAAAAAAATAAGGTCCATTTATTGCCATGAATAGGCCAAGGCGAAACCCCTGATTAATAGCATAGGATATTAAAATTTATCATTGGGCGATGTCCAAGCACAAAATAGAATTCTTGAAACAATGCCCGAGCCTTAAAAAGTGACTTCCAAAACATTACTTTAGTAGCCTTCTCAAAGATTTATCAAACGAAAACTTGGTCACCCTATGTGAATTATTAGCAACAAAAATTAGAGAACCCAAAAGAAGACTATATGCAACTTTAGGGAGTAGGCTTGGGTTTCCACAACACAAAAGAAACAAAGTCCAATTGCCTATGAATCGACAAATGGTTGGACCACCACCAAAACCAAGAGAAGTGTGGGATAGTCGAAAAAGGCAACACCCGAACCCCTAACAATAAAATAGTATTTATTTAATCACATTGTGCAATACAAACAATATCTACAATGTCTATATGTAGAAATTAGATGTAATGAATGGAAATTTGATTGAAATAAAGTGGATTCAATTGTAATTACAAATAAAAATTTATTTTGTTAGTTACAATAATATTAAAACTAAAGGGACATTTGCAATAATAGAACAAAAAGAAAATAAGACCCTAAATGTGTATTGTAATTGAAAAGAAAAATGGAAGCAATAATAAATGAATTTTTTTGTGTATCCATGTGCAATTGGTATTTCTCACATAAAGGAAAAAATCAATGTTTTGAGTGTAAAAGATGTAATAAGAAAATTTTGTGATTTAAAAAATGGTTTAAAACATGAAAATGTACAATGGCGCTAAATGGCACAATCAAAAACATTATGCATCAAGTTAGAAATCAACAAGGAAACATCTATTATGACTGTTGAAATAACCAATCATTGAACAAATAACAAAACGTCAGTAATTAACTGGCATAAATGTTGCCATCTCGCACACTAAGAAGGACATTAAAAATTTATTATTGCAAAATAAAGATAAACATTTTGAATGATCATAAATATTGAGAAAGAAACATGGTGGAAACAACAATTTTCCATCACAAGTGTAGATTTAGAACTTTGAGAATGCCTATTAAAAATTTTCAAAACTTGGATTTGTATCTAACAGTGGATCAGAAACAAATGAAGCATAGATGCAAAATACAATGTTACAGTGGGATATTGGGCATCAACAATTAATGTGCCCATGGCTCATCCTAGCACCAAAGGTGCTCCAACTATGCACTAACCACTTTGTGTGGGTTATGTGCAGGCTCGTGTGAGTGAGTGAAGCTTATCAACTCTTCCTAGTCCCATCCCAGAGCTCCAACAAGCCCCTCTACCTCTCAAAGTGTTGTGAGTTAGGGAGCGTGCCCCGACTCTTCCCCCTGTCGTTGTCTTGTACTTGAACTCACTTTTGAATCTTCAAAGAGTTGGGAGTGCGTCAAGAGCGGACCAATATTCATTGGTAGAAGTCACACACAAGAAGTGGATAGAAAATGAGAGTGTCCAAATTACAATGAATATGAATTGCCAATTTTTAAATATGATGCAAGCTAGGCAGCATTGGTCAAATAAAAAGAAAGAGCCCTAGTGGAGAAAAAAGAAAGAACCCCAATGGAGGAGGAAGGGGAGCCAATAATACCATTGCAATTGGCATCAAAAGAAGGAGAAGACATAGAAAGCACGAAAAAAAAATGTTGTGAATCAAACAATCACATCATTGTTCAATTGTGACATCAAGAAGAATGTGGGTCACCATCGTATGTTTATGACCATAGGCACACATCTAAGTGAGGACTGTTAAAAAAATACTAAGTACCACATTTTTGCAATAACTTAGAATGTCTTGCAAACAACACATGCCATTGTTAAGAACAAGAAACTAGAGTTGAAAGATCTTGTTTACCAATATTGATTCATTATGCGCAGTAGATATAATCAACAAAGAACATAACAAAAAAACAAAATCAAGAAAGACGTCAAAAGAAACCAACATTAAAAAGTTTTTTACTCCGCCAAAGAGTCCTCAAAAAAGTGATGTGAATAGGCATGCTAGAAATAGTGAATATAACAAAACAACTTTGTCAAGATGCAAGCATTCGAATGCAATCAAAGAACTAATAGAATAGTTTGTAAACAATTTTAGTCTTCTTGCCTCTAAAAACAAAAAAGGTGGAAATTGCAAAGCACCCCACAAGGAAGAGACCTTGAAAAATGGTGTTTTTTAATTGTTTTAACCGACGAAAAAGCAACATCTTTAAATGAAAAAGATGAGGACGAGATGTTAATTGTCACAAAAAAAGACATCCAAAAGTTTAAAGACACATGAATGATGTACTAAATGTGTTCATATTCAACTTTATTAGGATAAGAGCAAATGGAAGCAAAATACTTTTCTTGTTTTGATTGTCATATAAATAAAATTTATCATCTTTTTCCACCAAAACATATTTGAAGTCACCAACAATGCAATGCGTATGAAATTTGTGATCTATGTCCACCAAAACAATTTTGAACATATTTGTAATGTGAAAATTGTAATCCACCTACAAAAGCATGATTATGAATTCATTTGCAAGGTCATATCTATGTTAAATTGGGATCTGCTACAAGATAATTAAAATTTTGAAGACATTACAAATGAACAAAAAATTGAATATGAAAATTAAGATAAACTTGAAACCATAAATAACATAGAAACTTAATATGGAATTTGTGATATGTTGTTAGCATAACAATTTTGAACTCAATTGCAATGGCATATAAATTATATTTGTGACATGTTTCCAACATAACAATTTGAACTCATGTGCAATGCTTCATATAAGATATTTATGATTTGATTTCAACATAGAAATTTTGAACTTTACTCTAGTCTCATATATATAAGAAGGTTTTGAACTCCATTGTGGTGAATAATGTAATAAATATATTCAACAAATGCATATTTTCCAAACGCCAACACTTATGAATATAATGATGAGAATTGAAACATGGTTACATAATTTAACAACATTTATATGTTTTGCATCATGGATTCATGGTAAAAATACAAAGGGATTTTGTGCACATGTTAAATCCAAATGTCTTTAAGAATCAATAGTAGTTTTTTAAATTGTAGACATTTTTACATTGTTACCTAAAAAAGGACATTTGCAACAAAAAAAACTAAAAAAATTACTTGTAGTCCATCATTATTTATTTTTTCTACTTAATTTTGAAGATATTAATGTGTAAAATAACAATCTTGATACGAGCAATATATTTTAATACTATAGTACTCAAAAAAATAATTTTTCTTTATAACATTTCAAAATAGACAAATAAAGATAAGGACAACAAAAAATATGAAAAAAAATTGAATCCTTTTGTATTATTGGCTACCAATTTGAACTTATCATTTAGGTTTGGTAAATTGGGAACTTGTTTCCTTTGAAATCTAGACATTATGGGCAATTGTTTCCATGGGAAGTCTAATAACACAAGTATAGGTTTAACCCATGTGTTTCACATCAAAGTTTAGTGGAATATTGTACCTTTGGGGTTATTTATTTAAATTCCCTAAAGATTTTTTAAGATTATTATTAAAGTTTCAATGATAAAAATAATCAAAATTTAATTTTTTTGAAGCCTAATTAGAAATTTGCTTCTATTGGAATAAGATTTCATTTGGATTTATGATATGTGGAAAGTTAATTTGTATTTGTTAGGATTTGTATCTAAATAATAATAACCATTTAAATGGTTTGAAATGAGATGTGAGAACATTGTATTGATCAAACAAATTCAAAAAAATTGGAACAAATAATGAAGGTTTGAAGAAAAAGCCAAAATTTGGAAAAACCTATTCTACAACTTCATCTTTAATTAGCGCAAAACAAAGCTACTATATCTACAACGTTTTTTTTCTATATAGGCGAAGATGGAATGATGGGAAAATGAAAAGCCATTACTTTTGAATATTTTGGCAATGACAAATTCGATGGCAAGAAGAATTCCTCACGAGCAAAAGAAGGAATTGTCCTTTGCCTTAGAGGTGACCAATCTCTGTGTTAAGCAATGGAATGTTAAATATCAAGGATTGACCAAAAACCCAAATTAAATACTTGAAATTGTGGAGGTTAAACTTACTCACAATCAAGATCGAATCTAGATTTCTTTTGAACAAGAGCATATGGGTCACTATTTTCCTCCTCTGCAACATTGGTTTGCTCCTCAAGAACATCCAACAGTGGTTGCAGAAGCTCAAGAAAAACATCTTGATTCGGTTTCAAGCAAAAGAACATGCCTTCCAAGACTTTGGCATGTTTTCAAGCAATTACCTACTTCATGGAAAACCTCTTAATGAGATTTGCAATCCAAAATGAAAAAGATGAGGAATAATAGAGAAGAGATGAACTTGGACAAAATCAAATGTAAAAAGAATTGAAAGAAACCTATGGAAACATTGATGTCCACCACCAGACTCCCAAGAGACGACAAGGCAAGGAGAAGTAATTGGAAAGTGTCAAGGTGGATCTCATGTCCAACTCTAAAAGGCAAGCCATTATTCAACATTGTCATAGTATTTTGAATGGTCTAGTTGAAGAACACATCATCATCCTAAATGTCTCCTTGTTGCGTATCCCTTGAAAAAGCAAAACTTCCATTCTCATGCATAATGAAAAGAGCCTTGTTCATGAGAGTCTATGAGATATAAAGAGATATTTTAGTATTGAGTTTCGGTGGATGTAGGAAGCCTTGGTGGAATTCAAAGAAAGTTTACCTTTTTATTCAGGTATTCGAGATTTGTGCGATGTATATTGTCGATGACTATAAACTTCAAGTGAATTTTGAAGTTATAATTCCCTAGGTAGGACTTGATTTATTTCAAAACCCAGTCATCATCATAAAACAAGAGGATGGAACCATCCCTTACAAGATACTTGTCCACAAATCCAAAATGGAAACAACATAGTTATCAATTATTGCATTTCCACTTGGGAATAGTCAAGACAAGGTCCAACACATGTGGGATAGGCAAATTTCTTGGGACTTCAACAATGATGAAGTCCGTTTTGTCCTTTAGGGAATCATGCAAGAATTCAAGATGTTCGTGGTTATTGAATTTCATATAAATAGGTAATTTGACAAGGAATAAGATCTCAAATTAATATTATTTTCGACCAAAAATCCTTTATATCCTAAAAGCCAAAGGGCCACACATGAGTTGAAACTTTTGTCTTCACCAATGAAAGTCAGTTGATATTGAAAGCCTTCGTAATTAGCCCTAGGGTCTTGTGGCTAGCAATAAATATTGGTCTTCGAGGTGGTTGAAGATGAGATCTCCCCTTTGAAGTCTTGGGCGACTCTTCTACAAGTCTTCTCCTCCTTCGCGTGTGCGATGATGGCTCATAGCATGGCCCCTCCTACTCTCGAAAGCTTAAGGAAAATCTTCCTTATGAATAGCATGATGAGGAGAATCTTGGAACTCAAACAATTCAACATTTACATCTTATTCAAGGTTTTCAATGTCAACTAAAGTTTGAATGGCCTTTAAAATGCCAAAAGATTAAACATCCTTCTTCTTCTTCTTCTTCTTCTTCTTCTTCTTTTTATCAATATCCTCCCTCTTATTTCCTTGAGAGGAAACAAGCTTCTCTAAAAATCTCGGATTGAAATTCTTTTGCTTTGACCTCTTTGAAATAGGAGTGTAGTCCAAAGGGCAATCAAGGCACCAACCACAATAAGGCAGATGAAAGGAGCCTTAATATTTAACAAGCTCCTTTTAGAACATAGTGTTGTCAAACTTTGGATATTGTGTCAAACAATATATGGCTCCAACATATTTGACACGATAGATACAAAGAATGAAACCTTACAATAAGCCTCAATAATTGAAGGACTCAATGCAAATTATTCATGAATGCACATGATTTTTCACTTGTAAAACACACACTTCAATGGCTCCTTTTTTATAATTTGAAGGTCCCACATCTTCCCTTGTGTGATCCCACCTTTCACCTTGAACTCTTGGTAGAACACAAATTCCTATAACTCAAGTTTCCACTTTTGAATACATTCTAAGTGAAACAGGACCTTCATAGATTGATCAATGGTGACATTGAAATCCTTTGTTGTGGAATCAAACAACTTGATTGTCTCCAACTTTAACTGCAAAATTCTAGGAAGATGTCCATAAAGTTAAAAGATGATTAACATTCCAAAAACGATGTTGATATTTATTCATGGAAAACAAGATTAAAAAGTTAGTTGATAATCAAACCTAGTGCCAAAATGTGGCTTTGTGAAGGCATTTATTAAACGTGGCATCTAAAATTCCCTGCTTTGGAAAATTTTGAGCTTTTTTAAGAACTCCAAATTGATTCCACTACTTAAGTTTTAAAATAATTTATTTTGTACTAACACAAGTCGAAATAACATTTGAAGTTTTTCAGTAGCATTTCTAAGAATTCATATCGTAATGAATTTGAACCTCATGTAAGAACTATGGGCCTAATGAAGGATTGCATATAGGTACTTGCTTGTGGAAAACACTCATGTGTTCCTTGTGGACCACGTCCATAGCCTTGTTCAAAATTTCTAGTTGGTCTGAATCTCTCAAAGCTAGGTTCATAGCAGCCGCATAATATAGTTGATGGCAATATCAATTGCCACAACTAGCTCCTTCTAGAAAGTTGAGATAGGATTAATGGTAGAAAACTAAATTCAACTTTTCAAAGATGGTATAGAATAAGGAATAACATAAAGAAATTGTCTCACTTATACATACAATATAAAAAAGACCTTTTGTGTGAGGTTGTACCAAGTCTTTTGCATTTTGGCCTCGCATTTCTTATATTGTTTGTCTAGAATGACCTCTTTAAATTGTTGTAAGGGTATCATTCCTATACTTTGGATCCTAGAAACCTCATGGACCAAATATGGCCTCACATGGTCCAATTCAATGGACCTACATTTCCATAGTGACAAAAAAAGTTGGTATTATCTTTAAATCTTCAACTTGAAGAAGAGATGGAAATGTAAAAATAGAGCAAGCTTACTTGTTAAGCTCCATCATTGTTGTGAAGAACTCTACAAAGTTGTTCTTGTTATTAAACACAAAACTATCCATGCAGATGTGCCAATCCACATCAAATGGATGCACTTTCTCTATATATAAGAACCAAGTTTGAAGTTTGTGGTTCCCATCCCATATGAAAACATTTTTGCAAACAACAGCATGAAATTTGGGTTTCCTTATAAAAACTCTTTAAATCTATTGTTTTTTTCCTTCTAGAAAGGCCCCCACAATGACTCAACAGTTGAAATAACAATATCTTCACCTTGCCAATTTGTAGGGGAAACAAAGAAGACCTTCTCCCCTTACTTGTAACCCATTTGAAAGGCTTATTCCATTTTGAGCACATCAATTTTCAGAACATGCTTGATAGCGGGCATGGGAATGAATTAGCACAATGGAATGTTCATTCAAGATTTTCACTTGGGATAGATCTTGAATTTCTCCAAGACCTTGTTGGTGTTGAACTTGTTCTTGCTTTGGATCCATTGGATTACATTTTCACATGATGTTGGAACTAGCTACATAAACAATTCATGAAATGGAATAGTCAAATCTTTAATGAAAGTTGATGTCTTTTAACTCCTCTATTGAAACTAGATAATCATGTACTACTCACTAGCTAATTGATGGCATATGCAAAATATAAGAAAGTAGACCAATTGCAATGCAATTTTGCAAAGTAACCTAGCCATCTAAAAGTGTTTGTTTACAGTGTTAGTTGGGGCTAACTGAGAATTTTTGAAACCTTATCCATGCACCTCATAGATAAGAAGCACATCAACAAAAATGACTCTTAGTTTGATGCAAATTGATAATAGGAATTAGTTCATGGAAAACAACAATGTTCAAATTGTCAATAATCATCGACTAACTCTTTGTGAGATGTTTTTACTGCACCTTTTTAACAAACAACAATGACTCTCATGTGGTTTTCAATTATCACAAGAAGTGAGCTCTGTTGCAATGGAAGTGTTAGCCAGTGTCGATTGATGCCCCATGCACATTCTAACCAAACCTCCTAAAGAGATTACAACTGTGGCTATACCAATATAGGGAAATTACCTTAGATCAACACTAACTAAGGTCAAATTGTCATACTAAAAAACACTTGTGAGAAAAATGAGGAAAAACAATTTGAATTGAAGGTTTAAAACCCACTTCATTTTGAGACACAAATGCAAAAATCCCAAGTATAATTAATGTGTCCATAACATAAAGGTGTTGCAAATCAACCTAGATAATGGAAACATTACAAACAACACATAATATTTTCAAACAATGTTAAACTAAACGTTGACAATTGAGACAAAAAATTGAATTCACATATTTCAAAAGTATCAATTCTTGGAAAAGTTTACTTTTCTATAGTCCAAAACTTGTGTTGTCTAAACTAAATCCTTCTCCTTGCTTGCTTCCTATCCATTAAACTATCGCAAATGGTGAGTTAATTTTTAGTGTCATAGCAAAAATGGAAATGTCAAGATCTATATCTTAAATTGTAAGTGGAAAGGGAAACATTATTCCCCTTATATTATATTTTGTAGTTCAATGTATAACTATATCCCACAATGTGGAACCATATCCAGATGGCATTTTCCTCAAATCCCCAAAGTCATTTTTTAAAATAAAGGATTTTTTTGTGGTCTTATGACTTTAGAGATTCATAATTCTTGGAAAACAAAAATTTTAAAACATAAAAATACATTGTCTTGTTTAAATCTTTTGAAAAATTCCAACATTGTATCAAGTTTTTCAATCACATGATTTGATTTTCCAAATTACATTGGAAATGGTCATTAATCACTCTAGCAATTTTGGTTTCAACCCTTGAAAACTACATAACTTTCAAAAGACATATTTATTTTAATAAATAGAAGTCTACTGTGTTATAAACTGTCTTGAAACAATTCCAATGATTCAAACATGTATGGATATTTCAAACTTCATTTTAGAAAGAATCCCAACATTTAAAGTTTGTATCTTGGGAGTCATTCCTTTCAATTCCCACACATCTTTCAATTTATTTGGGAGTGTTTTCATTTTCTTTGTCTCAAGTCATGCTTTGAGCTTACTTTTGGCCTTACTTGTCTCGTTTTGTTTCAACTAATGTTGGTAAGTTCTCGGATTTGGAGTGTTGAACCCATTGGTTTTAAACTCAAAGTTCTTATAAATTGGACTTGACCCAACACCTTCAAATCCAACACTCTTTTGGTGGAAACCTTACAAGGATTGTTTCGTGGAATTAGTCCTTTGCTAGAACTACAACTTTGAAAATAAACCCATTAAAATATGTTCAAGTTCTTAAGGTAGGCATATTGAATTTTTTTAAAGCCAATAAGTAGGTTGAATTTTTTGGTAGGTGATCAATTTACATTTCTTGTAAAATTTGATACCTTCACAATTTTCATTTAAAACTTGCTATAAAACTTCATACCTATAAAATTTTCAACCTTGGGAAATGTGTATTGTCCACATAAAATTTGATCATCTTTTCAAACCAAGCCCAAATTTATGTAATTTGGGAAAAAAAATCAAAACCAAAATTGTAAATTTAGAAATATGAAGAATTCAGTTCAAATTTGTATTCGAAAAATTAGACAAACATTTTTCAAATGTCAAGACTAAGAACATAGGTTTTTCCAAAAAGGAAGAATTAGTCAACACAAGTTTTAACATTGGTCAAAAGCCCAAAACTACAATGAGGCATGTATAACAATATTAGTTTTTTTACATAACACAAAACATGCCTAGAATAGTAACCATCTATGCAAGTTGGTTGTAAAGAGAGCCTTGTGTAGGAGTTCAAAACCACACCACTTTGGAAAAATTGCATATATATGTCGACACATATAATTGTGATTCAACTTCATTTGTATAGGCAACCCTTTGCACATTTATTGTAAACTATTCATTTCAATCCTCATTTCAAATTTGCGTTTATTTTTTTATTGAAGATAAACACAAAGTGATTAAATATAAATAGACTAGTAGTGTCAAAATAGAGTAGTGGAAATCAACTTTTAGAAGTTATGCTAAAAGGTAATCAAGGGCAGGATGAATAACACAAATTTGTTGGGTTAAGGTTGGTCACCTTCAAAAAGAATCAAAACAAACATTAGCTAAATTTATCGAAGTATGGATAAATGAATTCCATGTGCATGATTAAGTGTATGTATTGAGGTATAAATGTTTAAAGTAAAACAAAAATATGAATGGATGCATTAATGGTTTTTTTAATAAGTTGGAACAAAAGAAGAATAAGACCAATTCGCTAACACAAAGGCGTCATAAAGTATTGGAATACCTTATTTGGTTCAACATTGAGTTGTCTAATAAAAAAATTATTTTAAAAATTAAATTTAGCCACAAAAACGATCATTTGTGAAAATTTTAGCTTGATATTATGAAAAAATAAAAATATTTGACAATGATAATTGATCAATATTGCACTTAATGTTCATTGAAAGACCATATTAAAATAACATTATAAGGGTATAATTTTTTTCTCGACTAGCTAATCCTTTGGGCCTCCTAATAATTAGGTAATTACTAGTCATAAACATATTTACCATTTTCTAGTGTAGCTAAAAAGTGAAACCATTAGGTTATTCAGTGCATAGGAATGAACAATTGATATTTATTTATTAATCAATTAGGAGAGATTTGTGAAAAGACTAGGATAAGGACCTATTCTTGTGAGTGAAATGTGAATCTTGTGTGGTTTATGGAAGAGGGGGATTAGGAGAAGGATTCCTTTCATTATAGTACAAGGAGATTATGGGGGAATGAAGGAGAGGTTGTATGTTGGAAGGAAAAACAATAAAAGGAAGTGTGTGAAGGTTATGGAACTTGGTGTGTTTTTTCTTTTTCTTTTTTTTCTTTGTTTTCACTTCCTTTAGAATGATAAGAATTTAGTTGAGTTTGATGTAGAATATTGTAGTTCACAATTTTTTATTTATTTTTTCCCTTTAGAAATTGTCATATAAAATTAATAGTTTATTAAAAGGTAGTTGCAATAGGATAGTAAGAACAATTTACAAGCAATTGGTGGAAGGCAACATGTGTAATGTGATGGTATTTTTGGTTAGAAGAGGTACTTTCCAAGGACAAAAAGGTAGTTACCTTCGTTCCCTTTCCATTTTTTCATTTTGGATTTCACAATAATTGACATCCATTTATTGATTATGGACTAAAAGCAAAACTACCTTACCAAAGGTGATTATATTTTGTGTGTGTGTGTGTTTTTGCACTTTGATATTTCATTTTTTTACCCAATAGCCTCCGATTTTGATAGTAGGAGGGTTGTTGAGTCTATGGTTATGTATAAAAATATTGCAAAATTTCCTATCTTCATCACAATTCTAAATTGTAAAACAACAAGAACTAGATTAAGATAAGTCGAAATACACATTGAAATTGTTGTTAAACATAAGTAGGTAAACAATTGATAAATCACTACCTATTAATAACTAAGTAGTGAAACAAAATATTATAGACCTTATATACAACTTCCAAAATTTTGACATTGGTAGTAGGTAAGTTCCTTGGCTTTTGACATTTCAACCAGGTAATTTTTAGAAATTTCAGCATTTAAGAAAATATAATTGCTACCAAACTTGAAATGGTACAACAATATGTGTTTTGCAACATCATTGATTTCATATCTTGAAACAAAAAAATGTTTCATGTTTTGTCTTTCTAGAGTTTCTCATTCAATCAATTCAACAAATCAAATTGAGTGGAAGCTAGGAGCATGACATGTATACTTGATGCAAACACAACAAGAAAAATCTTGCAAAACTTTGATTAATCCTTAATGGAAATCATGAAGATGTAGAATAAATGATGATCATCCCTACAGATATTAGGTTAGGTGTGTTAGTTTAGATGCTCAATTAGTTCCTAGTTACTTCAGGATAGATTGGGTTGGTTAAGCTAATTTGGGTGTGATGTTTCTAATTTTGGTCAAGATATTTCTATGTTAATGTGTTGCGAATGTGATGACAATGATGGTTATAGGCGTTGATATAGGAGTGCACAACAGCTAAGTTAACATAGCTATAAACCATTTATGAAATATAAATATTTAATCAACCTTATATATTTATGGCTGCACACTATCAACAAAATATAAAAATCTGACAAATTGTACTATTTTTTCCCCCACCACTTGTGGTGACTAAAAACCCTGTAAAATCACTTCATTTCGAGCTTTTGCAATTTTAGATTTGGCTTTGTGGCGAAATTTCGCCAGTAAAAAAAAGGCTGTTTGGGAGCCAGCCACTGGCATATCAAAAAGCAAAAGGGTATAAGATACGGTTAATTCAAACCACATGTACCCGTCAATCTTGTTCGCTGGCCTCCGCTCGCGCGCGTGCGCAGTCGTCGCGCAGAGGCAGGAGACGGAAGGAAAGGCGAAGATAGAAGAGGTGCTTGAAACATCCGCGCGCAGTTGTCTCGCAGAGGCAAGATACGGAAGGAAACTAACCTCGCGCTCTCTCTCCGCGCTCTCCTTTGAGTTTATCATTGGTGCTGGCCATGTCGGGAAAGCAAGGTGGGAGCTCCATTTTTTCTTCTCTCTTTTCTCTGTTTTTTTGTTAGGGTTTGGGCCGTCTTCGTCAAGGGTTAGTAGGAGTCAGGTTGTTCTCGTGAGAGATTTCTAGGAATGAAACTGAACCAGTGCCGAATGTTCCCCTTCATCGTCTGTGGTAGTTTCTCTTTTGGGAGAGTGTTTGAGGGTCGATGTTTTCAGTCTAACCTAGAATTGCTTGTTTTGTTGAATTGGTACTTTCTAGGTGAGGTTTTCTGGCCTGCTTAGGGTTTTTTCTTCCGAAGAGCTCAGTTGGAAAGGTTTTAGCTGAGTGTTGCCCTAATGGTCTCAGTGCAAATCTGGTCTTTCTGTATTTATTTGTTTAGTTCTTCCTTTTGTCCCCAAGTATGCAAGTAGGTTTTAGGAGGATATTTACCTCAATTTGGTACATGCCAGGCGAGAGTGGCTAACTGGAGGATGAGAAGGTGATGGACTAAAACAGAATTGAAAAGATGGAGCAATTTCTCGACCATTATCTGAATACTTGTTTCTGTTAATGGAACAACTGGATGTTTTCAGTTGCTTTTCTGACATGTTTTGGGGATACAGGGGGCAAGTTGAAGCCCTTGAAGGCACCCAAGAAGGGTGACAAAGATTATGATGAGGTGAGTTGAGACAATCCTGCTTCTCACATTTTTAAGCATTCATGGCCGATTTTGATTTTGCACACTGTGTTTTTGCTTTTTGACTTTTGCAGTGGCTAAGACTTACCTCTTTGTTTGGGTGCAGACAGACCTTGCAAATCTGCAGAAGAAGAAAGATGAGGAGAAGGTATTTTCTGTTTCATTTATTTGTTTTCTCTTCAACTATAAACTCAATATTGCATTTAGTGGTCAATCTTTATGGCATCCTTGTCCTGTGCAACTTGTTTCCTTGTTAGGTGACTAGCTGTTGATAGTGTGATGGTGCACCACATGTTCAAACATGCACTTCAGTTGTGAGATTGTATGATATTAACCAATATCATATTAGTCCCACTTAAGTTCTGTGAGACAAAGTCCTCTCCTCTGCTTCCTGAATCTAGGCACTGAGATTTGAACTGGTTCTTGAGTGCTTCAAGCAAATGTAAGAGGAGTTTGGCAGCTCTGTCAAGTACACAGCAATGATACATGGAAAAACCAAATGGGCCACACTATTTTGAGTCACAATCAAAATGTGTGACACACTGGGCTAGTTGTTCCTGCTGGATTATAACATTGCTCTCTATGGATATTTTTCCAGGCACTAAAGGAGCTGAAAGCCAAAGCTTCTAGCAAAGGTGCATTTGGGGGTGCAGGGTTGAAGAAAAGTGGTGGTAGTGGGAAGAAGTAGTTTCAACAAGTATGAGCAGCTTATTAAAGTCATGGGCATGTCTTCCAGCATCCAGGGTTTGGGCACATCGGGGTTACTCAAGAATGTGAAAATGTTGTTTGGAAAAGCTGAAGTTGGTCTTCCAGGAGAGTCCTTTGAACAGGAATAGGTTGACTTGCAGAGGCTGAGTCATTCAAGAATAAGTTGTGTCCATGGGTGGGAGCTACTAATGAGCAGGTGTTGTTGTCAGGGGGACTTGTTTTGTGAGTCTTGCTGATGCCACCCAGGTTTAGAGATTTATTTGTTTTACTTGACATCATTATTATGTTCATAACTATGGTAAAAGAGTAAGGTTTTCTCCACTACTGCATTTTGATGACCAAACATGTTGATCAGATGAAGAGAGACTAGTGTTCCATTTTGATGTTGGGACTCATGCAGGTCACGCTATGCTGCAAAACTTGCAATAGGCATTCTTGACTTGATTATGATCATGTACTGCAGGTCAAAATGTTTGGACACATTTCTGGTTCCTTGTCTTTGAGTCAACCAAAGTGATGCATAAGAGAGGGGTTGACTAGGTAATCGAAAGCTGGTATGAAGTCTGAGACTCTAGATTTCTCAGAAACCAGTGAAGTATGAAGGAGTGGATAGGATTGCAATTGAACTCTACCATCTGGACCTCTCTATGTTGCCTAAATTGGAGCTTAAAATTAGACAAACAGAGACTAAGAAGCATATGTCACAAGTCCGACGAATGCCCATGAATCAACATGGATTTACCTGTGTGCCCTTGTAAGATCTTGTTTGAGGTTGCATGAGAAGGCACAGGAGTGTTGGGTTGGGTGCACATGTGCTTGAGAATGAGGCTTGTGCAAGTAAAGGCGCTCATGCAATCTGCTTCTGCTAACCATTATTTGTCTCCTACTTTTCCCAGTTTACTTGTTGAGAAAGAACTGAATCCTCTTTAAAACCTGAAGGACAATGTAGTCATTGGTATTGCTGGCACTGGACCCAAACCTTCAGGCTTCCATCAAATATCTGCAATTGTGGCAGTACCCTTCCAGGCATCTGTCAAAGTAAGACAACCTCTGAATTCAGTATGACTTCTTGCAAGTAACCCACAACATTTATGAGCCTTGTCATGATGGTTTGCTTCCACAGGACAAGCTTCCAGGTGATTGATCATGTCCTGTGAGAAGCTATGTTGTTCTTCAAATTATGTTGCTTACTTTTACTTTCACATTATTTGCTCAACTTCAACATGAGGGAACGGGAACACCTCACTCCTGAGCAGAACACCTTACAGCTGACATCCCATTATTGAAAGCAGAACCTTGCAATTTCTTGAGGGATCCATTATAATGCACACACAAAAAAAGAGCATAAGTTGTAAAATCCCAAGTTTCCATTTATTCAAACATTGGTGAGCACACAAATGATCTTGCAATTCCATCAGCAAAAGCAGAGCATATTTAGCAGACAACAGTGTGCATCAACATGATATTAACATAAGCTGGTGTAGGTGACATAGCACCTGACTATCCATTAAGTACATCCAGAAACTCAAGTGTCAATTTCCACTGTTATTTTAAAGAACCTGATTTATCTTGTAACTCAAGCCTCAGGATGGCACGTACAACATAAAAACTACGGCAAGTGACAAGCATGAACTGACCATTAACTGATCACTTGCATGTAGAAATTCAACATCAGATTCTGCTTCAGTTTCTGACGAAGTTTGCCCCTCATCTTGAGCAGTACTCAGAATTCCCTGTTCACGATGGATGCTTCCTGTAACAATGTACATGTAGATGCCTGCCCATCCTTGCCTCCACCTGGTTCTTTCTTTGGATCTGGGCCTTCTCTTTCTGTGCCTATCACCTGTTGTGAGTCTTCAGTTTTAAAAGGGCAAACGGTGTCACTGTGCACAAGACTGTAATTGTGCACAACACTGTAAACCCTAAACCCAAGGCATCCTAGGCATATGCAGCTACTTCCATCATTTCCATTTCCCCTTTTGAAAGAGAGGTGAAGAGTCTATCAAAACTGTGTGATAAGACCAAGTAGGCCCATCAACCACCTGCAACAACAACACCCAGTCACTTGGGTTTGTAAGAAGATTTGCTCCACTACAATAGTCTGCACACTAACCAAAGAATACCAAGTAAATGAAACTCTTGGTTGTGTCCCAGTTCCTTAGATGGAGAGAAAAGATGAGGTTCCCACAATGCTTGCAGCCGCCCTCTTATGGCACACATGTTACGGATTTGTCAACAAAAACTCAGCACATCCTCAAAGGCTTCTTCCTGATTTGAGGGTTTTGCAGGGGGGCTCTCCTTTACTATGAGAGAGTCTGCAATTTAATATGAGAAAGTCACGGTGAGAGTCTTCACGGTGAGCAGTGCCTCACGAGGACCATCGCCAAAACAGTTTCAGCCCCCCTCAGCGAGACTCTGATCCTTCAGCTTCTCCTACTTTCATAGACAAGCATATGCCGGATGTGAGAAGAGTCCATACCCTTGGGACAAACACAAAACAGTTCAGCCCCCATCCTCTGGCTTCTGCTTCATGAGCACCTCCTGCTTCTTGGATGAGGGAAGCAAAGGGTTCTCCCCTTTGATCCACCACCCTAGCGCGAAGAAGGTAAGCCCCGCCAGGGCTGCACTACCCCAAGCACGTCCATACCATGTGGCATACATTCGCACGGCGGCGTTCCAATGCTCCCTTAGGGTTGCTGGATCCGGATTCACCGCGTCGGGCGGATTCACTGCCGGTGGCAACTTGTATTCCTTGAACTCGGGAGGGGTATCCGATGGCGACGACGAAAACGCTCTGAACAAAAATTTCGGGGGGAATCGAGAGATGGAAGGGGTAAAACCCGTTGCACGATCAAACCCCGCACGCTGAGACTCCACAATTGGACGCAAAGCCGCAGAAACTCGCGATGTATGGAAGACCGAATCCAAAGAACCAAAGCTGGAAGAGAAAGGAGAAGGTCGTGGACTAGAGAAAGGCGAGGAGGGGCTGGTTGGAAAACTGGAAGCAGGAGACGAAGCGCGGGTATAGAGCTTCAGCAAAAAATGCGAAAGTGGGGAGGCGGAGTTCATGGCTGCAGGGGAGTGCATGGGAGGAGCGACTGCAGAGTGCGATCGCGCGGCAGAGAGGGGAGAAAACAGGAGAAGCAATTGTTGGCGCTGCACTTTCCTTTCCTGCGAAACATAAGGTGTCATGCAGAGTGGGGGAAAACAGTGCTCAGTCATCACCATGACTGGACTATGGAGATTCAGGGATATTTTAGGTTAAGAGCCTTATTTTCTATTTATTTTTAAAAATTAAGTTAAGGGTCATAGGGCATTATGTGTAGGGTAATGTCCGAGGCTGTAGGCATGATGGCCTGCACGAAGTGGAGCCAAGGCAGGCCCAATTCTGGTTTAGGGTTTAGGTTTCCCCACAGCAGAAAAGTTGACAAGTTTTAAGCTTTTTAAAGGCCCCTGTGAAGTGGAACCAAGGCAGGCCCAATTCCAATAATGCATGCAGCCAAGATTGTTGCATTTTACATGTTACTAGTGTGTGCCCCGTGCCTAAGGCACAGGTGTGTTATTTTAACAATACATATTACAAAATGATGCTCAATGATATTGGTGTCCCAGTTCAAATATCACACCTGTGCCTTCCCCTGAATCTGTGTGAAGTCGATGAAATGAAACTTCCCCTTAAGTCATACATCTGTCCCGTCATCCAGCCGGACGAACATTTCATCCATCCCCTTAATCGAGACGGACAGTAGCAAAAAAAAAAAAAAAAGTAGTCTTGGTCAATACAAAAAAAAATAAAAATTGATTTTGGGCTGTCCAAGGCCTAAATTTTTTTTTTTTGCTCTACCAATTTTTTTGCCTCAAAAATCAAACTGCCCCTGATTTCTTTTTTCTCTGGACCCCCTTTTCCTTCACTCTTCCTTTACTATATGTAATTTCCCAATTCTTCCCTAAGGAACCCTTATTCATATGTAAAATTCTGCGAATCCCTATGAATCAATTGTTTGAATATAAAAGGTCTACGCTCAAACGAACGGACAATTTTGTGGCCCTTCCAAATCTGACGTATAGTAAGAAGATACCATATTTTACAGTTGTGTTCACTTTTAAATTATTGGGAAAGTTATTTTTTCTTCTGAAAATTTGAGGTAATTTGCTACTGGGACATGGTGGATGGTGGTTGCCACCCCACGTAAAAGAAAAGGAAAAAAAAGACCCAAAATAAAAAAATGATCCCTTCTCAAAGACATTCTAGCCTTGTTCATTCTTTTAAAATTCTACATTGAGTACCTTCACTAAGCAGCCTTGTAAAAGTTTATACACAATTCACCTTGGCACCATAATGGAAAAAAAAAAGAAAAAAAAGAAAAAGGAATAGAGAAGAAAAGAAAAGAAGGCCTTTTAGTGTTTCACACGTGACAGTACAGATCTAGCCTTTTCTTTTGGTAGTGTATTCAAAACAAACCCCCCTTGTGCCTACTGACCTACCTGCCTTGTTCCAAAGAGAACTCTGTCAACAGTCAGAAATCCACCTCCACAATTGGTTCGCCAAACACCACAAAAACAAACCCACCCAAAAAAAAATCGTCCGGCTAGATGACGGGAAGGATTAAGGGTTGCTTTGTGTGTTATGCCTACTGACCTGCGTGCCTCTCTCCCAAGAGAACTCCGTCGACGGTCAGAAACTCACCCCCACACTTGGTTCGCCAAACGCCACAAAACAAACCCACCCAAAAAAAAACAATCCAGCCAGATGACGGGATGGATTAAGGGTTGCTCTATGTGTTGTGTATGCGCTACGGCTGCTGCTGCCACAAAAACAAACCCACTCAACAAATCTTTGTCTCTATGTTGTGTCTGCGCTACTGCTGCTGCTGCCACAAAAACAAACCCACTCAAAAAATCTTTGTCTCTGTGTTGTGTCTGTGCTACCACTGCTGTTGCCACAAAGACAAACTCACCCAAAAAAAAGACGATTCGTCTGAATGACGAGACGGATTTAGGGTTGCTGTAAATAGACAAATTAAGGGTTGCTAGAAATAGACAGATGACGAGATGGATGAATTGGCCGTCCGATTGGATGGATGACTGCACGGATTTAAGGGAAGCTTCATTATTCGACTCCAAAATATGTCGACACTCTTTCTTTACTATATGTAATTTGCAAAAACAACCTTTTTGTAGGTTGTTAGGCTACCTCCTTACCTAGTAGTCACCTATTTGCTTACCTATCTACATGTGTATGGGAGTTACTTCTTACACAATGGGTTACTAAAGTGAAACCAGATAGGAAAAAAAGCAACTGACAATCGGGATTGTAGGGAACCGAAACCCAACAGAAAATTCTTTCCTCATCACTTACCATTCATCTTTCAGTTGCTAGTTCACTTTGGCCAGGCATCATGGATTAGGTAACTAGCAAGAGCGTGCAGATTGTTGTAAATAGCTGAGGTGCATGAGCACACAGGTTGATAACCAGACATAATCGACTGTATAGGACCACTAAGCTTATGAGCTACTAGTGGGTACCCGCGACCTTCGGTCACTGTGAGGCGCCCCTGCATTGTTTTCGCCATATTTTTTATTTTTTAAAATGCTATAGCCTGAGTAGGACCGTCATCATTTAATGCTAATTAATGCTCGAAATCTTTGCCAATGGACCTACTTGAGAAATTTGCCCCAAATTTTTTTTAAAAAAACCCTGGTATTAACCAATGTGGGGAAAAGGGCGAGGGGGGGGGGTTATTATATACCCATCGGTTCTATGTATTTGAAAAATTCAGAACCATCAGTTCCAGGTATAATTAGCAGAATCAAATATGGGTATGGAAGAACATACCTGCCTACACAGCGAACCTGCCGAAAAAGGGCGGCAAAAAAAAAAACCCTGGTATTAACCTTGGGCAGCCCGCTGGAAAAGGGCGGAAAAAAAAAAAAAAAAAACCCCCTAGTATTAACCTTGGGTAGCCCGCCGGATTAGGGCAGGAAAAAAAAACCCTAGTATTAACCCTGGGCAGCGCCATTTACAGAGGCCAGTTTTGCCATAGAATGCAAAGTCAGAATTGTCACGTCATAGACAGACAACGTAATTAATATATAAGATACTCTGAAGGAGAGACAGAGCTTAGGGTTTTTTTTCTAACTTCGGATTATCGAAAACTTGGCAATCCTCTCAAAAAATACCGAAATAAGTTTAATTGACATTGCCCTAAATAATCCCAAATATTCCCATTTTGTTTTGAAAAAAAAGACAATTTATTAGAAAAAGTGGCTGGTCAGAATAGGTTCTTTGATTTTGAGAACCATTAGCCAAGGGGCATACGTATTCCTTGCCAATACCCACTGGTTCCATGTTCCAGGGAATGAGAATGTCCTACAAATGGCCACTAGTCAGTTCAACAGGACTAGCTTTTCTTTTCTTTTCTTTTGGAGGAGGGGTCTAAGATGTGAATTTTCCCTTTTCAGGAGGTTTAAAGGGAGAGGCAAATTAGAACTAACTTGATTTCAACCAATGAAAGTAGCTATGGGTACGTCTAACACTTCCAACATGGGCACAATTCCATTACTTCCTCAGTATCATAGGCACTATTAAGCATCCATAGACTGATGCTTTAGTGAATAATACAACAAATTGTCCAACAAAGAGGACGGTCCTCAGCCTTGAGGACAACATTCTTACACCTTGACCAGATAACAGCAAACAAAAGCATACATATGTACATAAGCTTCTTTCTTCTTGGGATTTGTATGCCCATTCCAAGCTTGAGTGAGGAAGGAAAAAAAGGTTCCAGCAGTTGCCAAAATATAAAATTCTTAATTTTTTTTACTCCGAACTATAGCCAAATAACAGCAAACAAAAGCATACAATGTACGTTATCAAAAGAAATTTTACATACGTACATAAATTTTATATATTTTAAAAAATTAGATCTAGAATTCAATGAGGAACTCCACGCCAGAATCAAGCATTGTCCTCTGGCAGAAAGACATGTACGAGAGCATGTCAAGGGTGCTTACCGTGTCACCTATTTCAAAGCTGAAGTCATACTTCGATAGTGCATCTGCAAACTCCTCATATGTGAATTCTACACCCTCCAATGGACTCGTTGCCTGGTTAAGGCTGTTTACAATTTCTACTTCTGCATCAGATTCCTTCCTCGCCTTGATATTTAGACTCGTCGTCTCCGATCCCACACCCAATCTCTCTTTCTCTCTCTCTCAGTCAAATCTGTCTCTCATGCACTCGCTACTTGGTTCTTTTGGGAGTGCCAGGCCCACACCCAATTTCTCTCTCTCTCTCAGTCAAATCTCTCTCTCATGCGCTCGCTGCCTGGTTCTTCTGGGAGTGCCGAGCCCACACCCAATCTCTCTCTTTCTCTCTCTCAGTCAAATCTCTCTCTCGTGCGCTCGCTGCCTGGTTCTTCCAAGATTGCCGAGGCAGGCCCGGTCAGAACTCACAGAACTCTACGAAACCCTAATTTTCCCTACAGAAAAAACTTGACGCAATCCAATTCCCTCTTCACAAGGCTGTTCACAATTCCTTCCTCGCCTTGATCTTTGGATTCGCCATCCCCAATCCCACACCCAATCTCTCTCTTTCTCTCTCTCAGTCAAATCTCTCTCTCGTGCGCTCGCTGCCTGGTTCTTCCAAGACTGCCGGGGCGAGCCCGATCAAAACTCACAGAACTCTACGAAACCCTAATTTTCCCTACAGAAAAAACCTGACGTGATCCAATTCCCTCTTCACAAGGCTGTTTACAATTCCTTCCTCGCCTTGATCTTTGGACTCGCCGTCTCCGATCCCACACCCAATCTCTCTCTCTCTCTCTCTCTCTCTCTCTCTCACAGTCAAATCTCTCTCTCATGCGCTCGTTGCCTGGTTCTTCCGGGATTTCTCGTGCGCTCGTTGCCTGGTTTCCAAATCCGGCTATCCGGGCTGAATCCCGTTTTCCGAATCCAACTGTCCAAGCCGGTTCCGCCGACGAATTAAAACGTGGAACTGTCGTGTCACACATAGACGCACGCACTAAGTGAATTTATATATAAGATGGGACATAAAAAAAGGTGAGTTATGAGATTTAGCCAACTGGCAAATATGGATGTGCATTAAGGTATTAAGGAGGCATGAAAATGTGAGAAGGCAACACCATATGTGATATAACCAAGGAACCTTTGTCCACAAGGCATGTTGTCACATTATCAAAACACTCCCGACAATCAATCCGGTATGTGTAGGGTAAGGTTAAGAATGGGGCTGTTCTAGAAATGCAAGCTCAAGGCAAGGCAACAGCCAAACGTGGTACTTGAGTTCCCAAAACAGCTCACCTTAAGGTCTTTAGTCCTTACCCAACATAAAGATATAGTGAATTTTACGTGATTGTGATTCAATTGAAAAGGATAGGATGAACCTTACGTGTAAGGTGCTATCTTCTATAAGAGCAGAAGCACCAAATTTTTTGGTTATCACAAAGTAACACCAATTTTTGCCTCCATAAAGCTTGTTGTTCAATCTCAAGGTTATTGACTGTAGTTTTTCCATAGTACAAAATAGAGTCTTCACCTACCTCCAATACCTCTTACTGCACAATATCAAAGTCAACAATTTCTGACATTACAAAACCGTACAACCTACCAAGATTCAAGCGATAAAACAAAGATTACAAAGGCTTTGAAGTTTGAAGGCCAACACTCTAGAGCTTTTACCACAAAAACAAAGTTCAAGTGAATTTGTTCACGCATTTCCAACAAAGTGATCAACCTTCAAGTAATAAATCACACTTTAGTTACAATGTTTTGCACATTTTTGGCAAAATAATCACACAAGATTGTAAAAGAACAAGATGGTATTGATAATCAAGATAAGACTATAAATTAAAAACCTAGAAGCCTTGAACTACTAACAATATGAGTAACATCAGAAATGAAGAGCCTCTATTGCACCACTCACAGTAATCAATTTACACTTCACATCGCAACCCTAATTACAACAATAGCAACAGAAGGAAACACAATCCGCATTACCTCAAGGCTTTGTATGTTACATAAAAACTGCAATTGAAATAACATTGTTGTTTTAATAGAGAAATGGAATTATAAAAAACATCAAACCTAAAAGCATTGTTCCATTGGAAAATATTTGATGGTTATCTAAATATTTGCACAAAACCCTAAATTTAACATGAAAAACTTCCCTTGGGTTGAGATATACATCTTTCAAAAGCTAAAAAATCACACATGATATATGAATAGGAGTCTATGAAAGAGAAAAAAAATTGGGTATGATTAAGTGCAATGGTAGGTTAGTGAAAGCAAATAGGTCAACCAGGTATTTCCTACATTTCCCATCAACTGATACTAGCTGATTCCAGTTTTACATACCAGGGATCAATCCTTCTTAAAATGATAAATGAGTGAAAACTGACCAGTTCTCTAAAACTGAAAAAGGAAAATCTTAAAAAATCAAGGCAATTCTTGAAATTTATTCTACGAATCTGAGCCCATGATTCTAAGAAAAAAGTGAGAACCACCTAAGATTCGTCATTATGTGTACAATATTTCCCCAAAGGAGCCATTGCCAAAATATGGGGCATTAGATGAGGTAGTGGTTGAGTATAGGTCCACATCTTGGAATGTCCCCCATCCCCAGCTTCTCCCTTGTGCACTAGGTGAATGTTATCATAAGCCTAAATAAACCTAGATGATGAGGGATAGGAGGGACAAAGTTCTGCTTATGCCTGCTCCATAAGAGGGACATCTATCTTATGTATTACAGCCATAGGCTTCACCTGAATAAGGCTTGTGTGAGGCAGAGCCAAACATGGGCTCAAGTTTGGTAAAGCCTGTCGCCAAGGGCTTCTACTGAGCATAAGGACTTGCATTGCTTTTGTAAAGAAAAAATTCCCAATAATACTCATCAGGTATCAGGGGTACATACTGGCACATTTTGGTGTGACATCCCCATTTCTTCAACTCATGTAGATTGATCAACCCAAATCATAAATCAAGCCAGACATATAAAGGTGTTGCATGGTAAGAGCATGACTCACACATCTCCAAGTCACAAAGAAGAGACACAGCAGGTTGAAAATGGTTTACAGCTCAATGTCTACTGGAATCTGCATTGTCAACATCAAGTGATGTGAAACATCTCTGTGTGGTAGTAGAAATTTCTTCCTTCCAAGATCCAAGTGTTATGGTTCTCTCCGAATATTTGGTGTAGTAATATATGTAGGGTATAGGCAAGGTAGGGTAAGGTATTTAATTTATATGTAGGGCTCGGTATGTGTAGAGTAGGTATATAGAGGCTATGTACATATAAATTAAATACATATAGCCTATGTGTGTATAGACTAGGTATTACAAGTTAATCTATACCTAGGCTAGCTATGTGTAATTAAGTAAGCCTAGCTACCTACCTAAACGTAAGTATAGATCATTATATATCTAGGTAGGTAAATAAGAAATCATATATTGATATTTAGCTTCAGTACATAAGCTATGATTTACTTAACTTATGTATAAATTACAATATAACTAACCTAGTTATAGGTTACAATAGACATATTTTAACTACATATCCTATTCTACCTAACCTAAATACAGATTGATTACTTTAGCCTATATATAACTTAAATATATTTTACTAGGTCATCCCTATGTTAGGTTTGTGAAGCATGACCTAAATATACTTAGTTTAGCTTAGGAATGTACTTCTACCTATACTTACCTAATATTTATTTTTATGTTACCTAATGGTTATGTCAAACTTAAGTACAAACATGTGGCATGTAGACATTGGCCACCCAAACTAAATGATGTGGCATTTAACTTACACGGTAGCTACTTACCTACCTAACTGCCTTGTAAGGTGGTTAACCTTGTGCACAATGTTTAGAATGACCATTAGGAAAACCACCCTAGTGGTTTGAAAAGGTGGAATGGAAAATTTTCAACCATGCCCAAAGGCATTTTGAGCATAAAATTAACCATTGTCTCCCATTGCATGACCACTTTGGTGAAATTCTAATTGGGATTTGCCCACTCAACAAAATCATGAGTGGTTTGTGTCATGTGAAGACCACACAAAGTCGAATTGGGTGGTTGGATATAGTGATTTGTCCACACATTTTTTAGTAGTGCACCCATTTCATGATCTTGTAATGTTTTGTAATGGGAGGTTTTGTGAACAAACGAAAGTAAAAATGATTATAATTCATGGGCATGTGGAAAGGAGGGTTGTTATTGTTTGGTATTAAGGGCTTGGGTGTTCATCAAATCAAGGAAAGGTAGGAAGGGGGGCGTTTTTGCTATTTGGTGTTGAGGGTGTTTTGGGGCACTTTATATAGGGTATGGAACATTGATAGAAACTTTGTTTAGTATTGGGCACATGAGTTGTCTCATTAAAAAAACGTAATTGATCACACATATGCAAAAAAATGTAATAATGTTCCAAAGTTTAATTTTGGGCTCAACAATTACCATCAATAGCAAAAAGCCTTAACTTACGATATTAAAAATTGAGATGCTAATGAGCCACCTAAAGTTCATACTTTGTAAATTTTCCCCAATTGTGTGCACATTTTCCTCCAAAAAAATTGCAACAAGTCTACAAACATTTGGGCAAAAAACCTCAATGCAATTCATATTTTTTCCTTGTTCCATGTCATTATTTTCAACATGTCATCTCTAAAAGAATAAACAAATTTGAAAGCATTATGGAATGTTCTCTAGAAAGGTTAGGCTTTAGTTCAAAAATCTTAAAAAATAGAGTAAAAGACAATAGACTAGTCCAAAAAATGGTCATAGAAGGATTATGATCAAATTTGACTATAAATGTAGATTGAAAGAACTAGCCATAAAAGAGTTAAAATCAAATTTGTCTAGAAATGAAAATTGTAACTCAAGTTAACATAATGCAATTGCAATCAAATATGACTAGAGTTGCAAAATTTCTATCAAATCGGATTAGAAATGAAAAGTCCAAGAAATTAATGTAGAAGGTTTGCAATTAGATTTGAAAGGCAAGGCAAAGGTACAAAAATATATCACAACATGGGGATTGAGGTTTTGGACAAGAAAACATAAGGATTGAAGTTTTGGACAAGATTTACAATGAGAAATATAGTTCATACCTCTTCTATCAATGAGTTTCCAAGTCTATAGTCCCATCTTCTTTATCCAATAATTCAAAGAAGGGCATGTTCCAACGAGTTCAAGCTCCACATTCATTGAGATTTATTCCCACATCCTACATAACAATAGGGCAAAAACACACTAGGGTGTCACAATTTTGGCAAATTAGAGTCCCTTTTTAAAGTCCTTTTCAAATGTAGTTGAAAATCGGCTTAAAATATGAATATTTAGATGATATTGCGAGTAACATTTTTTTCCATTTCCAATTTCAAATCATGATGCTATGAAACATAAAAAATATCGCAGTTTTTTAAATAATTATTTTTAAATGATTTAAAAGGCTTTAAGAACAATTATTTTTAAATGTTTTAAAACGCTTTCAAAATAATTACAAGTTTTGGGATTTTTTCAAATCCATAACATAATAAATTAAAATCACATTCCATTCATTCAATGGACTTTTAATTTTTTAAACATGATTCATACAATATCCCAAAATTCCAAACACATAATACTAACACATTGTAATATAAAAATCCATATTTATGAGTTTTGCAGGTGTGACAAAAAATGTGGACAAAATTCAAAAGTCCATTACTTTTTGGCTATCCATGATATTGATTTTATTTTTTCATTCTTAAAAGGTTGATTACGATAACTTTAAATAAATGGTAAGGGTTTTATGATTTTTATTTTATTTTATTTTATTTTATTTAGGGAGTACAAGAAAAATTGTCATTGTGACGTCCATATAAGGTCACTGTAGTGTGTAAATACCCAACATATATCACAATTTGTTTTGGAGTTCTAACATATTAAGATGGGATGTGGATCAAACATATCCAGCATTAATAATTTTTTTGTTTTCTTGGGTAGAATATAGGGAGGACAAAAGTATACCTCTTATAAAGACAAGGCCTATTCCACCCTTTAGCTAGAATTAAACTAGAAAGGAAGGGGAATCCATGATGTTGCATATGTTTTGTAAGGGGTTGACGTGGAATGGTGTTAGACTAACAACCAAACACCAACCAAAAAACTCCCACCCAAGTCACACCCCATATGTAAGCCTCCAAAAGCTTATAGAGTACCAATAGTGAATGGGGGAAGGAAGTGGATAGTGAAGCATTTGAGGAAGCAATGGATGCAATAGAAGGTGGCAACACCACATTGAAGAAGGCAAGTAGATTGTGGAGCAAATTTGAATTTAAATAGATAAACAAGTAAGGGGTAAAGTGCTAGCAAAACATAGTTCACATAAGTTTACAACACCATTCCAAAATCTAGGTAGTGGTTCATTGGGAATTGTGTAATTAATGATGCAAGTGGATTTCTACTTGCAACATTCTAAATATTATGGGGAGAAAGACTACAAGAAGATTACATCAAGAATTGAAAACCAAACACATATATGGCAATGCAAAAAAAGGCTTACATGACAACATTTCTATTCAAAGGAATTCTTAAGGTTTTTCAAGATGTTAGTTCTTAGTGGGATTTCTTTGACCAACAATCACCTACTACTTATGGATGGGAATGGATCAAATTTTATTCTATAAGCAATACAACACATGCCCATTAGTTTGGTTTAAACATGGTTATTTTACCATCAAACACATTTCACATGTTTTACAACTCTTGGATGTTTCATGCTTCAAGCCACTCAATATATCATTCAAGAAGGAGGAAAAAAAAACCATGGTAAGAAATAATTACAATGAATTAAACAAGGTCACGTTGGCTAATTGAGTAGATAAAACATTAGACCAAACATTATCAAAAAGAATATCAAATATGGGTTTAAAGTTGTAAATATATTACTATTCAATTCCATTATAACTACACCCATGATGTTATGCTAACGTCATTAATTATCAACCATTTATTAAAATCTATCACATGGCATTATGAACATTTTTGAACATAACAAAATTTTAAATATTGATCTCCATCGTCCAATATGATTATTAATGACAGTTCAAGATTGTGACACGTGGCATAATAACAAAATTGCCACATGGCATATTAATTATATTTTGGATATATATATATATAGTAACTAAGTAGGTCATACATAACCATAGGTGGGTAGGTAGAAAAATAGGACCTACCTACTTACTTAAGTAAGTAGGTGGGAAACCACAAGTCTAAATGCACTAAATAATAGCCTTGAAATTTTATTTTTCATTTTATGTTTTTCCTTTAGGTTAAGTTTTTTTCAACTCATCCCAAAATGACACATGTAATTTAATGTGAAACCATAAGAGAACAAACCTTCTTTATATAGTTTGTAACATGGGATTTGAAAACAAAGCATATGGGTTAAATCTTTTAATTGTTCATTAGTTGCAACTATAACACTTAGGCATTCAAAACAAGCCAAATCCAAGGGAAGGGCTCCATTGTTTTTAGCATCTACACAAAATTTGAACCCCTCCTATTAGCACATCTGATGCACAAAAAATCATAAAAAATGAAATAGAATTGGTTATGGCCTTTCAAAATAGAGGGGTCAAAAACTCAAAAAATAAACCACCAAATGTCACAAAGGCTAGTTCGCAAACACCCACAAAATTATTTGTATGTTGTTTTTTTGTTATTAGAGTTCAAAGATAACTTGTAAATTTTAAGTGCCGCTCCTATAGCACTTTAAATTGTTTTAAATGAATAAAAAATAAAAACGTTATGAGGTTTGAAAGTAAGAGGGGTCCAAAGAAAAAAAATGTGTTTTGTAAATTGGAAAGCTTATTTCTCTTTTTGTTATTTTTTCATTATTCATTTTCCTTTGCACTTCAAAGATGATTTTTAGAACTTGAAATAGCACCCCCATAACATTTTAAATCACTCAAAATGAAACATATATGATGAATATATAAATAACTAATGAATATGTATCTTATATATAAATTCACTTGGTGCATCTGTATGTTTGTGCGTGACGCGACGATTCGACGTTTTAATCCGCTGGCAGAATCCGCTCGGACAGTCGGACGGACGGACAAATTTTCTACGGGAAAACCGGTTCTGCATTTTAATTCGCCGGCAAAACCGGCCTCTGTAGAAACATGCCATCTAGACTGTGTGTGTGTGTGGGGAAAGGGGGATGGGAGAGTCTAACCTATCCTAATCAGGGATCAAAACCCTGGCACTAATTTTCATTAAGTGACGCCTGTCCAAAGTGGTATGTAGATTCTTTTCAAAATCCTGCTTTGTACTGGCGACCTCCATGAATGGGAGTGTTGAAATGTGACAACTTTTTTTTCCTCAAAATATGGCGAATTTTGCAAAACAAATCTCAAAAATTCTTTGTAGGATTCGCAACCCCCCTCAAATAAATAATCCCCCGACCTAAGCAATTAGGATCAGCATTTTTTATTTGGGAGAAATTTCGCTACTTTTTGGATCATTATTACTGCACAAAGTGCAAGCAGCAGCAAGAGAAAGTTGGAACATTCAAGATTTTTTCAATGGATTACTTTTCAATGCAGATTTGTTTTACATGTGCCAGAAAACACATTAAAATAAAAAATAAAAAAGATAAAAGTTTGTAAAAAAAACTAAAACATGAACCAGGTTTAAAGAAAACAAGGGACTTCATAGTGTCCGAAGCTCACAGGTACCCACTAGTTCTTATTAAGTTATAAGTAGTTATTTTTTAGTCATAACATAGTTGGATAGTAGTACTTTAGTAATGGCGCACTAATGGCCATACTAATTGTATCAATGGGAACCATAATAAAAATTAGTTGCATACATATCCCATAATGGGTGGTGGAAATGTGGACACGTGGCACAATCGCATGTATGTACATTGTACACTAGTTGTTACATAATTGTTGCTTTAGTGACGCATTTGTAATAGCTCTAAAATAGTTACCACATGCAACTACAATGCAACTTTTTAAAAAGTCAAATATCGTTGATTACATATGTATGTACAATGTGTATAAATTAATGTATACCCATTTTCAACTCATTTACAACTGTAATCAATTAACTGATTTTTTAATGTGACAATTTATTTGTTAATACACCATATTTTTAAGGGGATAGTTGCATAGTAGTTGTAATACCCAAGGGTAGTTGCAAAATAGTTGTATACAAGTTGTTTTTTGAATTTTAGTTACAGGGTAATGTGGTTTCAACAAAAGTGATTTCTCATAATGTGAATAGTCAACAAGAAAAGATTTCTTTAACATATCAATTATAGTTAAGATTATAAACACAAATAATGAAAAAAAAAAAACCTCATTATTACATGGACACACCACATAGCCTTGTTGCAACACAAGTGAAAGGATCAACAAGCATTACTATAATAGTAATAGACCTAAAAGACCTTTCAATGTAAAAGGAAGGATAATAAAAAAATCAGTTGTAATTGGGATGTGCAAGGGATTATCATCATAACAACTTTGTAGTAGGGTTGTGAGCTAGTCGGCTAGGGTACAAGGTGTAAACCTTGGTGCCATTACACAAACTTAAAGGGTTGTTAGAGTAAGAGCAAAAACAAAAATGCAAGTGGTGGGACATGTTTGAACCAAACACAAAACTATTTTTATTGAATAAATAATAAAAATAGGGGGGTCAATTAAAACAAAAAGAAATGAACATCACAAGGTGATCGATCACATTTGGAGGAGATGAACATTGGGTGAAGGGGGTCATCAAAAAGAAAAGGACATAAACATATTGAGAATATGAAATCAAAAGAAACAAACATCTTTAAAGCCAATTTTTCAATAAAAATTATATATTATGAAGATCAAAATAAGTAAACGACCATCATTAAGGCTAACAGTAAATGAAAAGAAGGAAGTGATAATCAATAAAGAAAACAATGATGAGGAAAAAATGACCATCACCAAAGCAAATAGTAGATCACAAAAAATATATGACCATCATCAAGGTTGGCAACATATGAAAAAAAGATGATGACCGTCACCAGGGCAAGCTTCAAATCATTAAAAAAAAATCACCATCACCAAAACCAACACCAGATGAAAAGGAGACAACCATCACCAAGGCCAACAACAAATCAAAAGAAGGAAATGACCATCACTAGGGTCAATAGTATATTAGAAAAAACAAACAAACACAAACATCACCATTAAATGAAAATTAAAATGAAATGAACAAGTAGTAAATGAGAAAAAGGAGACATAAACAAACATCACCAATAGATGAGAATCATAACAAAAAAACTAACCATCACTAACAAATGAGGAAAAAAAAACAACCATCATTAAGGCCAATAGAGGAAAAAGAAATGACCATCACTAGCAAATGAAAAGGATATGACCATCTTTATCAAATGAGGAGAAGGAGATGACCCTTATCAAGGCCAATATATGAAAAGAAAACGACTCCACATAGTCAAGATATTTGAAAGAAACAAATGTCATCATCACAATGACTAGCAAATCAAAAGAAGGAGATGAACATCATCATGACTAGTAGATCAAAAGAAAAAAAAACCATCTTGATGGTAGCAAATCAAAAAGAGTAGATGAATGTCACCACTACTAACAAGTCAAAATAAAGAGACAAATGTCACTGCAATTAACAAATCAAAAGATTTTTACCAAGAAACATTAGATGCAATGTCACACCATATGTATCAAATAATAATGCTTGAGAAAGTAATAACCCATAAATCAAAAGGAAATGAACATCATCAAAACCACAAAAGGGGGGTGTGGGTGTAATTTGTTGGTGGATGCTTGAAATGCTTGGAAAAAACATTTTGTAATTAGAGAGCTACAATAATACTAAAAAGGAGTTCGACATAGTTGGTACTTTAGCTAAAGGCATATTAATTTAAAGTACATAGTGAACTTGAATGGCAATGCAATATGAACATGAGGTGTTGAATGTATTAGGAGCATGAAGAAACAATTGCAATAGTAGCAGCAATAGGGGAAGAAAGGGATCAATGTTTGGTGGTGGTGCCCATCTTTGTCAAAATTTAAGTTACCACATGTGAACATCACAAACTCTTTCACCATTGATTTAAACCCCTAAATCCAAACACATTCCTTGACAATTGATGGAAATTGAACAAGATTCAATGGGCTACTAGCTTGGCACATAATGTGTAAGAGTTTGGTGAATAGAAGTATTATGATCATACATGAAGAATTTAATGATATTGTTTGTAAGGTGAAAGTTCTTTGGATGTAGTGTGGTAAGCATGTGGTAAATTTGTTTTTCTCAAGTGGAAGACCCCTTTATTTTGGAGGGGCATAACTTTTACAAATATAAATGGAATTGGATGATTCAAAAGTTGAATGAAGAGCCCATAAAAGGGGTATAAGTTATTATCAAAATCTATCACCCATAGACTGATAACTATGATGTTAATGTTTAATAACCCACTAAGTGTTCAATAGTAAGCCTACCTACCATACTCGTGTAATAGAAATTTCATCCAAATTACAATCAATTCAGACAATAACAACAAATGAAGAATCTTGTGTGGTCTAGAATTTCTCCCACAAGACAAATTAAAAAAGTTATATGGTAGAATTTTTCCCACAAACCAGACTCCTTTAATCTTCCTCAAACTGTGTGTTTGTCAAAATTGGTGAAATTCTTTGTAATAGCGTTTAATACTAACATAAAACAATTACAAGTTATTTTTATGATAGCTTGCAAAAATATGCATTATATTTTTTCAAAGGTAATTAAATGATAAATTCAAAAAAATAAACATGTGACATTGGTTGAAAAACAGTAAAATAGATTCAAATAACTTTTTTTAAGAAAAATATTGTTGTTAAAGCAAGTCCATTTGAACCTTGATTTGGGTCTCTAAGGTAGAAACACCCAAAATTAACTGAATAGAGGAATAACAAATTACCCTGATGGTTGAAGGTTTGGTTGCAAAAAGTAGGGGTTGGGACTTCAAATCCAATTAAACCCCTTCTCATCATGTTTTGTAAGGACAACGAACTACCTTATAACTAGTGGTTAAGGAACATGTTACATTCCCCTCCTTGAACTCATGGGCTTGTTATTTGTGCTTTGCATGGTATGTTGTAGAATCATGTGATTCAAGTTCTACACAAAACATAAAAACTTTCTATGTTTTACAACTTTTCATGGAAATTGAATCCACCACCAAATGGAAATAAGATTTAATTATCACCACTATCTTATTTCTTACTATATGAGAAACTGCATTTATTTTTGCATTTATTTTTAACATTTCAAGTTATTAATCAAACCTGATAATGGGTCATTAATGTACCACCAACACCCCTTTTGATGCTTTTCTAACACCTTTACAAAATTTGATGTACCACCAACACCCCTTTAGCATCCTGTGGTGGTTAGGGGTAAGTTGCATGAGTTATCAAAACAAAACAAAATATAATAAACATATTGGATAAATTAAATTTTTTTCAACCCAATTTGAATTTTTTCTTCTTGATTAATTATGAATTTATAAAGAATTATGATAGGGTCCAACCATGCTATTAGGAGCCACATGTGCCCCCTTAGAAAACTATTTTATTATTAAAATATTCTTTTAAAAAGTTTAATACATCTTTCAAAAAAACATTATTTTTTTTGAGAAAAATATTAATACTATTATGTTAAGGTGTATATTTTTTTAATCCCCTAAATATGTCATTAATATTTATTTGAAAATTGTGCCTTTAGTGTCAAAACTATTTTTAAACTACTTTTATATAGCTTTTAAACAATGGTTACAAGAGGTTAAAAGTCTTTATACATGTTTTTCACTCATTATATTGATTCCAAATTTTGATGGTACGTACATAATGTATTCAAAATAAAATCTTATTAAAACATATTCTATTATTATTTTTTATTTTTTATAATCCAAAGTTCAAAAACTTAATGAGTGGTTACAACTGTTCTTGGTACATGTTAATATGATTGCACATGATAAGGGTACCATATATTGTTAATAGGTTCTCTTGTGAATGATGGTTATAAAAATTCAAATCTTGAAAAAATATATATATATGGCCAAAAAGAGGATATAAAACTAAGGCCATATATGCCCAAAATAGGCCATGGACTCAACTAGATTTAAAAGTATTTAAAATGGGTTCAATTGTAATCTTTGACCACTTTTAAATGAATATTACATTCATAAGCATATTTGAATGGTTTAGGGAAATTATAATAGGGCATGGTTTAGGGTATATTGATGATTTTAGGTGCATCTATTTTATTAGTGTTTATCACATCCAACATAAAGTGTCAATTATTTCCTTAGCCCCACCCACAAACATGAAACTTTGGATAATATAATGTGCATTATTTTTTTGTGGTGATATTTTTCCACTTGGTGACAAAAAAAAGGCTACAAGATGTGACATGTACAAAGGTGTGTTTTTTGAGAAATAAAGAGCCCAACGTTGCCATTTTTTAAAAGGTGGGGGTGGGTGGGAAGGGGAGTTGAAATCGCCATATTTAAATGTCAGGTTCTTGCCTATTGCTAATATATAGCAAGGTTTCTAAAACAACAAATCTCTCTACCCTATAACCAAATTTGATTAAGTCGTCTTGTGGATGATTGTTAATCCATGACTACATCAAAATTTTGAGAAAATAAAAACCCCACACAAAATTGAAAAGGAAAAATCTATGATAAGGTGAAAACCCATGAAAATGCCACCATACTATGAGGTCCAAATTGAATGTTGTTTAAAATCCATATTGCATTTTTCAAGTTTTTAAATTTTGGTGTGATTTGTGTAAATTTCATTATAATAAACAAATGACACATTCTTAGGGATTTAACATTAAATAATGCACATTTAAAATATACATTTGATTGACACCAAGAATATTCTGATTCATTTATTATTTTCCTATAACTTTGATATTCATCATTTTAAAATAGTATTTAAAATATTATTTTCTATTTTTTAAACTACAAATGTGTATATATATATATTTTGTGGTTCCAAAACCTTTAAACATTACATATGTATAGCAAATACACCTTTAAAAGCATTGTCATAATTGGAAATATATTTCATTTCATTACAATGAATATCTTTATAATCATTGTAGTGAAAATGAATGCATTTATAATCTATTTATGAACGAAGGTTGTTTGTGTATTTGTCACATTGAAATCTCCTAAACAACATCATTTATTTCCTTGTTTTGTTATTGTTGGAAAGCCCTTAATGAATAAGGGTGCATCAAGTTAGTTTCATAATGTTTTGACCTATGATAGAAAAATTATTGAATATTGAACAAAATTTTCATAGAAAATTCATTTAAATCATAACTAAAAATCATATAAAATTTTGGGCATGTTCTTCATATTGTTTGAAAATTCTTAGTGAGTAGGATATATTGAAAGCCATTTGGAAGAAAAATAAATCAACCTTAGTTTTGAGAGATATTGAATTTTGAGTATTTTCTGTCATTGGAAATTCAATTAAATTCACTAGAAGAAAATTTGTATTTTTGACTTGTTGTTTGCTATTGCAAATGTAATTTGCAACTATTTTAGTTACAAACATAGTTGCGAACAACATTTGTAGTAGTAAACAACAAGTCAAAAAATATAGATTTTTCCTAATGATATTTTTTAAAAAAAAGTTGGAAAAGAAATTTAATTGGGTGATGAGTTCAAATTTGGGCCAATGGCACAAACTACATCAATTCAAAGTTAGTTGTTTTTGTGATTCTTACATGTAAACATATTCACTTAAAAAAATATTGCGTATATTTGTTTCACCACTTTCAATTTCCAACTTCTTTTTTGGAACTATGATTTTCTTCCTTGGATGAAAACTCTTCTTTAAATGGTTTTCATCTAGGGAAGAAGATGGTTGTTCTTATGTTTTCCCTATGTATCTGGGGCCCACTTTCCTAACCAAATTGCCCAAGAGATAAAAGTTTAATCACATGCTAAATGATAAAGAGAAAAAGGGGAATTAAGGCCATTTTTTCACAAAAAACCTTATGTTATCACTTGTTTGTTATTCATTAGAATGGATGGATGGGAACACATTATAGGGTGCAAATAAGAGTGTTCCTTGAAGTTGAAATGTTTGCTATTCATTGAAGGGTTGGGTGCAAAGGAAAACAAAGTGGTAATTCACCTCTTCACGTGGGTCCATGTGGCAAAAATGCAATTAATTTTTTTTGATCCATCCACTATTGTAGTACCTTCAGGTTTGGCATCTCATGGACAAAAAACTTATATCTATATCTATATATATATATATAAATTCCACAAAATATATTTAAATTGAAATATCAACATGTTCTTCACCACCAATGTTTAGCGCAAGCATTTTTCATCACAACACAAGTTTTGATCCCAAAACCTCCCCTGAAGGAAAAATGGCATTAACCATTGGCCTACCATTAGGTATTGAAGGCCATGTTTTATTTTTTAGATTTATTGCATACAAAAAATCAAAAAGGGAATTTTAAAAAATCCATGTAGAAGAGTAACATAATTTTTTGTAGGTTTGCACTGTCAGGCCCATAAAAGGCACTGATAAACAAATGTTGGCTTTAGTAAACAATAGTTTTTTGAAGTTTCAGTAAGAAGGGGCCTTAATTTCCTTAAATTTTGGCATTTTAAAAATAATATAATTTCTGCCAAACGTGTAAAGGTACTATGGTAATTTCTAGAGCTGATTGAGTAGCAACTTGTGTGCTGATGTTGCATGGAACATCAAAATTGTCAAAGCTAGTGAATTAATTGGTCATAATCCACCCACTTCACCTTGAATTTCTTTTGCAATTCCACATTGATAATAATGGATGGCATGAAAATCGATATACCCAAAAAAATCGCCTAAAGGTTCATTAGGGGATGCATTATTTCTATTAGCCAAAAGTGCCAATTTTGGAAAGCCTTTATAAGGAATGTATTAGTTAATCAAGTTGACATGGCATGATATGATTGGTCACTGAAGAAAAATATTTTTCAAATCACAATTTACAAGTCACCAAATGTTTATTTTAAAATTATGGCCCAAAAAAATGTTGCATTATACTATTATATAAAGGTGTATTTAAAGTTAAAAATTGCATAAATATATGACAAATATAGTTGTCAAGTCATTTAAAGAATTCATTAAGCAATGGAATCACTGGTCACAAACACATTCATATGCTTTTGCATCCCATAATTTTGTTATGATAATCTCTTACTTTGGATTATAACATAATACACAATGAATATGTAAATAAATAAAAATTTCAAAATTTTGTCAATGCATTATTTTGGAAGCAATAAAATTTTCAAATTAAAAAAAATGGTTGCAATTTTGTTGACTCTTAAATGAAATAATGGACCCATGTTATTCCCATCTAATGTCCTCCTATTCATTCAAATTTGGAAGATGTGTGAGCACCTTGTCATATACGACTAAAGTTAGCTTTTGTAGTATTGATGTTATGAACATTGATATTTCCATGTAATTGTCTTAAGCCAAACAATGTGGGCCAAAATAAATATTTGTGAAGCGAGAGGAATTTGCCTAGTACTTGCTTAGTTGAAAAACATGTAGTGTGTGCAAAAAGGGAACCATGTCTCACTTTCCTTGTTGGTTTAAGTTACTTTCAAAGTTTGGTTTTCATTTGATCCAAGGTATTTGAATTGTTAATCACCTTGTCCTAGGCCCCTTATTTTGTGAATGTCATTAGCTTGGGGCTTTATCATAGACTTACTTAACCTACGAAGTAAGTGTAAGATGCCTCTTGAAGATGTAAAGTGCTAGCACTCCTACCACCTCATGATCAACCTTTTTTTATTGGTGAAATTTTGTCAAAAAGTGAATTGCAAAAAAAAAAAAAAAAGTGATCATGGAGGGTTTCAATCTCTAGAAGTGAGAAAAAATAATAAAAATTCCAAAAAAAATTACATTTGATTTTTAGTGTGTAGCCATAAACATAGAAAGTTGATTAAAGATTTGCATTTCATATACGGGTTAGGGTCATATTGGGCTAAATCTTCCTAAGGATGATTGCCACTAAGGTTACATAAGAAAATTCTTATTTAAGAGCATCCTCATTAATCTTTGTATGTTTACACTCATCATAGTGTTCACATGGGGGGTACAATCCTGAAATGCAGGGCCATACTGGACTACCTCCTCATCCTAGGACCCTTACTTTGGGAACACCCCACCCCAGGGCCTTACCCTAGGGCCTACACATACTGGCAGTTTTATAATGTGAAGCTGAATTTAAGATGATCAATATGAAACTTTAGCCCTTAAGCTACACATGTACATGTAGGCCCCAGTGAATCAGCACCCATCATTGTACCATCCACTGGATGCCCACTATTACTCAGTTGTGGATGAACCTCAACAGAGTTAATATTCGGTTTCACCTTGGTAACCAATTCTGTAGAAAATAGGTCTTAGACATAGGTAGGTAGGAAAATAAGTAACTTCTAGGTAAGTAGATGGTTTATATATATATGTAAGGGCTATTTTTACTACCTACCTACTTACTAACAACCTGCTTGTGAGTTGTTAATAGGTAAGTTTTTAAAAAAAAAGGAACGGAGCTAGTTATCTAGGGAACTGAAAGCCAACAGAAAACTGTTTCCTGACCACTTACCATTCATCCTTCATGGTGCACTGGTGAGTGCTTGGTTTACTTGCTTGCCCACCATCCTTCCAATGTATCGTATCCCCTTGTTCTACTCAATTGGGTTTTCATTACCTATCTATCTATCTCTTTCATCCATCTGAGTTAATGAAATCCCAATTTCCTTTTTCTTTTTTGCTAAATCTGCCAAAGAACCGCAACAAAAAAGACAAGAAAAGGGAAATGATGTAAGTAAGACCTGCCAAAAGGTGGAGCATAGAAGTGAGAACCCCATTAGGCCGTTGGAAGGATGGTGGGCAGAAGCCTGTTTTTTTTTTTTTTTTGGGCAAGAACTTTTGCAATCGGTAGTGCGACAATTTTGAAATTATTTGGCTGCAAATTCAGTGATTTTGGGGGGAAATAAATAGCCAAAATTCGAATATATATATATTGGCCAGATTTCTATTCATGGTTCAAGTAGGCAGCCAAAAATACATAAGGGTGTTTAAATTTCTCTTTTCATATTTTGTTAATCAGCTCATGGACGATCTTCACCTCAGCCACATGACAAAAGTGGGAGGGAAAAAAACAAACACACACACACACACACACACACACACACACAAAATGGTGGGCAAATCTTTTTTTTCTAATAAGAATTTGGCAAATTCCCCTCCTCCCCCCTCTCCCCAAAATAGCAAAAATCAGTCGAATTTTCAATTTAAAAAAAATCCAGAAAAACAAAAAAAACCCACCCAATTTGTTGGTTTTTATAAAGACAAAATTTGTCCCCCAAAAAAAAATTTTAATAAATAAATTGGTGGGCTGTATTGGGAGAGTAGGTATCTGAGAAAACAGTAACAAGATGGACGTACAGCAGCAGTAAATGAAATCAGGAATTACTTATCCAGAGGCTCCACGTTGTGGCAGATTATAAGTCAGAACAGTCCAGCGGTGAGCCTGCGTGCCTGGCACCCACCGAACACACCCACCCCCTTGTAGAAAGGAAGTGAAGCCCGTCAAGGGAAGGGAAGGGAAGGGAACGGATGGTGAAGGAAAGGAAAGAGAAGGAAGTAATGAAGGCTATTCTTTGGTGTGTTTTGTTGGCTCTGAATCTTTAACCTCAGCTAGGCTAATGTAGCTTTCTTTCTGCAGCTGCTCTTCTACCTCTCCTTTGCTCGCCCCGCCCCCCTCCCTCAATCTTGGCTACAAGCTTGTGCTAGCACCAGCGGAGTTCAAATCGGTGCTGGGCTGGTTTGATCCTTGGACCTCGGGGTTATTAGTATGAGAGAGAAGAGAGAAAGCAAGGCCGTGGCCGTGGCTTTCAAGGAGACCAGCGTAGCCGCGTCTACCACCACCAGCCTGGCGGGGGCGGAGTGTAAGCCCAGTGGACCCTGCAGCGGAGGATGTGCCTGCGAGGCTGACAAGGCTGCTGCAGTGGTGGCGCAGAAGCAGCAGCAAGGGGCGGCAGAACAAGAAGAAGATGTAGCTCCGACGGGCGCGGAAGAGGCCGTGGTGGACGTAGAGCGGCTGCAGAAAGAATTGCTGGATCTGATTGAAACTCTGCTGGCGGAGGTGACCTATCCATTTGACGTTACATGCTTCTGTTTTGGATTGTGGTGTGGAAAACCAGCTATGGGGGGGGGGCCAAGGTGGGGAGGACCTGTTAGGGGAGGAGGAAAACTTTCTGTCTCTCTTTTTTTGTTTTTTGTTTTCTTTCATTGGGAAGTGTAAGTGTGTGTTTGTTTGTGTGGAACCTGACAGTAGGGAGTGGGGGATGATGGTGGCAGGAAGTTTTGGACCAGCAGTTTACTCAACTTCAGCAATTGCAGGATGAAAGCAATCCAGAATTTGTTTCGGAAGTGGTTTCCTTGTTCTTCGAAGATTCTGGCAGGCTCCTGGGGGAGCTGACTGAATCTCTGTAAGCGCACCTCACCTTCTATGCATGCCTTTTTTCTTCTGATAACATGACAGAGGATGTGTAGGCCAAGTAGATCTGGCAAGAAAGTGATTTCTTGTTTTTTTTGACATGTAGATGTATGTCTTCAGAACATTCGTTATGTCTGACTAGTTCTGGATGTCAACTTTCATGATGACAAGCCCTAATCCCCCCTAACCCCTGATGCTCTGTGCATTTGCAAGGGTGGGGAGAGTGGGTAACATTCTTATCAAGAGTTTCTTTTTGTGGCTGGCTTTTTTTGAGCTCTGGTTTCCTGTGAGTGATGCAGTAAGCAAGAACCAATTAACTATGTGGCGGTGGATGCTCATGTACACCAATTTAAGGGGAGCAGCTCAAGGTTGTTTACCTGCCTGTCAACTGCACCGTGAATGAAAGAAAGCACATGGAGCCAGCCTTCTTCAGTCATGTGCTGACCATGATCTCAGTCTGGCTATCTATTATCATTACTCACTAAGGTTATGGGGGCAGATGTGACAGACGCATAATCTGACTGAAAAATTTCTAAGGAGTTGAGACGGATATGTTGGTTGCATTTAGGGTCCATCCATTTCTTTGTCTCTGTAGCTACTTGGTACCTATGTTGGATGATACCAGTGAGTTTATGCTTTAATAGCAGCTCCAATGTCTGCTAGGACTTGTTAATATTGTTGGATCAAGTGGAACCTCTGCTGTTTGTGATGAACTGTGACTACAGGGGAAAATTACTTCAGTGCTTCTTAGTTTTATGAGACCTTGGCATGGTCCTTAGCTTGGTTGTACAATGATCAACAGTCCTGTCGAATTCATGGTCAGGTAAGGTCTGCATTTGGTCAAGGGAGGTCAGTTTTGTATGCAGAGGCATTGACTGGGTGGACACTGGGGTTGCTTTTGAAATCAGTATTGGTGCACAAAAGGTGAAAGCTGTCTGCATCAAATTTCGGAATTGCTGTGAGGCACGTGACAGGGAAGGGTGAGTGCCTCTCCTCCAGTGATATTTTTGTTGAGCTGACAAGTATGCAAGTACCTGCTGACAAAGCTGCTTATATGTGTGTGGGTTTTTAAAATGTGTGGTTCATCAGGTTTGTGGTGGGAATGGGACATTTGTTCAGCAACTAGTTTACAGAAGTCAAGTTTTTGTAGGGTCCTGTTCACTAATTCAAGTGTAGAATTGATGAGGTGGTGTGATATGACCTTGCAGGTGTCAAAAGTGCTTAGAGCAAGTGAAGCAAGAATTCAACCTGGTCAAGAGCAAGCTAGAACACATGTTTGAGGTAATATTGTTCTCCAGAAATGCTCTGGTGTTGTCAATGGATCTGTTTTGCCATATGTGAACTAGGCTCTGTCAAATAATTGACCCTCCAAACATAACATGATGGCTAGAAGTGATTATATATTCAGAAGAGGCTCTGTTTAATTGTAGACTGTCAGCACTTGTCTTTCAAGGGATGGGTAGAAGCTAGCTTGTTCCACATAATAGGGTTTGAGATGTTTAGTTCTCTGTCTAATGTTCCCATTGACTATTCATGGTCATCATATCCAAGTACTAGGTTTTCTTGGCAACAATGTCTGGCAGCTGTACATGCAACAGTGATCTGTGTCAAAATATGAGCATGGCCATGTTTGCAAACCTTTAAACTTAAAGAAGAATTGAAGTCTTGCAGTCATTGTTTTCTTCATTTGTTATTGCTTTTGCTATGGTTAGATTTCATGCTGCATACTTTGATCAAGCATATTCCTTGTTGAATTCTTTTATTAAAATTTTCATGCCTTCTGCCCTTTGGTATCAAGAACATGGTTCTCAAGGAACTTCAAGTCGTCTGAAAGCATAAAATCCGGTCTTGTTTTGTCTTAACACTCATCCAATGAGGAGTGCCCATCAGATGTGCTGTAACTTTCAATTATGAGACATTCAGTGGTAGTTTTGATTGTGGAGATTTTTGTTGATCCCCTATCGATTTCCAGTTTGAGGCAGGGGGTGTCTATTGTAAGTGTGTGGTTGATATGGCTTTGGGGTTGTGGTTGGCAGCTGGAACAAAAAATTCTATCGGCTGGTGGCAGTCTTCCTTATCCAGAAGAGGATTATTAGACACTTTTCTGTTAAGACTTTAGGCAAGTCAAGTTGCAAGTTGTATAGCTAAGAATGCAAGCAGATTCAGCAGGACCCATGTTCCAACTGGATAGGGCTATGAACTGTGACATGAATAGTCGATACATGCTGATGATTTCACAGGTCAATGCTGACAAGTACCATGTCTATCTGCTTCCCTTGATTTGTGAGCACCAGTTTCATCACCTTCAGTTCAACATAACTGATGTCAAAAGACTGTCAACATTTGGGCTAACCAGGGTGCTGGGATGGACCTCACCAGAGCAGTTTTCAAGGATGGTGATGATGGTGTGGTAAATAGGTGTGTGTTCATGAGAGATGATGTGTTCTGAGTAATTTGATATGCAAGGTGTTATGATTTATAGTCCATCCCAAAGAATTCCACAACCTGGAATATTGTCTGCTCATAGGTCTGAAACATGATGGAAAGTCCATGTGACCAGCTCTGGCAACTATAGTGCATGATGCTGAGTGCCCAACTCTGCCAATATTTTGAATCATCTATGCAGGATAGGGACTGGATGATTAAAGGGTTCCGTACTTTTTCATTCTCCATGGTTCCCCTTGAAAGTAAAACCAGCTAAGCAGTGCAGTGAGATCAGACTTCACAAGCTGCAATAAGTTCTCTAAAGGATGATTGAATTTGTTTAAACTAAATGGTTTGTTGATTTTCTCTTATCAAACTGCAACTTCCACTGATACCCAAGATTCTTACCACAGTATTATTGTTGTTTATTCAAACTCAAGTTTTCATTAGGATTGATTTTTTCACTAAAAGTATTTGCTAAGATGCTAGAATTCTCTCTCCTTTCCTTTTTTTAATGTCCTTGTCCATGTCTTGACAAGTATGCAAAGAGCAATTTGGTTCAAGATTGGATTCTGAACCCAAATGATTTCTCATGATGTACTTTGATGTTCTCCAGGATTTTGTTGTGATCTTCTATGGACAGTCACTTTTGTGGGCCACTTTTGAGTGGTCCAGAAGAGCCCCATATGCAAGACGCCTTCAAAACCATTTTCCTAGCGTCCCATTTGCAACCCCGGGTCTTAGCTTTGCCCCAGGTCAAGAGCCCACTCATACTGATGCCTGTGTGTACCTTTGACAGGGGAACACATATCAATATATATTGATATATTAGCCACTTTGACACATGTTCGACAAATTAATTAATTTTGTGGATTCCATTTCAACAAAATGATGTATTCTTAAGTATTTCACCAGATTCTTTATTTTCTTTCAGAAATTTTTTTCTGATATATAATTGGTGTAAAACTGGTCTACTACAAGGGTATGGTGTCTGTTACTGTAACTGACACTCCAATCTGAATATTTGAAATTTTAACAGTTCTAGAATTAACTTTAGAAGTTCCTTGAATGTGATGATAATGTAAGTAGTAGAAACTGAAGTTTGAACTAGTACCACAGTTGCTTAACACACAGTTTCAAATCTTAAGCTTTCAGCTGGCAGCTGTGTAAGGTCTATATATAAATTATTCAACCCTTCTCTCATCATCATCATCATCATCATCATTCTCTTTGGGGATTATAATAAGCAAACCCAGCTCCTGAAACAGCATCTCTGAAATGGATATTTTTGGGGGCTCCTGTGTTTAATTGTCAATTCAACAGCCCACTGTGACCCTTTAATCCTAATGCCTTTATCATTGTATAAAAATTAACAGCTCCTTAATTAAGAAAAAACACCAATCCAGAAGGAAAAGGGAGGAGCATGAACAGAGGACCAGCATCCAAAGTCCAGACAATGCCCAGAAGCAAAAGGGAGAAAAAGGCACTCACCCAAATCCAAAACCCAAGCCTAGGTCCTAAACCCTTCCTGGGCCATGCAGAAGCAAACGAGAGAGAGAGAGAGACAGAGGAATCCTGAAAGAGCGCCAAGCTTAGAAAAGTGAATGCCAATACCTTTGTCTTTTAGACACCCATCTTTGCACACTAAATCGCCTTGAGAAAGATTATTACCTTATACATGTGGAATCTCTTTAGACTGGGCTCCTAATTCATGACTATAGGAATGCTTTTGAGTCTGTCACTAAATATGCCAAAGGTATCTCTTTCCATCTTTCTTTTTACATTTTAGCTACCAGTTGGGCATCATAATAACGCTTTTGAATGTGTTATCAAAGATGCTGGATGTTTCTTTTATAATCTTTTGAAAAAAATGAGATCCAAAACAATGGGGTAAACTTTGAAACAAGTGAAAAATTAAATCATTTTCCTTTCTTTAATAACTTCTAAGCTTTAAGTCCAAAGTTAAGGTCTTTGAAAGTAGTTTTAAATTACTACTTGTATTTTATATAAGTGTGTTTAAATAGCACCTATTCCTCCTGCCCATAAGGTGTAAAGTGCAACTTCCCATCTTGTGTTAAAGGTGTGATAGATCCTAGTGAATGTGTAGTCATTGCCCAAAAAACCTGTTTTCTCCTCTCTTAAAGAAGCATTTGTTTGAGAAGCAAAAGTTTTACCTATATGGCCTAGACTGGGCAAGACTCATGTGTTGAAGTCATACAAGGTTTTATTCATCTTATGTGCCAAAAAGATAAAGTGGGCTTTGCTAGAAGAAACAAGCATCTCATTGTGTAACGACTCTCCAATACCAAACTAAAACCTTATATTATTGGATCTAGAACTTCTCATCTACACGTGTGCATTTCCATGGAACATGCCTATTCAGCATATGCACACATATTAGTCTGGATGTCACTCACACATTGGAAGAGTTTTATGCTCAAATCTTACACCACTATGGAGAGAGCCAATGCATCTAAAATTTTCTGAACATCCAAGTGTCGTGTTCAGTTTCCAACTCTTAAGCACTAATAATAAATGGTGACATCTACAAGATAAGTTAGTGTTAGGAATTTTTAGCATGCACATATGTACAGTGCTAAGTAGCATTGAGTATGAGTGCTCTCTTAAAGGGCTCGTAAAGAGATATGATTGGCCTTGATTGGCCCATGTGACATTCAAGCACGTTACCCTAGTGCATTGGCAGCTTCAACACATGTCTAATGAATAATTAATTAATATTTCAGATTTCATTTTGAAAATAAAATATTTCTGAACATTGAAATAGATTCCCATTTTTTTTCAAACAAAAAAAGTGGGATGAAAATTTCAACATTTTCACAAATAAAAAAATAAAAAATAATGGAACAAAATGACATATAATGAAATTTAGAAAATTTTATCTTTGAAAAGACAAAATTGATTACAAGAATATTATTATTAGTAAATAAATTGTCACTGGTAGTGCAAAGCAGCGCGGAGCCTAAATTTAATTAGTGTCAAAGCTGCCAAGGTACTACCATATTTTGATTGTTGTAGACACTACTAAAGGCTGACAAACATAAGGGGTGTAGGTGGATCTGCTCTTACATTCTTTGACATGAAATGTACATGGAGGATACTGTATATTATATTATAATTCCTTTTTTGGCTGCTTCAAGGCTGCAGTATTTTGCAATTGTAGGTTTTGATGCAAAAGCATTCCAGAATTTTGCTTGAAACTGGCAGGACAGCTCACAGGTAAGTAGAGACGATAAAAGGATTTTGTTTGCTGTGTCTAGATGGGGTGGTTGTCAACAGCAGCTGAGGCAAGAGAGGCAGACGTGCAGAGCTTGAGTTCATGCTTCTCATTATATGCACATCTGTAATGTTAGCTGGGTCAGAGGGGTAACTACCCAAATCAATGCATAATTTGCTTCCAAAGGAGGAGCCCATGTCCCTCTTATTGAGGAGGAATCAACAAATAATGTCCTGACTTTTGGGTGCCACAACTTTCCTCTCTCTCAAACAGATTCTTAACCGAGCATGCTCACCTCTGTTTGTATTGACTGCACCACAAGGGGACCAGCAGTGGCCTGACAAACATATTTTCTTTATTGAGGGAGCACTCAGCAGACAAGCTAGGTATATATATGAACATTGCTTGTTGCCAGAGTCCTTTCCAGCCTCTTCCTATCCACAAATAGACCAGCTGCAGCCTGCCAAAAAAAGGCCCAAACCTCAAATAAAAATGGTCAAAGTAACATGCATACCATTGTTCACTTCATGCTTGATCCCAATAAGCCTGACAAGGACAACCTCTACAGTCTTCACAAGTTCATGAAGGCTTTGGAGCCTGTTCAAAGTGTGTGAATTAGTACTCTTCAGAGAATTAGTTTGGTTCACTTGGGATTGCACTCATTGGCCATATGCTCCAGTTCTTTGTTGTACTTCTTGCTTGGCAATGCCACTAGATGCAGACATTCTCAAAAAACCTGTTGGAACCTGCTGTTTAAATGTGGCAATTTCAGAGAAAGAAATCCTTGGTCATTTTGGGGCAATTTTGTCACAAAACTCCTTTTTTTTTTAATGAGATTTTTTAATGGGGTCAAATAAGAGGGGTTTCTTTCTCCTAACAAAAAGAAGCTAACTTACTTTGGGCGACTTTAGATGAGGGTCCAAGGTCCAGGGACCAATGAATTCAAGCAATCTTATTGGTCAAAAGCTTTAAATTGGTCCCAAGCCCTTTAGACAAGGGTCCATGACCACAAAGTGGCAAATTGAGGCTAAACCTACATGGCACCTGATTTGGAGGGAAAATCAATCGGTTCAGACCTAAAAACAGTGCTAAAAGAGAGCTCCTGATTTGGAGAACCAAGAATCAGGCTAGAGACCAAGGTACAATCCAACTCAAGGATTCAAATTAGTCCAAATTGGTTAGCAGGAAATTGGACCCTGGACCCTTGTCTAAAGTGGGCCTCATACATTTCCAGCAATGACAATGTTCTTCATGTTACCAATCTGTGGTTACATGTTGCTATTTGTGCCTTTAATTAACCATGTGTGATTAATGCTTACTTGTAGAAAAACTCAACCAAACCTGACCTGACCAAGTGACGAACCCCTTGGATGAACCAGCATCTACACTGGTATACCATGGACAAAATGCAAGTCTTTTTTCTAACCATGGTAAATGTCTCTTCCTGAGACTAAACTAGGGTCTTTGAGTTCATAAAAACCTACCGGGATTTTTCCAGTGTTTTCAAAAGGGTCCCTTATTTCCATAAAGCCTAGGGCTTTACCTTACATAAGAGGAATATGGCCACTAGAAGGCCTCACTCAATAAGGTGAAGGTACCAATGTAGGTACAGGGCCTACATTGGTAACCTATAAATAATTGTTGACTTGGTGGCAGGATGGGAAGAGGTCCGTCACAAGGTTTGAAGTTGGCTCAATGCAGCAAAACATGCAGAACAGAACATTATAAGTGATGTTCTTTTTGCAGAACATGAAGAACTGCACAACATGCAGAACAGAACAGTATAAGTGATGTTATTTTTGCTAAACATGAAGAACTGACCAACATGATTCCACGTAAAGTCACACAAGTCACAAAAGAACAAGCAGGGAAACGGTGCTGGACAGAGCTCGATTTGGGGAGGAGTATTCAGTCTCTTCCCTAGGGGATGGCAATTTGCCTGCTGCAACAGCCATTGGAAACCTATAGATCGAGCTACCTATGCAGTGGCAGATTCCCAAAAGCAGCTAGCCCTTGCTGCTGCAAAACACCTTCTTCTTTCATAAAATCAATGCAGCACGTTCTGATTCAACCTTCTATCCATTGCCCAAAAATGTCAGGTTCCTTGGCAATGATGTAGAGCTTATTTTCTCTGGCTTTTTGGGTGTGTGGTGCTGCCTCCCATCACTTACTGATATCATTACTAGACGTGGTGGCTGCATCACTTACCGATATCATGACTAGAACATCCACTCGCTTGATTGTGTATTGCAGGTTCGAGCTGGTCAATCCACACCCCTTTTTTGGGCCTCTACCAATGTTTATCACATCCCACATAGCTACATCCAGTGTTAATTGTCTCCCTTGCCCCCACCCATACACATGAAAATTGGGCACTTGTAAGTGCGAGATGATGTACATGCCACCACAACCTGTAATCATCAGAGTTAGGGATTAGGCTTCTTTTATTGCACATTGTGGAGAGTACCATTGTATCCTATGGCAACAATGTACAGGTCCAAACCCATTTCACGCTATTGCAGTGCTGTATATTTTCATCCAAGGTACACCATTGTATCCTATGGAAATGTTCAGGTCCGAACCCATTTCACTCTATTTCAGGGCTGTATATTTTCATCCGAGTTACACCATTGTATCCTATGGAAATGTTCAGGTCCGAACCTATTTCACGCTATTTCAGGGCTGTATGTTTTCATCCAAAGTACAGTGTGGACCCAATTTTACAACTACCGAAGCATCCAGGAGACCCAGTTGGAATTTGGCATCTGTGAACAGTTATTTTGTACCTGGTTTAACTTTTTGTGAAAGCATCTGAATACTTGGCAAATCTGGCAGACATCAATCCCCCAATCCTCAATTTGTTTGGTGAGTTTAGTTATATATATGACCCCACAAACAAGGGAGGTTCTCTTTTGGTGGTTCTAAGTGTTCCTTCCATTGGGAGATATGATGGGATGATGGTGGCAGGCAGGTTTGGGGTCCTGCCACATGTGGTTGGGAAGTTAGAACAGATTTGGAATTGGGACTTTGTATTGTTAGGTAACATGCAAGAGGGTTTGTGGATGCACTTGGAAGGATCATAATAAGATGTTACCAATTGCATCACATTGTACTTTGAATTCCACTTTTAAGGACAACCTTGGTTTGGTGGTGTTACTAGTTGTTTTGGTGTAGAGATATTCACAACAATTGGTACTCTTTGTTTTGGAAGGAATGTAATAGTGTGTGATTTATAAGGAAAGATGGCCCACAATCTTTTTCTTATAAACCTTCATGAAGAACCATTGACCTATCAACACTTGACAAGGATTATAAATTTATGCTTGTTGGCAGTAATAAGTCTATTAGGAAAACTTGGCATTGGTTTGTAGTTCGCTTTGAAAAATCAATTAATAATTAGGAGTTTGATCGTACATAACTATTGTTTGAAGTGTATCACATGAAATATGTGTTAGGTTGAGCGAAGGTAATACTGAATTTAAATAGTTATGAGTGGAAACATGACACATAAGCTTATATCAAGTTATAGAATACAAAATGAAGTGTAAATAGATCTTAAGTAAAACGATTGTGCCAAAGGACATGATGTAACCAAAAAAGAGTGGGTCCGAAACCACACAGCTCTGTTAAGCTGCTTGCATGACCCTAGGCATCCATGCTTTCCTGATCCTTCTCACACAGATGAAACCTTGATCATCCCACAATCCTCTCATTGACCATGTGCTCCTAATTTTTCACACACAACTCAAACCTCTGATCATCCCTCAACATGCTGACGGTCTAGTGACGCTCATAGACGCACATTGCAGAATCACATAGGTCTTTGCTTGACTCCCACACAACATCAAAGCAGAAATCACAAGAGGCATATCTTGCCTTGCCCATTCACACAAATGCCAGTAAGGTGAATCATTTTCATCATGAACTATGTACATCACCCAAAAGCACCAGCTCCATCTTCATCAAATGTTTCGCAAAACAACAGATCCCACTCTCTCTCTCTTTCTCATTCCTCTACAAAAAAACCTGGCAAGGTACTAGGCGCAACGGAAAGTTCTAGCTCAAAACCAAGCTCCTCCTAACCACAAATGTTTTCCTCATTATCTTCTCTCCACAGATCTCTAACCTCTGCCTCTCTATTCTCTTCTTCCCCTTCTCTCGCTCTCTCTCTACGTTGTTCCTACTCCAATCCTATCGCCCCAAAATTATCCTCTTGATCTTTTTCCATGCCACTCACCGTCCATTCTTCCACCATTTTCTTCAGATCTCCGTTACAGCTTCAAACCGACTCTGCCCATAATGGCAGTTCCATCACTCATAATTCGTCGCCATCAATTGGCCTCCATGCCCATTCAGTAGCAGCCGTCAATTGAGTATCACTGTACAGCATCCCACACACATCCAGCCAAGCTCCCATGCACTCCCATGCAACATTAATGGAGAGGCAGCCGCCACAAAAAAAGCAAGCGGCTCAACAAAGTAGAAACTCAGTTTCCAGGATCAAGGAATGTTCACTGGATATGGTGCTCTGATTTCGCATTACATTGAGCTTGAAAAGTCACAAATTTGTTTCATGCATTCAAAAGATGTGTTGGATGAATGTAGTCACAATCTAAAATTATCTAATACATGATTTAACACCTCCTTATATTAGATAGTTCTTAAACCCATTTTCTTGGTATCTTGGCAGCTTCAACACAATAATGCCGAATAATTAATATAATTTGAAGTTTCTGATTTGGCACTACAATTTTTTATTTTGAAATTTTTGACATATGATGAATAAATAAAACAAGGTGTCATAAACATGCAAGACCTACTCATATATGGTTGTGTGGTTTGTATGCATATATATATGCATGCATGTGTGTGTGTGTATGTATGGATCTGTGCATGTATTTTTATGATGTATTTATATGTAAATGTATGTATGGTTGGGAAAAAAATTCACTTATTTACTTTAAAACAATTCAGATTTATTATCACAATTACTACAAAATAACATTTGTTAATATTCTACATGTTGAAGGTTTTCAACAAAAAATCAAAAATATATTTTAGAATTCATTTTCACATCAAATTTGTCATAAATTAACATTTATTCACAAATATAGTAGACATATGCAATACATACATTATATTTGTATTCACGTTACATAAATTTTAATGATAATTAGGTTTAATAAAACTTCATTATTATTATTTTATTGAATTGTTTCTTTATTTTATTTATTTTTTCAATTGAATTATCATTAAATATGTATATTTTTAAACTAATCAAACCAATATTATGTATAAAAATTAGGTTGAGAGCATTTGTCAAAAAATGTCACAAGATAAACCTTGAGAACTTTGTTTCCTAACAAGATCCAAGAAATTATAATAAAAGCTTTTATATGTATAATTTAATTCAATCTATGCTTTATTTTTCAACTACAAAGTTCAAAGCTATTTTTTGAACCATCAAAAACTTAAAACAATGTTTAACACAAAAACTCCGGTTAATAGCTAGCATTAGATGATTGGTTTTTTTTGTTACAAAAATCTTTCAAAGCAAGAAATATTGCCTATTTATTAAAAAATATCACTACATCCTTAATGCAACTATGATGGAACAACATAAACAACATAAACCTTTAGCATTGTTGATATGTTGAAATTGATCATCAACACCAATAATGGTGTTAAGGAACCACAATAAAACTTGCATTGTTCCTCCAAGTTACAAATGTCTAGAAATGTATACATCATGTTGAGTTAAAGGGTGTGTGATAGGGCAATAGCAAACACAAAGGCTTTGTTTTCCGATAGGTGCCTTTGGAGGTAGCATTAGCAACTCCTAGCGTTCAATATATACTTGAGCCATATGCATTAACAAAAACATGAAAATTTTCCTAAGATGTTTCAAAGCCCTCATAGAACAAGTTAAAGAAACTTATGCCTATAGTTACTTTGGGAGTCTACTTGATGGCAAAAAATGTGGTACGTACAATTCATGTTTAGAAAAAGGTAGCGTGCAAATGAAGGTAAGTGCTAAAATTAAGGTTAAAGTTCTAAACGAATAATCTTGTTGGATTCATACATGATAGGAATAATGCCAATTGGAAATAACTCAAAAGCTTGAATTCTACATCCTCCATTTGTATTGTAGCCTTGAAGCAATGTTCCATGTGAAGTTCAACAAATTTCATGTTTGTAATTATTCCAAGGATCCAAATTTTATTCACAAACATGACCATTTTGAAAATGGGGGCCATTTGAATGGTTAGTGGATAAGAAGACAGGAAAACATGGAAATTGCAAAACACATGTCTAATGAGATAAAACTTTGAAGTTAATTGTTTTGTTACTTCTAACAAAATGAAAAGCAAACACTTACAATTTGATGGGAAGAACTACACATTTTATGTTCTAAATTGTTTTACCCTTGAAGACCAATGCACTTGTCCATAATGGTTCCTTGCTTGATACTAAATCCATAACATTGTTGCCCCAACTATCGCAAAGCAATCTCATTCTAAAAGATTGGATAACATCCTATGTTAAAAAAATTGCCACAAAAACACACAATCTAGATTGTTGTAATTTGTACCATTTTAAAACCAATATCAAAAGCAATTATTTAAATTTATTCAATAACAACAAGATCCATTAAGGAAAAACCATAATTTTTTGTGCAATATACTACACTTTCTCTTGCTTGGTGTGATGCAGCAATTTAGGACAATACATAGAGGAAAATCCAACCAAAAAACCCCAAGGTACATGTAAGTATCTTAGAATTACAATGCAACGGCACATGAAAAAGTTTTTTACCTTCCATCATTATTCAATATCAACATATATCATTATAATCTACACACAAAAACCTTATTAGATTGCAATTCAAGAACACTACATGTGCAAAAAATGTTTGATAACATAACATTATAATGTATGTACGTTTGATATTGTCACATAGATGTTATGAAAAAAAATGTTTCCACAATAAGCATGACGTATGTTCTTCTCATTTTTTTTACAACATAAATATGATGCAAGGGTGTACTTTCTTGTAATAAAAGTTAAATGATTTGTAAACAAAATATATATACAAGTAGCATGGTTGATAAACATAAAATTAAAAATTCTTTTCACAATATATACATACATATATCTACATCTACACATGAACATTTGTATAGATGCAATGTGTGTGTGTGTGTGTGTTTGTGTGTGCGCGTGTGTATCTACATGTTTGTATTTATAAACCATAATTAAATAACATACATAGACAAATATATATATATATATACACACACATACAAACTTATGTACATTAATGTAACAACCATGTATGGACAATGCAATTACAAATATGAAGTTATTTGATGAAAATATTTTCATTTAATATTAATTTGTTTAATTCATTATTTTCTTGAATAAAATTTACATTTCAGTATGGGGTAAACTAGATTTTGCAACATAATTTGGTAACTTAAACCAAAATATATATAGGTTTATGGTCTATCCAATATGCTTCTATTGATTTGAAATGACATTGTTGTGTTAAAGCATTTGTCCATATATGGTCTATTTGTGTATTATAAATAGTTGTTGTTTCAAAAAGGAGAATGCTAAATTGAATCCTTATCTATTCATAATGTTTTGTAATTTTTTTATTATGATGTGTTTGTTAACATGTCTACATTAAAATCTCCAATTGCTATAGTTAGATAATCAATAGGAATCTTTTTCAAATCTTTTTTTAAATGGAAATAAAATAAGATATTTTCATTTTAAGTGATTTGTAAATTGAAATTACATGTATAACTTCTCGTGTATTTTGGTTAAGACTTGCATAATGAATTCTGCATCAGCATTTGTTGTTGATGTTGTATTTGATAATATAAACATTTTATCATAAAATATCATTGTTCCATGTTCATTATAACAAGACAATTTTATTTATTTTTGGATATTGTTTCATGAATTTTTGTTAATGTGTAATTATATTTTGTATTCTTGTTTCATCTAAACAAATAGTATGTAGATAAATTTGGATCTATTATAATAGGTTCAAAATGTAAATTTAGTGAACAAGTGTTAAGAGATTATATAAGTATAATTTTTAAAAAGGAATTATTGGTTTATATTGTGTTGTTGTTCTTAAACGAAACATTTCTTATTCAACAATAAAATCTAAATAAAAGTTATATTTGAAAGTGAAGAAAGTAGATATAAATGTTCTTTTGAACAAATGCAAAACAAAGTTGTGTATGTAAGACCATGTCTTGTTACACCAATTGGATCAAATACAAAATGATCAAGTGTTAAACCTTATGCATGGTGTATAGTTCGACTTGCAACTAGTTGAATGGGGTATTGAATCTTTATGATTGTATGATTATAATTACTACCGATTTGTATTTCAACAAATTTTCACTCAATTGGTGTCCAACTTTTATTTAACCTTGGAAATTGTTTATATAAATGAATTTTTAAAATCTTTTGTTATATCCAATTCTTGGGTTTTCAAAATATATCCATATGAATGAATTTGAAGTTGATGTTTCTATATAATCTTTGAAAATCCCATTAGGCCATTTACAAGACCATCTAATGTTGCATAATGTCTTACTCATAATTTGACTAACATATTTATCTTTACTAATAATTCACAGTGTAAACATGTTTTTTGGCTTGGTATCATTGATAATCTAAAATGAGAAGGACATGTTTCAAAATGAACATCTTGTGCAAAAAATGCAAATCTTTCACCACATGTGTTTTCAAATATGTTTTTTATTATGTTGAATGGTTTTAGCATTAATATGAAATAGATGTGGTAAGGTGTTATCTATTGGTGGTTTTCCATAACAAATTTTATTAATAAAATTAATATATTTAGTAGTTTGTGATTATGTTCAAAACCCATTTAAAATGTTAATGAATTCTAAATCATTTTGTCACATAATTTGTTTTAATTCACAACATTTTATGTTTTCATGCCAAAAACTGGTTCCAAGAATATTAAATTCATCAATTTTTAATTTGGAAATCCATAAATATTGAATTGGAGGAGCTTGATAAAAATCACTAATCATTATAACATCAAGCCCACCCATAGATTATTTATGAACTTGTTTTATAACATGCAGTCTATAATCAATGAATGACAACATTCTATTACTGACCAAAAAACTTGATCTATTACTATTAATTACAATTGATCATAAGTTTTGTTTTAAGGTCATTGTAATTTTTGTTTAATGGGATCGCAAGTCTTTAATGTATGGTTGTCCCATAAATATTAAAATATAGTTTTTCTTGTGTATGTTCATTTCATGACTTTTGGTTTTAAAGGATCAACATTTCTTATTTGTTTTATATAGTATTTAATAAATTTTGTATAATACACATAAGTGTGAATGTTTTTCATGTTCCTATACCTCTTATTAAAAAAAGATGTAAAGGTTATGATGGACATTTATTTTTTTGATACATAATATCATCTCAATATTTATTTGTTCATTTTTTATTTTTTCATTTATGGAAAAAAAATGTTCATATGGTATATATTCATCATTTTGGTTTGACAAACTATGTTTTAATATTTCATTTTTTATTTTACTTTTCATTTGTACATGGTTTCATATATTATATCATATTATTTGATTTCATTAATGTTTGTATCTAATGAATTTTTATGTGGATTGTTAGTTTCATGCTAATTTCATTTTGAAAAAGATTTTCCCAACCATTAGTTTCATCAATTTGAACATATTCTTTTGATGTTGATTGTAAATCATCCCATTCACCATCATTTATATTTTTAATATTGAAATTATATACTTTTTCTTTTCAATGTTATCTTTTTCATTTAAATAAGCATTTTTCCAAAAATTATGAGATTTTTTCAAATCAATTTCCGATTCATGAAAAGGTTTAAATAATAATGATAATTCTTTATAATGATTTTCAAGATTTTATGAACATTAAAACAAACCCAATGAATGATTTTAATACATTTACAAATTTTACATGTTTTAGTGTTATAAATTGCTATGAATTTCGCAAGGGACAAAGAATCTAATGTTATATAATTTTAAAATATTTTTCAACTAATGATTTACAATGTATGTATGTTGAAATTGTTGGCAACTTTCCTAATTTTTTTTTTGGTAATAATGCAAATGCCCTATCTAATTCATCACATGTATTTATGAATTGAATGATAACTTGGAATTGATAATGATATATGTATTGCTTGTTGAACATGCAACTATTGAACATTGAGAAATGCATTTCCTAATTTTTTAATTCATTCAAATGCTTTAGTTTCTTCAAGTTTACACTTGTTTAATATATATTGCATTTCACATATAACATAATTATCCACTTTTGTTAAATAAAAAATGCAATAAGCAACAATATCATATGGATCTAAAATAAATTGTGCATTTGTATTTGTTTCCCGTAGAAGCCTTCCATGTATGTTAAATACATTTGTACATATATCATTTGGTTTGCATTTGAAAAATAACGTTGGTTTACATAATATACATTGTAGTGCAATCATATAAATAATTTCATCTATTTGTAATTTTGCAAGGAATTCATCAATTGTAATGTCTAAACATGCACCCATGCTAACAAGTTTGTTGAAAAGTTGAATTGTTATGATACACAAATTTGGAGTACGAGTTTCTTTATTTAAAGGTAACATTAATTTTGTTGATCACATCAATGATTTAGAATATTGAAATCAACAAATTTGTTGTCAAATTTTTTTACACCATCATTTATGTTGATGTATTTGTGCATTACGAATATCTTTTGGCAAAACAATTTCATCAATTGTTAAATATTCATCAACAAAATTTTCAATTTCTTCATTCATAGAAATTCCAAATTGAGGCACATCTTTTACCCATATTATCCCATGATCATGTGCTAAACCTCAAGATTGAAATTATGCGATGAAAAAATAATCTTCAACTTTTCCAAATAGGATTTTAATCTTCTTAAATAATTTATGGAAATAATTCATTCTATGTTCATATATAGTACACGTGTAATAGGATCATATTTAACAAAATATATATCAGTTAACAAATCATTCAAAATCATATTCTTATTGTGTTGAAAATCTTTGGAATGTATCTTTCAATGTCATCAGTAGTACAGGCCAATTGTTTACACTTGTAGTAAATGTTACAAAAATGTTGGAGGTCCAAATTGTTTAATCATTGCAAAAATGTCATTTTGAAAACGATCTAAATAATCTGGAAATGTTATAATGCACATTAATTCATGATAACTTAAATCATATTTTAGTAATTTATATAAATTTAAATTTTGATAGATAATTAATTATTAAAACATGATTTAACATTTTTTCTTTTCAAATACGAATCCATGCAGAATATAATATTAAATGAGTTAAATACTAATTTAAAAAAAATGTTTGTTATATGGTAATCGAATATATTCCTATTAACACTTGTTAATTCAACTTATATAATACTTGATGTGAACATTCAAAAGATGTACTTTGATGTCCAAAAAACAATGTTGGAAAGTTGTATTTCTTATAGTGTTTATCATGAAACAACCCAAGAGGTCTAAAGCTTTTTCCATGAGCAATTATTATTGATTTAAAATTATCATGAATTATTTGTTATGGATCTAATATGTTTTGAACCATTGTGTCCTCACAATTTTCTTCAACAATTTCTTCAAATGTATTTAAATTATTAACATTAATTTTGATTTTTTTTTTATGATTCATTTGCTTCACTCACATTAGCAGAGTTTGCTAAACCTTGCCAATTTAGTCGAATATAAACTTTTGCATTGATATATAATGGACTTTGATAAATTTGTTGCAATGCTTTCATTAAAATATTATTACGAACATAACTTGATATATATAAATTTATATTTTAACTTTCTTTTTTAAAAAACAAAAATTGATGAATCATCATATGGCATTCAATACATTTTGTATTAAATTTAAGTTTGTTGGTACATTTACAATATTACCATGCATCCCATATTATCCATACCCATGTAATTGAAAAATTTGTGCAAAAACAAGTCGAAGCATAATTGAATGTTTTTCAACTTTGTTTAAAATTAAAACAAATTCCATGTCTGATTTATATAATCTCGTAGCATTAAGTTAAAGGTTTTTTTTAATTAAATTTCTTTTGGCAACCATTACAAATCAACATGTTATCATTTGATTTCACATTTAGCATTTAGAAATTGTTCAATACATGATTGTGATGCATAAAAACTTGATGTGCAAAACACAACCTTTGACAACAATAACATATGTGTTTTACAATATCTTGAGTATCTTCTTTATATTTTATAATGTATTTATTACTAACATTTGTCTTATTTTTGTTTTTTTTAAAAAAATTCTTGAAATGATATTTTCACATAAATTAGATCTGCAAAATTCGCAACTTTATCATTAATATTAATATTAATATTTTATTAATTCCTCATGAATATTACCTTTTTTCAACACCTTGTAATGCAATTTCTACAAATTTTTTGTTATATTTGTAGAAATTGTTATGTTAATTTCATTGTTGTTTGAAACATATTCCAAGTCATCATTATAAATTTGTGACATTTTAACACTAAAGTTTTCTTTTTCTTCTAAACAAATATTATATTTCATGTTACTTCCTTTATTTTCCATTTCAAATGCTTTAAATGCCGTTTAAATTGTAATGTGTTCAAAACTAGATGTGGATAATGATGAATAAATGCTAATGCAATTTTTTGTTCAATGCATTAAGGATGTATTTTTACCATTATTTATATTGCAATTAGAAACATTTACAACATTAACAATTTGATTATGCATAGTTACAAGCTCAAAATGATTATTTCCATAAACTAAATGAAAAATTTCAATATTATATTCATTACATGCTTTTGACATTATTCTTCCATTACTTTTATTCCCTACATGAATTGGGCATTGTAAATATTTTGATATCCAAAACATAGCAGTAAAATCACCTCGTAATCCACCATTTGTTGCAAGTATTGACATTCTTTGTATATAAATTTGTTCATTAACTACTTGCCCATGATGTAAATCATACAAGAATTTAACATTCAATTCAAGTCTACGACAATTTAATGCTTATGTATGCAATATCCAGTACCAATTATCAAACATTGTTAAAAATAAGTCATACAAATTTGTTGAATTGTTGATGATGTCAATGACTATTTTAATAAATATTAAATAACATCAAAAGGACAATCATAATTTATAATATTAGAAATTATATTATATGAGAAATTCGAGCAAGATTATCCTAATTATTTATTTTTATTGAAAATTTACATTTCTACTATTATCATCCAATATATACAAACAAAAAATTCCCAAAAAAAATAAATAATCTACTATTTTCTAAGATGTTGCAAGGTATTTATGGACAATATAGTCACAAACTCAAATTACAATTTTGAAAACAATTTCCCATTGTTATTATTTATTTCCAAATTGCATGTTTTTATTCATTTATTCCTTAATTTTACAACCCAACTTTTATTTCTTTATTTAATATTTACAATTTCCACTTCCCCATAAACATTTTTTATGAATATAAAGTTTCTATTTACAATTTCGATTTGTAATATATATATTTTTAATGTTCAATTATCAAAATTTTCCAAGAAAAGAAGAAGCAAAAGGTTGAAATTAATTCAATTATTAGATGCAATATTTCACATCAATTAAGTCATATCCCAATAAACCCATCCATTCACCCGTGGCCAAGAAAAAAAACCCTTTATAACAACATATTCAAAGACTTAAAACAAAGTCCAAAGCAAAATATAATCCATATTATTGCAATAAGGTTAAACTTCCTTGGCATCCAAATTCCAAACAAAAAACTTTCAAGTTTAAGCAAATTCCCAACACCAAAATTTTAGATTCAAGTATGCCAAGATCCAAAACACCAAATTTACATCATTTATATGATATGTAAATTCACAATATGTACCAATCACGTGTAATGTACATCTATTTCATCAAAATTCAGAACTTGTTTGTATCAAACAACTTATACACCATGGAACATATCCTATATTGGTCTCCACATAAAAATATTTTCACTTAAAAGGAAAGTTTTATCTTGCCACTATGAACAATGATCACATTTTGAATTTCAACCTTTGGAATCAATTTTTAGTGCACGATAACCAAAAAGTTCAATTGTTGAGCTTAATGTAAATCGACCCTTTAGTTTTTTGTCTCTAAGAAACAAAAGAAAAAACCTTGCCTAGCTCGAAAATATTTTGGACTAACAAGATCATAACCCAACAAAGATTTTTATCTAGGGATCACATAAAACACAATCATACTCATCACCAATGTCTTGTTTTATTTTGGAGGAGATCCAAGCTTGAGTCTACATAGTAATAAAACCCACCATCTTTGTTGGTTAAAAAAGGTAGATGGAATTTTGAGCATATGTTCTCAAGAGAGGGAAAAAATGTTATCATCAATAACCCTTTCTTGTTGAAAGTAGCCTTTAGCCAATAGGTGGGGTTTCCTTTTCAGTATTTCATTTTTATGGTCATATTTGATTTTGAAAACCCATTTATGACCAACTAAATTACAATTGAGTTGTAAAGGTGTAAAAATCCAAGTATTATTTTTCAACAAAAATGTTGAATTATTTTTCAATGGTAAGTTTACATTTAATTGATGTTGGACTATTCAAAGCTTAATCCATTGTCCTTCTTTATAAGCCTCAGGCCACAATAGCCTCCTAAGTTGCCTTCCCACATTTAAACTTTAGTTTCTCTCCTTCTTTATATTTTTCCTATGCATAATTATTTTAAACTTTTTTTTAAAATTCTTGCAAAGTAACCTTCTAATTTTCCTTCCCTATTTTTGTAGTTATGCATAACCATCTTTCATTTTTTAAAAAAACCTTAATTTGTAGGTACTTTGATAGGAACTTGGTAATGTTGGTGCATTCAATAGTATATGAATGCATATGAAACCCCAAAAAAAAGAATTTGTAGTGGATTTGATGTTGCAAAAAACTATGACTTAATGACCCATAAAACTTCAAAATTTAAACAAAACTAGATTTTTTCCAAAGACATCACTTTTCAAAACAATTAAGTCTCACAATCCAAAGGCTTCTAGATAAGGTTTTTTAAAACATGAGTATTCAAATGGCTTTATTTTTTGGGTGCATATAACATTATTAAATTCTCATTGTTTTAAGATGCCTTGCAAAAAAATCATGAAAGGTATGTGATCACCTTCTAACAAACATTTATTATGTTTGAATTTGCATGTGTGTGTGGTTTACAGGGGTTTAGATTTATTGACATTAATCAATGGCATTTGTTCAACTTTTTTAAGGTTTACACTATTACTTGCAAGTTGCCCTAAACAATTAGAATCTTGTATTACAGTGATGAAAAAATGATAAAAATAGGTGAAAACATCTTAACATGTGTAGCATCTATTCCAACAATTGTTTAAATTAAATAAAGGTTTGGTGTCAATTATTATTTTAATTCTACAGAACATCCAACAAATCCCCAAATACCAAGTTAGGAATATTTATGTACATAGAAGGCTTCAACCTTATGGCAATATTGCCCAAATTAAGATTTACTTTATTTTTGGCAAGCAAATGGACCAAATTAACATTTTTTGTATTGACAACATTATATTGTGTTAAGTTTAACATTGAACATGTGAGATATTTGCCCTTATGCCAATGCTTATTCTAATGACACAAATGTGCAATTATGTTAGGTTCTTGCGAGAGGTATAGATTGTTCATCGAAGGCCTCACCCATTCTACCAATGCTTACCCAATAATGATTTTTTATATTCACATCACACAAGTGCAAGTTATTTGTTATTTAAAATTCATCGTCAACTATTAGATTTTAAAAAAAAATTACATTGCAATTCATGATTGTCAATCTATTCAAGTCTTTCAAAAGTGTGCTTCAAGTCGTGGAGATTTGTTTTTGTTTGACTCATAAGTTAGCAAGTGAAAAGGTATGCAAGATATCAAATATGAATGTGTGAAAACCTAATACAATGGAAAACCCCAAATTTGGTTGATCATTTCATTAAAACAAACACCCTTAAACAATTGATAAAGGCCATGATAATCACAAGAAAATGTGTCTATTAAGTTTTTGTTCCATTCCCCAAAGTAATGGGAATAGTTAATCATGATGTTGGTTAACACTCAAAATACAACTAGTTGAAAAAATCAATAATACCCTTTTCCATGACAAGCTAATTATAAAGTGTGATTTCATTCCATCTTAACTTTTCTATACAAGCAAGCATATAAACATAAGGTGTAGATAAGTACAAATTCATCTATTTGAAAACACACCAAAAAAAAAATTTAAAAATAAAAAAATCTTATTCTAGATTGTCTCACATTTTGTATGCAATTACAAGACTTAAGTCATGATGTTAACAAGCAATCAAAAGTCAACAAAATTCAAAACAACTCATGTACAAATGAAACATAACAAATTTGATATTGGCTTGTATTATGAGTGTCAACTTCCATCTCCTATTTTAGTAAGAATAAATCCAATTCATCATATATTTGTGCATGAATGATTTGAGTATAAAAATAAATTTGCAAACTTGGTGAATGAAATTCATAGAATATGAATAGTGTATCAATTAGTAGATGGCATCCAATCTCCAAACTTCATAAATACATTTAGCAAATTATTACCTAAGTAATTGTTTTGTTGAAAACTCTTGTTCACATTGCTAGACCGACTAACAAGTTAGCTACAATTTTGCACACTTCCTATGGCCATGTAAGGCCATGTACACGAGGATATATCTTTGGTTTGGGAACTCATTCACAACCTTGCAAGTTGATCAAGTAATCTTGATAAATTTCAACACATATACTCGCACATCCAAGTGATAAACATAAACAACACGTGCTAACATAACACCAAATTAAGATTGGGAATCTAAACAAAAATTGTGTTGAGCATCACCAACAACATGTTAGAACAATCTAACCAATTGTTGGAAAGTAGTTGCAAGGCATTGAAATACAACTCATTGTGTGAATGTCTAAAACTAAGACTAATGTACTTACTTTCGAACAAAAAGAGAAGTGGGTGGGCAAAGATGATGATGTTGAGTGGAGTTACTATGTAGTTTTTTTGGGCATTCCATTGCATGGTGTGTTTTTGTAGATGGTGTTGCAAATTATGAAGGTGTGCACACATTCCCCCCAACACAATAGGTGAATCAGCACATTCTCTGCAAATTTGTTCAGCCTCTCCCTTAACTTTTCAGATCAGAAACTTAACAAAAAGGTATAGGGTTTAGGGTTTATTTCTCAGCAAACAATTTCTCACCATCTCCCACCAATCATACAGGATCACAAGATGGAGGTAGGAAAAGCAGATGTGTACTTAGAGCTGTATACGGGATATTAGCACATGATTAGCACTGACAAAGATCTATGAACTTAACTTATGATCCCTTACCATGAGGATGAAGATGATGAAGAAGAAGAAGATGTGGACAAAAATTGAAAGGATATATGGTAACTTAGGGCACCTTCAGCTGTGCTCGGTAAGTGACCCTGCAACAAAAAAAATTCACATCCAAGTTTTAGCTATTGAAGTTTTTGCAATCACACCAGCAAATAATTAATGGGGAGTGAGTACTAAATAGCAAACCATCTGGACCAATCATTATAATGGGTCAATCAGAAACACTGACAGCAGTCATATCCAATTTATTACACTCTTTTGTACAGTTGAACACCGTTGCTGCGCCCCCTTTACCAGGCCATTGCAAAGAGTGCATCATTACCAGCCATTGCAAAGAATGCAATGATGCTAAGCCAAGAACCCACTTTCCTGAGCCAAACCGGCATGTTTTTTGGACTTTTCTTCATCGAAATTGTACTTTGCAGGACCACATACTCAACACCACTGGAGATGCTCTAGCGGGCCTGGTCCCAGTCCAAGGAAGTTCTTAGTTCCTACATGGGTTTAAACCCTAACTGGTTATGTGTTTGTTGTAAGGTTGTCTACATTGTTGGCATTTGTTGCTTGCAAATTGCTTCAGCCCATCATATGAATTTGGCAAATATAATGTACAGGGTTTTGCCAGTGTTTGTCCTTTGGGATCTGGCTTTATTAATAGGTACCCACATCATACCCTAGCTCATAGAGGTGGGTATTAGTGTAGGTCCAAAATGGTGGCGAACACAATTAGGAATAGAAACTCTACTCACCCAATAAGGTGATGCAGCTTCATCCAAGAAGCCTAAATTTTTCTTCCTTTTGGGAGGGGGGAGAGGGTGGGGTTTGAATTTTTGGATTCTAGTGTTTCCAATGTGCTTGCAGCCCAACATATTCCTGAAAATGTTCGCAATAGCAGCACACATTATTTCACAACCTTTGCCTAAAGTTGAACTCTCATAATTTATATAGGTGTGCTTAGAGGGGAGCACTTCTATTTGGGGATTGTCGAAAGTTTCAAGATTTTTTTTTAATGGACTCATTGCAAAGTGGCTCATTGCTATATATAACTTTGGGATGCACCCCATAATTATATAGAATTAACAAATGGGTGCTCATGCCTTTAGGAAGGGATGGTACACTAGGTCAAGAATGGTGACAAACAATTTTAGAGATACAATTTTAATGGTAGCCATTGAGACGCCTCAACATGCACCTAGGAGGGCTCAATTTTTTTCCTTTGGGGATGAGAAGAGGGGGGTGTTTCTCACCATTTTCCCTAAGTTCCCAAATGTATCACACTTTATCCCTTATATTTTGCCCAAAGTTTAACTTCCATAACCCTATAAAGGTGGGCCAAAGGAATTGACCCTCTATATTTCTATTTCGGGGAATGGACCTCATGAGGGGTCCAATTTTTTCCTTTTTTTTAAGAGGCGGGGAGGTGGATTTTTGTTTTTTCCCTTGTTCCCAGATGTGTTTCCGTCATGTTCCCAAGTCGTTCCTCAAGTTGTTCACAATAACACCTCAGATTTATCCCATATCGTTTGCCTAAAGTTCAACTCTCATATATATAAACTGAAAAAGGTAAGCTATTTAGGAGCACATTTGTTTCTATTTTGCAACTTGGGGTCCAAAGAGGTGCTTCTATTGGGGAGTGCCCAAATGTTCCCAAAAATTTGATGATGGGCATATCCATATGGCTCCTTCGAAACAAAAAAGAAGAAGTTCTAAATAGCCTATTTCCAAACCCTTCAAAAAATCCTTAAAAAATTCTTTGTTGCCTTTAGAGTAACAAGATGATTTGTAGAGCTTAAGATGGCGATTTCAAAGCACTTTAAATTGCTCGATTTGAAAAAGAAGAAGAAGAAGAGAAAGCCATGCACCATGAAGTAGGAGGCGTCAAGATGACAAAAAATGAGAAAAAAACTTGTTTTGCAATTCGAAAAAATCTATTTTCTTTGCTGCTCCTTTGGCTTTGCATGTCAAAGATGATTTGTAGAGCTCGAGAAGGCAAGCCCTATAACATTTTAAATCACTCAAAATGGAGAAAATTTGAGAAAGATCTGCCAAAGTGTTTGGTGATGGGAGGGTCTAGATAGTTAGCTACAGGTTTCTAAGCTCTATTGTTATTTGTCATCAAATGGTCATCTTATGGATGACACCAAGAGCATCATCTATTAGCCCCCTTTTTTTCATAAAGTAAAATATATTTCTTTTGGGTGTTTTATCCCATTGTATGGCCAAAATTTGTGAACTTTAATACTAAAAAATAATAGACCAACTTGATAGATGAAATGTGGGCTTTTTCACTAAGTCACAAGAAAGGCTAGCTTGTGAGCATCACTCATGCACAAGTTTTATGGACATAATATATGTTGGTGCCCATACACATGGGTGATGGAAGAAGTAAACAACATGTGACTTATTGTGACCACCCTCCAATATGTAAACAGATAATACATATACAAGAGTAATAACAAGCAACAAACATGAGCATTGAATACAATAACAAGGGGATGGAGACAATAGTGCACCTACTTACAAAATAAGGACATGGTGTGGGCAATTCAACATTGTATATTTACCTACAAATATTATTTTCAGTAGCCAAGTCATGTTTTTGCCCATTGGAGATTATTTTTTTGGTGGAAAATTTATGCTAGTTTACAAAATAAAATTTGAAATAAACTTTGAAAAATGTGTTTTTATAAGATTACTATACAATTCTTTTTCTTTTTCTTTTTCAGTATTTCTTTTCCCAACCAAAAAATCACCATTTTTTTAGAATTAAAAAGTTGAACAAGAAACACCTCAACGCATGATTCTATTTAAATTTTATTTTTAAATTTGTGGAAATATACTATGATGGATTAACATTGGTAGAAGTGAAAAAATTGAACCAAATTTTAAGAAAAAAAATGGGTGTGTCACATTGTGGACTTACCATTTACGTTAAAAAATATTTTACAACAGAATGAAAATTAAAATATCTAACCATGCAAAAATATAATCTTTCAAAAATCCTCTAAAAAAAACCCCAAAATCCTTCAAGATATTATAATTGTATAACTAATCTCAAGTTTCAACACAACCCAAAATATCAACTTTTAAAAATAGACATATTATCTAAGGTCCAAAATCCTTTAAACTATTCTACTTTATAATGAATCTAAACACAATATCCTTGCCTTGGTAGGCAAAGCCAAAAAACTTTGATACAAGGGATATACCATGGGTCCTCACATTTAGTCAAACCAAGATAAAATATACAAAAAAAATAGTTGTCTCCACTTAAACCATGTGTCACATATATAACTACAAAAAAAAACATCAAATTAGGTGAAAGTATATGTCAATCAAATATTAATTTTATAATAATATAGTGCTCAAAACATACAAAGTAAACGAACTTTTAAAAAAATGAAAGAGATTTTAAATTAATTGATTTATATGTGTTTAAACCTACTTTCCGATTAAAAATGTTAATAAAATAAATATGTATTAATTTATGATATGAAGGTCATCATTTATTTTAGCAAGCCATCAATTTTTATTTATTTATTTATTTTATTAAACTCTACTTGACACATATTTGAAACAAAAAGCCCATGCTCAAAAATAGATGTCAAAAACTACTTTTACTTTTAATAAATTACTTGAAAATTATTTTTACAAGTTGAAATTTGAAAATTAATGCACATGAATGTAAAAACATCTTTTTTTAATCATTCAAATAAAAACCTTAAATTTTTCACAATTTTATGATGGCTTTATTTGCTATTTAAAATCTACTTGACACAATTTTGACAAAGTAAAAAAGTTGTTCACTTTATCTTGCCTACACCCATGACCACCAACCCCCCTCCCGCTCTTTTCTTAAAAAACATTCTAGAACTTGAACAATGGGTTCTAGTATCCTTCACTTTCATCTACACCTTTGCCTTTAGCAAATTATGCATTCACCTTTTTGCAATCTTGGACTCTAATATTTTTCACTTTCATCTTCAACAAATTCAACACCCACCTCCTTTTCATATATTTAACAAAATATTTTGAAGATATTCACTATCATCACAATGTTTTGTATATCATATTTGTGCATGATACATCAATGTACATACACATAATGTATATTAACACACATATTCATTAAGGTTTGAACCCAAGACTTCATGGAAATGCACCAAGGTCTTTACCGCCAAACTACTTCAAGAATTTGATAAGATGAAAAGAAAGTTTTATTTTATTATCTTTGACATGAAACTATTTTTAAAATTGAGACTTTAACATACTTTTTTTTTTCCAAAATTTATTTAAATGTTGCAAATGATGACACGATAAAAAAAAGTTAATATTATTAATAATATTAAATCACGGAATGTATTTTTGTCACAACACGTCATGAAAAAATTATAATATGTGAACGAAAAAAGAAATGTTAAAAGTTTTAAACATGTGACATGATGATGTGGCATGTCAATCCATGTCATATTACGTTGGGACCTCAAAATATCCATGTCAATTTTTTTTAATTACAAATTACTTTGTGCAACATGTCACTACCCAAAACAACTAAAAAATATTTCACTAAATCTGTCTAAATCAACCAATCATTTTTTACCAAAAGCATGTAAGTTGCATATTAGTGAACTTTGTCCCATTTCACAAAAACATAGTGAATTTGAATAGTGGAAAAACCCAATATTTCTTATAGTGAAAGTTGCCTTTTCAATCAATAGAATTCAAAACTCCATCGTAGACCTTACATGAATTGAAAAGACTACACAAGAGATGGAGGAAGAACGAATGACAAAATTGATACTACTTCCATCATAACCACCATTGGTCGTTGTTCCATTAAAGTAGGAATTACAATTTTTTATTCGCAACTAATACATGAAATGGAAGTTGATGAAAAATAAGAGGTTGATATCAAGGTGTTACAAGATGTTGCACAAATTTCTCAGCAATAATAAATGTTTAAACTTTTGTAATAATTACTTTTCTTTCACATAACAAGGACTTAATGATGGAATCCAAACTATAAGGGGTTAATGTTAAAGGATGAGTAGGTAGAGTAAGATTGGACATGTAGACAACTTAAAAATTGGTTCAAATTTGAACATGTGGTAGAACTTTTGAATTCTCATTGTTTTCTTTTCAAACGGGGATTTGGAGGGAAATTCTTCTCCTTCTTGTTTTTTTCGTGTAAATTTTGTTTTGGCAAGTCAATGTGTTTTGAAGAACATCGATTTTCTGGCAAAACAGGTAAAGATTATGTTGAAGAACAATAACAAAACTAAGGATTTGCATAATAAAAAACTTGTCAGGATCTACATGTAGAAGACCTTTTTAAATTGTTATTTGTGGAATTGTTAATCAATTTAAAAACATGAAGTTAAAACAACATTCTAATACAAGTTTTGACTGTGTTTTTGTGTAGGATTATAGTTAGTATTTAGTAAGGAATTACAAAATCCATCACGTATTTCATTTTTTCCAAACTTTTTACTCCTAACCCTTGAGATTATAACATTTCCCAAAATTGTGGAATTTTTTTCAATTCCATTATAAATAATGAGTCCATACCATTTTTTAGTATATTGTGAGCCCATAATTGCCTACATTGCAAATCCATATTGCATTGAAAATTAATGTTTTGGTGTAATTATATGAAAGTAAGGGCAAAAAAAGTTAATTTCACTTATTTGAATCCATATTGTTGGAATTTCCAACTTGCATGTGGGTTTATATTATAATATGTGTCCAACCTATAAAATTATGCCTTTGTGACATTTAGAAAAAATCATTGTAGCATTTTTTACCCCGCATTAAAGCTTCAAATATTTGGTTTTGAACTCATGGGAGCTATTAGCATTCTCATAGCATTTACATTTGTGTTGGAATATATTAGAGCTACAATGGGCATGTATCAATAATGAATGTTGATGGGGGGTTCACTAATAACTAGAGATGGGGGCCTTGCATAGTCGTATTGTACCAATATATTTTTGCTTTGAACCTAATCTCGCTATTGCATGCTTGCTTTCAATGCTAGGATGTCAATTTTACAAGGCTATACTACAACTAAGGCCAAATAACTATGTGATGGAAAGATTTGTGATGTTCTTAGTTGTTTATACTACATTATTTTGCTATCCAACATAAAGGAAGAAAATTGGCATCCACCTTCTACATGCCTTATGTGCTTGCACAATCTATAGGTTGGAGGTGGGTAGTAATGTTCTTCATAGATATCTCCTTAATGTGGTTCCTTTTTACATATTTGCCATATTTGCCAAAATTCTTTATGGTAGTCCTTTTCAAATGTCATCATGGGTTACATCAAAGTAAACACAACAAAATATTCCTTAATCCTTATTAGCTCTTGACATACTAATGGGTAATTGTCGATAACCCATGGCTCTAACAATTGTAACATTGTCTAAATATGCAATTGTATCCTAAAGGTAGTTCTTTCCCATTTTTTTATTCTCTTGGGTTGAAAGTCCTCAAGTGATTATTCAACAACTTTTAGATGCACTTAAAAAATTGAGGCATTTAATGGTTTCAAGTTCAATTGATACCATTATTTTTTGTGTTTGATATCAATTTCCAAAAACTATCCCTTTCCTTGGCATTTTTTGGTGCTAGAGCCTTTTAACTTTAGTAGTCGTGCCACCTACTACACCTTTTGGGTTGTGGTAGGGGGTGGAAACCTCCCCCACTTCTACATTTGCTTGCATCTTAAGTTCCCTTCTTGAAGATGATGATTGTCCTGATGATTGTCCAACTAGATGCATTTGCCTATGTTCTACTACCTTAAAACATTTTGTGTTTTCGAAAATGAAAAATAGCTCCTCCAATTTCGTATTTTCTTTTCAATTATTTGCCATTGTAACATCATCTTCTTTATAGTCATGTTGATATTAATGAAGTCTAGTGGTTGTTGGTGCACTTGGCCATGGGAATGCTAATGTTACTATAGTGCTTGAAGAAGCAAAAACATTTAGATCTACATTCTCCATATTTTTGTAGCCTAGTTCCGACCCCTCCCACGGTTGGAATAAATTTTCTATATTATGTCCGAAAAAATGTTCTAATTACCTTTTAAATCTTCTACTTATTAGCATAATCATTTCTATTTTTCTATTAACAACTTAGGTACAATTCTTGTTCTCTTACTATTGGACTTCTACACAACATAGTTGGTCAACTTTTAAAGATCTATTGAGAGTCTAATGAAACAAGTGTTTTTTATTTTTTTTGGGACCTTTCCTACCTTGAACACATAGTTCCCCCTTGCCTTGTTGCTTAAGTGGCTACTAGTTCTCCACCTAATTACCCCAAAATATTCCCTTTCAACTAACCTTTGTATTATTTTTATGTCACCAACAATTGACGTGTGAACCACCTTCCTTTATTATAGACATGGTAAATAATCTAATAACTATAACACTCTTTCTTTCAACCAAATGAAATCATAAACAATTCAAAATTTGAAGAACAATCCCTAATATGGTCAACAAATGAAAAACTTCCCTTTCCTAGGACCTAGTAGAACATGTTTCATATTAATGACTCTATAGATTGACAAATAGATGAATTACTATAGGTCTAGTAAGGGCATGAAGATCAAATTTAAAGAAAGAACAAGTAGGAAAACTTGAGGAAACAAAAAGAAAATTCTATTGCAATAAATGAACATGTAAGAATGACACAACAAAACAAAGAATATGGGAATGTTGCAATATATTAAGGGTGCCAAAACACTTTCAAAGCCTCCATAGATTGCCAAAAAAAATAAAATCCCCAAGTACATACTTGCTATTGTTGTAGTTTGCATCTTCACAATGGATATGGTGGAGCAATCCCCTCCCTTCAAGGATTCACAACAAACACACACACACACACACCTTCTCTTCCACTTTTGTTTCCTTTCTTTTACCTTTTTATTAGATCTTTCTCTACCTTAGGTAGTTAACTCCCTTTATCATAGTAAGTGGTGTTTACCTTTAGCTAGATCCTATTTTTTCTCCTACCCTTATCCCCTAGATTACCATAGTGGTCCCTCCTACATGTATTATGAAGTAAGTAACTAAAATCCACTTTACCTTACCCATGTAAACCCTTTATTACATATTTAATAATAATTATAGTAAGGCTATCTATATAATATATAATTTTTATTTGAACAAAATGCATTTTTACAACAAAGTGCACGCTTTTTAACGGTGGATTGATGGAGCCACTCCAATGTTACTTTTTATCCTTGTTTTTGAATTGGTAGTTTATCAATGTTGATAGGGTTGCAAACAAACAAAAATCTAGGGATTTAAACCATTTTTATCTTTGCACTCACACCTTACCACCATGTTATCACATTTTGATAAACATTTTGTTCATATGCCATGTAGGCAATACACATCAACTACTTATGACATAATATATATATATGTGTGTGTGTGTGTGAACAATGTTAAATTAACAATGATTTAACCACTATGATATTTGTTGGTGTGAATAGACCTTATGTGTGATTAATATATCTTTTCCTTTTAAAACAAGTGATTTCCTTTCAACAATTAATTAAATACAATGAAACACCACATGCATACATAATCTCCATTCAAGGTGCAACCTTAAATATCAGTTTTGGTGATTTGATACTTATATAATGTTATCATGTTTCCAGTTGTAAATAATATGTAACATGAATAATCATTTGTTGAACCCACAACTATTTGCATGGTGGTTATAAAGCTTAATCGTTTTAGTCTAATATCAATCAAATTTTCATACTTTAATATTTCACTTGTTTCAAAACCAATTCATTTCATGTATTAACAACAATCAATTATGCAATGGATAACTTAATTGAATAGCTAATCAACAAACACAATTTGGATCCATACCTTAATAATAAACTAAACTATATAGTTGTTAAATAAAGCATTTAGTTTCATACTAGTGTTGTATCACAACATTAATTATGGTGTGTGGTCAATTACCATGATTAATGAGAAATTATCTTTCTTGGGACGATGGGAAACCAAAGCCTCCCCTTCAAGTCAAGTTACTTGAAAGTTTAAGATGTGACATGAATTGTTGATGAAATTGTACATTTCCACACAAGGTGAAAATTTGTGGGAATCAAGGGCAAGACAACCCCAAATATTTGTAAAATCAAACCTCCCATTGGGAGTTGAGATTCCTTAGGAATCCCAAATGTTCAAAATGTGGGAAAAAGACATTTATGAACGGCACACTTTTTAAATCAATGAAATGGTTTAGTTGCAAGCTACAATGTGGTGAAAGAAAAATTATTGGTTAGAAGTTATGGCTATTTGAAGAATGTTACGACCTATTCAAGTTTTGGAAGTTCAATCTTGGGAATTTTAGGATTCCCACTTTTGAAAATTTTAGGTATGTGTCATTTTGATGTAGTTCTTGTTGGGGAGTTAAAGAATGCGCCAATATGGTATAGGGGTACAATAAAATCATTGAAATCCATGGTTGTTTCATTCTAGATTGTAACTTCAATTACCACCTTTTTGTTTTGGTTTGTGTAGTTGATGTGAATGAAAGGTGACCATGAAATGCTTCATAATCATATCCCAAAGCTCCACACAACCCTCTTGTCATGGTGCAAAAAGTTTGGTAGTGTACCCAAGGCATAAAGTTCTTTTAGTACACCATATTAAGTTACCTTTAATAATAGGGCGAAAGCACATGATTAGGGGATGGGGGGCACTTGGGGGAAAAAATGCAAGTTGTTTCGGTACATTTTTGTATATTTTTTGGGGTAGATTTTTTCATTCCATTTAATGTTTTGAGAAATGCATGAAATGGATTTTTGACACATAGTTTTTAACTCAATTTTTGCACATTTCAGAAATAATAATTTCAGCAATTGTTTTTTTCACACACTTTCATTTGTTTATCCAAAAAATTTCATCCAAATATTTTTGTGGAATTACATGAGTGGAATTGTTCACATGGAATTGAATAACTCATATTCAATACATGATTAAATATTTCATCAAATTTGGTGATTTAAAAAATGATTTATGACTATATTTTCCAATATATTGTGATGAGTATTTACTTTCCCATAGATGTAATTTAAATAATTTAATATCAAGAAGAATGTAATTAAAAAAGGGCTTTAAACTACCTCATTTTGAGTACAATTTCTGAAAACCCCTTTTAATATTGGCTTGGTGCAACTTCAAACATAAACAACTTTGTAATGTAATATTTGTGAAAATATTTTCTATTCACCAACTTGTGATTTCACTAGATATCATTTGGCAAGCCTTTGGGATTTCTTTGAACATAATTGTTTTGTTATGGATGCCATTGTAGTCATATAGAACTAGCCATGGAAGCAATGTATTAATGTAGTGGCATAAATATTTAGAAACTGTGGTGGCCCAAAAAATTATGATAAAAAAATCTCTCTTAAGTATATATTAAAACTTTTTTCCAAACATGTAATGTGTTTTTTCATCTTCTCAAATGTCTAGCCCTATAGATAGGTCAAACAAACTAGTAAATAGCTAAAATGTATATGTAAATTTATTGCAACAAGAGATAAAAGCTTACAAGATGTTGTTGTGTATATATATTTATCTAGATAATTGAACATTTATGTGATAATTGGAATGAAAATAAAATGTTCAATTTTTTTTAAAAAAAAACTTTTCACTTTGATTTTCTAGAAACATTAGAATGTTTTCAACACAATTTGTTGTGATTGATTTCCATGTGCATACTTGATATGAGTGAAAAAAAATTACCTTCCATTATTAAATGCCAACATATGGCCTACATTGCATACTGTGATGATGAATGTAATGTGCAACTCATTAGCAAAAAAACACATGTTTGCATGTGTAACTTAATAGCCATATTATTTCACCACACTTTGAAAATTCAACAATGTTGCAAATGTTTGTCTTTGGGTGCTTGTCATTTATGCCATAACCAAATTTGTGGATTGCCATTAGTATCACTTTCAACTTCTTCATCAAATCCTTAGCTATCCATGTATACAACTAGATTTAATTTTGATGAACCAAAACCTTTCCAATTTGAAGAACTTCCATCCTATTAAGGTTGAAACTGAAGGTCTTGAAAAATGAAAAAAAATTTAAATTATACCATTTTAGCTTTACAACATTTCAAAATCGCAAAGCCTTCATCATGTAAACATGTATATATATATGCAAGAAGAGGGTATTACAAGGTGGCATTTGATAATCTTAAAGGAGTTTCCAAACAATGACTCTGAAAGATTGTAACTTTCATTTTCTACAAACCTTCTTTTTGTGTACATATACATGTAAGATGAGGGTATTGCAATTTGTTACATATGTTGCATGGGCTCTTCTCTAAGAAGCCTAGACTTTTTTCTAACTAAACCAATAGTGGCTCTATCTTGGGCTTTTTCCTAGGTTGCTTGGACTTTTTCCAATGATGTTATGCCCAGGACCAAGAATGGGCTTGTCTAGTGTTTTGTTATTTGGGGACCCATGTTTTTCTCCTAGGCTACCTAGGGGTTTTTCCACCTAGTAAAGGCCTTAGATATAACACGGCCCTTTTGCTTATCAGGGCCCCTTGTTTTCTTAACAAATGTAGGTGGTTCATGCTTCTTGCGCATAGGATTGAGTTTCTTGGACTAGGGATGGGCCAATTTTGGCCTTTTTGGTAAGGACCTAGGCTTCTTGGATATATAGTCAAGGTTGTTTGGGCCTATTGGGCATGTGCTTCTTGGATTGGGGATAGGTTTGTCTAAATCTTTTTGGTGAGTTTCTAAGCTTTTTGTATATAAGGTCAAGGTGATTTGGGCCTCTTATGCATGGGCTTGGGCTTTTTGGACCAAGGATAGGCTTATCTAGGTCTTTTTGTACAGAGGGTCAAGGTGGCTTGGGCCTTTAAGCATGGGCTTCTTGGATTTGGGATGGGCTTGTCTAGGTCTTTTTGGTGAGATTCCAAGCTTCTTGGACATGAGCATGGGTCTCTTGAACACATGCCATCTTAGCCTATGCTTCTTAAACATAAGGCTAAACAAGACCAAAGTTTTTAATCCAAATGAAAAATCTCCAATATGGATGAAATTATATGAATTAGATACTTACTAAATTACAAAACCATACTCTACAAAGTTGTCAATGACCGAGGGTCAGATATGCACACACTTTTAAACCCAGGGTCATGCATGAATGGACTAATTAGGCTTAGGGTCTATTGGGGTGGTTGAAAACCCTCTAAATTTTAACTCTCCTAGGATTATTATCCTAGGTTTATTACACCTAGGGCTTTGAGAAGAATTTGATATTTTGAACGTTTCCATGAGATACTTAACTCCAATTGGACGAAAGTGGGTGGGCAAGGGGTTAGCACAAGCATAGCTCTTTTGCTAATCCATAGTTAGCACCATGCCACAAAGGCTTGACCCCAAAGTACTCATATGGCTTTGTGGGTGACTAGTTCAGAAAGTGAGACAACAAGGAACATATGTAGCTGGGACCAATGGTGAATTGAACTTAATTAATGTAATGGGTTTGCAAGATGGCCAGAAATTGAGAACTGAAAGTATCATAGGATTAGAAAAGGTCATATATTCACTAAGCTATCCCAACCAACTATATGGAAACCAATATAACAATACCTGACTACTACCGTAGCCTAGGGTGAGTTTCCACATTGACAAAATGAATCCTCTAAAAGAGACTAAAATCCTTCAAGATATTATTATAACTCTATAACTGATCTCAAGTTTCAACACAAGTCAAAAAATATCATCTTTCGAAAAAAATAAAAAATAAAATCCTCATATAAAAAATAGACCCATTCATTACCTGGAGGCCAATAATCCATTAAGCTAACTACTATACTCTATAATGAATCTAAACACAATATCCTTAAGGGCCTTGGTAAGGCAAGGTCCAATAAAACAAAGTGCACCAGTAGTAGTAGTAGTAATGTGCAAGAACCTTATATGTAAAAATAGCAACTGTTAGTTCACTCAAAATAACTAGGAAAAACAAACTCAGATTACCCCAAATTCAGCAAATCCCATTGGCCTGAAAAAAAAAATCTTCAAGCTTTACACACAACCCTATTACACATTTAAGCTTCCATTCACTCAAGATAACTAGGAAAATAAATTCAGACCACTAAATGGAGCAATTTCATTGGCCATAACATTTTTTCTCCACACCTACTTCACACAAAAGCCTACCTATTCAACACTCTCAGACAGACAGGGTTAAAAAATGCCTCATGTAGGTAGGTAGGTAGGTAGGTAGGTACCTACTAGGTACGCTGATAAGTCTGTCACAAGATTGCCCTTCACAAAATCGCACCGTTCATGCCGTCTCCATCGTGCATTCTTCGTCGTCTTCCCCTTGTCGCCGTCTGCTGCCGGCAGCCCCGGCGGCCTTTCTTTCCTTGGGTGACGGTTCTTTGCCCAGTCCCCTGCAGCTCTCGATTCTGCTTTCTTTCGGCGCATCAATACTCTCGCGCTATCGGTGTCTGTGCGGACTTCGATGTCTGCATTTTTCCAATTGCGAAAAAAAGCCAAAGAGGACCGGGGAAGGAAGGATTTTTGGTTTTTTTTGGTTTTTTGTTTTTTTGTTTTTTTGGTGGTGTTGGTGGGGTTACAGCTCTTCTGTAGTTGAATGTTTGAATACCTCTCCCTGCTTGCTTGTCTTTTTCGAAATAGGTTTTAAGGATTGAGTGGTGACGATAGAAGGCAATGGAAGTCGTTTCTCTGTTTTTTTGCCCCCTGTAATGACTACGGATTTTTTCTTTCTTTCTTTTCGGATCTGTTGCATCTAACTTGAAGGAGTTTCAGCTCCTGGAAGGCCCTCCTGGATCTTTCTTTTGCTGATGCTCTCACGCCCCTGTTGTCGATGTGAAATTGGATCTTGTTTTTTTCTCTCTCTCTCTCTCTCTTTGAAGTTTGTAATCCGATAGGCGATGTGTTGTTGATGGATAACGGAGCTCCACGGTGGCACCAGCTGGAAATCTTTGAGTATTTTGGAGACTAGTTTTGATTCTCTGTAGACCTGTTTCCTACCAGGACAAAGCAATCTCCAGTTGAGATAATTCCTACTGTTTATGGCGGAAGGTAGAAGAGTCAGTTCCTATGCTTTGTTTTCCGGATCAATCTGAAGGCCCTGGTGACGCACAACACGAGTGCAACAGCCACTGTTTTGTGGAAGATGCTGAGAGACCAAGCCTAGAAGGTTCAGGTCAGCAAGACATTCGCCTCCTCCTAGTATGTTCTCTTGCCTGAGTGAGGTGAGAGGGGAACTATTGAGACTAGGAGTGAATTTCTTTCGTTCTACTGGTCGCCGGCAGTGGCGTAACACTGGTCTTGTAGGCAAAACTGCTGGCTGCGATGGCAATGACGCAGGATTCTTGAGAAACAACTGGAGGTGCATATAGCAGGATAGAGAAAGAGAGGAGGGCAATCGCAGGAATTTTTTTTCTGTATGTGGAGTAAAAGATCCGCTTCAAAATGCCTCCTGCATGCTCGGTTCCGGGGTTTCTGGGGGAGAATGGAGGCACAGGAGAAAACGGTGCGGTCCTGAATCTAGAAACACTGCGGATGCAATCAAGTGTCAGCTATGCAAAAGGTGTGGGAAAAGCTCCGTCCTCATTGGGATCCTCAATAGCTTATGACGGCCCTGACATTGATGGAGAAGATGCCACTCCTCCTGAGAGGGAGATTCCCAAGGTTCTATCTGTCCTTGCATTGGTCCTAGAGCGGCTGGTTGCGAGGAATGAACAATTTGCAAATTCACCGTCACAAGGCATCTTCAATCCAAAGAAGCTTACAATCTTCCATGGACTACGGGCTCCTGGAATCAGCATTGCCAAGTATTTGGAGCGCATCTTCAAATACACAAGCTGTAGCCCTTCTTGCTTTGTGGTGGGATATGTGTTTATTGACCGTCTTATCCATCGCCAACCAGACTTGCTTGTCACTTCTCTGAATGTGCACCGCCTGCTTGTCACGAGTGTTATGGTTGCCACTAAAATGTTGGATGACGTGTGAGTACACCTCCCCTTTTCGCCCTAGGAAAAAAAATGCCCGGGCAGCAGAAGTTTGATATAATATGCCATAGGGGTTTATGACATGTTGAAAACTGGATATCTTCACCTTCATGGAGTAGCAAATTCTTGCTCATAGCATTAATCCTGACAGTTATCTTTGGTAGAAGTGTCAGTGATGTGTTGATGCCTTTGATAAGAGTTTTGAGAGTTATTGGCTGCAGGATGCAATCCTTTTGACAAAATCCAATATGACTGTGAGGTTGCTTTTCTGAGATAGTTACAATTTACATTCCAGGCCATGTAATTGTTTGGTGGTTCTATGGATTCACAAGTGGATCTCATGGATCTAGTGGCATTTTGGAGCTTTGATCAGTAGTAGGAACTATGCTTCCGATTTGTTTGGGATGTTGGAGTTCTAGGGTTTCCCTGATGTTGAAGAGTTTGAGATCATTACCTAGTGTGTTGCAGACTAGTACCACTATCAGTAGATTGCACTTACTGGAGAATGGATGTACTTTTGCTGAGTTCAGGATGTGCAGAGCACACCTTATTGTTTTGCCTCTTGTGAGTTATTTAGGTGATGGGTACATCTGATTCTTAGCTCTCAAATCCTCCTGGCCACCCTAAGTCTTTAGCTGACAAGTATCCTCAAATGGTTAAGGACATATGGAATGGGTCAATCATCCAGTTAGGATGTTGGAATTGAATAGTAGATTTTTGTAGCATAAAGTTTGTGCAGAAATCACATGCTGCTTGGTCTGTGCACTTTTAAGTCCCAATTAGCAGTATTTCTGCCCTTTGCCCACTGTTTCTGATTTGTCCTCAACTCATGGTATACCTCCTTGGTATGCACAAAATGTTTATGTAACCCCTTTATTCTGCTTAAGATGCACTCTTGGTATATGTACTGTATCATCTAGATTCTGACCTAAAGAGGCGTCTATGTTCTCAAGTGTTTATTTGAGATCTGTTCATCTCTGGAAAGGCTACTCATCACTGCAGTAGGCAGGGCCTTACCTTTTGTGGTTTTTGTTCCTTTCAGATCATTCTTCTATGGTCCTAGAAGTGCGTATCTGAGGGCTTTCTTCCCCCAGATGTCTGAATTGAAGGATGGCTGAGTATCACAGCTATCCATAAATTGTTTTGGTGTCAAGTATAGTATTACATGAACTAAAGAATATCTTTGCACCTTTAAAGGTCATGGTGATCCTGACATTTCCTTTCAATGGATGGCCTGCAGGCATTTCAACAATGCCTTCTTTGCAAGGGTGGGGGGTGTGAGTGTGGTTGAACTAAATCGGCTGGAGCTTGAGTTTCTGTTCCGTCTGGACTTCCGGTTATCAGTGACAACTAGTGTGTTTGAAAGCTACTTGTCTCATCTGGAGAAGGAGGTGCTGACTTTAGGAAAAAAGTCAGAGCGCACCGAACGCAGTCTGCCCACATTTGGCAGTGTCTCCCCTACAGTAGCTGCTAAGTTGACATCATTTCAGAAGAAGAGAGTGACAGCTGCAGATGATAAATCCCAACTAAACTCTTCTCAGCTGGCTGTACAATATCAACAATCCATTGCCAGGATGATGGCTCGAGAATCATCTTCCCCAAATCTTTGAAGCTGTTTTGTTGTCTAATCTCCTAGGGTTTTGTAGCATTTAGGTCATATGTTGATTGCTGTCATTGAGATCTTCAATATGGCAGTTCACAGTGGGGCTCTATGTTTGTTCAATGTATGCAGTTCAATACTACAGGGTGCTTCAGTATTTGGTTTTGGAGGACATGGGGTAATAAGATACTCTTTTTCCTGCAGTAATCCCTGCTCTTCATCCAGTTCTCCTAAAAGTCCTACACAAGTTCCCTGTGAGAAATCAAAGCTACCATGTGATGGAAGCCTGGTTTCACCCCTACTATCCACCACAATTGGCCTGCTGTATTGTGAAAGCTCTGAAATCAAAGGTGGAAAGTCCATGATGTGTGTGAGATCTGCCATCTGTTGGGTTGCAATGCGATCCATGGAAAGTATTACTTTCTACCTTCAGATTCAAGTTGAAGAGCCTGGGAAAGAAGCCATGAAGTGCTTGCAAGTTGCATCTGGCATGGATGGCTGGAAATGTGAGGTGCTACAAGTTTTGGATTCTGCTGACCATTTCTCTGGATTGTGGGAATTCTTGCAGTTATGATCATTAGTGTGGCATATTCTCTTAGACAACTCTTAGTTCAGACATCTTACTTCTTGACTCTGGCCTTCTCCATATCTGTTGTTAAGGCTAAGGAATTTGAAGCTGGTGAATCTAGATGGTTATTTGCTTGTGCTACTCCTGGTGGAAGTGGGTGAGACGCTCTTCAGACTTTCATGACATGTATAGTTGAGTGCCAAAGTAGCCACATGACAGATTAGAGAACTATCAGCCACATATACAAGTGTGTCTCCTGACAATTTTCACTTGTTCTGCCTCCATGGGTGAGTGCGAAGTGTGTCTGGTCATCTTTGAATTTCTGCAAGGTGATAATGGTGGGTGAAAGATACAGACAGACGTTCACATGGGTGGAATTGTTCACTGGTGCCCAAATCTATGAAGAATATTCAGCCTTTAGATCCTCAGCCAAAGGGGAGATGTCTCTTTCCTCTTCAGGCAAACTCTGAATTTCCACTTTGGTAGCAAACTCTTGCATGCAAATTGACAACTAGTTGCTGGCTGCATCCTCATGACACATCCTCCTGCTGCCAGTCTGAGACTAGGAAAAATGGTTTGGGTTGTAAATGACTAGTAAGTTTTGTGTAGAGCACTAGTTCTAAACTGTTGGCATCCACTTTGTACTAAAGAAAGCATGTGCACCTACACCCAACTACTACTGCTTTCATTCTGCTTACTGCATACAGAAACATTTGCATCTGTAACTTTCAGTTGATAGTTGATTTTGGATTTAGGTGGTTAGCTCCCTCAATACTTTGTGTGCTCATTAAAAGTGTTGCTGCAGTTTTCTAAGTTCGTTAACGCTTTGACAACCTCAACTGGCAAGCATTCAAGCATATGCAGTATGGTTTTAAGTGCATTGACAATCTATATGGTGAGACCTAAAATCAAGTAGAAGGTAATTAAATATTGGTGCAAAATGGTCATGGGTAAGAAGGAACATTCATCAGGGAGCTCTTGCAAGCCGCTGAAGGTGAGAGACTTGAGATTGAACCAAGTGGCACCAGAGTTTGAAAGGCAACATTTTTCTAGATTCATTTTGGATCAGAAAGCATGGAGTGGTGAAGAGGCCAAAGACCCATAACATTCAAAGGGAAACAAGCAACATGTCTCTGAAAAAAGTTGGAATCAATACTATTGTTCTTAGTGTAAGACAGACTAAGCAGACCTTTAATCAGGGATTATGTAACCTTGATATTGGGTGACAGTGAGGACTGTGACAGCAGCCTTCCCAGACCATATTGTACCAAAACAAACACATACACCACCAGTCTTCTACACACATAAACAGACTGGGAACATAAGTTGTTGGTTGTACTAGTGAGGTAAGGGCAAGCACGCTGGAGGGCACCATTTCAAAAGGTATCATCAGACAAGGATAAAGCTTAAGATTGAATGGGATATAAGAAAATTGCAGTCTACGATGATGAGTTTCAAGCTTCAATCATCTTCCTGGGGTTTTCATCTAACGGATTCAGTTCTGATGTTCTAAAGAGGATGCAGTTCTAGATGCAGTCCAGATTTTTAGGGTTGTAGTTTTAAAGTGTTGATGACATTGAAGTTTTCATGATCATTAATTTCCTATTTAACACATAATCTGATCACAAATAGAAAAAAAATTTGATGAACATATTTTGAAAACAAATCATATATTTGTTATGTAACATTTTGCTCTAATGTATAATGAGTTGAAACATCATGTAGTTTGTAACCAACAAAAGATATGAGAAACGACAATTTATAATTTTAAAGTCTGACTTGCATCACTTTTATAATTTCTAATCTTGAAGTTTGATTTGCATCTCCTTACATATGTAAATAAATTGTTGGATTGATAATAAACTTTGCAACATATGTTTCTTCACAAGAAAGCTTTTGGGCACAACACAATTTGAAAAACAAAGGACTTGACACTAAAGGTTTAAAAATGCACTAACACATGACTAAAATTGACAAACACCAACATAATCATTACAATTAGAAATGGAAAAATCTCAAGACCCTCAAATTGAACATGGAATTTTTTTATAAAAAAACGTGGATATTCAAAATTGTGAAAATTGACATCGAAGACCTAGACTACACAAATTGGACACCCCAAAATTTGAAATTAAATGTGGCAAATTTGAAACCTTCAAATTGGACATGGTAGACATGAAACCTTTAAATTGCACATGGAAAATCTAAAAAGTTCAAATTGGAGCAAAAATTGGACATGAAAAACTTTAAATCCCACAAATTGAACACCCCCACCCTAAAATTGGACATGGAAAACTTGAAAATTTTGTATTAGACACCATAGGCCTTAAAATTGGACATTGTAAACTTAAAATCCATCAAATTGAACACCCCAAACCTTCAAATTGAACATTGTAAACTTAGAATCCATCAAATTGAACACCTTCATATTGAAATTGGACATGGCAAACCTAGAACCTTGAAATTGGACACCCTAGACTTTGAATTTGACATAGTAAACCTAAAACATTTAGTTTGAAAACCCTAGACTTTAAAATTAGACATGGCAAACCTATAATCACTAAAATTAAACACATACTTCAAATTGAACATGACAAACATATAATCAACTTGTAATGATAAAACATATAACCTAAAAATTAAATAAATGGACAACATATCACAACCCTGTCATGTTTAAAAGTCATCAAGGTTCTTTATGAACATGCCCATTTCATCATTGTAATGTTGCCCAAAAAAAAGAACATGGAGAAATTTCCAAACTTTCATATGCCCCTTTACCTTATTTCACACCCATAAACAACAATCAATTCTATAAAAAAATTAATAGAATGATAAATTATATGCATAAGAGATTGCATGGACTAATCAATGGAATAAAACACCACAAAATCAACAACACCATATTGAAAAATAATTTCAATTTGGTGACTATGTACTATGGTTTCTCAAAGGAAGTCACACGCATTTAGGCCCATACCCCTTCCCTTGGTTTGGGCCTCACAAAATGTAATATCGTTTGCCCAATAACATAGTATTCTTAGTTAATGTGGACAAATTTGATAGTAACTTTGTACCTGTGAATGTGAATAAATTGAAGTCTTACAACTATGCTAATAAATATGGCAATGATGACAATGTAGCCATTGGTAGTGAGTCTATAAATGACAAGGACTATGAGGAAGCTGAAGTAAATAATGTGTAAGTGGGAATATATTGTGCATATGTAGCAGAGGAATTACCTATTGTAGTGGTAGTGATGAGTAATGTTGATTTAGGGCAAAGTAAAGTCCAATGGAAAAAAGGCCAAGATTTTTTTAATGATGAACTAATTAAATCAATAACTTTAAAAAATGCATGAAACAATAACTTCAACTATTAGCTTATAGTAAACATGAATGATGACCATTGCAAGCAATAGTTATTATGTCATTATCATATTCCTTGAACATGTCATTTAGAGTCGTTAGAGTGAAGAAAGCTTGCTTGAAATATTATAGTGCCTTGCACCCAAGAAAAATGAAAAGAAGAGATAAAAATAATAACAAAAGGATAACATTTAGCAAATTGTGTACTTAATGTTGTTGTAAACACAATATCCACAATGTGGACAATCGACATTACCATCTTAACCAAATAAATTGTGAAGCAAGAAATTGAAGTACTTTGATAAACAATAAAAGCACAAGATGTTTAGGCTTGACCTTGTAATTTAAAGCAACATGTGATCATATGCATAGGAAGAAGATGAATTACAAGAACAATAATCTCACCTCCATGAACATTAATAAGAACCAAAAGAACCACGAAGTTCACAACCTTTAAGGTCTATAGTTCCATCTTCTTCCAAATCTCAATTCTACAAAACTTAACCACACATTAGATCCATGGCCAATTTTAGTGGTGGGGTGTAACAAATATTGTCTATACTTCCCAAATAAACAAATAGATCCATGTTTATGCCTTTAGAACATAATTATTATCTAAAACTAGATAAGGTTGTGGTATGAAATGATATGAGAGTATAAAAGAGAGTGGGCTAGTGTACTAGGATTGTTTGAAGTAGAATGGAAACCATTATGAGATCTTAAACATTTTTCCCAAAATAGGTTTGTTTACAACTACTACCATTTATCCAATTCTTGCAAAAACCTAGTATTTGTTGTTTTCTTTCCAAGTATTTAGGAATTCCACCAACAATTTGTAAAATGTTAAAGGAGGAAAAATAGGTAGACAAGGTTAGAACCAAAAAAGTTGTTTATAAACATTGCAATGTTTGGTGTTTATGTAATAATGAGTATTGGAGTGTGGCCAAAATGAAGACACCTTATGATATTATACTTCTTGCATTTATTCAAATAATATACTAGAGAGAGAAAATCCACTACTTTAAAAATAAAAATGCATTTACAATGATGAAGGTAGATAAAGGAAATTAGGTAGATTGGGAAAAATCATGTACATGCATTTGGTCAAGGAATTCGATAGCTGGATTAAATTTAAAGTCAAGATGTTGGAAGGGAAAGGCAAGGTGGATGCTAAGGACATGTGCAACTTTGCACATGTCATAAAAGTTTTGATACATTAATGGTTCCCTAAAAAATAACCAAAGAAATCACAACGAACATTTGCATCTAGACCATTTGTACACACAACAACAATTGAGTCCATAATGGAATTGAAGGACAAACTTTAGAGGAACACTTGAGATCTTTGAAGTTATAAAATTTGTTTCCTACAACATAACCATAAGGAAAAAGAAGGAAACAAAAAATTACACAAGATTCTATAATTCAATATGATGATGAGGAAGAATAGGTCTTGATTTAGTGAATAAACCTAAGAAGGCTTGCAATCTACAAGGTTTTATGAAGGTAGACCACATTTTATGCCTTATAAAATTTTTGGTTAATCATTTGGAGATAAATTCCATGGGACATATTCCAAGGTTTCACACACTAAAGATGGGAGAGATTTTAGACAAAAAGGTGGAACGTGATCAAAGAACTGTTGATGTGTTCCCAAAGATGGCGCAATACAACTAATAGATGCATGCAATGTTGTTGGAAATGTCAAGTTTAAAATTATAATAAAAATAAATGGAAGAGCTAGATAAGTTGTAGATGCAACATCAACTACATGTTGTAACTCAAATGAAGCGAATTAACTTAAACACCAATCGATAATTCTTTAAACTAAAAGAAATAGGAACTTGTACATATAAACAAACCAACAAAATGCATATGGATTTCTTCAATGAACATCAAAAGAAAACCAATATGGAGTTGTAAGTAGAGGCATTGGAAAAGATCAAAATGGAGAAAGATATGTTGTAACAAATTTGAAACATGAAAATGACAAGTATTGGCTTTGACCAAAAAAATTCAATAACACAATGTTAAACTTTGACAATGGACAACACTAAATTGGAATCAACTATGTTGGATTAGGATAAACAAATCCAGTAGTTGTAGTTGAAGTTGGAACATTGAGCACATGACAAGAATGAAGCCTAGTCAAAGATTAATGAGTTAAAGGAAACATACAAGAGGTTAATGCAACTCACAATCCAAAATGATACACGTAAACTAAAGTGGTTATAAAAAAATGAAGACATTGGAGCTATACCATTCAAGAAACAAATTAGACGTGTATGATGAATTGAAGATGAATTATGCCATATTTTGGATGAAACAAAAGGTAATGAAGCTATAGAAAATTGAGGTGGATAAATGGTGGAGTTTATTACATGATATGGTTATAGAAGACCTAAAAAACATTTTGCCGAACACTATGTAAATGAAGAGATAAATTTGAAGAAGATTAAGGCATACAAGCAAGTTTATTGAAACTTTGCATATCAAATTTTAATGCAAAGTTCACGATACATTATAAATAACTTAAAGTTGGAGGATCAAAGGGTTGGACTGGTGGAAGAAGCATTGGAGCTTGAATAACTTGAAACATGGGAAGAAGATGTGAAAATACAAAAATAGAATTGAGGAAGTAGTGGTGCTTGGATTCAAGGAAAAAGATTGATTGTAGTAAAAGCACATGCACAATAGTAACTTTAGGACATTCGTGTAGACCAACCATAATAACAAAAGAAAACACATGAATCTAATGTGTATGATGTTACAATGTTTGAACCAATATTCTTAACATAAGAAATGGATAATAATGAACGAATACAAATCTATACAATATCCTAAGGACAACAAAATGTGGTTGTAGACCAACAATAGGAGGTACAACAACAACTATAGACCATGTAGATTAAATATTAGGCCCAAGAGGTAGTTCTAAAGTATAATAGTTCATAATTTAACTTTTGCACATTCATAGTTCAAGGATTTTGAGGATGGAACCCCAAGTATAAGAGGGTCAATGATAAGGACATAACAACTATAATGATAATGACAAGTAGTAGAATTCTAGTTTTGTGTTTTGCATTTTGTTTTAGGAGAGAAGATTCTAAATGACTTCCTCTCCTCTTGTGTTTTTGATACATTGTACATTGGAAAGATTATAATTTTAGTAGAATGTATGTGATTTTTGAAATAAATAAGAAGGATTTTGGGATTCCTTTTTTACATATTTATTGTGATTGTATTAGTGTAGGATTATTTTCTTTAAGTACAAAATTCAAGCTATTTATGTAGTTTGTATCAATTTTGTTAAATGTACTTGTTGAAAGTACAATTTAGTTCTATAACTATAGTTTGGTAATTTTTCCATAATAAGAATTAGTATTTATTAGTGTTGCCCTAAGGTGGCATAACATGAGAAAACACTATGTTGCAGCATTAATATTAACCACCTATCAACCTCTCGTATGGTTTTGAAAGATTTCAAAAGAACTAACAGGTTTCACGAAAGAACCAAAATATTGTGTAGGAAACAAGGGCATGGAGCAAAGTAGGAGTCAATCATTGGACCTGAAATTTTAAAACCATCTCATTCAAGGCCTTTAGTCCTTACCCAATGTAATGATCTAATAGAATTTGATGTTTAAGAAAAATGATTGATGTGATTATATTTCAAAGGAGAAGAGGCACCTTACTTGTAAAGTTCCTTATTTTTTGGAACAACCTTACATATAAGCTAATGCTTCTTCAATTGAGGCAAATATTAAAAGTGTGATGCCCCTCACAACCTTCCATATCCAATGGAACAATTGTACCTGTCTTTATAATAGGTTGTTTATTTGTTTGTTGCCTCTACCCATACATAGGGAAGAGACTCACATTGTTGTAGGATTTGGGTTTGAACTTAACCAATGTGTGAATGACATTGGTATACTATGTGTGCATATGATGGTTGGGCATGTTCCATAAAAGTTAGTCGATCTATGCAATAAATATAGATGAAAAACTAAATCCAACAAGGGAAGTTTTTAATTTGAAGTTTAATATTGCCAAAAGGGCACATTTTTAAAAAAAAACTTTCACAATCAATTGTTAGAATTGATTTATTAATTTTGGGTGAGAATTGAATAATTCCTTGATTTTTGAGAGATTTTACCAAGGGTCCGTATACTTGAACCTTGTCCTCTAATTCTTTCTTTATGTAAAAGAGAATCGCCCAACATTGGTATTTTCCAATGTTGGGTGATTATTTATTTTTGTTAAAAACTTTTGATTCCAGTTTTATAAATTTTATTTATTTATTTATTTATGGTTTCAATTCCACATATAAATGGGACTAGGAATCTAATTCCAAGTCTGCTTCTTCAAAAAAAAAATACGACTTTAATTTTGGTTTTGGTTTTAAAATTGAAGTTGATTCCTATCTTTAAATCAAGTTTTAGGTAACACATATTAGAATTAATGTTTAACTACCAATTAATCTTTGACTAACTCCCACATCTAGTTTTTAAAATAAAAAATTCATGTATAATTTTGGTTTTGATTCCACATGTAAATAAATTGGGAACCTAATTTTGTTTTTTCAAAAAAAAAAATAGTAGTTAAGGGTTGGATATATGGAACCTTTACCAATGGTATTCAAAAAATTAAAAAAGAACGGTTAAATAACCAATGTCGAACCATTAGATCTTTGCCTCTCTTTTCAAGAAAAAAATCTCCAAAAACTTATAATTGGTGACAGTTTTAAACTTGAAATTGAAAAAAAAAAAAACCCCCCAACATCAAAAGTTCTTTGATTTTGAAATTTTCAAAAGCCTAGAATTGGAGCTACAAAATTGAAGAACTACTAATATTGGAATGCCATATGTGCCATTGGAGCCCAAAAAAGACAAAGAAGGGAGTAGTTGGCATTGGCCCTTGGGTGAACCAATACCTATTTTAGTAGTGGATGGTGGTAGATATGTTTTGGGTGGTTATTGATGCACCAAACAATGTAAATATTAGTGTTGCATGGTTATTTGATTTTTCAACGAATCATACGGTTTCTAGCCTTTCAACTACTATAATGTTAAGAAGCCAAAGTTTTCAAAAAATATATGTTTAGTATTTCAAAGAACAGGTTTGGTTCTGCTTTTCAAATTTCATTCATGTTGGTTGCTTACTAGATTGATTACTTAAAGACCCAAAGATAGATGGTTAAATCTAATGGTTATTTACCTTAAATAACATTGTTAGAAACAAATAACATTTATAAATTACGATTATTAGCAAGTTCTAATTTTCACTTGTAGAGATTTTTTCAAAATTGATATTGTGTAGATGAGAAAAGTTTAATTAAAGAGGTTTAAAGTAGCTTTTACATCACATGTGCATTGGGTAAAAACAAAAAAATCAACATGTCTGTCATGAATTAATTGTACACTTGTTTAAGGACTCACAAGAAACACCTAGAAGGACAATTATTTTAATATGAAGGATCACCAATATTGTCTTCTTTCAACATTATAAATTTGATAATTATAAAATTTGAGACTACATACAACTTGATTTCTTATGACATTTGGTGACCAACACCAAATTAAATGTTTAAAGTTTAAATCACCTGTTCACCAAACCACTTTTTCCAACGCAAACATTTTCCTTTTAAAACTCAAATGCCTATAGATTTGCCATCATTTCTAACAACTATTTAAATATATGTAACTACTAAATTAGTAGGATCATGTTCGGTGTAGTAGAAATTAAAGGTCACCTAATTATAACGACTAGTAAAATTTAGGCATCTTAAACCCAACAATACTTATATGTTTTTTCTTAGTAGAACAACATTAAACATGAAAAAATTTAACATCCCCATCTCAGAAAATTGAGAAGTACTTAAATGTATGTTGTTTCCCATGAACTTGAAAGTTAGGCCTTCATATACTCCTAGGTGGACCCATATTTAAAAGCTTCTTGCCATCATTTTAACATCACGTGACAACAATAAAACTAAATCTTACAACCAACAATCCGTGGTCACACTTCCCACCTGACATGTACAACATTTGTTGATAAGCTCCCACCTATAACATGTAGCCATTGAGTTGATGGATGATCATTTCCATCATCTTGAAATACAAAATAGTAATCAATCCTTTTTCATTCAACTCTAGGAACATTTCATTGGACCACCCACATTGTTGCCATGATCAACAAGAGGACACCATTCATACACACAAAAGTTCAATATAAATGTACCGTCAAACAACAAATGAAAATCCTTAAAGATAACATGTGCATTGAATGCATCACTTGTACAAAAAAGATTCAATATGAGGAAGATGAGGAGGTAGCAACATGTGCACTTGACGTGTTCAAAATTCTTGAAAACAATATAAGGGATGAACTTTAAAAAAAGAAAGAACCCCAAACTTTTAAAGATGGAGCTCATGAAATTCGAACACTATTGTTGTCATTGGGAATCACACATGTTGCATTTCAATTGACAATTCCATGCCAAACCCGTGTCACAAAACAAGCCCACAAATGAACCACAAAAATAAAAACTCTAGGAACAAATTTCAAAACAATTTGAAAGATAATAATAACAAGAAGATTGTTACTATGATAGAAATGAAAGTATACAAATTTAAGACAAAAGAAGCCAAATGCTACAACCAACAAGGATTAGAAAAGGAATATATATATATATATATATATATATATATATATATATGGAAAGAAAAAGGGTGAAGAAGCTCCCAAAATCAAGCTAAAACATGGTGTCTGTGCTATTCCTGCACTTGTTTTCAAGACAAACACTTGCCTACAAAAGAATTGGCCATGGCTGTTTGGAAGCTCAATCAAAGTTCAAAGAAAAATGCAAACTTTCCAAGCCAACTATTTCTTTGAGGCATGAGATTCTCTCACCCGCTCAACCTCCAAAAGTTCCTAGGACCGCTGGTTATTTAGATTATTGACTGGAAAATAAATATATATAAGTTGATAATTGATGAGAGTTTGTGAGATCAGAGGTTCCTAGGACCTTTGGTTCTTTACAGTTTTAACCATCTGCAAGGAAGTGGGTATATTATACATATAGCCTCTCTGACAAAGGGGGGCCTCACTCAAGAGTCAAGAAGGGTGAAGGAAGTGGAGTAGCCTGGAAGCTACTTGGGTACCTGTGGCCACAACACTAACTTGCACATACATGTGAAAACCTACCCAAAAATTTCTTGTCTATTTGGAGGTGGGTAACCTTTTTTGAAGTGTCAAGTTCTTCATGGGCAAGATGCAGGCGTTTCCAAAAGTGAAATGCCCACTCCACACACTTTTAAAAGTGAAATCCATGAGGGCATTTTGATTCGTGAAATGCCCACTCCACACACTTTTAAAAGTGAAATCCATGAGGCCATTTTGATTCGTGAAATGCCCATTCCGCACACTTTTAAAAGTGAAATCCATGAGGCCATTTTGATTCGTGAAATGCCCACTCCCCACACTTTTAAAAGTGAAATCCATGAGGCCATTTTGATTCGTGAAATGCCCATTCCGCACACTTTTAAAAGTGAAATCCATGAGGCCATTTTGATTCGTGAAATGCCCACTCCACACACTTTTAAAAGTGAAATCCATGAGGCCATTTTGATTCGTGAAATGCCCACCACCACTCCACACACTTTTAAAAGCAAAATTCATGAGGGCATTTTGGTTCTTGAAATGGCTTCCTTTTCCTTCTTTTCCTTTTATTTGATGCCCCCTGGATGTCATGCAAGAAAAAATGAAAATACAAAGTTTTTCACTAGACTTTTATGCTGGGTAATGCCTGTGAAGTGGGGCATTCCTAAAATATCCACCCACCCATGCCCGTCGTCTCATGCGTTACTCTAGACATAAAGACGTAGACATGAAGACCTGGCTGGATTATTTTTAAGTGTACTCAGATGCCTTCTTACAGGGCAAAAAATAGAAAATTGTCGAATTCCTGATCAAGCCTTATGATTATCGTAAGGCTCACCGTACTCTCAATGGGCTTTACAATTTTTGTGAAGCCAGCTTTTTGTTTAAAACAAAAAAACAAATGGAAAAATCCATTGCAAGCCCGCTTTTGATTCTTGTTGTTGTGGAGCCAAAGTCTTTACACAAGTGAAAAGCCCTGGGGCAATGGGCATTACCAGATTTAGGCTGCACTTGGGGCTCCGCACACGTAAAAGAAAGGCGTCCTCACTGGCCCACCCTTGCTTGGGGGGCGGGTGAGCGCTTTACCTATATACCACCTAATTCCCCCCCCCACCCATTTTGGTGTCCGACATGAAAAACAAAAGAAAAAAAAAAAAACAAAACGAAATGCAGCTTGGCAACTTCATCTACTTGTTGGGTAATAAATAAATAAAAGTGGTTACTTATTGCTGTACATGCGCCAAAGGCGCTGACGCGGGGACAGACAAAAGAGGTGTAGGGTAACTCACGACCCACGATCCCCGACCAAAGTCGAGCCAAGAACAAAGCCAAAAGAACAGGAAAAAAAAGAAAGAAGAAGAAAGAGAGAGAGAGAAAGGGAATAACAAAAAAAACAAAACAAAAGAAAAAATACGAAGAAAGAAACACAATCTTGAAATCCCTTCCCCCCGCCCTCCGCACACCATCGTTCGACCCTCTTTCTAATCGACGCGTTCTTTCTTCAGCTCCTGTTTGTCCCCAGACCCCGCCTTCCCCGCCTTCATCAGGGAAAGTAAATAAAACGGGGGAAAACGGGGGACCGGCTGCTTAGAGAGCTTGCTTCTCCGCGTACCCATTTTGTTGTAATCTTCGGGGACCTGGAAATTCGCTCCTTGTTCATGATTCTTGAATCCTGTGACATTGTCGTCCATCAAAGATCAAGAAACAAGCAACTGGGTTGGAGTTGGAGTGTTTTTTTGTTTTGGGGGGGTTTTTTTTGGGGTGTTGCATTTCAAGGAGTTTTGGGGGTTTGCTTCTAGTGGTGGCTTGTGGTTTCTTTCTTGTTTGTTTGTGACGCGATAGAGAGAAGGCAGAGAGGTTGTATGTTACGGGTGTAAGGTTTCGGTTATTGGGGTCGGGAGAGGAGGAGGAGGAGGAGCAGCGGCGGCGGCCGCAGTAGCAGCGGTTGCCATGGAGATTTTCTATTATATTGTGTTCGCGTTACAGATCCTGGTTCTAGTGGCACTGGAGTTTAGCAAATCGAGAAAGGATCGGATAACGACTTCCCCGGCCTTCAATGCCTTCAAGAACAACTACATTTTAGTTTTCTCGCTCATGATGGGTATGATGATGCGCATTCCACTCTGCTCCGCTCCTGGTTGCCAATCTTCCTTACGTTTTTCACCTTTACAGTCGTTGACCTAGAACCACTGAAAAAATATATAAAATACCAAAACCCCAAGATCCAGTCTCAGAAGTCACAAATCCAGTCGCACATGTTACAAAGCTCCCTGCCATGATGCAGTAGGTCGGTGAATTAGACCTAAAATGGACAAATGGGAAGCTCAAGAAACCCTACATCTACAGATTTCAGAATGCAAACTGGTTATCTGGATCTGGACACAATAGAGAAATAGCTATCCTTACATTGGTAAATGTGGAACCTGAAGTTGATCTTGTTGAGGCAAGTGTTGTTTCCGTATGGATTAAGGACCCCAATGTGATGTGAATTACATCCCAAGTGCACTGCAACTTGTTGGTTTGCAAACCATCAGTGTGACAAGCCTGTAGTGCCTCCAGCAATTTTGTGACTATCAACAACATTTGGACATGTTTTTATGAGTAAAAGAGTTGTGTTCGTGTTGATTGTTTTCTGTTGGATTCTATACCAATTACTGTGGTATGATGCATGTTGTGCAGCTGGGGATTGGTTGCAGGGGCCCTATGTGTACGCACTGTACTCATTCTATGGTTATGACAAGGGTGACATTGGCAGACTCTTCATTGCTGGATTTGGGTCCTCAATGCTATTTGGCACAATTGTGGGATCCTTTGCAGACAGATAGTGAGTACAGTCAAACCCATTGATTGTGTCTCTTGTGTTGAGGTGAATGCATCCAAGATCCATGAGATAAGAGACAATGGGTGGGGGACTTGGAAAGATCTGGGCTGATTTTTTTACATAGCTGTCTGATTTCCATCTTCCACCAACTCTTTTGTCACTTTTTTCTTCTTTGTATTGCTCTTGCTTTCTCATCTTATGTTGTTTTTTCCTATTAGGTCACACTGTCTTGGCCTCGATACCTACTCTTTGCACCGTGGTCCTAGATGCATGACAACTCTTCTTGCTGTTCTCTAAATCTTGCCTTTGGCTTTGCAAGAAGAAATCTACCCAGAAGCATGAGGAGCTAATCAGTTTGTGCTCGTAATTAAGTTCAGTCAGAACCCTTTGATGCAGGCTGTTTACTCGCATTTGGATTGACTGGAATTAAGCTGCATGGGAAGTGGACTGTTTCTTAATTATCTGACTCTTCTCATTAAATTATGTATCCAGTGGGCGGAAGACAATGAGTATGACCTACTGTGTGGTTTACATATTGAGCTGCTTCACCAAGCATTCCTCACAGTACAGCGTGTTGATGTTGGGTCGTGTACTGGGAGGCATTGCCACCTCCCTCCTTTTCTCGTCATTTGAGTCCTGGCTCGTTGCTGAGCACTTCAAGGTAGACTTCACCAGACAGATCTTTTCTTGGATTGTGCAGCTGTTGTCATTTTATATTATGCAGTTGTGGTGAACCTAAGTCTTCATAAGTTCACTCCTTATTCTCTGTGTCATTTTCTGAGTAGTGGTATTAACACTCCATGTAATTGATGACTTTGCAGCGAGGATTTGATGCACAGTGGTTGTCATTAACATTTTCCAAGGCAATTTTTCTGGGAAATGGGCTAATTGCTATAGTGGCTGGCCTTGTGGCCAACACTCTGGTGGGGAACCTTGGTTTGGGCCCTGTTTCACCATTTGATGCAGCTGCAGTTACACTAGCAGTGGGCCTTGCCATTATCATGTATACTTGGCCTGAAAATTATGGGGATCCTTCAGGCAACAAGGGTCTTCTTTCTCAATTCCAACAGGCTGCTGCTGCCATTGCTTCTGGTAAGAACTTGTTAGTTTTTAAGCAATTCTATAGTGGTTGCCATAGTTTTGTGGAAGTGTAGGACCATTGGCATAGATTTCACATTGTTGCTCACTTTGTTACTTCCAAAGAGATCACTATCTGAGGAAAGCAAATAATACCTAGGCAAGGGGAAGCTTCTTGGTTTCATGTAGAACAGACTTTATGAATTGTGAACTGTAACTTTGCTAAATGGGTGGGTTTGGCTGAGCAGATGAGAAGATTGCACTTTTGGGTGCCATCCAGTCATTGTTTGAGGGCTCCATGTATACATTTGTCTTTCTATGGACCCCAGCATTGAGCCCTAATGGTGAAAACATTCCGCATGGTTTTGTTTTTGCCACTTTTATGCTCTCCTCCATGTTGGGCAGCTCTTTGGCATCTCGTCTCATGGCACGTCCCAACCTCAAGGTGGAGGGCTACATGCAAATTGTCTTCCTTATATCTGCAGCTTCCCTCTGCCTTCCTGTCTTTGTCAGTGTAGGTCTCATCTCAAACCAATTGTTGGAATTCTAGTTTTCAGATCAATATTTTTCTTACTTTCCAGAAACTTTTTTTCAAATTCGTTTTTGAGCCACCATTTGTTCCATGTCTTATGTAAGTGTATCTCCAAGTTAGGCGATGATTGCGCTGTGCTGTGCCTGAAATTTTGATGTGAGCTGCAGTTCCTTGTGGAGCCAGTGGTTGAAAAGGGTGGGAGCATCTCACAAGGTGGGTGCTTGAGCCTAGTTGGTTTCTGCCTCTTTGAGTGCTGTGTGGGATTATTCTGGCCTTCAATCATGAAAATGCGGTCACAGTACATTCCTGAGGAGTCTAGGAGCACTATCATGAATTTCTTCAGAATACCTCTCAACATCTGTGTCTGCATTGTCCTGTACAATGTAAGTAAAATCCTCAACCTTTTCCCTGTCATATTAATCAGTCCTGTCTGATACAGCAATAATGTTCTTAGTATAGGCACCTTTGATTGTTGTTATGTCTATCATATGTTCAGAAAATTTTCTGACTCCACTGAGTGTTTCAGGTGAGTGCATTTCCAATCAGTGTTATGTTTGGAATGTGCACAATATTTTTGGCAATGGCTTCAGTCCTTCAGAGGCGGCTCATGGTGGTATCTGAGAAGCACAACAGTAGTAAGTCAAAGCTGTCCTTTCTTTTTCTATCCTGTAAAGCCATCTCCAAGTCGCACATCAGGTCTGAGAGCTTGTATCAAGAAAGTTCTGTGCTGGTAAAATTGATGAGTCCTTTCTGTTAACTGGAAAGTTGCTCCAGACTTTGGCCTCTTTGAAGCCAGTGAGTGCTGAAGACGCTTTTCTGTAGTGTTTGATCAATATTATGTGCTGTGGACATGTGCAGGAGCAGTCGATTCCTGGATAACAGAGAAGGAGCGAGATCTTGAAACAGACCCTCTTCGCATCTAAAGTAGGAACCACGGGAAAATTCATGCCTCCATTACGTAGGTTAGTGCAGGATTGGTATATGTTGCAGTATGTTGCACTTGAGGTGCTGCCTATTTATAAATAGGTGAATGAGTGCTCATTCATGCCTACCTACCATTGCCATTAATCAGATTTATGCCTGTCATTCAACAAAATTTAGAGGTTGGAGAGTTGTCAAAGGCCACAAATTGGCCTCTATAAGCCTAAGTTGGCGAACCCATTTATTTTAACCAAACCCATCAAAGTACACTGATTTTTTCCTAACTTGTAAACCATTTAAGTTGGATCAGGTAGCCTAGGGCCCAAACAGTTTTCTCAAGAGACTTGGCCTAATCTAGATCCAAAGGGGCTGCTATGCTATAAACCTATCTCTGACATCTAGTACTATTGAATTGAGAATCCATAATGTAGTCACTCCAGTAGACTAGTTGACAAATATTTCTGGGAGATGGAATGAATGCCTGTGGTATTCAAATCTTGATAAGCTTCAAATGTATGTATAATTCAGGATTGTTCCTACAGTAAGATGCTGGCCAGCTTGCTGCTCTTGCTTATGTAATGATACTGTGCAAAGGTTTGTGAATTTTGTAATCTTGCATTTTTGTGGTAATTAATGTTTGAAGGTTTAATTCACTTGCTATTTTATCAAATAATCTCAATCATGATGCTGAGCAGTAGCAGGGTGAGATTTGCTATTCACATCCATGGGACTGATGGACTCAAGGTACTTGATCGACTGTATATCATAAGATACCTTGGAGCCAAAAATCCTGAGTTGTGCACAGAAATTTGTTTTAATTCCCCGACTCAACCATCATTCTTTCAGTTCTTCCAGAAGCAACTTTGTAACCTTGATTTGGAGTTCATGTCCACACCCAAAACTCCCTGGACTTTGTAGCATGTGGGTCAAGAGAAAAAATAGTGGAAATCAAGCTTTTTTTCTCAATTGCCATCCACCAAAAGAAAGATCTAGGGTGATATATTGGAGAACTTTTGGGAGATCAATTTCAACACCCATTGGGTTCAAGATGGAAAAATATTTGAAACTATGGGAACATGACTAGGAGCATTGTTAGGGATGCTAAGAGACAACCATATGTATATATATAAACAAGGATGGAAATCCGTTCACAATAAGTGCAAAATATCTCAAAGCAAATGTAAACATATGAGAGGAAAACCAAAACAATCAACGTAATAGTAATGAAATAAAAGACCTAATGCTAAAAAAACATCATTTGCAACAAATCAATTAGTGATGGAAGTGCACTAGTTGGCATGTGGAAGAGATGAAAAATTGTGATTAAACGTGGCAATTTGCTTAAAAATCATGGTGACCTATGCACCTTTGAGGGCAATCGACACTTGTTGCTAATAAATAATATATAAGCACGGAAGGTACTAAGGAGGTCCGATGATAACGAGTTATATTTGGCATGTACACAAGGAGTAAAAAAGGAGTCAAAATGAAGATGGAGACAACCATAGGTCTCTATGGCAAGGGGAATGAAATCATTTCCTAACATTCACTTTGTGTAAGATCATGTCTTGTTTTGAGTGGCAATTGTTGTTGAATGCATTGTCATTGACAAAGCAAGGTGCACCAAATCTATACAAGTTGGATTAACCATGACAATGTCCACCAAGATCCAAAAATTGTTTTTGCTGATGACAATATCCATTTGTTTTTGTCTATGGTGGGGGAAAAGGTTGGAAATCACTTTCTATATGTGAATTCCATTCTCCAACACAATAATTGCAATGATATTTTGAAGCATATCATGGGTTGTAGTGTGTTCATTCACATGGGCAACATAGAAAATGGATACCCAAATCATTGATGGTATGACCACACTAAAAGATGTGTAACCATAGGATGTGATATACCAAAACGAATACATAAAATTATTTTAAAAATGGGTTGAAAATAAATGAAATGAAAGGGTGTTAAGCCAAGTTAATAACCAAGCCCTTACGGTTAGACCTACACAAGAGCGAAAACATGTTCATGTGACACCCAAAGGAGTGTTTGTTAGAAGTGAGGGAAAATTTTATTCATTATTGGTCCATTAAAAAAGATTGCATTTGAGAATAACATTGCACCATTGGACTTTCGAAAGGTAAGACATGTGATCATACGACTTCAAATAATATCCCATGGTTACTTCGTAATGCTACTTGGAAAGGATAAGTATTAGACTTTACATGTGCCATTGTATCTAAAACAATAGGGTGATTATCTTGTTCGAAACAAAAAACTAGTGTAAGAGCGATCAAAGCCCAACATCTTAAATGGGGGCAACAAGTTGAATAATTGAAGGAAGGTTTAAACCCCTTAAAAAAGCAAAGAAAAACGACCTAACAATGATCCAAATGACCCATTGTGGTGTTAAAAGATCCTAAACCTAAAAGCTTTTCCAACATAACTATAGTGTGAACATCAAATTCAATGTAATGTTACAAGATATTTGGTGATGGAATATAGTACACTATAGGTAGTTCAACCATTAGGCATAACAAAGCAAAAACATTGCAAAAACTACTTGAGGATCTACAAGCATAGGAAGGCTAATTATTGCGTTGAAGTTTTTCTAAAGTGTCTTTAATATGGACTCCACAAATGACAAAGAACCCATTGGAAAACCTATAATATCAATATTGGATTCAAGTGTAAAAAATTTAAAGGAAATGCTAAAGATTAATTTATCCTTTGTGGAGACCAAATTACACATTTCATCGTTTGTAGTAAAAAGTTTAAATGTTGTAAATTTCTCTTGTAATCACAAAAAAACAAATATCACGTCCGAGGTAGGATTAACTATGTGCATACCATTCACTAATGAAGGAAAAACACAAATAAAATGGGTGCTTGCAATAAGACATAAAGGGCAAAAATGAGTTAATGTAAACAACATTCCTTGCAAAGGATCCCCTTAATATGTACCAAATTTAAATGAAATGATTGTGAAATCCCCATGTTTAAAAACGTTCGAGAAACATAGTGGAGATGGGCATGCATAAAATCGATGGAAAAATGAGAAAAATTGACCCAAGGTGTAGATATAAAACCGTAAGGTTTAGGATTACATGGGTGTTCCCACCAAATTTGAATATTTATTTTGAGATTTTGAGGTGACCTACCTTCATATTTTCGACAACTTTAATTATTGTGTGTTTTTTTTTCGCTAATTATTCACCATTTGGGAGATATACACTAGAAGAAAAGTATACTTTTTCGACTGGTCCTTGTGACTGTTTTCTAGTCGCAAGCGACATCTACAACTAAAAGTTGTGTAGTCGCGTTGGACAAGTCGCAATCCTCCTTAGTCGTAGGCAACAACAGGGTTGAATGGAAACTGTTCAGCGTACAAATATCATTTCATGACAAAATACGAGTATACATATGTGGTGCCAGTATTCAACAATTTATTTTGGTTATTATTTTCCACTAATGCCCAGAGACCACGTGGTATATTGAATATTTGATTTAAAAATTCTTCATGACATCTAATAATACTACCCGTCCGATTCAAACACTAGGATTATGACACGTGGCTTTGAATATGGTATTTATTCTATTATTAAATAATTACAATATATATGGATCGTTCGATTTTACTCATAACGATTATGACATGTGGCAATTAGTTTTTTATTTTAATTTTAAATAGTGCATTTATTTATAGATAATGCATGATTTTTTTTGTCGTCCAATTTCATGTTACACACAATAGATCCTAAGCATTTATGGATTTGCCTAATATTTATAACACAATATATACTTCAATTGAGTTTTGAAACCCAATGGTAGGAGCATTTATAAATTGCTACAATCCCAAAAATTTAAGCACCCAAGGTAAAATTACATAAGAATTTGGTAGTTTAAGCTTGACATGCCAATTTGCTTGGCCTCCCACCAAAACCAGGATAGATTTTATTACTATGGCAATGGGTTACAAGTTCTTGCACTCATCAGTCTAATTACACATGAAATATTCCAATCATTTGAACAGCCCACATGGGTTCACTAGGGAAAAATTGAACATACATAACATTGAGTTCACCTTTTTGCATGCAAGGTCCCTAGTGCAGCAACCCAATCTTAGCCCACATCTTCCAATGTAAGTAAATATATTCAAAACCTAGCAGTGCCTAAACTGCTACATTCGGCTACAACCACATCCACGCCCTCATGGGTCCTCTTGTTGCCTCTAAATGCTCCTTGACCTGCACCATTGTTGCCATGATCAACAATATTCCAAACAACATTCCTACTGCTTAACATCAGACAGACCAACCAGGGTCTAGTGCCATCGTCCATTCCTGCGCAAATTGCCACAAATCGCATGTTTGGGCCCAACATTGAAAGAATTTTCTTAGTACAAATCTATGGGAAGTAAATAATCAGCCCACCCAATGACTGAATTTAGAGGCCAACTATACAATAGGGCTACTCCTTCTGGGTGTCCCATCATAGCATGTGTCCCATCATAACATGTGTCACTGTGTGCAACCCCATGATGGTGTTAGCTACATACAAATACAAATTATGCCACAAGATCAAGAATAGAACCCACTTTACATGACAGACCTACCATGCCAAATCACACCCATCATCAAGTACACTTCAGGCTTGGGACTACCTGGTCTGATGGTTGTTGTAAAGTTCACTTGTTCCTCTGGTAATGTCCTTATCACACCAACACCTGTGGGATGTGCCACAGGCTGGGCACTCAATCCCATCCTACACCAACACCTCTAAAATCACATCAATAACCATGAACACCTAGGGTTTGTACCCCTTACTGACCTTGAAAAAAATGGGATACATATAGCTAACTCCACTTGGAACTACAAATTAAGTAGCTAATTATCTATGGTTAGTTCATATTCATTACCATTATTGCCACTAAAGTGGGTTGTAATCTAAGAGTAGATACTCCATGAAGCAATATCACAAAAAACACATATTTCACTACCATATAAATTATGGTTTGAAATATAAACAACCTTTCACATCAAGATGCATATCACATGGAATCATTGAAGGTCTTAAACCTAGTTTGTTCAAAGTAATATTCATATCGACTAAAATGCAGTTAGCATCTAAGAAGCATACAATGCATGCTAGACTGTTCCCCAAAATTCTCCATGGTATGGAGACATCTCATTGTTTTTCTACAAACTAGGTGGGGAGACCAATGATGAGTTCCTTGTTGGCCACTCTGGAAATAAGTTATACTTGTTTCCTACTCACTGCCTTATGCATGAATTGACCCTTCCATACCAAATTGCTGCCCATTGTATCCTTCAATTGCAACTAAGGTGGATCATCATTGTCATTTGTTATGAGTAGGGGGGTATTGCCAAAACCCTCCATTATTTCTACAAGTTGCACCCGATACCACCTAGTGTTAACTTGGGTGCAATGGTGCACACCTTATTGCCCACCAATACCTGTCACCACACCTATTACAATGACGTCCAACTTGGTAGAGCTAATCAATGCTACTTTGCACCCACAACATCCCACTATACATCTTAAGCCAATATTGGTCCACAACATATTTGACCTTATTCCTTATTGTTATGTTTGTTTCCATGCATTTAACTCACCACACATAGCCCCCAAGGCACCCTCAATCTCACCTCTTCTTCTGTAACTGGCACCATGCACATTCCAATGTGTGCCCTTGCCTTCACACCCTCCCTTGGTTCCAGCCTAGTCTTCTTCTTGCTCTACCATCCCACCAGATTTTGGTAAACCCTAGTTCCAACATTTGCTATTGTTCAATGTATCATGCCATTAGACTTAATGCAGATTACATGCCATGGTGCTAAGGCCTTAACATACCTTGCTAACATGGGCTGGACCCTCTTGTCCATTAGTGGCATTGACTTCAGATCCATTCCCGACCCCAAGCTTAATAGGGTCAAAGCCTATGTGTAATTGTTGGTCTGCCCCACCTACTATGGTAAGGACTGTTGCCATTGCTACAGTGTCAATATTAGTTTTCACACCTATTTGCCCTTGCACCCCAACATTTACATGTGTTAAAAACCTTGCCATGGTAAATTCCACTATTACATGAAGTTGTTCAATGCCTCTTACAATAGCTGCTTCAACCACTTTTTCTACTTGCGCAGTCATTTCTGGGAGCTTGGTTTCGATTGCTCTAATTCGTGATGAAAGATAGGTTGAATTAGACTTCGCCATAGTAAGCCACCACTCCACACCAACTTGTGTTAGATACACAACACCCAGTGCCTGGTCTTTATAGTATTAGATCCAGGGGTTCATAATAGTCAATGTTTATACCTATATGGATAGTTCAAATAACATACCCAAATATAGTTTCTACTTGCCCAAATTATAAGGGCTAGTAGTAGTTAAGTAAATTTTGTTACCCCTGACAAGTACGCATATATTGTTATGCAGCATAACTTGGGCTCCACTTGGATTGTCCCCTTCCACATTTGAATACAAGCAATAATATTTGAGCACTTACTGGATTTGGGTTGCTAACATAATCAAGAGCTGCAACTACCATCTCAGACAAAGATGGGTTTCGATGGGATACCAATTTTTGCAACACAACAAACTTTAGACACAGGTCTATAGCTAATAGACCTGTGCACAGCTGCACAGGTCTATAGCTATTGCAGCACAAACTGCCCATTGCACCAAACATCCTAGAACATAGTAGGTTGAAGACAATGTGTTACCAATTTATGTTCAGCCATTGCTTTTCCACCCTGTCCATATTTGTTGACCTTCATTACTGCACCTCTTGCACCCGTAAGTTGGTCAGTCTTCTTCTTTGTTGCACGTTCTGACCAATATGCCACAAGGGTGTTCCACTGGGATGTTTCCACACCCATAGGGCACATCGTGTGCCCATGCATAATTTAGTTGCAAAGACCAAATAGTTCCAGGTAGTTGTAAATGTGATGGTCACATATTAGCCTTTTGCTTCTAGTGATAGGGGGTGTGGAAATTTTAAGGGGGTTAAGAAAATGAGGGTGTAAAGTATATTTTTATAAAATTTCAAAGTTTCAAGGTGACGTACCTTCCCCCATTTTTAAGGGTTCTAATATTAATGGTGTGTTTATTTTCACTTAAAAATGTATGGTTTGCAAGATATAGAGGGTTTAAGGTTAGAAGTGTGTTCCAAGCAAATTTCATATTTTATTTTGGGATTTTGAAGTGACCTAACCCCCCCATTTACAAGTGTTATGATTCTGATGGTGTGTTTACATTTCCTTAATTATTCACCATTTGAAAGATATATGAGTTAAAAAATTTCAGGGAGATTAAACAAATGAAAAGGTAAAAGTTATAATTGAGTTTATAATCTCAAGGTTTGGAGTTGATTTACCTTACCTTGTTCATTGTGAGAGGAAATTCATAATAACTAGTTAGTGCCCATGGCCGAAGGCCACTGTGAAGTCCAAAAAAATAAAATAAAAAAGAAGCAAATATGTAGCCTTAGATTTTTCTGCCGATTTCTTATCTTTTATTTTTTCTTTTGTTTTTTCATTTTTGTTAATTTAAGAGACGGGGAGAAAAATTCGAAAAAACAAATCCAAAAAAAAAAAGATAAAAAAAGAAGCAAATATGTCCGGACAGAGGGACGGACAGACAGAGGGACGAACGGACAGACACAAAGAGGGGTTGTAGAATCGACTTCACATTTTACTAGGTCAGAACATGCAGAGGCTGACAGAGGTCGATTCTGCCGGTCAATAAAAACGCGGAACGGTCGCGTTGGACAGACGCACGCACGCACGCACGCACGCACGCACCAAGTGACTTTATATATAAGATATACTGCATAACAAGACAAACGTTATGTCAATTCCAACCAAACTAATATAAATATAACAATAATGAATGTAATCATGATTTTGTGAATAACATTTACGAGGTATCAAACATCAACTTCATCATGAATAGGAGTGATTAGTTCGTTACTGTCCCCTAATTTCATTAGATCCTATACATATGATACTCACATACATTCACAAGGACGTAGGTAATAGTTAATTTGACCATATATACATGATTCTCACATTACACTCACAAGGACATAAGTAGAAGGTAGTTTGACCAAAAAAACCCCATTATGGTGGCAAACTGTTTGAACATAACGCAAGGCTATTTTTGTTGATTTTAGGGCTTACAATTTAAAGCTTTAGATTACATGTGTGTCCCCACCAAATTTGAATTAGGGTTTATAGTTGAAGGTTGAGGGTTTAATGTATGTCCCCACTAAATTTGAGTTTTTTTTGAAAATTTGATTAAACACACCCCCCATATTTTTTAGGGTTTTGATTATGATGGTGTGTTTATTTTTCTTTAATTGTTTAACATTTGAAAAATATAGGGGGTATAAAATTTAAGGGGTTACATAAATGAATGTGTTTAGGGTTTATTTTTATAAAATTTGAAAGTTTGGATGTGACATACCCCTCCATTTTTTAGGGGTTTTGATGCTAATGATGTGTTTATTTCCATCTAAAAATGTACGGTTTACAAAATCTAAAATGTATAAAATTTAAGGTTATAGGTGCATCTTCACCAAATTTTATATTTTATTTTGGGATTTTGAGGTGACTTACCCCTTCATTTTCAAAGGTTGTGATGATAATGCTATATTTATTTTAATATTTAATATTTGATATATTTAACATGTGGTATATTAAATATTTGACATTTGACATATTTACATAAGTATATATTTGACATGTGATATCATTTAACATATGTATATATATTTCATTTGGAATATTTGACATTTGATATATGTAGATATTTGGCATTTAAGATATTTGATATTTGATATTTAGCATTTGGTATATGTAAATATTTGACGTTTGGGATATTTGATATTTGGCATTTGGTATATGTAAATATTTGATGTTTGAGATATTTGATATATGTAAATATTTAACATTTGATAGATTTGACATTTCGTAGCTATAAATATTTTACATTATGTTTTGTGTTAAGTTCAAGTCGTCTTGTAAATGTTACCACATCATAAACGCATCCATTAATAATTACAATTTGCCCAATTTCTATTTTGAGCCGTTTGTATGTTTGTACACCTTTTGTTAGTATTATATATGTTTCAATGGTTTAATTTTTTCCTTTTAATGCACCATGCATTAATTTGTTAAAACATGTTAAGATCAATGATTTAAAATATGTGAATATTTATGGATTTTGTTTTATGATGCTTACGAGAGATTTACTAACATTATTTCAAATTATGGCTCGTCTGAATTTAAGGTTACATAGGTGTTCCCACCAAATTTGAATTTTTATTTTGAAATTTTTATGCTCCCTGAATTTATTTATTTTTTATTAACCTGATTGCTTACCCAACTATCTACCTATATACTTACTTCTCCTAATATGCATCTAGCTTCTTAGCTACCACTATGTTTATTTACATTCACGTTTTTCATATAGTCAAATACCTAACTAATTATTTATTCATTTTTTCATCTTCCCCCTCACCCCCTGCCCAAAAAAATAGCTACATGCATATAACAATAAACAACAACCAGCACTATACACAAACATAGCTGAGCCAGACCTCAATAAAACGTCCCTCGCACGAAGACAAGATACAAATTCTTTCTTCTACCTATCAATTTATTAACACTAGTGTGAACCCGGTGCATAATGCACCCCGTCGATCCCCCCACCTGGTCTTTTGCATTTTCCACTTCGGTTCACTTCCACCTATTAAGACCCCTAGAACCCCACCCCCTCCCCCCCTCCACGAAGAAAATAAAATCATGAAGCTTCTAAACCCTTAGCCCAAAAAAAACGCATTCAAATCTCCTCACCCACCCTCCAAATTTCAAAAATACCTCCCCCATCGACGACGGTAGTTGTTGTGTGGAAACGGACGTTAAAATAAAAGTAAGAAGTAAGAATTTGAAATCTTGAATAATTTTTGGGCCCTCGAGTTTGGGGGGACAGTTTTATTAAAAGTGATATGGGTTTCAAGACTTCGACAAACTGACTGACGGACAGACTTATTAAATTAATATATAAGATTCACCTTCATTCATAGATAATGAACATAAGTTCCAATATATAGGTATTTTAATAATTATTAATGCAAACAATGTCATAATTATAGTCATTGTGTTTTAATTATTGCATACTTATTAAATTTTGTTACTTAATTTATTTGTCGAATGTACACTGCAATATATCTTTTTACATAAATACTACAAATATGTACTATTGATTTATGGTCTAAGTTTCAACTTTGTGAAATTTCAATTGGCAAATTTTCACAAATCTACAATAACTAACCTTAATTAGGCTAAATTCGGTAGAGCAGTTTTTTGGGTTTAAACATATGTGAATTAATATAGTTTTATTATATATTTTCTTTAAATAGTGGAAAAAATAAGTTTGGAAATATCACACTCTTGTAAAAACCTTTTTCTGGGTTTTTTATGAAATTTATTTGAATTTATTTGAAAATTAAGGTTTTTTTTTTCTAGTAAATATTTGTAGTTTAAAAGTTTTTAATTTCAGTTTTTATTTTTAGAATTTTTTTTAATTTTTTGTCTTGTATTATATAATTTATATAATTTTTTATAAGGTTTGTGTAGTTAGGATTTTAATACAGCTTATGACCAATTGTCAATTAAAATTTAACGGTTCTGCTTTTTGATTTGGGGTTTAGAAATTTGGTTCATATACTTTAAAACTTAAGGTTTATACTATAAACTTTATTTATTGTATTGATCTTATCAATTATTTAGATCTATAACATAATTATGAATTTTCTTTGTTTTCATATGTTTCATAATTACGAAAATTCAATGTTTTAAGAGCAATTTTTGTTTAAATGCAATATTTGAATTGTATTGTGATGATTCATTAATCATGTAAAAATATTTTTTAAATACTTAATTGTTTGTCAATACATTGCGAAATTGATGTTTTCAAAATTATATTCTCACTTTACAATACAATTCAACATATATAAAAATAAACATAATGCAAACCTAATCACAATGATGGTACAAAGGTTTAGTGTAAAATATACTACTTTATGTTAGAATTTAAAGTTTTTCAAAATTGAAAAAAAAAAAAAGTTCACGTTTAACTTTTCTTCAATGATGTACATATTTATGTTTTCCCCTTTTAAAGTTGTAAACTCATTTCAAAAAACAAAAACATAAAGTTTTAAATTTGTAAACCTTATTCTTCTCAAACAATGAGAACAAGAAGATAACAACAACTACCGCCATCTTCTTTGCAACAAAACAAGGACAAAAAAGGACAATGGCATTATTATCATATTCTTCTTCTCAAACAGAAAGAAGAAGATGATGACAACATAGTTGCCATTGTCTTCTTGGCAACCAAAAATAATTTGAAAAAATCAAAAAGGAGGAAGGAGGAGGGAGCTTACCTTCAAGCTTGAGCTTTTGCCCTTGGGTTGAAGCTCCAAGCTCTCGTGCGTCTTGCATCTCCACATTCCTAAGCTTGCCTCAAAGCTTTTGCAGTGGAGCTGAGAAGAAAGAAGCTCAACTTGGGGGAGAATATGAATTTAAAATTAGGAGAGGGGGTAGGTAGGTAGGAGGGGGAAAAGTTTGGGGCAGAGAAGAGGGCTGAAAAAACCCTAGGCAGGGGAAGAGAAAAATGAAAATGCCCTACTTGGATGTGTTTGAGTTCATCCCCAAAACAGCTCGAACAGCCTCATCCTGAACTGGTGCACTGGTGGCTCGTTGAATCCACCCAGTGTGTGTACGATTGCAGGAGTGATGGAAAACTGTCGACATGGGTCCAAACAAGGAGAGGAAGAATATGGAGAGGAAGAATATGTCGCGGTGACCACCACAACTCTAACTCGATGCCTCAACTGGAATGAGGGAAGACAAAACTGCTATGGTGATCTGACTGCTGCTCAATGTCTCTGATTGGCCCTTTGTAATGATTGGTCCAGGTGGTTTGCTATTATTAGTCCCCCACCTATTTGTGATCCCAGTTTCAGTTTTATGGCTCAGGTTGCAAAAATGTGAATAACTAAACTTGGATGTGAAAAACATTTTTGCAGCAACATAGTGAGCATAGCATCACTGGAGATGCTCTAAGAGCAGGAATCTTCAGCCCACTTAAAACAAAAGCTGCAGTCTAGATGGTACTAGAAAATGCAGAAGATATCAATGAAACCCATGGCTTCAAAAAAAAGTCAGACAGTGGGCACAAACTCTGAGAGTTAAGAATATAATTTCTGACTTCTCATAACAAACTGAAGATATTATATAAATCCAATGCAAATTCGACAAATTGAGAATGCCCAAATGGAGTGGGAACTGATGAATACATGAACAGAGGTCAAGCTTCCAACAGCTTCCACTGTACTCCACTGATTTACAGGATGGAATCTCTTTAAATACACATCCTATTTCCCTTACTCACATGTATCACGAGACCGTATTTTGCATCAAGCATTCATATCGAGAGGGAAGGTTTGGGTTAGGGGTTTGAAATTCCGAAACAAAGCGTAGTTCTACAAGAACATCTGCTGCTGCTTGCTCAGGCTGTCAACTCCTGAATCTCCTTTAGTGAAATATGCTGCACCCAACAAGGCATGGACTTTAGTCTCCAATATTAGACACAGGATGACCCCAAAAATCAACCCAACTTGATCCAACATAGCAATATAGTTTCCTCATCCATGAGTTTGGAGGAAACACTTGTGAATCCTAAGCTGTCATGGAATGAAAATTAAGTCACCTGATCTTCACCAGCAAAATCATTCTCAGGAGTGAGAAAAAGCATGCAATGACACTCCTTCCTGAAAACCAGCTCGCAAACCACCATTATCAGTATGGGCCTCAATACTCCAAATTGGGTGTAACCTGCTATGTTATTTGACAAGATGAACTTTCTACAAGAGGCCCATTACTGTGATTTAATTAGGCCAAAACTCACCTTTCACGCATGGGGACACATGGACAATTCCAAAATCCCTGCTCTACCTCTGCAACCTTGTCATCATAATGCCTGCACCCATTTGTGAAAGGCATAAGCATGTTTCAACATATGCTTTTCTTTTGAATGCATTTCATTCATTGTGATAAATCATTCCTGACAGCCACCACAGTATTCACATGATGGCCATAACCTTAGATGTTGGATGAGAGTACTAACCGGCATGGGCAAAGAGGGGCGCCAAGGGTGTCCTTGTGCTCTGCCAATCCCTGAACTCCAGCATACATTATTTTAGATGTGCTGCATAAGAAGGCACAAGAAGAACAACAGAGTTCGAATGGTTTCAAATTCTGTCTCAACAACTCAGTATGCTTCTTTGTGCCCTTCATTGAACAGATTGTCCTCTTCTCCCCTTTTGTGAACAATTAATTACCTGAGGATCAATCTTCACTGAAGAATCTAAGGACACTTTATGGTTTGCTCAGAACGTGGATGAGATCAGGCGAGAAATAACTACGTGTCCCAGTGAAGTTTTCGTCATGTTTAAAGGTCCACTTCACACAACTTTGTAGCACAGCTGGAAGATACAAGACTCTGAACTTCACAGGCAAAACTGCTTAAAAAAACAAAAAGATTGAGTGAAGTGTCAACTAGTCAACTCACCTTTACAACCACAGCAGTAACACCTTTGTCAACACAAAAGAATGTATCAGATCTCCTTGCATATTGCTCAGAAAACTTCCGCATCACCTCCAGGGATTTCTCTGACGGCTCCCCTGCACAATAGAAACTCCACAATTCAGGCTCTGATACTTGGCACCACCGGTTTCTAAGCCTAGTTCTATCAATTTTGGATCCGAAGCCTGCTACAATGAGACTTGCAGCCAAGTCGATGCATCTTAGGTCCAAGACTTGATGCTCCACAGATTTTTCTCTATTCTCTAGATGATCCAGATTTTTGGCACATAACTGCAACAGAATCATTCGATTCACTTCTTCTCACGCAGTTGACCAGATAGCACTATTTTTTTTGGTTTTCGAGCGATGGACAGAGCGATTATCCGAAAAAAAGAGTTAAGAAACCCCAAAAGGACAATACCAGCTCGCACTTTCCATGTCCTCTTCGGAACTAAAACTGGGACGCAGGGTGAAGAAGAAAGGAGATTCCCATGCGAAGAAAATGAGGCTAAGCTACTAATTGGAGCCGGAGCCGGAGATGTAGATGAACAAGACACTACAACCAGCCCCATTCCTGCCACCGAACTCGACATTTCCACGGCCCTCAGCAACAAACCCGTAACAACACTCCTTCCAGAGCCTCTTCTTAGCCTTTTCAGAGCCTCTTGTGGAATTTCTGAATGCCTCTGAAACTCCTGGAATTCAATCCCTTTCAACTCTGAGCACCGAGGGGCCAATTCCTGCCCACTTCCAGCAACGTTACAGCAGCGCAATTCCCCGGCCAAATATACGGCGACTTACTTAGATCCAACAACAACAACAACAACAACGAAAAAAAAAAAACCCCAACAAGATTTTGCTCGCTCGCTCGCTCAAAAAAACAGATGTTAATCTACAAGTCCGCGTGACGACAATTAGGGTTTTAGCCTTTGAGTAGCGCGATGAGGCATTCATTGTTGTCCAGCCAAACAAAATTAGGTCAATTATCCAGAGGGAAAAAATACAGGTTGCTGCAAAATGGATGGTGATGGATAAGGCAGGGGTGATGGATGGATGGCTAGATGGATGGATGCATGCATGCATGGGGATGTGTCATCTTGTCTTGTCTTGCAATGTGTCCTGAATCCAATAAGGGCTTTGGTCATTGGAACTGAGAAAATGTATGTGGGCTTGGTCTGTGCTAACTTGATGGCCTGTAAATTCTCCCCCTCCCTTTTTTTTTCCTTAATACCTTTCTACATTTTTTGAATCAGCGGTGTGTTTATAAATAAAGTTCTGCAAGCTTTAAAAAAACTCCTCTCTCTCTCTCTCTATAAATTGTTGGGCAATGGCTATGGAATAACAAAAAAAAGGCCATGCTTGTGCTCAATCGTCACGCATCCATGTTTGTCCAATAAGAATTTAGTATCCCAATTAAAGTAACCTCTACACCAGAGTCCTGCAATGGGTACCCATACCCATGGGTACCCGATACCCACCCATACCCATGGGTAAATGGGTGGGTAATGGGTATGGGCTTGGACGCATGGGTGGGTAATGGGTGGGTACGAGGGACCCTGGGCCACGCTAATAGCTATTAATAGCTCATCAGCACTGTGGTGATGGACTGATGGGTATGAGTTGGGTGGGTAGTGGGTATGGACAAGGTGCCATGGGTGGGTAATGGGTGGGTACAGTTGCCCACGCACAGCTGTGGGTTGGGTATGGGTACAGTTGTCAAGCCCAATGCAGGACTCTGCTCTACACCAAGGAAAATGCTAAGTGATTCAAATCAAATTTATTTGTATTACATGTGTTGTTCACACATACATGATTTATCACTTGCTTTAACACAATTTAGGTCTAATTGTCCATGCCTATCTAGATTTGGGTTATTGAAATTTTGTGAGGCCTAACCATATATATACCAAATAACACATGTCAAGAGTTCGGCCCCATGTCAAAAGCCTGGCCTCATGTCAAAATCCTATGCTTGATGTCAAAAGCCCTGGCCCAAGTCCAAGAGGCCCAGCCTCCCATTTAACACCTTTACAAGGTGGATTTTTGTGAAGAGATGTCTGAAGAGATTTTTGTGAAGAGACTTTTGACATGAGTTGTACTAGCAATGCCACATTTGGCACACCTTTATAAAATACCTAGGAATTTAGAATTATCACACATGGCATTTGCCTTAACTCCAAACCATACTTAGTCTTTGAAGCTAATTTTAAATTCTTAGGTATTTTCTATAGGCATGCCATATATAAAAATAATGTCAAATTAATGTAATATATGTCACAATAAACCTCACATATTGTACATTGTAATGGAGGAAAAAAAGAAGTTTATCTCATACATGTGTCATGAATTTTTGAGTTAGACAAATCACATTCTTTTGTACTGGTTCATTCCAAATAGAAGCTACCCCCATGAAAAGTTACTCATTGTATATTTTATGAAATAAGTTAAATAAAGACGAAATTTGAAACATTCTACAAACATTGAAATACCAATGGTAATTTAAACAAGGGGTGTGTCACACTGTGGCCTTGCCATTTGCATTTAAAAGCATCTTAAGGCAAAAGAAGAATTATGGAAAATTCAAATATTTCATCATGCAAAAATATAATCTTCAAAAAACTCCTCTAAAAGAAACCAAAATCCTTCCAGATATCATAACTCTATAACTAATCTCAAGTTTCAACACAAGCCAAAATATCATCTTTAAAAAAAATCCTCATATAAAAATAGACCTACTACCTAGGGGCCAAAATCCCTTAAGCTACTATACTCTATAATGAATCTAAACACAATATCCTTGCCTGCCCAAGGCAAGGCCAACAAAAGAACTTGCCTAAGCTACCTTTGTCAGTAGAATGTAGTGAACAATGGCTAATCCCAACATCAGTGTTGCGAGGACCTAACTAGTCCTTAACATGCTCCATTAAGCTACCCCAATCAAAGTATCCAAAAAGAAAGAGTGACAAGGATGTAGGCGACGGCACTCACATACTACTAGCCAACCTCTTAAAAACATGCAAATACCAACACTATAATTTAGGTTTGTTTGTGAAATTTCAGCATATACCATCACCATCTTACTAAGGCTAAGAAAGGCATGTAGCCATACTAACACTGTGGACATTAACACTTTGGACACTGCCACCTAAAACTACATTGCTTAGGGCCTCTTTAGATGAGGGTCCAAGGTCCAATGAAATAGAGCAATCTTATTGGATAAGAGCCATAAATTGGACTCATAGCCTTTAGACAAGGGTCCAATATCAAAAAGTAGCAAATTGAGACTAAATGTACCTGTTGCCATTTTGGAGAGAAAATCAATTGGTTTGAAACCAAAAAAAAAAACAGCTCAAAAGGAGAGCTCATGATTTGAAGAACCAAGATGCAAGCTATGGTCCAAGGCAAGGTCCAACTCAAGTAAATTTGCTTTGCTGCAAGTGAGTTCAAATTAATTCCTAGGAATTTGAACCCTGGACCCCCACCTAAAGTGGGCCTTAGATAATTGGAGGCCATTTGCAACATCAAGGAAAGCACTAAAAAAATAAAAATAAAAATACTTCAAACACTTCAATTTCATTCTTGGTATAATTGTAGTTTTAATCTTATGTTAAGGAATATAAATTATTACATGTAAAATAAATGAGAGAATCCAAACTGCAGATATGTCTCAAATTGAGTAAAATTAATGTGAATACCTTGTGCTTGGATAAATGGCAACCTCTATTTTTGCAATGACAATTTAGGGGCATTGGAATTATACAAATGCTAGTCGAAAAATGGTTTAATGCTTTTGACTAATAGACAAATCCGCAAAGTCACCCTGTCTTTGGCCCTCCTTTCACCCTAACCCCTCTTTTAGTGGTATCTGTAGAGTAAGGAAATTTAATTAAGTACTGTATTTTCAAGGTGCCTTACAAGGCGTAATTTCCTTGTCATCTTGAAATAGGAGGTTTACTGTAAAGAAATCAACAAATTTTTAGTAAACAATTTTGGGCCATCATGGGTTGACAAGGAATGTTTGTGTAAGTTGGCCATTATGTAGGGCAAGGCACTGATAACAATGCCTTCCCTTATAGGTAGAGGACTTGGAGAAAGATCATAAGTGTATTTTGAAGATATCTTATATGTATAAATACTCCTCCTAGAAAAGAGGAGGAATATTTTGCAGGACTGGACTGGGCCATCACCTAGTCCTAAGCCACAACCTTGGGCTTTATCCTACACAATGGGACCTTCTAAAGGCCACAAACAACCAACATACAACTTTAAGGTCATAAACAAGACTAGAATGAATGTCCATAATGTTACATTCCAAAATGAATTTCACATTCTCTGGTACTGGAAAATTAAGCAAATGAAGGAGATAGAGCACATCTAGGACAAGGTAGACTGGAGGATGGTTTACAAGACCTAGAATGTAACAAGGTGGTCCAATTGACAATTGAATGTTTTATCGTGGTATCCAAATATGATTCCCATTACATTGCTCAAAGAGCAATTTCATGCAACAGAGGCTCAAAGGCATAAGTATATAGTCTGTTAAATCAAACACTTAATGATCCACCCAAACAGATGCTTCTCTCAATACAGAAAAAAGTAACCACTAAAATCAGTGCAAAGAAGAAAATGTTGCCTAAAACACTCCTAGCCAAGCTAATCCACAGCATTCCTGAAAGAACGGTGTTACAAATAGAGCACCAGTATAAGACCAGTTTGGCCTAGCTGAGTTTGGAATGTAAACTGGAATAACTCTCTGCAAAACATCACTTTGCTCTTTGTCTCCTCTGTGTCCAGCAAGTTAATTGCCTGATTCATGCTTCACATGTGCAGTGAAAAGGTATCATCCTTCACTGGCCCACTCCAACTTTAAATTGATGCTTTAGTTCATAAAAGCTTGACCCCAACCATTGGAACAAGATTCACAACATTGTAGAATGGGTGAAGCTCTAAGCATCTTTTTGAAGAGAACTGGCCCTGAACAATAATATCTTCCACACCTGCCAAATGACTATTTTCTCAAAAAACCTACTGAGGAACTGGGTCCCAGTTTCCAGGTGCTGCAGTCACACCGTCCCATCCAGGTGCTGCAGCACCTTCCCAACCAGCAGGTACAGGTGCTACTGCCCCTTCCCACCCTGCTGCTGGAACTGCATTCATGACAACCATGAGAATAACAATCAGCTTCACCTCCATCTCATGTACACAGCAGAAATCAATAAGAGGCTGACAGTTGGGACTGCACAAAGAGAATCCCATGCATACAACTCAAATACCAGCAGTCACTCTTTGTTGCACAACCCTGGGCAATGGATTTACGCACAGTTACCAAGACATAAGCACTCTAAAGCAGACTGCATATGGCATTGCTTTGGTAAGGCCTTTTGTATGGCAAACTAAAAAGACATTATTCATTGCTTGGATCAAACAATCTAAACTACAGGCTTCAAAAAGCCAGGGAGTTATAGTTTTAAAAGGATGAAAAGATGACAACTCCTTATACAGAGCCAAACAACATCATGAATCAAAGGGGAATCAAGAGACCTGTTCTCAAAGCCAGAATGGAGTAGTGCTCAGGTAGTACAAAGGAAAACTGAACAGTTACCGGATTGCTCATGGACAGAAAACAGCAGGCCCCCTTCAACAGGATTTGTATACAGGGTGCTAGAATCTGGGATAGGAATGACAAGATTGTGCCACAACTTTGCAGGTTGACAAACTCAAACTAAGAAATTGACATGAAGGAGGAGAACAAACCTTGATCACTCCATTCTGGGGCTGCAACTGCTGCAGGGATAGCAATAGATGCTACATCAGGCTCCCACTGGCCAGCAGCATCACCCTCCCACTGTGTATCAGCTCCAGGTAGAGGAATTGGTGGTGCACTGTACTCAACAGGCACAAACTCAGCAACACCTCCCTCCTCCTCCTCACGGTCCTTAGTTTCATCAGGCTCCCGGTAGAAGAACAAATCAACCTGCACATAGTAATCACAATCTGAATTTGCATCCAACTGGCCACACGGAATTGTAATACAGCATAGGCAGTTCTCCACATGCTCTAAAATTACTGCAGCAACTCTAGAACAACTCCAGCAATGAAACTGAGGATCCAGAAGCTTGAGCAGCATGAAGATGAACAATGAATCCAGGAGCAGATGTTAACCATGACATCCCAAGGCTGAGCAGGAGTAATGGTGCCTCGCATTTGAAGGACCATGCGACCCAACAACCAGAAGAGGCACCCAATGCTGTGCTTCCCCTTGTTGTTGGCGGGAATAGATATGTCCACATGGCGCATTGGTGAGTCAGTGTCGCAGAATGCAATCACAGGAATGTTTCCAAGAGCTGCTTCCCTAATTGGCTGCAACAATTACCAATCCAACATCTTTCAATATCCACCATGCCTTTAAAAAATAAAAATTCTGCTGAATAATGCAATCTCAACAAGAAAATTCCAATGACAAGTGAAGAAACAATGATATACCTGATGATCAGTTCGTGGGTCGGTCAGGATCAATAGCCGTGGCTCACTGAAAGTATTTTGGAGCTGATTGGTGAATGTGCCAGGTGTGTGCCTCCCTGCAATAGCCTGGCAGCCAGTATACTGTGCAAACTTAAGGACGGCGCGCTGTCCATAAGGTCTTGCAGACTGCACAATGATGTCCTGAGGATTCTCAATGGCAACAATCACCCTGGCTGCCAACTGCAGCTTATCCCATGTCTTGCCAACATTGATGATGAAAATACCTGCAATGAGATAAAAGCAGGTGAAACCAAGCATACCACACTTCTCCTTGCTGCAACTTTTGCACCATGTTGAACGAGTACTAATCAACAATACCTGAAGAAAGAGGTGGACACATTAAGAGTAGTCCATAAGAGTTACTTTGTTTTCTTTCCGGTCCTCTAAACCATTCTCACGACGGTTCTCCACTCTAAAGCTAAGCAAACTAGACCTAGTTACGTCATTTTCTTCACCAGAATGATTCTTTCCAAAAGTCCACAGGTATCAACACACAGGCAACACGGTGCACGTAGGGCCAAGTGGTATCAGATATCCAGAAAAAAAAGACTACTATACATGGTTCTGCGCAGTTCACTCTTGTACCTGGCGTTTACATCGCCAGCGCTACGAGGAGAATTCCATAGTTCTTAAAACACAAATCCAGAAGTGGTAGAAGCTATAAGAGAGAAGAAGAGAACAGGAGAGGGCTTTGGTATTTGGCGTGGAGGAAAAGGAGTGCACACATACCATCAGAGCGGCGCTTCCAGACATAGCGTTCCATCTGGAAGTCGCAATTCTTGGTGCCGAGATGTACATCGGCAGCCAACATCATCTGCACGTCGGCCTCCTTCTGTGAGAGCACCATGGTGGTGGCTGCCGTACTGCGTGCCGCGTTCTGGCGTCGGCCAACGACGCTCAGAGCTCGCCCACAATTTGCAAAACCAAGCGAGACGCAAAAGAGAGCTTCGTTCTTCGCAGCGGCTAATGTTACACCCACCCCCCGGGAAACCCTAACCCTAACCCTAACCCTGAACATACCCTGGTAGCCTACCCGTAACCCAAGGGTCAGTTTACGTCTTCCTGGTACTGGATTTTCTCGATGTACTGAACAATTTGAACGCTCTGAGCCGTCGGATTTATCAAATTTGACGGTTGAGACCAGCCCATCGTCGCACTCAACGATTCGAACGATCTGAGCCGTCAGATGTATCGATTTTGACGGTTGGCACGTCTCCGCCGGCGCTGCCCAGGGTGCGAGCGGACGTGCTGCTGCAAGCTTTGCTATGGCGTGTAGCACAAGCAACGAGTGCATTGCGCGAAGAATTCTCGATTCTGATGGGTCTGAAGAGTAGTGCCGAGTGCGGAGCAGGTTGTCGACTCACTAAGATTTTTTCCAAGATTTGTATAAATGTACAGTCACGAGCAGTGGTGACTGTGCATGTAGAAGAAGCAGATAGATAGTTGTTGTGCTGCTGGTATTTGCGGGTGGTAGGACCATAAGGACTCAATGGTTTTCATTGCATTTCGGGATTCAGGATTTGGTCTGATGTGTTTCAGGCTTGTTGTACTGGGTCGCAGATCATCCTGTAAGGGCTTATGTTTTTAGCTTCCCGCCCTGGTTCGCTCTGGCGCCCTGCGTTATTTGCTAATTACCTTCGAGTGAGTAGGCTCCTGTGTAATTCTTCCGTCTGCACTTCCTCCTTAAAGAGTCTCTGAGCTTGAAACCCATGTCTTTTCTCTATGTGAACAAGCAGATCAAATTGAGCAATTGATCTGACATTGCACTTGCATCTCGTTTCTCATGCAGTTTGTTGAGCTTGCTATATGGGAGCTTGGAGAAACCTGAAGAGAAAGAAGATTTGCCCAAGAAGAAGATCTTTGTTCAGGAACCATCTCTGAAATTATTTTGTTGCCGCATCAAACACAAGATATGAACACAATTGTAAGTTAGGGTTTTTGGGTCTGAGCGCATTTCTGTTCCTTGATCCAAGGTACATGCCTATTTCTTAGAAGAATCAAAGTCTGCGATTAGCATTTGTTGATTCAAAAGAAGGTATATATGGTGCCAGTTGCAGTTTAGAGATCAAACTTATGCAGCGTTTATATTTATTCCACATTATCTTTGGCGAGTGCTCTTCAATTTGCATCTGTTGTCTGGAATTTGTAGCAGCTTCGCTCATTTTGCCACTACCAAGACATCTATCTGTGATGTGAAGAGTGGCAACTGCGACGGGATTCCAACAGAATCTTCCTCATTTGGTAGGCGGGTTCTGAGGGACTCATGGTCGTCGTAGTCGTCGTCATGGATGGGTGTGAAGGTCGTCGGATTTTTTATAGTGCTGCTGCTACTAGTAGAGGTGTTTGTTGATCTGGTGTCAGTAAGCATGCTGTCTTAGAGGGAACGCTTGGAGCAGGTTTGGAAAGATTTGATGTTGTTTGCTGGTACAATAGGTAGTGCTTTGGCGGGCAATGCTTGTGTCGACTAGTAGTAGTGCATACGAGGAAGAAGCATCTGGTGGTTGTTCCCGACGACAGTTTACGATTTCATCCTGGAGTTGGTCGTATGTCCAACAGCATTGCGAATCTGGGGTGGTGGGAGCGTCATAAGCATAGTGACAGATTTGGCAGCATGACTGCACTGGTTGCACGGACAGGCCGTCATCAACAGCGTTACGAACATGGCTATCGTCTTGTTGCCGGGTGTGGATTCTCTGTCTTACATCCCTGTCTCCACTTCTTTTTTTCGAATGTTTCTGGAAATAACAAAAGTCGCAGTGAGAAGCAATGTGTCTGTACTGTTGTAAGGGGAGTCTTGTGCTACAAGGGTTTTGCAGATTTCGTGAGGAGTCACTTCTAGGGAACATCAGTCTGCATTTGTTCATTAGTTTTCCTCGTTTGGAGCAAAGTTTTGTCTTGCAATCATCACACTCTTTCTCTCTCTTCTGGATCACGTCTTATGGTAGCTATTTCCCTTTAGTTCTGCCAGGAGCAGTGTTTGTAGTTCCTCAGCCAAGCACTTTGTCCTTGATTTTTTTGCATGTTGTAGTAGTTTAGGTCACTTTGACCTTTTTCTGTTTGGAAGTTGTTCACATTTTGGAGTGTGTAGTACTTTGGCCTTAATGCTAAAACCATTGCATTGTGAGAAATGACTTGGCGTGTGGTTTTGGGAGAGGGGGGTTGGATCAGGTGCATACCATATCGGTACAGACCAGCAGGAGATAACAAAACAGTAGAGGTTCTCATGATCACATCACAAAGAGGCGAAGGTCTACTATTTCCTAAGGTTTGTAATCCTTGCGCTAGTGAAGAGTAGGTCTAATTTGTGGGTGGGGGGTGGAAACATCAATTTGAGAACCACAGGCGCTTTCTGTCTATACATCTTCAAACCAACAGAATGTTTGTGAGTGGTTGATCTCTGGTACAAATTTCTCCACATCAGTGGATGGTGGATTTGTAGTAATTGCTGCTACAAATCTGCTAGTATTCTCCAGCTTGCTCTATTTGTTCCTTTTTGTTTTCCCTGATCTTGCAATTCATGTTTAGCATGTGCAGAGAAGCGGCCTTTTTCTTGGGGTCTTCTCTGCAAACGGCATCTTTTTTTGCAGCAATAAGCATTGATGCTGGTTTGGAACCTAGTTCCCTCAGCTCTTAAGATCAGTTGGTGATCGCACCCAGCTTGTGCTGATTTGCTCTTGATTTGCAGGCATTGACATAAAACATGCTAATATAGAAAAGTTTGCTTTTGTCTGCATTGGTGGGATTGATGCTTGTTTGCAGGGTGGTTGGGAGACTGATGAGACTGTGGAAGAGGCAGCTTGTCGGGAAGCTCTTGAAGAAGCTGGTGTGCGTGGTCTTCTCCAGGTGCTTGTCTGCTTGGTCTCTACATCAATTTTAGTGCTAGGTTAACATGAGCTGACAATGTTACTAAAGAATTCACCAAGTGCTATGTGCAGGGGAAGCTAGGATCCTGGGACTTCAAAAGCAAACGTCAGCAAGGAGTTTTCTGTCCAGAAGGGCTGTGTCGTGCTCACATGTTTGCACTAGCAGTCACTGAACAGCTTGACAATTGGCCAGAACAGCATGCTCGTCATCGGCAATGGGTGAGCTTAACTCCTATTTTGCCTCACTTCCAGTGGTCTTCTGTGCATTGTTCTACTCATCTCAGATAACACCATGAAAGCCTGTTCAAACAGTCTGCCATGGCCACTGGATCACATCTGAAATGGTGGAGGCAGGTCAACATCATATTAATAGGTTAAAGTATACTTTTTAGTTAATATGTTGAATTGGTCCATGGCTGCATTTCCAAGGATATCATGGATGTTAGCTCTGTATGTGTAGACACTGGATGTCTTAATGTTTTGGGGACCAGTTAAAGAAACAATTTATATGATGTGTCCATGGGTGGTAGTATAATGCTGATAGAGGGGGGGGGGAATTGTGGGGAGTGGGGGTACTGCAGTTTGCAGTGACAGAAGCTGGAGAGCTGTGTCGGCATGATTGGATGCGGGGAGCACTTGATCAGTGCATTGCTCACTTAGCCAGTGGGTCTTCAACATCAGTCAACACTACCTGAACTTTTCCTGATTTTGCCTTGCCATTTGCATAATGTAGACCACTAACATGTTACTTGTGTCATTAGTTGAGATGTCATCACAGAAGAGGGTCAGATGGTGCTGAACAATGGTGCCACCAATTAACAGTAATCCAATAGATGACCCCCAACTGGGCACTCTAGGAAACAGTGGGTCCAATTTCACAACCCCTAAAGTTGGATCAAGCTGATTTGTTATTCCTTCTAGTTGTATACAAGTGATGTACACACATGACAGTTCTGGATGCCATTACTTGCCCTTAACAGGTAAATTACTTGGTATCTGCATTAACATAGGTCTGGTTTTGGTTGATGCTGATTGTTCTGAGGAAGAAACAGCTTTGTACACTTGGATAGCAAGCAACCACTGATTAGACTCATTAGCTGAGGATCTAAAATTTCCCAAGCCAACCAACATAAGTCCTCAGGAAGACTGGTGTCTGATTGCTTTCATAGAGATGGTAGCAGGCTTATCAACATCTTTGTTACCATGACTAAGTCATTTGAACAGATACATTCTATGCCTCCCACACTCGTGAAATTCTCATGAAACTAGCCATAATTTCATTGTTGGCCTATCAATCTGGCAAGTGGTTAGTGTGTATTTCTTATTATGTTGGCCTTTAATGGACAGTGAAGATGTGTTCAATGCAAGTTGTGATGTCAGAAAGTTTGGCTTGAGTGACCAGCACCCACCAATGCAACATCCAAAAGATCCTGTTTTCTATTTTCTGTTTTGTGTCTTTATTTGAAGTTTTTGTGATCTCTTTGTTTATCTATTTTTATTTTATTGTCTTCGTGTTTGTGTTTTAAGTTGGAGTGTGTGGAGCTGTGAAAGAGAAGGCGAGGAGCAACGAAAAAAAGCGAGGAGATGAAGAGGAAGAGCAACATGTGGTGCAAATGGAAGGGCTGAGCCTTTTGCAGTTCAACCCCTGGAACCCACAAACCAGCAATGGTAGTATAGATTTGTTGTCATCACCATGAGCTCTCCATTACAGTAAAGGTTTGCTACCTGCATCGGGATTTTATTTTTTCTCTTTTATATTTTATTTTAAATTTTATTTATTTTCTCTTTCTCTTTCGGTTTTTGTCTCCCTGTTTTTTTGCTACTTTTTTTTAAAACTGTTTTTTTTTCCTGGCATTTCAATTTTTTCTGATTTTTTTTCTTATTTTTTTCTTTTTGTCCTATATTTAATATTTTATTTTTCAGTAATGTTTAAAATTATGGTTATATTTCTTTTAAAATTTTCTGTACTATTTAAAAACTGAATTTCTATCTTGTTTGGTTTTTTGTTTCTGATTTTTTTCGGTTTTTTTTGTTGGTTTTCTTAATACTGGTTTTTGGGGGTTGTAAAGTTACTGTTTTCCTGGTTTTTTCTTGGAGTTTTTCACCTTGTTTTTCTTTTTTCTCTTTTTCATTATTTGTTCTCTACTTTCTGTACTTCTTTACAATTTTGGTTTTAGATTCCTTGTTTTATTTCTCCTTTTCATTTTCTGTAATATTAAGAAATATCTTTCTTTTTTTGTTTTTTTAATACTATTTTGGAGGTTTTTTTTTTAATTGTTTTTTTTGTTTCTGTTTTGTGTGTGAATTTATGGGAAAAGGTAAATCTTTCCTTTTTGTGTTGGGCAATTGCTCAAACAAAGACCCATGCCACAAATGAGCGGGATCACTTATGAAATGATAAACTACAAATAAAATTGACACCGATGTCCACATTGGTAAGAGTTGTTTTTTCCAAGTTGCTCATTCTTTCATGCATTTAGTGTGGGGTCCATCCTCCCCATGTAATGAGGGACAAGAATCTTGTCAATTTAATTTGAGTTAACAAGGTCTCTCATGTAAAAGGCCTTTAAAATTTTTGGATAACCAAAATTGGACAAGATTTTCATCCAAAAGGAGTGTGAAAAGAAAATTACCTGATTTGGGAATTACCATGAATTGGAGATGATACATGGTTGATAAGTCCCATAACATTCAATTTTCACTTCAAATTTGCATTATGCTTCAAACATGTGTTTTTCAAATTATATTCATTAGTTTTTGTGTATGTCCACTTTCACATTTGAGGTACCACCAAGGTGGATTTCATAGCTGATTTGGTAAGAGAATTTTGGCAAACTGGCAATTATACATTTAACAATATGTTCAATTTGCACAAAATGTAATGGCACACTATTAGAGTGCAAATGGATTATCATTGAAATCTATTAGCTAAAACTCTAATGAGAGCAAGGGTGAAAGCAATTAACTTGACATTCCATTTTTAGATTAATACACATTTTGTGCCATACATATGGTATACATGAATTTTCCATGCCATATTTTTGGAGATTAGTTTAGCCTCCATGGATATAGCACATTGGCATTGGAAATGAATGTATGTAAAACTATCTACTTGTAAAAAGTTTGAATTTTATTTGTACAAAAACAAGGTTATTAAAATCCATATATAAAGTATGTGCATAGATTTGCATTAAACAAAAAAATTGATTGTATTGTTAGTATATGAGGGTATAATCTAAATGTTTGTGAAAATTCCATTAATGCTTAAAAGTATGATTTTATGCAGTACCCCCATCATAAAATCAATCCCTTATTTCAAAGTTAGAACTTTGAAATAGTTTATGTATGCATGATGAAGGTATTGCATATACACTTTTGTTATGCCTTTAGAATAAGACAAAACATATTCCATCAACCCTATCTTTAAACTTAATACACCCATAGTATTACATAGGCTTTGATCATTCTTTGGTCCATGCAATACCCTTAACCTTAAACTGAACCTTAATACACCCATGATGGTACTACATAACCCCAACAAAAATAGGGTAAACCAAATAAGGGTATTGCAATTGAACTAAATTTTTTTACCTTAATATTAGGTGTGGCTACAATTAAATATCGGTTAACACCCATATTAAAGTATAGGATCCACAAAAAATATTTCAAATATGTCTTCAAGGTATTGCATTTTTTAATAAGATTAAATGAAATGATTTCAATTGGCCTAAGGGTATTACAAAACACCAAAATGATAAGGATATGCATTATCGTAATGAAGGTATGTAGATGTGAATACTGTTGGATATGATATTTGTGTTATGTCCTAGGGGTATTGCATCACCTTGATGAAGGCAATGCATATGTGAATTGGGTTGGATATGATACTATCAATGTGTCCATAGAGTATTGCATTGTTTAATTAAATGACATGAAATATAACATAGGCATGAATATTGCACAACAACAAAATAATTTAATGCATTTGCATAACTTTGATGAGGGCAATGCATGTGCGAATTGGGTTGGATATTATATTGTCAATGTGTCCATAGGGTATTGCGCGGATGAAATAAATGAAATAAAATAGTTACAATTAGGCCGACTTGGGTATTGCAAAACAATAAAATGATCCAATGCATTTGCATTACCTTGATGAAGGTAATGCATATGGGCATTAGGTTGGATATGTTATTTTGAATGTGTCCTTGGGATATTGCATTGTTGACTTAGATGAAATGAAATTAGTTTAATAGGATTGAAGGTCTTGGATTATAGTAAATTTGTTGTGTTCATGCATTAGTTTATTGAGGGTATTGGAAAAAAAAAATCAAATGTAATATGATATTTTCCGTTTGACTTAATAGTATTGCATTTAAATAAAATCATCCAATGGGTGTGCATTGCCCCTATGAGGGCAATGTGATGATTAATTAATTTATATATGTTTTTTGCAAGTTGTGTCAAAGGTATGGCACAAGTTTGAAATCTAATAATTGTGAGGAAGTTCAATGAGGGTATTGCAAGAATGATTAAATCAATGGATTGATGTGACTTGAGTAAAGATATCAAGTTCATTTGTAATACCTTCATATGTGATTTAATTGCTAAGTTTTATATGGCTACAAAAAATAAAGTAAAAATTAGTTGCAATACCCTTAGTTGGGTCATTGCAACATTGTTTTCAATAGTCATAAAGTTATAGGGTTTAGTAGGGAGGTAGGTAGGAAGGAGAATGAAGCAACCTACTTGGTATATTGCAATACCTTCATCAACCTACACCATCATTGCCTTGGTAGTGATTTAGTGCATAGGTACATAGGTAGGTAGGTTGATGGAAAGGTAGGCAAATGGGTGGGTAGGTAGATAAATGGGTGAGTAGGTGGGTAGATAGGTAGGTAGGTGGGGGAGGGAGGAGGCAGGGTACATAGGCAAGTAGTCTAAATGTAGTTAGATAGGTGAGACCTAGGCAAACATGGGGGGTGAGAAAAAAATGTTCCCCAAAAAAAACACCTTGGGCTAAGGAAATAAAAAAAAAGGGCAATTTGAATTCACCACCTTGGTTAACCCAAGGACAAGGAGGGATGAAAAAGGGGCACCCATTAATGCACCATCCATCCACATTGGTGCACCAGTGGGTGTTGGTTCATTCTGGCCCAAAAGTTCCACGCTAAAAATGGATTCCAAACAAAGCAATGAATTTGTCACACTATGTGACGTGCTCCTAAGTTCCTTGTTGGACCCAAGTTGGGTCCAAGTCAATCAAATAACAGAATTGTTTGGAACTTGGGGCACGCTCCCAATTCTCAACACTAAAAGGGGTAGAGGGGTGTGCTAAAGCTCCAGGATGGGATTATGAAGAGGGACAAGCTTTAATTACTTACTCGAACGTGCATCAAACCAACCAACAAGTTGGTTAGTTCACATTCTAGAACACCTTTAGTGTTAGGACAAGCCACGAGCAACCTTGGACTCACAAAACTCACCACGGCCCGGACTTGTGGGAAGCCACCACCTTCCCCCATATAGCATTCTCTGCGTCTTTCCACGGCACCTACATCCGAAAGACTTTTTGTCCCAGGACTCCCAAAGAAGAGTCTCGAAATTGTCTCGGTTTGGACTCCCGGGACTTTGCGAGTTCATAATTCTTTGTTCAAACCTTTGATTGGGATGAGGTTTAAAGCAAACATGTAGCTTTCCTTGAGAGCTTTCCAACAGTGTGTTGCACTCCACCTGCACACACCGAGGTTAGGTCGATTCTCGACTTTTAGTGGTCGGGAGTCAAACTGCTAGTTTGACTCCCGGCCTTTCTTTTTGCCATAACTTGTGCTACAGATGTCTAAATGGCTCATGCGGGGCCATTTTTGACATTTAGACTTCAATAGCTTTCCAATGATATAAAGAACACTTCAAGCTGAGGTGTTTTGGCCCCTGCAATCAAATTTTAAAACTTCAAAAATGTGAGTGTCATCCTCACACTTTTCCAAAAGTGGGGTTGTGACACTATGGCCTTACCATTTACATTTAAAAGTATTTTAAGGAAATAAAATAATTATGAAACTTCATATAATTCACCATGCAAAAATATAACCTTCAAAAAACTCTTCTAAAAAAAACCAAAATCTTTCAAGTTATTATAATTTTATAACTAATCTTTAGTTTCAACACAAACCAAAATATCATCTTTCAAAAATCCTCATATAAAAATAGACCTATTATTACCTAGGGGCCAAAATCCCTTAAGTTATTATACTTTATAATGCCTTAACATTATTTGAGTGAGAAGTGCCACATGGGTTTCAAGGCAACCCAATGCAGGTTTCCATGCGCAAGTAGGCGATGTTCAAAACTTGTTTCCTCCAAAACGTATCAAGTTTTAATTGCCATGTTTCAAAAGGGGGGGCGTCACCCATGTCATTTTTACCCCCTATGCATTCCCCCCATCCATGCCCCGCCCCCCCCTCATCACCATCCTACCTTATCTAAGCCCCTATGTCCCAAGGCATCTCATTTTAGTGTTGTCCCCATGTCCCCATCTATCATAGTCACGATCCCTAGTGACCATGGCAGCAATTAGGATTTAGTTATAACAACATTAAGGTTTCCACAATGCGTGTCAAATTTAAATCTTTCCATGAAACCATTGAACTTTCTTCTATGAAGGTGGGCCTTTTATTCATGTTCGTAACGTTTCCTTCTACTATTATCATTTGTTATGTTCTTTTTTATTTGAAACCCTTTCTTTTGAGCTTTGTGAAGTGTTTGGACATGAATGTTGTGTGGTCTACAATTTCTACAAAGAAAGAAGAATCCATAGTGGGATTTTTCAAATTTATAAATGTTCTTTCATTTCTTCCAAATGTTTCTTGGTATTTTGATTAGTGTTTGTTGACATGTGCATAGCAAAACAACGATCTTTGTTTGTCTCCTATAGTGTGCATGTGTCTCCCTCCATCCCTATTGTTCTACATGTGTGTTTATAGGTTTGTCCCATTGTTTTACTAGATGTCACCCCTCTACCTTCTCCAACAGTTCATAGTTTTCTAACTTCCACAAGTTTAGAAAATCACAATTTAGAAGTTTTACAACTTTTCATTGTTGTTTCTATGTAAAAGATTGTTGCATCACTGACCACATACATTTATCAAGTTTTTTCATCTCCCCATCTAGATATGTATATAGTTGGGCTTTTCATGTTTTAAAAATAATGCGAATTGTTTCAAAGGCTCTAAATTCAAGTATTAAGAATGGCAAACATTGTAATGCCCATGCTATAACATTTGGATGTTTGTTAATGATGATTTGGGCTCACCTATTCATTACTTTGAACATCTATTGTAATTGGAAAACTTGGCAAATATGGTTGTAGGTCCACAAAGTCCTATGTTTCTATGTTGGAATTTTTAAAGTTTCGTGCTTTTAGTATCACAGAAATCTTCCCAAGGGAAGGTGGTTATATGAAGGTTACGTTTAGGGGATATTGATAGGTTTTGTTCAAACATCAACATGTTTTAAATGTGACATTTTGTCAATTATGGTTCATGTTTTAAGCTTTGTGTGTTCATATCAACAATGCATGTTTATATTGTCTTCAACATGTTATAAATGTTAAATAAAGTTATGCATCCTTCATGTTCCTGAATAATCTGCCTAGTTTCGAAGTCTCGAGCTTCAAGTATTTAGTAAATTACGACATTAGAATACCCCCCTTGAGGCATTTCTATGTAACTAGGTAATGCTCAAAATATGGTTCAAGTTTCAAGCTTCATGTGTTTCCATTGCATGTTTTGCATGTTTATGTTGGGTTTAACATGTTATGCATGTTAAGTCTAGTTATGCATCCATCATGTTCTTGAATAATGTGCATAACTTTGAAGTTTCCAACTTGAAGTATCTAGTAAAATATGACATTACATTACGCCCCCTAGGGCACTTATGTGTAACTGGGTAATGTTCAAAATATGGTTCAAGTTTCAAGTTTCATGTGTTTATGTTGCATGTTTTGCATGTATTTTTTGGGTTCAACATGTTATGCATGTCATGTCAATTATATGCATTTGTCATGTTCCTAAATAATGTACCTTGTTTCGAAGGCCTATTTCAAGTATCTAGTATAATGACATTATAGTGCCACCCCAAGGGCATTTGGATGTTTCTAGATAATGTTTAGGGCCTATGTAAATGTTGCTTTCAAACATCCAAGTGCTCAAAATGGGACACTTTGGAATAGATGACCATCAAGTTTCAAACATCCTTCTTAAGTTCCATTTTTCGAATGGGTTATGCATGTTACAAAGTATAATTCAACTTCTACATCCATGTTCTAGAAACAATGTACCTTAATTCAAAGGCTCTAGCTTCAAATATTGAGTTTGATAACATCACAATGCTCCCCTAGGGCACCTTGCTCTTCTTGGGTACAATTCCATCTTTCTATTTCCATTCCATCCAAATGTTTTTGCATCTTGGATGTTTCCACATGCATATTTTGTTTCAAAGCCAATTGACAATGTTTTGGTGAAGTTTCCTTGTGCATGTTTTAGCCTCATGAACCATACAACTTTTGTCAAAAATTCAAACTTTGAGTAAAAAATACTAGACCATATTAATAGTCCCCATTAGGGTACATTGATATTGGAGGGAAATTGGCCTACATACCCATATAGTGCACTCCAATATCAATTAATTCGAAAATCATCACTCAATGTTGGATCCTTCAATGAATGATGAAGAAAGAAAGCTACAAATAGCCCAAAGAAACACATGTAGACACATAAAAAGAAACATATGGAGATGCAATATTGAAAGAGATTGACCGAAATCATCCAAGAAAAATAGAAACCAACATTTAATCTTGAATTGTTTTACAATTGCCAATTATCTACTTAATGTTCCAAAATATTAAATGTGGTGAAACATATACTTATAACTGGAACTTTTCATGTTTTGGGAGTTAAGTTCTTGAAATTAAAATTAGTTTTGTGAAATTTTTCAAAACATGTTTTTTCCTTCATGTATTTGAAAAGTTCACAAGTTAAATGGTGTGATCTAACTTTAGCATGTTTTAATAGTTGTTGATTTCATATGGGTATCTTGGAATCACATTCTAAATGAAAGTTTTTGGATATTTTCCTACAAAATTGGTTCCTTGAATTTTGAGTTCAAATTTTAATTGTCCCTTTTTTATTTTTTCAATTTCAGGGTAGTTACAATGTAACAATATGTACATTGGTGCAACATGTCCAACAAAGTAACCAAAACATGTCCAACATGCAAATATACAAAACATGTGCACAATGAAAGGTGGTTTTTTTGTACTCCTACATATGTTTCTATTGGGATCTACTCAAAACGTAACAAATACTGAAAAAAGAATATAAACTCTTGTCATGGTAATGATCCCATCATCCACGAGGATTTCAACATTAGTGTTAGAAAACATTGGGAAGTACAAAAAAAAAACATGACATATTACAAAATGTAGATTAAACAACAATAATACAACTTACAAACATCCTAGTTCCATAAGCAAATAAAAATAGTAATAGAAACTTATTTTCATAAGGAATGCACTTTAAAAAAATATACATTATAATGTTCACAAGACTTGACACAAGAAACCTAACCCCAAAAACATTGTTATACATGTGTACTACTATAGAAACTAGAAGGCTCACACTAAGAAGACCAACAACTTGCTAGAGATGTCACTACACTCACAATTGTTTTGACATCTTTCAAAACATACATCAATTCAATAGAAACATGCACATCTTGTAAACAACCTTTGGTGGGTTGTACAACTAGAAGTTATGTATGTAAATTTATCACCTTTGAACAAAAAAATTGTTTTAACAAAGCTTCGGGTCTGGAAAATCCATCTTCATCTCTAAAGCATTAGTGGATTCCTACAAGCTAAGAAATTCCACATTATATTATATTGTTAACATCAGTACCTTGACCTCAAAACATGGTCCGTTTGTGAAACAAGATGTTTCAACTATAAGGAAAGATATTGATTTTCATGAGGATGTTCTTGGTGTACCTTTGAAATATGGTTTGTATCATATTTCTTTTTTTGCCTTTGATACATGTTCTTGATCGATCTCCAAAACATGAATTGTATCATGTTTTAGTTTCCCATCCAAATCTTTTGTTTCTATCTTTGAAATATTATCTTTTTTTCTCTAGAAGAGGATCCTCTTGTGAACATTGTTGTTTAACCTTTGAAACATGGTCACAGAGTTCAAAACTTGGTGTTCTTCAATTATAACATGGTTTTGTACATCTTAAACATGGTCCTCTTGGTTGGGAGTATTATTCACTTGTTGAGGCCCTTGCACTGACTCCAATATTTCAGTTAAATTACTTTAAAATGTTTCAACAATTTCATCATGATGTTGAACTTGGTCCTCTTGCTACCTTTGTTCCATCAAATCAATTCCATCAATTCAATTAGTATTTGGATGGTGTGCTTGGATTACCCAAGGTCCTTGTGGGAAGCCAAATGGGTTTAGCAAGTTTAGCAAGTTCGATGCACCTTTTAATGTTAATTAAGTTGGAAATAAAGATGCACACCTCATTTTTGCAACTTTGTTGAGAGTGAACAATGCCACATGTGGGAGAATGTGTGTAACATCTATATCCAGAGGCACACCCCAATGAACATTTACCCAACCCATGTTTATGTCCTTTCGATGTTTGAGATATCTCCTAATTGTTCGAAGTGAACACTAACCTTGTTTTTGATTTGTTACCTCCCAAATGTCTTGGAAGATCACAATATCTTGGCTCACCATGTTTTTTATGGCTCTTATTTGAATTGAAGCAAAAACAATGTGACATCTTAGATTTGCTATCTAATGTCAACATAAGCTTCTCATAGGTTGCCTCTGTTTTTTCATCATTATTTCCTTGCTGAATTTATGTACTGCCAAATAAGAGGTGCCCATCTTGTTTCAAAATATCCATAGCTTTGCACCAACCATGATGATACTCTCCTTTGTTGAGTTTGTTAATGGAATCTCGGTTGGCTCTTTGAAGTGGGTAGGCATAACTAAAATCCTTATCAAATAATAGGCATAAAAACACCTTCATTAACATAACTTCCCAAGGAACACTTCTATAGGGTGTTTGGCGTCATAACATATTATTAAAGATAAAGTCTACATCTTTAAAAGTATGTGACCAAGGAAGTTTAGGCCTATCATTTGTAGGAAAGGTTTCATCATTAATGATAATATACCATAAGGGATTCTAATCCCACTTTAGAGCCTTAATTTTCAGTGCATTAGTTATATCAAACTCCTTCAGTTGTTTAGCAACAAAGGCCAACCTTTGTTGATGAAGGTGCTCTTTGCGTTCATTCTTTGCTTGAATAAATTTTTGGAAACGCTTTTGATAATTTAAAAACTCATGGAATGACTTGGCCAAGACTTGTGTCTCACATCCTTACAAAAGGTCCATTGTCTGAAAGACTAAAGCACCAATCTCTTTTGCAACTTTAGCTTGAATTACACCAAACATGTATATTCATAGACACAACATGGGGTGACTTCTTAGCTAGCACTCTTAGCATAGGAACATAACATGCTATAAAACCATACACATGATCATTAGAAACCATGTAATTAGATTCAAATTTTAGCCTCATATTTATGGAGTGAAATGGAAGGACCATGTTTTGGGTTTTAGAAACATGAACAAAACATGGTTATCAAAATTCGAGTATCTATTAGAATTGAAGAAAAGAGAATAAAATATTGACATCAATATGTACCCAATAGTTCATAACAAGACATATACTTGAAACAAATGGAAAATTTGAAACATGAATGGAATTGAAACATATAATGAAATATTATGTTTAAACAAAACACACAAAACTATTATGAGCATGTTTGGATGTCATTGCATTGAGAGCCATGGGCTTGTTTTGATAATTTCATACATGGTTTAACCATGCTATTATAATTTGGATTATCAATTCCAAATCAAGAAATGGAATAAAAGTCAAAACTTGACTCCAATGTGTACTACTTAAATGCAAGACATTTATTGAAACATGAACATGTAAATTTTTAAACATTCTAGAATTGTAAACTTGGGACTGTTGAAAATAGAGGGATTTGCACATATGTACACCTAGTATTTACAAAACTTGATGAAACAACATGAAAGAGAATAAGAATGTACATGTTTGTTGCCTCACATGAACTTGCCATATGCACAACAAACAACAGTGCTGAAGTTCAGATCACACACAAAAACACCTAACTTTTTTACAAATTCATTTATTTTTGCACCTTTTAGTCCCAATCAACAAGATTACACTTGAGAAAATGCCAAATCCCTAGCATTTCTATTGTGCTCCCAAGAAATAGTGGTTTTCTTTTGGATAGTTCTTAGAACACATCATCACTTTTCACTAGCAATGTTTTCACAAAACATTCACTCAAATTCAAATTGTTTCTTCCTATCCCCAACGTGTTTTAGACTTCTTGGAAGATGACATTGGGGTACATAAGTTTGGTGGATTGGTAGGAAGATTTGTCATTGGAATACTTTTGTTGAATCTTTTATATGTTTCAATTGCTCACTATTGAAACTAACATCTTAATGCACCAATTCTACAAGGTAGCATATATTGTGGATTGAAACATATATTAATACAAAAACATGGCAATCATCAACCACAAAAACATAGGTCAAAATAATTTCCTAGTTACACGACTATCAAAACATGGAAGCCAAGTATGAATGTGTGACGACATTAATTGATAATAACACTTGATTTGAATTAATTTGAAATGTGGTGTTTTTTAGAATGATTTCAAAACCTATTGATATGCAGTTACTGCGACATGGGGGTGAAGAAGAAACATGTTGAAACTTGAATAAACCTTTAAAAACATAGATAAGGTGTGACACTCACCATTATGTAGCGAATGCTCTGTGTCCATAGTTTTAGGCGAAGGTTCACGCTATAAATTCATAACTATTTTTGAAAGCTCTTTTAATGTGGTTTGGCTTGCATGTTTTATGAATTGTTTTTTACGATTCATCACAATTTTTTTCTTTGCTATTACATCGCGGTCTAAACTTTCCAAAGATGGTGTTCTCTTTTTCTTTTGCTTATGTTGCAAAGTTTCTCCTCCTTACAAATCAATGGTGAAGAAGGATGACTATGCTTTATTTTAAGTAATGCCTTTGCTTTTGCTTGATATTCCAAAATGTTCCCACCCTTTGCAAGATACTCACCTTTGTTGTGTTTCATAATGGTGGGTATAACTTCAAGGTGAGAAAATTCCTTTCAAAATCCACCACTTTTTCACACCCTTTTTTTCGGTGCTCATTGATCCTCATTTTCGAGTTTTTCTTGTCCTCTTGGCTATGACTATAACATTCTTAAAGCAAATATAGCCACTCCTCACAAGTGTATGTCTTCACAAATACTATTTTATTTATCTTCACATTTTTATTATGAGGTTTGATTCTTTTGCATGATGTTCGCTCCCCACGTTCCTTGTTTTTTATCACAAGTATACAAAAATTGAATTTGATAACACTTTTGGACAAACAAAAATCCCCAACACATTTAGTAGCACAAACCTTACAACAATAATGAAACAATGCAAGCTAAACCCTAAAACAACTCCAATTTGTTGGAGCAATGTTGATTACAACCTCATGGACATTTTGCAAGAAGAGACGCCATAATGTTTCAAAGAATCAACCACACGCTCACTTTGCGAGAAAAGATGCAAAAGTGCTTCAAGCTCCCTTCTAAAGCTCAAAACTAAACCCTCATCGAAACATAAACGTTTCACACAAGGTTGTCCCACTTCAACTTAGTTCCTACCTACTTGAAAATATAACTCTTTACTTTACTTTATTAATGAGCTTGATAGACGGTCAATGCTTAATTATACGATAGCAACAGAGACGTGAGGAGAGCGCCAAAGCGAGATGCCATGGGACATAGGGGGCCTAGATAAGGTAGGATGGTGATGGGGGGAATGCATGGGGGGTACAAGTGACATGGGCGCCCCACCCCAAACATGGTAGCCAAAACCCAACATGTTTTGAGCATCGCCTGCCCACGCATGGAAACCCATGCCGGGCTGCCTCGAAACCCACACGACATTTACGACCTGCTGCTCAAATAACAATTGGGGCTCTATAATGAATCTAAGCACAATATGGGCAATAAACTGAGGTGCAGCCTTTGAACCTTGGTGTCTTGTTGAATCAGAAAAATTATGAATCCAAAAAATTCCCACCCAATAAGAATCACAAATTTCTAAGCACTTTGATGCCCTCTGGATTTTGAGTGCTAAGAGGTAACGTGCTAACTTACAACCATAACAACTTCGGTGTGGCTTGGAGTCCTGCAGGTTGAATTCTAAGAAATATGAATCCAAGCATTCCACACACAAAAATGGATCCTAATTCCACAGCACTTTGATATACCTTAGCCTAGGGTCAATTTCCACATTGATAAAATGAATAATAATTTTTCTCCAAAAACATGAATTCGTTTTAAAAATTTGAAATTATATATTTTTCCATCATCTACTATGGTATTGTGATAGGAGTGGTGAAATTATTCCGGGGGTAACCTCTGATAATTATGATCATTTTCAACATTTCAATTTCATATTTTCAGTAAATTTCATTTCACTATTTGGGGGATTATTTAATGACGGAATTGACCTTAGGGTAAGGTATCATCCTGGCATTTGATACACAAGTTTTGGCTGCATTAATATTGTGGTCAGTCCCATGAGCACTTTGAACAGAAAATGTGACCTAGCACTCAATCCATGCACCATCCATTGAAACCCCCTTATGACTCTGTTGTAGAGAACCACACAACTGAGTTACTAAGGCCCACTTTACACTAGGAGTCAAGGCCAATGTTCAACTCAAATCAAGCACTCCTATTGGTGCAAAAGTTCAAATCAACCCCAAGGGCTTTACACTAGGAGTCAAGGCTGAAAATAGGAAAAATCTTTTCAATCTGCCCGAAGTTACTAATAACTGCTGAACTTTATGGCCTTGTCTTGGCCCAAAGGCTGAAAAAAAAGGATACCATCAAATTTGGGAAGCCAATTTGCTACTCTTGGGGCCAATGTTCCAGCATTTATTAATATCAAAACCTCAATGTTTTAGCATTTATTAGTAACTTAGCGCCAAACAACAAGCCAAAAATGCTCAAAGTTGGCCCCCAAGTTTTTTCAGCCCAAACTCCTCGTGCAAAGTGGGCCGAAGTTTCCAGTTTCCACCCTGGTTACCTATCATGTAAATCCCTCCTATTTCCACCTCAGACTACCTAGGCAACTAACTACCCATGCAAGTGTGCACCTATCATTGGTATGTAGGTAAGTGGTTAAGTATACTATGTATGTTGTTAATTAAGGAAGACACTTGGTGACTACTAGGTGAGTAGATACATATGGATGGTATACATAACCATGGTGGTTAGCACATACCTAACCACCATGGTTATGGTACAGGCATACAACAATTAAGTGTTTCCTGGGTAATTTTCTGTTGTGGGTGCATGTGAAGGTAGAAGAGGGTACCTGTTGCAAGAGAGGCGGTTGTAATGCAAGGTGGGGGGACCAAAGGGTGCAGTGGGGGAGGGAGCAGAATGTGCGCAGAGCAGAATGGCAGTGGCTCAAAGGGGCAGCCCCACACCCATCACCCAAGCTCTGGCATTTTCCATGTTTGGTCTTTTCTCCCCCTGCTCTTGCTCACATGACATGAGAAGGATTGCCTTTGTACCAATTTGTCTCCCCTTCAGTATTTCTTGAAAGGATTTTGCACGAACCTGTTTCCAGTTTCTTCAATCATCATCTTGCAACACATATATGGGGTTTTTGTGATTGAATGGTGAGTTCGTCTCATCCATAGATGTAGAGCAACATTATCTTTGCAATAACACTTATGACTTTGCACTCAGGGATGATGGATTGATAGATATGTAATGTCATGAAGAGCCTATGGAGTAAATAACTTTGACAAACCAAATTCCAATGTAGATGCCACAAGCAGCAAGCAATTCCACTGTTGCCTAATTTGGAAAGTACCTATGTTGCATTGCTTGAAAAGCTCAATTACAATTTACATTGAATTGCAGCTGCAGCTATTATGCCAGTATTTTCATGTGTTTCTAACAAGAAGTCTTGTTTGTCTGTTTGACATTCATGTGTGATGTTTGTGCAGAAAGCTTCTTGGCTTGCCACTAACTGGACAGCGACCGAGTTGAAGACTACATGGCAAAATGACTGCTATGAAAATCTGAAATTACTTCTTCATCAGCAAACATCATGACCCGGTGACCACCTCATGACAAAATTGACAGATTACAGTGTTGTTCTCTTAGTTGTGGCAATCATCGTCTGCATTACTGTAGTTTTATTCAACATATACTTGTTGATAAACTATCAGCATCCTGATGACTACAATCAAGCATATCTTCCAAAGATTATTGTCATATTTGGATTATCAGTGGCACAAATTTCCATCCTCATGTTACCAGCAGATGTAGCAAACACAAAAGCCTGCCAAAATTCTGTGTATTTGATGGCTTGTAATTACACATTGCCAATGAAGCAGCTCTGGTATGCAGTATACATTATTATCACCATATTTGTTTTTGTCATCTGCCCCTTTGCCTTCTTCTACTATGAGGCTGACAGTGACAAGTAAGCTCCCTTGCCTTAGCTCCAAGCATGGCTCTAGAGTCCTAATTAGGATTTCTCAAATTTTCTTGCACATCTGAACTGCTCCTAGATTGAAAGCTTCTACTTAATCAAGAAACATAGAAACAAAACAGGGAACATTGTTCAAGAGTATAGTTGGAGTCAGTGAAATTCAGAGTCTATTTCTCAAGGTGTTTCTTTGTTTATTGCCTCCTGTATGTTTTCCCATTGAGCCTTGATGTCCAAGTTTTCTGTCTGGCGAAGGGAATAACGGGGTTGTTTGTCCATGATGTACAAAAGTACAGATATATTTGGTTCCTTGTGATTTGCAGACATGGTAACCTTGAGCAATAATGCATGTCTATGTTTTCTTTTATGAGCAGGAGTTCGCGACAAAGGATGTTGGGTGCCTTTGTTTGGGTACTTGTGGCGGTGTTTATCTTTAGTTTAATACTTGGCATCTGCTACTGTACGATTTCTGTATGTTTGAATGTTGTCCTCATGCAGGACTCATAAATTAGCTTCATATCCTTTGTAGCAGTTTGTGATTCTCATTAAGGAGCTCCACACCTATACTGATCTATTTGCTGGATTCTAAGGTCAAAACAAATAAGGTCCATACTGTTCATCTTTCTAAAGCTTGAGTAATGCCTTAGAGAACAGGATCACTGTCACCTTCCAGACCATGAATATCTCTTGGAGAGCTTCCTTCTGTTTGGGCTAGGGTGGCTTAGCTTACCTTGTGGTCACATTGTTTTGTGATTTATTTCAACTTGCTTGTCTTTGCAGCTCTGGTAGGGTATGCAGACTTCTCAGTTCGAAGACTTGAATCAACAACAGTTCCCTTCACAAACGACTTCAGCAGCCTAACTCTTGCAAAACCTTGTCTTAACACCACTGTTCTTGTCTCTTCAACCAGCCAAGAATTGGTAGGTCACTTGCTGTTTTAATGTTCTTGGAAAGTTGGGGATCACAATTGCAGTCCTTTCCTGGTGGATGGATACTTTTGCAATAGTTTGAAAAGAAAAGATTTTCAAGGGATGTAGTGCAGACTTTTGGGTTGCTTTTCTTATCAACCATATGGTAGAAAAGCAAAAAAAATTAGTGTTTTAGGGATCCCTTGTTGAGAACTTCACAGATTGCAGCAACACATGAAAGGCAGGCTCAATGATGGGATTTTGAAGCAGTGTGCAGCATATTTGTCAGGGTCTGGCACATCAACAACATGGAGCATGCGAGTCTCATTTCCAGAGTATATTATTGCCCTCACCACTATTTTTGGCTCAATCCTCTTTGTGGTAGGTCTACTCTTATGCTTCTCTTAGTATGACATCCTCTACAAACGTGAATGTGGCTTATTGATCAAATTGCCTTGAACTCTTGGTTTTTTTTGGTCCCCTGAGTGCACTTACTTTCAGCAACATTTCTCGACTTATTAATGCAGATATTTGGTGGAGTGGGTATGGCTTGCTTACCAATGAGTCTCATAGCCACATTCCTTCGTCGACCTAAAACTACCATTTCACGTGCCCAATATATCAAGGTGGCTATAGAAGTTCCTTGCTGGATCTATCTTTCTCTGTTTCTTTCTTGATTGTTTTTGGTTGATTGGTTCTACTTTGCCCCTTTCTGTATGGTTGTAGTTGACATTTGGCATGGGTGTGAAGGATAAATCACATAATGGTTGCTAGACTTCTTTGCAGGAGGCAACACATATATTGAAGCGTGGAAAGGATATAAAGGAGGTCCTCTTGGGTTTGCAGCGTGAAGAAAGAGCTGGCAGCAAGGGGCGTAAATGGAAGAAGAATGTACTGAAGATGCAGAAGGTAGAAGCTTAATTAGTTTTAATTGTACAAAAGGAAAGTTTTTACATGTTTGGTCTCAAGCTGCATAATGTGACCAATGATCAACCACTTTTGCCTCCATATGTTGTATAGAGATGAACTAAATAAATGGTACAACCAATATCTCCTTCACCCTGGGCTTCATACAGCTTGAGTGACCAATTTCTTAACCCTTCAATTAACAATGCATTGGAACTACAGGAACTCATATACTTGGAGCAGGATGATGAAGCTTTGACTGAGGTTTTTCCTCAAGGAGAGAAGGTTTGCATTCACTGGCCTTTTGGAGTACTGTATACATTTGTGGAAATTTTAAAAAAATCTATGAAAGAGTTGGTTTTTCATGCTTTGTGGTATGGCAGGCAGATACCTCATGGGCACTTACTGTCATCAGCTACTTAACTTGTCTATTTTTTGGAATCGTTGGGTAAGCTTGTGAGCTTGTAAGTCAGTCATGCAACTTGACCTTTCATCAATTAGAGCTCCTCATTCTTGGGGTGGCAATGTGTGCTCACATTTCACGACCCAACTATAGTCACCCTAGGTATCTAGTTGTGTATTGTAGATTAGGAGTTTTTTGTAGTTATTACCATGGTAGCTGCAGATGGAACTTGAGAGAGGCGGCATGAAAGATTAAAGATTGGCCACAACAGATAATACAAACATGCCTTCCTGCTTTGCTCTGTATTTGGACTGTGGTAGGATTGTTATATCGGTTGTGTGGTTGGTACACATTATCATCTTCATGTTAGTCACACCTCCCATCAAGCCATTCCTCAACGATTTTTTCATCCGTCTTGATAAGGCCTGGGGTATGTTTCTTAACAATGATCAATTTATTTGGGCTCTAAACATACATTGCAATGTCCAATGGCATGGAAGTCTTACCCTATATCCATCGTTTACATTTCTTAGAATTTTTTTTTCTTGTCTTTCACTACTTGACATTGTGGTTTCTGTTGTGATCTGCAACCACCTGTCCTTATGCTGCAAGTTGATGACATATCAACATATATGGTGGATTTTGGATGTTTCTGATGCTTGTTTGGCTGTAGTGGCATTTCAGGGTTATTAGGCACGGTGGGTTTTGGTGTGTTTTGCTTGTACCTTTTACTAGCAGTGATTTCTGGAGAGGTGCATCTTGGCCTCAACTTCCTTTTCATCCAACTTCACCCCATGAAGTGCGTAATATTCTCTTTGTTGCAGTTTTGATTAATAATTCATTTCATTTAAAATATCTAGCACAATTGCAAATAAACCATGAACACTTGAATTTGCACTACCTTTTGGTTTTCAATCATTCTTGTAATATGCTTTCAATAATTTATGGTCAGATTGAATGTTCTGGTTTGAATTTACATACTTTTGATTTTGGTTTATGCTAAACAAAGTTTTGTGTATGAACTTATTTTCAATCTTTCACCTTTGGATTCATACACAAAACTTCTTTTGATCAATTCATAGTGACTTCAAATGTTTCTGGTCACTATCCTGCTTCCAACACAAGACTCATTAGAGCCCTGCAATGTGGCAACATATTGTGTCACAGATGGAATGGAACACTCATGAATTCCTTCTTGTTCAATGTGGGGTTGATACTTGCATGCAGTATCAGGTGCAGAGCCTTGACTTTTCTATGGACTTTCATAGCAATTGGTAGAGCATATAGAAGTCCAAGTACAGTGCTTAGGGCCAATGTCTTCTGATAGCAGACTTCCTATTCAAGGTCTTGTGTCTACATTTTATGGGTGATATTGTGCAATTACAATAATGTCATGTCTCTTGTGAATGCAGTGTGATTCAGTTCTGTGCAAAAGCATTCTCTCTCTATGTAGATGCAACTGCTGTACAACAAATTTTTGGTGGTACCCTACAGACTTTACGTGGCATAAAATACCTCTTTAGGTATGTTGATAGCTCTATGAGCCCAGTGTGTCCCTTCTTTGGTCTTGTATCTTGATGACAAGAGCTAGAGAATTGTTCTTGGTGTAAGGTCTAAAGTGTAGGAATTTTGTCATGATTCATATACCATTAGATTTGTCCAAGTTGTTGATCTGCAGCGTGTTTATCATTTTCATGAGTCTTGCAGCTCCTTAAGATAACTTACCATCTTATGACCTTGCAAGGAAGAAGGCTGAATTGTGAAAGTCCTTCAGAAAAGTTCCTTTCAGCTGGTGAATTTTGTCCATTCTGTACTTTCTTTTGTGCCTAATGAATGTAGGCAGTAAGGTTCTTTTGTCATTACAACAAACACTGCAGCTTAAAAAGACGTTCCAACAAACCAGGTGTGGTATCATATAGCAAAGTAGAGAGTTGATCAGGGACCCTAGTCTTTCTCTCTTGAGAACCATGTTGGAGTGAACCAATAAGATTGAGCATGCATCTCTACATTTCTATAAATTGTAATCATGTGCTTGGGTGTTTGGGTTTCAGATATAATGTATTCCAGATCATGTTCATAATTTTGGCCTTCTTGACAATTCTCTACTACATGTGTTGTGTAAGCATTCTACTGCTCCCCATCCTGAATTGTGTAGAAACCAAAAATTATGCTCTGAATGAGACTCAGGTCTTCATGAATATGTCAATTCCATTTTATTCTAAACCTAGCAGGATTTCTCACTGCAGTTTACTTTGGTTATTTTGCCAAGAAAACTTTTGTTTAACAATGTTGGAAATGACAAACATGGAAACGGAACTGTTCCAACTGCATGAATTGTTGAATAACTTGGGACTCTTGACACTCATTACCCATTTTAAAATTTAAACCCTAAAATTGTGTTGCATATTGCAGGGTTGGAGGAAGAAGGGCAGAGCCAGGAACAAGTTTGTGAACATCTAATGTGATCTGCAATTACAAAGTTGGTCACCCCCATTTTTCTTGGAGTCCTCTCATCCATGTGTGTTAGTAATGCCCTTGTGGATTTCTTTCTGAAAGGCTACTTCTTTTGTGGATTTCACATGAAGTCACGATTTCCTTTAGCTTGTAATTTATAGAAATTACTGTGCCATGGGCATCTATTTATGCTCTCAGACATTTAGCCACTTGTGGACTCTGGAGCCATCATTCACACAAATAAAGTAATTTCAAATTTTTTTTTCGTAATTATGTATAACATTGGGGGTTTATGTCCTCCCTTTGTATGTAAATTGGTGCATTGCATGTTGCAACCTTGGACCCTTGTTGTGATTTCATCTGAAATTAGATGAGATGGATGAAATTTACAATATGGGTTATACTCATGACATAGAGGAAATTGGAACACCTGAATTGAACTTGGTAATATAGATGAAATTGTCAACACAATAACATTAGCAACATGGAAATATGACCATGTTAACAACATTAATATACATGGATGAAATTGGTCACATAATTGCAATTAACCATATGAAATTCTGTTGATGAAATTGATAAAGGTTGATCCATGGATGAAATTGGGTCCATAGATGTTGTTGGCCATGTGAAAGAAATTTGAGCATGTGAATGATGGTTTTTTTCATGCATGAATGTCATTTCATGCATGTCATACATTTCATCATCCATGACATCTATTTATGGACTCTTCAAGTTGCAAATACTTAACATTTGTCATATTAAGAAATTAGATAGATCAATTTGAGCTTTCTAGATGAAAGATGTGCAAAGAAATATTGGACCATCATTTTGCATCTTTTGTCATATGGCATTACATATTGTTTACTATGTTCAAATGTGTATTATGTTTTGTTATCATGGTGAGTCCATGATAACAACAATGAATGAGTCACATGTCCTCCCCATTCATTAATTCTTGTACAAATTAAGTTAATAGTCCATGGAAATGGGTAGGAAAACTCATTTTGTGCCTTGCATTCTTGCAATATTTTTCTTGGACTAGTTCTTTTCTTTCTACCAGATTTCAAATTTCATTCTTTCAGCCCATTGTGGTTTGGTTTCCTCTCTGTAACAAACCATTGTTGCCCATTACTTGCACAATAAATGAAGGAGTTGTTGTTGTGGCAACAACAATAACCATGGTGCAAGCCAAGTATAATTGGAGCTAGTTGATTATGTCATTAAAAAAAAAAAAAAAAAAGCTTTCAAACGTTGTTGTAGATACACAACACATCTTGGGTTTTGTGACCATTTTAAAAAATGACTATTGTCGTTTTTTGACTATGTTTACAATTACTTGGTCACAAAAATAAACTTCGTTGTAAAGGACATCACGATGCTTTGTGACATCATGGTTTTTTTACTATAATCAATTATGACAACTTGTTCAATTTTTGGGTAAATATATTATAATATTTGAATTTATAATAATATATTTGAACGATTTAAAAAAATGAATTTAAAAATACCACTTACTTTTGCAACTAATAATAATTAACAACTAAATTTCTAATGATGATGATGTGGCATGCCATGTGTCAACAAGGTGTTAGAACTAGTAGTTAACCTCATGACTCATGACATTAATTTCAATAAAATTACATTTATTGATTGGTCAAAAAGTTCATAATGTTAAAACTTGTTTTCTACGACTTGTCTTATGGAACTACAATGTCCAACACAATTAAGGGAATGACTAAGAATGCCTTTAACAACTAGTAGTCAACCTTATGACTCATGTAACTAACAAAAATGAATAAAAAAATAACTACAATTGCTTAGGACGAATCATTTTATTAGCCAATTTTAATTCAAATAACCTAATTTAATTTATAATTTTATAACAATGTAGCCATATTTAGCCATGTATTGTTTCAATAATGAAATTTATCTTAATGGTGTCAAATTTAACCAAATATAACCTAAATATTCAAATATAACTTTGTTTAACCATGTTTAACATAAAAATTATGTTTAGTTTCATTTATGTTAATTTAGCCATGTTTAGTTAAAATATCATTTAAAATATAAATTACATTAATTTTGCTATACATCAACAATTATCAACCATGTTTAGCCTAAATAAATATGTTTAAAGGTGTTTAGCCATGTTTGACCATGTTTAGCCAAAGTAATTGTATTTCGTTTCATTTATGTTATTTTAGCTTGATGTTCAATTTAAATAATTGTGCTTAAAAATAATGTATCCATATTTAGCCATGTTTAGTTAAAATAATTGTGTTTAACCATGTTTAGTCTAAGTAATTGTGTTTAGCCTTATTTATGTTTGTTCAATTATGTTTACCTTCATTAGTTGTGTTTAGTTTAATTTATACATTAATTTATCCATGGTTAGATTAGGTGATTATTTTTAACCAAAATTATTTAAAATAATTATGTTTAGCCATGTTCAAATTAACTTAATCATGTAGATTAGCTTAGGTCTAATTTAGTTTAGTTTATGTTTAACTTAGCTAGGTCTATGTCCTTAGTTTAATTGAAATTTAGCCTAGAGCACAAATAATCCTAACTAGGCTAGGTTTATAGATAGTTTAGGTGACCTGACTCATGCTAAGTCAACCTAGCTAGAGAGGCCTAAGTTAATTTATTCTAGGCTTGTAGGTCGTTTAGGTTACTTAACTAATCCTACGTCAACCTAAGGAGGCCTAAGTTGGTAGGTAGTAGGTAGGATAACCTATGTCAATTTAAAGGTGACCTAATTCAATTTGAAACAAAAAAATTTGAAAAAAATTTATTGTTTAATAGACTTAGTATAAAAAAATGTGGTAGTGTAATGGATGAAAATTTGAACCCCAAAGTGGAGGTGAAGTGTTCAAGTCCTTGTTTTTGCAACTTATGATACCTAGGTCACTTAACTTAGGTTAAGTAGCCTAGTTTAAGCTACTTAGGTTAGGAGGTTGAAATTTATTTTTAATTTATGCCACCTAGCCTAGGTTAGGTATCTTAAATTAGATAGGCAAGGTTAGGTTGACTTTTGGTTAGGTTAACTATGTAGGTTACCTAAATTAGGTTATATTGACTTTTGCTCATGTGGTATGATTCATAATTGAACATGTGTTTATAGATTTTTGACACTTGTCATATATTTATCAAAAGATTTTTTGTAATTTTTAATTGAATAAAATGACAAGGATGACATGGCATGCACTTTATATGTCACACCAAGGTCAATGATGATATAAAAATTATTATTATAATAATAAAAAATATTAGTTGATAAGATAATTAAGTTTTGCAACTATATATCTTTTGCAAATAAATGGGTGAAATGACATGGGTTCAACAACTCAATAGCCACTAATTGCAAATGTTTTTTAAAAATTAATACATAGTCACAAAAGTTAGTCACAAAACCCAAAATGTGTTGCTGTCATAGAAAAATGGCGTATGTGGTTACTAGTAATGTTTTATAATCTTTCCATATTTGCCAAAAGGATGTTAAAATAATGTCCAAGCACCAGATGTGTCACAAATGTTAGTGCCATGGAATTCATTCGTTTGAATGTTCATTCATGACTTGTAGTGAACTTGTATCTAACTCCTAGTTTAAGTCCAATTCATTCTTAATTAACTCTAGTTAAGTTTTAGTTCAATTACAATTAATTCTTAGTTCATTTTTGGTTAAGTTTTTGTTCATTTCAAGTTCACTTTTAGTTAATTCTTAGTTAAGTCCTGGTTCACTTTTAGTTAATTTGTAGTTCATTTCTAATTAATTTTTTATTCACTTTGAGTTCACTTGTAATTAACTTTCAATTTGTTCTTAGTTGAATCCTAGTTCATTTCTAATTAACTCATAGTTCATACATGGGTGCACATGGGCCACATGTAGGTAGGAAGTTTTTCAAAAAACTTTCTTGATTTACATGCCCATTAGGTATAAATAGAATTCCCCATAACTTTTAATATGTTCAACACTAGCTTTGGATACATTTTTTTTATCATAGCCTTTTTTTTGTTCTTGCAATAAATTCTTGTTGGATTTTTGTTTTGCACATGTCATGTTTTTATTCTTATTTTTTTTGTTTCACGATTTGGATTTGGAATTAGTTCTGCTTTTGTTTTAATCTTGGTTTAGGTAATCTTGTAGGCTTGGTTGTTTTCATGCATGTGATAGATGCATGGTAGATTTTTGCAACAAAGTTGAGTCTTCCATGGGTGGCAAGTAGCTTGTGCATGTTTATGTGTCTAAAAAGAGTTTAAGGTTTCAAGCTTTGTAGGGTTTTATAACAACCCATCTGTTTTGCTTCATGTAGTTTTTTTCCTCCATGTTTAGAAATTGCGCGTGGTTGGATTCCACCATCTTCATGGCAGACATTGTTCAATGGACTTCATCTCCATTTCTAGAGATGGCATGTTAGATTCCTCCCATTTCAATGCCAAATAAAGGAGATTGTTGGTTGGACTTCATTAGCTTATTGTAAACATGAGGAGGAGATTGATTACATTGCCACCATCATCTTCATTTGATGTTTGCAAAATAATTGCTTGAAAGATTTCTTATGACCACTCACTTGCTTGGACATTGTATTTTTTGGTAGAGGTGAACATTTCTTGAAATGGAATTTGGGTTTGAATATATATTTTGATTTGTTGAAGTTTTTTTGTTTGTGAATTTCATGTTCATTTTGACAATTTAAACGCATAAAATGGACATTTGTATTCACATATATAATCCTTAAGCCTAATCTAACCCCCTTTAAAAAAATGTTAAGAAATGTCATGAAGTGAGGAAAATCAAAACAAAGTTAACTTAGGCCATAGTTTTTGTTAGGATGTTGATTTCTTTGATGAATTGTGATGGTTTGGGGGAGTAGAATCTAAAGAGACCTACGAGATGGGTTTTTAGAGAGTTGTTAGGAATTGAGGATTTGTATTAGCTTTGTATAAACAACATGAGAATCTATCTTACCACAATAAATTTACCACATTGCATATTTCGAGTGTTGTTGTTGCTGATGATCATTTGAGTAATTCATGTTTAATTGTAGAGAAAGAGGTGTTGTTGGGCTTGATTCCATTTTGATAGAAATAATTTTTTATCATTGTAATATTTTAATTAGGAAGGATTGTAAATCACAATGGCAACCAGGTGCTAGGTAAATTTTTTTGGGCTCCCAATTTGTTTGTGGTTATTGAGTAGAATAAAGGGTAGTTGTTGTGAAACTGGAAGAAGAAAGTGGTTCATCATGAAGGAAAGAGTCAAGTTGACCAAAACCTTGAATAATTGGTGAAGGTCAAATTCTCTCGTGATCATGATCTGCTTATGGCATCTTCTTTTTGTGAATTATGAAGTTATCAATTTGGTGAATGAATCAAAATATAAGCATACTTGATTTTCATTATAATGTAGTGTAGTTTTTAATGTTGCAACAACATTCACAAGATTGTCTTATTCCTTTTTTTTGGTGAAGCAAATTTAGGACATGTTTAAGCTATATTTTAGTTAGGGAAAAATGCATTGTGCAATGTTTTAGGTCATTGAACTCCACAACATAAAGTGGCCAAAATTGTTGAAAGTAAACCTATAAGGTTTTCATTTCATAGAGATAAGTAAGGATTTCGATGGATTTTGCCATCATGATTTCTGCATCATGTAGGACTTTGGTACTTGTCATTGCCATGCACTACAAAAACATAACTTTCAAGTTATGGGGACATTATGGGAATTGAAATTTGTCAAGGTTTTGATCTAGAAATTTTGTCATTTGTTTTTTCAAAAAGTTAAATTGTAATGGTGTAAGGAAAATGTCTTAAGCATTTTCCTTGGATTTTGTGAGCAAAAGCTGAAAGGGTTGTGCAATGGGCAATAGATCTTCATTTGGGATTGTGTTTTTTTGATCCAGCTACAAGTAATGGCAAGCTCATGATTCCGTGTGATAGGTATGTCATTATCATCAATTCTTGCCAGGCTCTTCACATAAGGTATATGCCACAAAGTCTTTGTCGGCCTTTCTTGTAGTGTTATAACAAAGGTGTTCCAAGATAAGAGGGATTTAGGAAACATATCTACTTTTGATTGCTTGCCAACCATGGGCATTCAAGTAGAATGCACATTAACCATTCTACTAATCATAAAAAGAATCATACAATAATTGCATTCATCACCCAAGAGCTTTTTTGGAGTGTTGTCTTTTGATTTCTATCATGGAGCACTTACACTTCAGTGTTTTATGACTTGTGCCATTAGTTGATGGATTTGGAACAACTAGTACTCAATTATATTTTAGTTTTGGAGTTTGTGTCAGTTACCTTGTGTGCATATGTTTGATAATTCACAATGACAATCATCCTTGAGTTTGAATGTACAACCCACGATGCTTTAGTTTTTTTGTTGATTTTGAAGTTGAGATATTGTTGGACAACCTTGTAAAGGAGTATTACTATTTGGACCCCAAGGCATGGGTAAAGTTCTATTTGAAAAAGTAATAACTTCATCAACATCATTGGTTCTACCATCACCTTAAAGGTGAATTGTATATTTATGCATATGTATCTATAGTACCCTAAACATAAACAAAGTCATGATTATCCTCTTTGTCTCCACATTGAGTATTGTGATGTTTTGAAAGAACAACCCACCATACTCAAACATTCAATTTAGTGCAAAGTCATGCCATTTGCCAATGGCTTCAATTGGAAACCTAGTTATGGAAGATTTGAAATTTGAAATTTCATTTGCCTAGTTCATAATTAATTGATTTGGGATTATGGCTTGATGTTTTGTAGTGGTTTGGTGATGTTGAAAAGCTAACAAAACCTCTCTTCTCACTGGCTAAAAAGCCTTCTCCAGTAGTCATTTTGATTGATGAGGTCAAAAATTGAACCATGGCATTTAATCCATTGTTCTTCCAATTGCAATCCTTTTCCCACCTCCTACAAATAATGTTTGTTTTGCATATATGATTGTAGGGATCTTTTGTTTAGTCAAATGCAAACATGGTAGACAATTGTACTAATGTTGATCTTTGTTTTCAATTTGGTTTTAAAGAAAACTAGTTTATTGTTATATTAATCTCTAGTACTTGTAAGAATATCAAGTCATCTTTTGCAAGTAATCAATGAATGCAACAGTTTCATAGGCTACATGATAGGTGGATAGTTTGCTTGGTGTTCGTGGTGGGAGTTTTGAACATGAAGCAACCTGTAAGACACATAATGAATTTATGGCAACCTAGGATGGGCTTTACTCCAAGGACAGTGAATGTGTCCTTTAGTAGCCAAAAACCCTCCCACAACCCATCAACATATACCAACACATTATTGAAGAACAAAGAAAGGAAAAACAAAATGGAATGAAAACAAATAAAACATATACTTAATGAAAAAACTTCACAAGTAATAAATTATTTATAAAAAAAAAAAAGGCGAATAAATTATTGAGCTTGGAAAGGAAAGCTTGAAGTTTGCCATTCCAAGACTTGCACAACAAATTTGCGAAAGGGAATACTAGTTCAAGCACATAACAACAATCAACGCAAAATAAGGTGACATAACAAAGCAAAATAGCAAGGTGTAGTAAGGTGATGTAGCACAATGAAGTAATAAAAGGATGTAAAAAGGTGAAATAACAAGGCTTGTAGCAAGGCAAAACAACAAGGTGAAGCAACAAAACAACACAACAAGGTGAAGAAGCAAGGCAAAACATCAAGGTGAAGTAGTAAGGTGATGTAGCAAGGTGAACAACAAGGTGAAGTAGTAAAGGAATCCAACAAGACAAAGAAATAAAACAAACATCAAGGTTACACAATAAGGCGCAACATTAAGGTAAATCAATAAGGCAAAATAACAAGGTGAAAAAACAAGGTGAAATCAACAAGGCACAATAACAAAGTAAAGTAGCAAAGCAAAGTAACAAACAATCAACAAAAAAATGACAAAAAAAAAAGTGAAGCCCAAACATTTATTTGACCTTGTTTATATTTGTGGAATGTGGAGAATTGTGATGATGCCTCCACACACACAACAACTATGTGGTGGTGCCCTTAACTTTAATTTCATTAAAAAAAATTCCTTAACTTGAAACGTAGCTTAATAGGCCTTACTAACCACCTTACACCCTAAATGCTATCATAAACTCTTAATATTAAAAGTCATAATTTGGTATGTCATTTAGATACTTTAGGCAATTTTTATAAGAGTGGTTCTTAGCCCAGTGGAACCGTTGAGTCAATTATTTAATAAGCCAAAAAGATGTTTAAAATAAACAATCATCCATTCTAAACTCCTTTGAATGTTTCAAAAAGGACTCTTGAAAATTCAAAGAATTTGCACAAAAGTTTTGTGGTTGAAACTTTACAAGTAATTGAACCCATTCCAACAAATAGACTGACATTTGAAAATTATTGTGTTCTCATTGTGTTACTTCAAAGATACAAAGGAAAATATTAAAGCTACATCCACCCCTTGCCATGAGTCCTTTAATTATGAATGCACCCTTTTGCCAATTTTGATTAAAGTTTGTAAAAAATTTAGGGTATTGATATCTTTTTAACCATTTTGTTAGTTTCATTTACAATTGCATTGTACTCCCTTAACCATTTAACCATTCGTTATTAGAGTTCACAAGAAAATGAGATTATTGCATTTTACAAACTACTTTTGGTTTTAAGCCCATTTCTTGGTGGCTGATCATTTGTGAATGTAATTCATATGCAAGTGTTGCAATGTGCCTTATGGGCGCAAATGTCAATCATGATGCTGCACATTTACTTTGGTGTGGTTGATCACTTCATCATTCAAGCTTACAACGAATGCTTCTCAAGAGATACAAAGCATTGGAGACTCAATGGTGCTCTATTACCCTGTAGAGAACCAAAACAAATTCAAAGAACTTGCTTGTGTGCTTCATCATGCACCTAATGAAATGGTTACTACATGCAAATTACATGGCATCATTGATGACAATAGTGAGTAGTGTTTGTTTATCACTGCAATTTTCAAGGCTAAAAACTTTGTACAATTATGACTGATTCTTTGAAATGAAAACATGCATTTTTTGAGCTCAGCTATTTTGATCTAAAACTCTGGCTAAGGAGAAATTACCTCAAGTAACATGATGAAAGAAGATACTTGGAACAATGAATGCCACTCCCTGGTGACAAATGGTTGCATCTATGCTTGCAACTTCTGGCCCAAGTTGAATGTCACAAAGATAATTTATAGCCAATATATGTAGCCTACCTCCTTGCCTCGAGCCAGAGGGTGGAATTTTCCATGTGGGCTGTGGGAGGTCCTGCAGAGCAGCAGAAGTTTCAAGGTACCATCAAGGATCAAAGGAAGCTCATCAACAGTCCAATGCAGTAGCATGAGTTGAAAAGCAGCCCACACTCACACTGACTTCCACCACTTGCTCCTTTGCATCTCCCACTGCCAAGGGTGTGCTTAAAGATGGTGGTTCCTATCGGGGCAAAGTATCCAAGCCAAATAGTACCATCACAGAAGCCACTCCTGCAGTTTTCATATACAACTATTGCAAATGCAGGAATGATTTGTGTCATATGGAATCTGATAAGAGGTCACCATCTGTTTCCAGAGCTGATGAAAGCACACTGACCATTCCACCATTCACATCACCATTCAGCTTTCTCATCTGCACTTGAGCCTGCACAAATGTGAAGGTAAGCTCCAATGCTTGAGTGCTCATATGCCTACACTACTTTCAACATGCAGCATATAATTTAGAATAAAAGAGTATCAAATTTGTACTTCAATGAATTTTAATATATAAGATGTAACTGTTAGAAGCTAAGGATAGTAGTGCTCCAATTAAATTTCTAGTAGAAGTAAAAATGCTAACTTCTAAAGACTCCACTTATACTATGTCTATAGGTTAGCTACACTTGGTAGGACTGATATTAAAGTGAGATTAGAAAATTAAAATTCTAGAATCAACAAGAGCAAAATCCATTGGTTACAAACTGAAAACAAACAATGGAAAAAAGACAAGAACTGCTGAGGGACCATCAATGTTGTGAAGTATGCCTAAAAGAACAAACACCTAATCATGAATATAATTTAGTAAGAAATGACAATATCGAGAAGGCTTGATTTAAACACTTCCAAAAGGATTAACATAGCTATGGAACCAAAAAACTTCAAAAGTACAAGAATTTGAGAAAACCTCAAATTCATGAAAAGTAATGTTTACATAAATGGGGAGAATCTTGGTAATGATGGGGAAATAAACTCTAAATGCGATTAGAGAACAATTTTCATGAGACTGTGGAACAACTAAGAAAATGAAAACTATGGAAATCAATCATCAAGTGGAAGCACAATCCAAAGGATGAAGTAAGCACAAGTTGTGAATACAAATAAACCACAAGAATTTGTATCACAAGCAGAATTATCAAACTACATGTCCTGCTGGCTGAGTCTGGAATCTACATCTTGCAACAAAGGTCTGTTCTATTTGTTGCCACAGTCAAAATCTGCATCAATCCATCCTTCTACTGCTGATGTTCCACACAAGACCACAAACAGAGTGCAAGATAAATTACTTATCCAGATGGGAAAAATGGAAGTAACTGTGATCTATATATAACCAACTTGGCTCATATTTCCTTTTTGGCTCCAAATGCAATCTACTTACAGAAGGAAAAAATAATTCAGACACTGGATGGTGCAATGATGGATGGAGGGGGAAGTTTTGTAGATCTTGTCTACAAAAATCTCAGCCCAGACACTTGAAGCCACCAGAATGAATTCACTAAGATATATTGAAGCTTCAGAAAGGAAAAATGTCACCATTGCTGGGCATGGTCTTGGGAAAGGTGGGCATATCTACCTGACATATTGTACTCTTTGTCATTTGCACATAACTTGCAATCTTCCACCTAGCTGCTCCTCAGCAACAGAAATGTAGCAAGCTCATAAAGCATTCTGCTACCTACATCCACTCGAGATTTAAATCCAGAACACACTTGTGAGCTTCCTCTGTTGCTGCATCAGCTTACAACTCTGGGCAGCTAAGTAGAATCAGATCAGGTTATTCAGTGACTTTCAATGCCAGTTGAAAAAAGTAGCAAACTTGATAAGTAATCCTCAGCTGTGATTTTGTCTCTTACAAACTGTTATGCAGGAAATACTTACTGCTTTTGGTCATCTTGCAGCAACTGAGTATGTTCAGTATCTCATGTTGTCAGCCCATGTACAAGTGGCAGTGCCTAGCTCCTGCACCAACAAAAAGAAGTGTTCTAAGTTTCCAGGTTCATACAGATGTTTTGTGGAGGTGTCTAATGTGATGCAGGGATGTTTTGCTCTCTAATAAACAAACAAATTTGAACATATTTGACAACAACATATATCCTGGGACCTTGTAAAGAGGAACCTTCAAGTCCTTGTGAAGAGGAATGAAATTTCTCAGCTACAAGATGTGGCTATTTTCAGATGTTCCCATTGACACTAAAATGTAAAAGAATGAGCTTTGTACCTATGAACTGGTCAGACTCAATTAGACAGTGCACGTACATGTTGGAATTGAGGTGCTTTGATTTGATGCATCAGTTACTGTCCAAACCCTCCTGCTGATGCAATAATTAAAACCACAATGTGAACCACAGTATAATAGAACAAACTACACATATTTACTAAATCTTAACAAGGTAATAGGAAAACAGTGAGATTCATTTACAGTTACACATATTTGCTGTAATCATTTGATTTGACAGATACAGGAACAAGGGGACTTGAAGCATAAATTGCTGAATGTACCACATGATAATGACTGTTAGTATCACTATCGGGCACTGACTTGGGTAAGAGCTCCTCCACTTCCACTTTAGCATTCTTACTGAGAGTCCATGCCCTTCCAAGCTTTTGCTTGCATAGAACCTTCACCTCCGCCATGAATCTTGCACTGACTGGCCGATGGTCAGAAAGTTGTGACTCTATGTGCACATATTGCAGCTGCCTGAGGCCTTTCCCATACCACAGGATCCGGTCGCACCTGCAGAATATCAGCCTAATCAATTCAGAAGCTCATACACAAAGTCATGTCTAGATTGTAAATACTCTTGTACTTGGAGCCACAAAATTTGAGAGATCTCTATCTGTCTCTCAGCAGGAATTCTCATACAAGTAGTTGAAAAAAAAGTGACCTCAATTGTGAAGGTCAGTACAACATAGAAACGAAAAGAGACTATGCTATGAATTGGTTAGGATATAGCAACAGAGCACAGGCAGATATGTCATTTAAAGGACTGCCCTGGTATTGGACCCCTAAATCTGTCCTCTTGATGGATGAGAAGAAATGGGCAGCAGTCAGGCTCATTGAATGAATATGCCACCAATTTAGAGGGGAACAGAAACTAAGCTCAACAAAAATGAAGCTCTGTCAGTACCATGCAGGTGTACGACGCTTCTCTCCAGGTCTTGTATTCCTTCCATAGTATTGGTCTGAATTGATCACGAACTTATAAGTTGGAGGAAAACATATGGAGCCCTCTTGCCAGTCTTTAAACACATGACCAGCTCCTTGCTCAAGTTTCAGCTGTTAACAATTCAACAAGACTAAGCTTTAAGAGTCCTGGATCTGAAACATGGCAGTTGAAGGCATCCAGAAGCATACAGCATGAACAAAAGGATCATTTCTGAGAGTTCACAGACCTGATCTTTCTGGAAGAGACCATCCCAGTCACCTTGATTAACAGCCTTCCATGTGTCTAAATCTGATGCCGCAACACGATAGTTCAAATCACCCAGCCATATTATTCGACTGCATCAGTTCACAAAACACCAGTACATGTGTGAGACCATTGTAACCCTCTTCTGCAATTGTTAGCAAATTCTGAAGGATTTTTTAGTAGTACTGCAGAAACAAAACCAGCGAAAGCTTGTAAAATCTTCATTTTACTATCCTAAACACATAAGTTAGCTCACAAACCTTGAAGAAAGTTTAGAAAGGAAAGTAGATGACATTTACATACTCATGAGCCATAATGGTCTTGGGCAACTCAGACCCAGTGTCTTTGATGACTCGTGGAAATGTGGTGCGGCGAAGAATATCAGCTATGTCCATGTTCCTACGGAGCTCATCCCCTTCCTTGTGGCCTGATGCCAAGTGCGTACATACAAAGCAGAAGCTGGTTTGATGAAGTGACATACTAACAGAAATAGCACCCTGTTTGTTAAATTGCCCACCAACCAAATCTCTTTAGCCATATTCCAGGGATTGAAGAGAACCCTAAAATGCCTAAAAGCTCGAAAACAGTAATCCATGCTCAGGTCTACACATAGCTCATTGGTCTACACATGTTATAGCCACCAATATCAGTTATCAATTGCTGAAACTGCTAGCAATAGGTCTGACGTATCTTATTGGTGCAAATTCAGCAAAAGTTAGACAAAGAATGAGCATCCACCTACTTCACAAAAGGAAAGAAAACCTAAACGAGGTGTGTCTGGTTGGACTAAAGGACCCTGGACAATGTGCGCCTTCAATCAGTAAAAGGTTATGAAATGTTTCACCTTATTCCCAAGGAAATTAAAAATTCCACAGCCAACACTGCAGACTTTAACGTTGTGGACATGCTGCCTGAGGTCTGAGCGAACCCAAATTGTAATGAAGATCCCCACCATTTGCTTGCTTGCAACACATGAATAGTGGCGTTGACTACCTTGCCAGGATGGTGTGCTATTTCTTGAAGAAACAGGGGCCATTAAAGCATAATCATCTGTAAAGTTGTCATCCAGCATAGCTGCTTCGGCAAGCCAATCTTCTGCTGCTGTTTGAACATGTTCCATGGGTGACCATTTGTGTACAGTTCCATGATTTTCTTCCTTGAAATACTGCTTTCCAGTGCCATAGTAGGTCTGTCCTTGCGCACCATCCTCAGAATTGCAGAGCAAGGACCCCAGACATTCATCTGGAGAAGTGTTCAACAAGCTGTTGACACTGGAAATTCCTTCATAGAGTGCATTTGTATGCCAAGCAGAGGGTGGTGATCTGTAGCTTTTCAATGACTCTTCTACTTTAGACACTCCCATCTGGTTGTTAAGTGTCCGACGGATCAAATCCTCCCACATTCCTTTAGGAGTTTCATCTTCCACCCACAGCACATTGATTGCATTTAATGGCACAACTTCTTGAAATCTGTAGCATGCACATGAGCAATGACCAGCTTCATCTATGCATATTGGCAGCTTTAACTTTCTGACTTCAAAGCCCAGCTACTTTTGTCTTTTTTAAAACAGAATTACCATAAGACCTCCAGTGTGTTCACAACTGTCTCATTCAAACCATACAGAGAGAGTTGCACAAATTTTTGAAACCATATTTTCTTAACAACATTGAGCTGCATAACTCAGCCATTGATCAAGAATGATCTGATAATCTTGTATTGCACTCTCACAGGTTATGTATAAGGCACATCCCAAACCATGAGAGGTGAATAAGAAGACGAAAACCAAACCATATGCAAGCAGAAGGCCAAGAGTACCCACCCAAGCACATAGATATCAGCTGGCTGAGACATGTCCAACCATTCTTCTATATTGAGGTCTTCCCCAGGAGGCTTTCCAGCAACATTCCATGTTCCTACTGCAATTCTGTCAAGAAAAAAACCATAGAACAAGGACGGCAATTATCAACACAACTCAAGAACGCTCATCATCTCACAAGCCTTGATTAAGAATATCCAAAAGATTGATAGGAGCAACTGATGGAAATTATGGGTACATTGGGGTTGCAGAATTCAGAGTACCAATTAAGTAGACACTTTACCTGAACTCCTGGTTGTCAAGATATTCCTCATGAAACATTTCAGACTGCGTTCTTGCTGGCCACTGCTGTGGTGTATCTATAACATCAAGGATACACAATCTTAGTTGAAGACCCAAAGTGTCAGTTGCAGGACCATGATGCATCTTCTCCAACTAAAAGGACTGACCGGTGGAATATGAAAGGCAAATGAAAGGGAAGCTTCAACTTATTACTGTCACTCACAACAGCAAGGAATTTATGATTGATCCATCGTGGCCCAGACAGCTACAAGTTCAGACATTGTAAAGAAGACAGAATAATGGGCGAATCCCTTATGCCCCTCATCATGGAAACTGTATGCCTGATTCACACCCTAAGTAATTACTGCCCTGGTGACAACGAAAATGGGAAGCAAGATTGTCAAAATGCGTTCCTACCTGCACTTGACAGGGCATCATCTGAGTCTGGGTCCAATTCTGCAGGTGTGCCTGGGTCCCCGGCTTCACTAACTGCAATTGCATAGCAGACTGAGCAATGGGTACAGAGGAATCGATAGCAAAATGCTTTCTTGAACGACAATCATATAAGCACATGTCAAAAAAATGTTGTTGGGAAGTGAGAAAGCTTTGTAGGCAAGAAAGAGTGAAGTTACCATAGTCTTCTTCAAACTCATCAGAGTTGCTGTTATCTTCTGCATCGTGACCACATCTGATATCATCTTCACATTTGAACTCATCTCCAGTTGCTCTGAAGGTGAGCCACTTCTTCATGAACTGTCGAGGCCAGGACTGCAAAACATTGACACACACCTCGTGAACTCATCAACTCTATAGCCTAGGACTCGCTTGCTCGACCTCCCCAAATAATTTCACGGTGATCAGGTATATAGGATGTTTGCAAATGTACCTCGCGTCGGCCGCTTTGCATTCTCGTTAATTTCCTAGTCCCCATCACCCGCGATGGTAATCACCTGCTCACAAGCGAACATCATTATCTATTCTTCAAGTTTCAATTCCTTGCCAATAGCTTTGCACCCCGGACAAGACTTTGAAAGAGTCCGCTGAGGGAGCGACGATGGCTCAGAACAGGACTAGTACAAAAAGCATGCATGGTGACAAGAAATCATTTGCCGTCACATCTATCACCAGCGACAGTTCATGAAGACTCCGAACTGTAATTGGCATCTATTCCTACACAAGCGATGGTACTTACAACAATGCTCACAGATTTCGAGAAAGAAGAATCCGCGTTTTTTAGCATCTATTCCTATACAAGGGAAGAATGTACTAGCCGAGGGTACTTGACAGAAAAGTGCCGGACACTGCCTCTTTGAAACGGGCTACATCTTTCAGTGAGCTCCGTCGTCATATTTTGAAGAAATGCCTTGAAAGGCACAAACGCTGCACGACCATGTGCGATGAAGACTACTAATCTTCTTATTGCAAAATTGCATGCAACGTGCGGCTACGGCCACGAGCCTGAAAATAGGACTGCTGTTGCACGAAGTCGCCAAAAAAGACTTTCATGCAGTCGTCAAACACAAGTAAGAAAGAGAGCGGAGAACTGCAAAGGTTTCTTCAAGAGACGATCTCACCTAGATGCCTTTAGCGGTCACTGTTTTGGTTATCGCTGGACACGAAACTATTCGCCAGGGAACCAAGAGCCTTATCCTCCGTCAAGGCTGAAGCATGGATCCGACTCCTGAAGAGAGAGGAGAGCCGAAAGTCAAAATTATTCTCTATTATCGGGAGAACGTTTGTAGTGTGAGGTCAAGAAGCGCATGACTCAAGTCTTATCATATGCTATGGCTTTCTAGGATGAAACAATACTTGGTGATGTAATCCCGATTAGATGGATCATGGAGCAAATAAACTGCAACGCGGAGGTTCTGGCAATCTGCTGCAGAAAATACACCGATCTGCCAAGTCAAGCATAGGCATGCAACACTATGTTCATCTACATATATGCAAACTCTAAGAGTGCGCAATGTGTGTTCAACGAAAGGGGGAGTGCATCAAAATGAAGAGACAAGAGAGAAGAATATGGCAGAAGAAAACTGGACGCAGAACACGGAATAACGCAAGCTTGTCTGCATACAGCAGTTCTTAAAGCCAGAGGGAAACAACAACGGCGACTGATCCATGAAACAACCAACACGGAATTCCTCTAGAAAGGGAAAAAGAAACGCATTTACAACTGCGCCATCTGGAAAAGCAGAAAACAAAACAGCAAAATGAGGAAGTCTAGATCCCGAGGGAATGTGGAGCGGAATTTCACACGGGCGAGCGCGCTTGGAGAAATTTTGTTGCGACCTGGAAAGTCGGAAATCGTCTGGGAAATCTTCGTTCAATGCGCCAAAATTTTGAGCTTAAGAACTGCGGCGCTATCGTCCCCCAAAAAACAGTGCCACGATCCTCCACTCTTTGGAAAGATTCTCGGCTGCCAGAAAGAGGGGAAAAAGAAAATAAAACAGGTCGAAAGCGGCGGGAAAACAAGCGCGAAGGTCGGATGCAGCGCTGCAGCGACGGACGTCCTCCCCGCGTGCACGAAAGGGCAGCGACGACCGCGAAACGAAGACGCTTCCAAATATTCCTTTTCACACAGGGAAAGGTCGGAGGCGGGGGGGTCTATGGGACGCCGTTGTAAAGGTCACTTTACATTACAAGTCCAAATCAAGTTTGAACCCGAATCGAGCAATCCTATTGGTGCAAGCACTGAAAATAGTCCTACGAGCTTTACATTATAATAATAATATTCTAATCTATGACTGCCTGGCCTGTGAGTCCCAAGGGCCAAAAAGGATACCATTGTACCTTGTTAGCTTCAACACTACATTACCTTAAGGTCAGTTTCGTCATTAAATAATCCTCAAAATAGTGAAATGAAATTTGGTGAAGATATGAAGTTGACATGTTGAAAATCATCACAATTATCATAGCCTACATTCCGAATATTTTCACTACTCATATCACAATATTATACTAGATGATGGAAAAATATATAATTTCAAAATTTAAAAACGAATTCATTTTTTGAAAAATAAATTATTTGTTTTTTTTTGGTCAATGTGAAAACTGACCCCAAGGTTACAATAATTATATTATTTTCAGAAATGTTGAAAGAAATTTTTTCAGAGAAAATAAAATTTTGAAGGAAATTAAAGAATCTTGTAGAATATTCTGGTATATATATAATATATTTATTTAGACATGAAATCTTCAAAATCCCCCCCCCCCCCCCCATCGAGCACTGTCAGGTGCCCTTTTTGGCCCGACAGTCCATCTCGCCTGGTACCATGGTAAAAAATTAAAACCTCCAAATCCATTTAAATTGCTTTTAAATATTAGAAATAGCCCCAGGTTTGTCGTGATGGGGACAAGCGAATTTAATTTTATTGGCCTTGCCTCGGTGATATTGTGTCTAGATTCATTATAGAGTATAGTAGCTTAAGGGATTTTGGCCCCTAGGTAATAAATAATAATAGGTCTATTTTTATATGAGGATTTTTGATAGATGATATTTTTGACTTGTGTTGAAACTTGAGATTAGTTATCAGAGTTATAATATCTCGAAGGATTTTGGTTTCTTTTAGAGGATTGTTTTGAAGATTGTATTTTTGCATGGTGAGATATTTGAGTTTTCATAATTCTTCTTTTTGCCTTCAGATGCTTTTAAAAGTATTTGGCCAGGCATTGTTTTGAAGATTATATTTTTGCATGATGAAATATTTGAGTTTTCATAATTCTTCTTTTGGCCTTCAGATACTTTTTAAAAAAGTATTTGGCAAGGCCACAATGTGACCCACCCCTTGTTTATTTTTGGTTTTAAGTGACCTGTTGTTTTAACTTGGCTATTTTCAGTGCTTTGAAAGTTGAAGCCAAGAATTAAATAGTGGCCCAAAATAAATGTGTCTTGGGCTGTGCGTGGAGTCGAGAGTTAGGATTCTTTTTTGTCTTTTGAAACAATACTATTTAGTGGACGGTTTTTGGCGTTTGCTACCTATGTCTCATTTCTTTCCTCTTGACTGTGTTTCAGTTACTATATTTCATCCACGAAATTTCCTTGCCCAAGGACCACATTTAGTATCACCTATTCCTCTTGGATGAGAGTTTCCAACATTTTAAAATAAATAGGTTGTCACCAGTGTTGGGTGGGTATGAGAAAAGATGTGAGAACCGGACAGGGTTTCAAGTAGGTTTTCAATTTGAATCTCATGTTAGCACATTGAGTGATGCCCTTTATGAAACCCAGCTGCGGTGTTTCACATAATGTGAGAACTGGGCTTTTGAAACCTTGATCAAATACAGTAAACTCTCTCTAAACTAATATGCGGGCATAGGCCCGTGGTGGGCCTCATACTTAATCTAATAATTCTTCATAAACTGATATTCAATATTTTTTTCTGGTCCCATAGCATTTTATAAACTAATACATCATACATATGGCATCAAAAAAGTGATGAAATCAAAGGAAACACCTTCGAAAGTACAAAGCTAGATGCGTTGGAAAAAGCTATCAATATTCCTCTATACAAAGCTTTGTAAAAAAATAAATCGAAAGCCAAGCTCCACAAGGTTCCGTTACCTTCCCCAATGATCCATGACCTTCTACTAACCTCCATGACCTTCCATGCTGCTCTGCAGGTTTCGGAATGATTTTTGTTAACCCCCATATAATTTGTGTAAATTAATATCCTCCATAAACTAATATCTTCCGGCCTGTCCCAAGGATATTAGTTTAGAGAGAGTTTACTGTATGTATTTTAATTTTATTGAAACCCTAGTAGGGTATTAAAAAATCCAGGGTCAGGGTTTCAAAGTTTAGAATTAATTAGGGTGCTACTAGGTTAGTAGTCAGTAGGGTTTACTCTTTAGTCGTTTAGCCATTTAATCAATGTTTAGTTAGTAGTTAATTTAGGATTTAGTTAGGTTTAAGGTTTAACAAGCAAGTAGTGTAGTTTGCTGCTTGCTATAAAACAAGTGTTTCAAAGCTACTTACTCAATGTGTGTGAGTTTGTCTCGTTCTCATGCATTTTTTTTTCTTGATTAGCTTAATATGCTTGATTAATTAGTTTGCTTAGTGTTGTTATGCGCTTCTTATTCAACCTTTTTTTCCATTCCTCTTGTTCGACCTATTGTTTTTGCTCCTTTTTGTTGCTTTGCTCTTTTGGCTCGACTTCCTTCTCCACTCCTCTTGCTCAACTTGTTGCTTCGTTCCTCTTGTTTGACTAGCTGCACTCTTTTTGCTCGACCTGTTATTTTGTTCATTTCGTTGGACATGTTGTTCTACTCCTGTTGTTCAACTTGCTACTCTGCCGTTCTTGTTTGACCTATTTTGCTCATTTTGTTCAACTTGTTGTTTTGCTCCTCTTACTCAACTTGCTTTGCTCCTTTTGTTCAACCTTCTCCATTTTTTTTGTTTGACCTATTTGCTCAAATATCTTTCTGTTACACTCATGATTTTGTCACTCCATTCTTCTTGTTCAACTTGCTCCACTCTTTTTGCTCAACCTCTTTGCTCAAATACCTCTTTGTTATGCCTGTGATTTTGTTGTTCCACTCTTCTTGCTCAACCTCTTTGTTTAGGTACCTCCTTGTTATGCTTGTGATTTTGTTACTCCACTTTTCTTGCTCGACCTTTTTGCTTACGTACCTCTCTACTACACCGGTGATTTTGCTACTCCTTACTCCTTTTGCTCAACCTTGTTGTTCTATTCACCTTGTTCCAGATTGGTACATCCCTCTTTTTTCTTTTTTGCAAGTGTGGAGTGTGGAGGAGTTGTCCAAATTCAAATTCTTCAGGCCAAACTTGGAAGGTGAGAAATTTTGTGTTCAATTTTTATTTGTTCAATTTTTTATTATTGTCCATTTTTTGGGAAATGGTGGTTGATAATGTGTTTTTTTTTGTGTAGGAATATTTGGACATTGTATATTTAATTATACACATCGCACTTCACTTTTACACATTGCATTTCATTTGCACAATTGCATTGTGTATTTATTGAGCACATTGCATTTTTTTTTCCTTTCAATTGTTTGTAAAGGTTTAAGTTGATTTTCATATAGTTGGTAGAATATTATTTTGGCAAAAGACATATTTCGGTCTAATTTCTCCTTTAGGGAAAATAATATTCTAATAGAAAATGGGGGAGTCAAATCAAAATGAAATTTTAATTTTGATTGAAGAAAATTAGACAAATGAAATTGAAGTGTACATTAAAGAAGATGTGGAAAGAAGAGAAAGTGAAAATGTGTAAATAGAAAATAACAAAGATGAAGAAAATGAAGAACAAATAATGCAAAAAAAAGTTCCAAAAATTATATGCTCAAAGAAAATTTTGGAAAAAGCGTAATAATTTTTTTGTATGTTGGGCATTCTATTATGTGAATGATGTGAAAGAAATTGAAGTTGCATCCCATCAAGTCATGAAATGTATTTTATGTTATGATAATGCAATAAATCTTCCTATTGCAAGAATTTAAAAACAAAAGGATTAATAACTTATTATAAAACTTATGGATAACTGCTTTTAAAAAACATGTTTGTGAATTTTTCTGAAGAAGAAATTAACAATGAAATAATAAGTATTGTTGAAAGACAACCTACAAAGAAAAGGCCAAATGTTCCAACAAGTGCAATATCTGTTTTTTTTGCTATAAAGGAACCTTCCAATAAGGATGATGTATAACAAAAAGAACTTTTGCAATACCTTGGCCTTTTGATTATGAAAAATAATTTACCATTACAATTTGTTGAAAGTGTATGGTTTAAGCATTTAATATTACATTTGTTCCCTAGAATTGTGTTCCCTTTAGAAAAAAAATTCCTTACAAAATATTACCTAACTTGGTGGAGAAAAGAAAACAAGTATATGTTTTGCCAAAATTAACAAATTATATTTTTGCCACAACAAGCATTGACTTGTGGATGTCAAAGGGCGCATATGATATATTTGCTCTTGTTATAAGCTTTTTGGGATGTGATTGGCACCTAAACAAGTAATTATTGGTTTGCTTGAGGCAATAGAAATTATTATGTAAGCATTAGCTAACAATTTGACAAAATTGCTTGATCAATATGGGCTAAGAAACAAAATCATTGCCTATGTTTTGAGGGTGATTGTTTTGGCCATGTTTTTTCCAAAGCATGCCAATACGCTACTATTAACAAAAAAATTTGTAGGAATCTCAAATTTTTTTTAATCAAATCTGCCCAATCAAATTTGCAAAAATGTATAACTTGGCTTTAAAAATTTGGAAAGGGTAAACAAGAATGGAACAAGGCTTGTTCAAATTCTAACTTGCCTCCAAGAAAATTAAATAATCTAATGAATACAAATGTCATTATTTAATCTATTACATTAGAATTTTAAATTTGTTTGTAAATTTGTTAGCAAAATCATTATGTTTCAAAAAGCTTTGTAGTTCAAGGATGTCATTATTCTTTGTTAAAATAGGCAAAATATTATTAGAATAAATGGAAGAGCTCCTCCATTTCTTACTTGACACATCTCTAAAATAATTATGGACTCCTTATTTCCTATTGTGATTACTTATGTTTTAAACTAATCTAAAAACCACTAGTTACATTCTATGCATTACAACGTGCCATTACTATGTGCTTAAAATTTAGAGAAGAAATTATAAACCCATTTGCCCTAGTCAATTTGATTGATGATGATTCTAGGATAACTTTTGAGTTATCTTTGTTTGCTTCCAACATCAAAAGAGAAGTTTGTAGTGTTTTAGATTTTTTTCTTTCTTTTTAAAGAAAATTTGAAAAGTGTAAAGTTCACAACATGTTGTCTTTGATGTTACACCCTAGATTCAAAAGTTTCTGTCTAGTATCTTCTTTTATTGGGCGAAAGGAAGGTGTAAGTATTGTGGATGAATATGATAGGAGAACTTTATATCCTATGTTTTTGAAATGTTATCATCATTTGCATCCAATAACAAAATATGTTGGATGTGTAAATCAAGTAGGTGATGAAGATTTGAGTTTGGATATTTTTCAACAAATTGCATCCATAAGTGAACCATCAAAGGAACTTGTCACCAAGGAACTATTGATTTTCAAACATTACCAAGTGGATCCCAAAGGCATCAAGTGTCCCCTTCGATGGTGGGGAAACAATGAAGCTATGTTTCCTATAGTTGGTTTTTTGGCTCATCAAATCTTAGGCATTGTAGCGTTACAAATTGAAATAGAAAGACTTTTTTCTTTAGTGGGCATATTTACAAATCTTAGGAGATGTCATTACAATTAGAAAACTTTCATTTTTGGCTGATTTTTTGTGAGCAAAAATTGGCCAAGTGATCCTAGAGATGGATGTTAACTAACTACCTTTTAATTTAGTGGAGTTAATCCAAACAAATTTCAGTTAGAGGAATTTGAATTTGAACAAAATGAAATTGTGGACATATAAAATGTTGATTTTTTTTTTAGAATTACAATTTCTTTGTGTAATTTTGTTATTTGTTAGCATTAAAATTTAATTTTTGAAATAATAAAATTTCTAATAACCGGTATGTGAAACCTAGCTTTGAAAACCGATTGGTATGACATGGAGAACCAACGCTTTGAAACTCGGGTAATGTTGCTTTTTGCAAATTTTTGAAACCCTGCCCGAGTCTTTAAAAAATGGAAAAAAAGGAGAAAAAACTAGGCAAACTCTTTCAAAACAATCTCATACCTAGACCTAACAAGTATCATAAAAACTAAAAACCCACCCAACATTAGTTGTTACCAGAGTTGAGCGGGTATCAAAAATACCCCATGGGATCACCTAGGTATCACTTGGTCATCCCAGTTTGATCCCCTCATGGTATCACCATGAATGAAACCTTGATTGAAAACCAAACTATTGATTCTTGCTCGTGTGAAAATTGATTATTAGAAAAATAAATAAATAAATATCTGAAAATTGGGTAAGGTTTCACCACTTACTTGGGTCAGGGTCTCAAAGTTTAGTTGCCATAAAAAATTAGTACAAGCAATGAGAAAAATGTTATGATCATCAAACTTCATTATGTTTCTATGCAGAATGGAACTACATTTTACTTACTAGATCTTGTTGATCATTCAAGGACCATCAGGTTTGAACTTTGGAGGTACAGTGTTAAGTCAACTTAATTTAATTAGGGCTACCAAGGCAAAGATATTGTGTTTAGATTCATTATAGAGTATATATTAGCTTAAGGGATTTTGGCCCCTCGGTAATAATAATAGGTCTAATTTTTATATGAGGATTTTTGAAAGATGATATTTTGGCTTGCGTTGAAACTTGAGATTAGTTATAGAGTTATAATAATACCTTGAAGGATTTTGGTTTGTTTTAGAGGAATTTTTGAAGATTATATTTTTGCATGGTGAAATATTTGAATCTCCGTAATTCTTTTTTTGCCTAAAGATACTTTTTAACACAAATGACAAGGCCACAGTGTACTGTGTGACACACCCCTTCTTGTTTTCTTTCTCTTGGTTACGGGGCTGTAGCAGTACTGTGTTATTTTGTTTTTTTGGCGAAAATCACCAAATGGCGACACTCCCTCAAATTTCTGGCGACAAAAATTCCCCTTTTTGTTAAAAAGAATTCGCCAAACCACAGTCAGTCTCTCTACTGGCTACGGACGGTTTGAATGATCCTGTACAAAAGTGTCGCCAGTTAAGGCGAAATCTGTCTGATTCTGTCTGGGGATACTCGCCAGAGTTGCTACAGTACAAGAAAGAAAAAAAAGAAAAAGACTGGGCTCCTGTAAGTAGTAGCTCCCTGCCCTTGCCCTTGGGGTTTTTCTGATGGCGGATTCAGCCTGCAGAGTCACATGACGGACGACTGCCAAACTGCCCCCCAATACTGTATTTACATCTCCAGTACAGTACCTGAACTCAATGAACTCCACAACATGGCCTAGGGTTATGCAATCACCTTATGGTGCATTCACACTTGATGTTAAGTCAGTGTTAAATGAAAATCTAGGTGGCATCCTAAGTGGCACCTAATGTTAAAGAGGTGATAGCTTAATGTTAATTAAATGTTAGCTTAACATAAATGTTCATGGTAAAATAGGTGTAAGTCCTAAATGACTAGCATGGTGTTAGGGGACTCAACACTAGATTCCCAAGTATGAATGCACCTTTAAAGGGCCTCCATGGCTGTTCCTGTCGCTTCATCCTTTTGTTGTACCAAAGAACAGGCAGAGCCAGGGCAGTCTGGACTCTCTGGACCTGGACTAGCCCCTGGGCTCGCTCGACAAGAGCCTGGGTTTGCCCTGCCCCTGCCCCTGCCCCTGCCCTGCCCTATTCACAGTACCTTGCCCAATTATCGATTTTTGTGAGGATTCCATGCCTCAGCAGCAGTGCATTCCATGTGATATTTCCCTGCCCGGATAACGGTCATCTTGGAATCCACTCCTCATGGAACCGACATTCTGTCCATTGTGTGAAGCACTCCAAGGTTTTTCACTTTGTATTTGAATGTACCTCCTTGAAGGGCAGGCAGATTTGTTTGGTCAGTTAGGAGGGGGAGGGGTGCATGGGCTTGGTTCCACGAGGTTTGGACTTGCAGTGCAAAAGTTCTTGAATGTTGAATGTTTTTTTAACTGAAATTTTCAGAGGAATTGCAAATGTGCCTTTGGTGTTGTTGGAAAGATTTTGATGAGCAGGATTTAATGGAATTTATTTGATAAGATTTGGATTCAGAATGTGGGAGATATTGATTTTTAAGTGATTTCTGCTGCTGAAAATTCAAATAAATTCCAAAAAACCAGGTTTTGGAAGGAATAATCAGTTGAGGATGTGGTAACGCTTGGGCCAACGGCAGAGGCCACACTAGTATACATTAAATGACCAGTTTTGGGGTCTCATTCCAATACTTTGTGTAGGTTTTTTGTTTCTACGTACGATGGGTGGTAGAAACCGTTTTCTGTTAGTTTCCAGCTCTGCAATTAACTATGGTTGTGAGCTGAGTTGCTTTTTTCTTTTTAAAAAACATTTTACATCTACTAACAACTTTCAAGGGGATTGTTAGTAGATAGGTAGCCCAAAAAAAAACCCTTACCCGACTATAGACTATATGCCAGCCACTTAGTTAGTAATCACCTATTTTCCTACATTTCTATCCATGTATACGTAGGACCTATTTCTTACAAATTAGGTCACCAAGGTGAAACCACACATTAACTTTGTTAAGGTTCATCTACAACTGAGTCATGGGCATCCAGGTGACGGTCCACTGGTGAATGCTGGTTAACTCTGACCCTAGCTAGAATGGAGCCAATTCCAGAATACATTAAGGACTAACCCTGCTAATTCGGCAGGGTTAGTCAGACCTTGCTATTTTCCATAAACGGGCACAGTGGCAGATTATGTCGTTTCATGGTTACCTAGACCATTTTAAAGACCTACCAACCTATGTAGGACCTGCCAACCTATTTTAGGACCTACCATATGAGGAGGGGGGGGGTGGTTAGTCCTTAACGCTAGGGAGACATAACCGGCCACCCAATGCCGGTTCTCTAGTACAACCTCTGGACAAGGTGGAGGCAAGGTGTTTTGGCAGATATGTTTTGTGGAAAGGGTATATAGGTACTAGAGCTTTTGAGAATTCCCTTCTAAATTGGGCAGGTTTTTATGTCAGATGAAAATACTGGGCAGCCAGCAACTGTGTCTCTTTATTTTTATCCAGAGTCTCAGACTTGCAGCTTTCAACACCAAATTTAAACAAGGGGTGTGTTACACTGTGGCCTTGCCATTTACATTCAAAAAGCATCTTAAGGCAAAAGAAGAATTATGGAAACTCAAATATTTCACCATGCAAAAATATAATCTTCAAAACATATATTCTAAAAGAAACCAAAATCCTTCAAGATATTATAACTCTATAACTAATCTCAAGTTTCAACACAAGCCAAAATATCATCTTTTAAAATTTCTCATTACAAAAATAGACCTATTACCTAGGGACCAAAATCCATTAAGCTACTATATACTCTACAATGAATCTAAACACAATATCCTTGCCTCAGTAAGCAAGGCCAAAAACCAGAACCCTTGTTGGCCAGGGCTATATCATCATCAGATAATGGGCACAATAAGAAGTTAGAGGTCATGTAATATCTATTTAACAAGAAGTTATCTTGTGCTTGTAGGGAGTTCATGCCAATGTGGACCTTGTTGAAAGGTGTAACGATCCGAAACATTTGGATAGAACGAAATAAAAGGATACTCAAAGATCAGAGATGTTTCAACCATAAGCTAGGCCATAAGAAGGGATTATTGCCTATGGAAGGCTTGAATGGTAGGCTTGAATGGTAGAGAACCCTTCGGTTGCCTAATAGGTTTGGTTCCTTTTGCTGGGAGGACTACCTTGCAAACTTTGATAATAAGTGGTGCCCCCATTTTACATTATACTCCAGGGATTACAGAAAAGATAGGGTAAGTTATCAATTACCTAACTTGATTGATTGATTAAGCTGATTAATTCCATGCATGGGCCCTCCATACTATAAACTGTGTGCATGAATCCAGTCAAAGTCAACAAATGCTTAGGGTTTTAGGGTTTAGAGCTTAAGGTTTAGGATTTAGTCAAAGTCAACAAAGGCTTAGGGTTTAGGGTTTTAGGGTTTAGAGCTTAAGGGTTTAGGATTTAGTCAAAGTCAACAAAGGCTTTAAATATTAAAAGAGTGTACAGTGGAGAACTCCTGTTGTTGTTCTGTTTTTTGTTTGGGGAAGCACAACAGCAGACCCGACCAACAAGTTGTTGGCAGGCTGCAGAGAGATCAGGCACGGCTTTCATCAACCTGCACACTTAGTGGGTTTGAACCAAGGACCTTTTTTCCTTGAGGTCGTCTCACTCAGGGTCCCAGACAGGGCTATGCCACTCAGCCATCACCCCTGGGTAAGGTGAAAGAACGCTTTTTTGGGTAGTTGACCAAACAAGATGAAAAAAGAGAGTTCATTCCTTGCCTAGGAATGCAGCTAGCCCAGCAGACCTTGAGTGAACCAGCAGCCACAGGGCGGGGGGTACCTTGGTAAAAATCAGTGTTGGGCGGGTATCAGAAATGACGTGAGAACCGACCAGGGTTTTTAAACTTGTTCTCATCTTGAATCTCTCAGGGTATCATACGGGTGATGTTCTTTTTGAATCCTGTCTCCCGGTTCTCAGTGGGCTGAAAACCGATCATTTGAAACCTTATCATTTTTTTTAAAAAGCTTGATATCCTATTGGGGTATTAAAAAGTAATAGGGTCAGGGTAGGTATTAGGTGTTGGTTGGTAGTTGGTAAGTAGGGTTAGATTTTTTTTAATATTTTTTAAAAAAAGGTTTCATAAGGCGACAATGCAAGGCTATTGCCTCTTCAATGGCTTCCTTTTAAGCTTCTTCTCTCCTTAATACAATATGAAGGAGTTTAGCGTGTTGGGTGTTTATTTGTGTGTGTGTGTGTGTGTGTGTGTGTGTTTTGGGTGGTCAATGTAGGTAGATTAGATGGTTTTCATTAGTTGCTTTACTTTTTGTGTGTTTCTTATGCTTTTTGTTATTTCTTGCCTATGTGCTTTGTGTGCTTTCGGTGCTCTTCATTCTCTCCTTGCTATTTGTTCATGTTGCTTTTCAACTCTTCTTTGCTATGTGTTTATGCCCCTCTTTGGCATTTTCTTATGTGTGTTCTTACTATTTTTAGGTTCCTTTTCAAATTGGTTGTCCCTTTTTCTTCTTTTTGTGCAAGAAATTATTTTCACATTTTCTTTTTCAACTACCAGCTTCAAGGATTTTTTAAAGAAATCTTTTAAGGCAGTGATTTTTAGCTTTTTTTCATGTTTTTTTTTTCTTTCTCCTTATGTGTTTTGCCATTGTATTCTTGCTTTCATTGCCTTTGACAAGGTGGGGTTTCATCTTTTTTTCATTTTTTTGTTTTGATTTCATTGTGCATGTTTTTATTATGTTTTGCAATTTTTATTTTTAATCAGACATTTGTTAATTATTTGGCATGTTGTGTCGTGTGGAAAACTAGAACTTCACTTGCACAAAAATTTATCACACATTGTACCATTCGTGTTTTTTTTTACATTTTTTATATGATGGAAAGAGGATAGAAATATAGTCAATGCTTTTGCCTTATCAATGTTTGTAATTGCTTTGATAGTTTGTACTTAATATTCATTGCACAAATAATGCAACTAAAATCTAAACTCACAATTTTTCTTCCATGTTATCTATCAAGAAATGGAAACAAATCAAAATGAAAATGTAATTTTAATTGATGGTGAGAATGAAATCTATTTCAATGAATGTAATATGAAAAATGAAATTATGAATGAAATTTTTCAAACAAAACTTAGTAGACGAAACAAATGAAAAAGAAATTATTCAAACGAACTTTGAAAAATTGCATGTTCAAAGAAAAACATGGAGATGTCAAAATAAAAATGCAATTTGTTGAGTTTTTTTCATGTGAACAATGATAAAGAGGTTGATGCTAAAAATCTTGAAGTCACAAGATTTGTTTTGTTACACTAGTCTTGTGCATGCTTCTAATCCAAAGACAATAGAAAGAAAAGTTCTTATATATGGTCTTATATAAAACATATGGAATAACAACTTTGAATTAGATTCAAATCATGTTTTGATTGTCAAAAACTATGAGGAAGTAAATGGTCCAATAAGAATAACTCTTGAAAGACCACAATCAAAGAAAAGGGTATTGCAATATTAAAATTTTTCACTATCAAGGATCCTTTCAAAAAGGATGATGAACATCAAAACATTTTTTGCAAGACCTTAGTTCTCTAATTGTAAAAAATCAATTGTTGTTGCAAATTGTGGAAAATGTTTGGTTCAAGTGTTTAGTTCTACATTTGTGCTTTCAAGTTGTCTTCCTTTCCAAAAAAACAATTCTTTCATAAAGCATTGCTTAAATTGGTGGAGAAAACTAAACAAGTATATGTTTACCAAAATTGGCAAATCGTAGATCTACAACAAGAAGTTTTGACTTATGGATGTCCAAGGGGGCAAATGACATATTTTCTTTTGTCATTAATTTCATAAGATCTAATTGGCAACCTAAACAAATGACTATTGGTATGTTTGAGGCAACAGAAACTTGTAGTTAAGCCTTGGCCAATAATTTGGTTGAATTATTTGATCAATATGATTGAGAAAAAAATTATTGCATACGTCAAAGATGAGGAATTAAATTTGAATGTAATGATGATTATCTTGAAATCAATTGTGACATGTGAAGTTTAGGTTTGGATGAAAGTTTTCAATGCACTTGTTTTGGCACTGTTTTTTTTAAAGGCTTGCAAAAACCTTAAATTTGTTTCCTTCAAATCTACCCAATCAAATTTGCAAAAATGTATAACTTGCTTTTAAAAGTCTAGGAATGCAAACAAGGATGGAACAAAGCATGTTTAAATTTGAACATTTGCCCAAGAAAATTGAATATTCCATTGAAGACAAGGTGAATTTTTATTTTTTTACAAACTATTTTTTTTTCCTTCTTTTTTCCAATCTAGAAGGTTTTTTTTCTATTATTATTATTATTCTAGGTGGATATATATTAACATTGCATATGTATTCTTGTTGCAAGTTTGTTAGTAAAATCATTATGTTTCAAGAAACCTTATAATTCAAGGATGTTATTATCCTTTATTACAAAGGGAAAAATATTGTCAAAATTAGTGGGAGAGTGTGACCTCTTCTTACTTGGCAGATTTCTCAAATAATTATGGATTCTCTTTTTCATGTTGTGAATGCTTGTGTTTTGACCCAATCTAATAACCTGTAATTATTGTTTGATGCATTGCAATCTATTATTACCATGTGCTTAAAATGCAAGGAAGAAGTTACAAACCCACTTACTCAAGTTCATTGGATTGATGATGATTATGGAATTTCTTTTGAATTGTCTTTGTTTGCTACCAATATCAAGATGGAAATTTGTGATGTTCTTGAATCTTTCCTTTTTTTCTAAAGAAGATATGAAAAAAGAAAGTCTAACAACATGCTATGTTTGATGGTAGACCCCAAATTTAACAGCCTTTGTTTAATTTCTTTTTTTCTTGGTCATGAAGAAGGTGTGAACATTGTTGAAGAACATGATAGACAATCATTATATCTATTTTTTGAAATGTTATCATTATTTACATCCAATGGCAGAATTTGATGTTGCATGTGGAGATCAAACAACAAAAATAGATTCTAATTTAGATTTTTTTTAACAAACTTTCAACAGAAGTGAACTAGCAAAATAACTTGTTACTAAAAAACTATTGATTTTCAGACATCACTAAGTAAACCACAATGAATCAAATGTTTTCTTCAGTCATGGGGAAAACATGAAGTCATGTTTTCTATTGTCGGATTTTTGACCTACCAAATCTTAGGGATTATAAGATCACAAAGTGAAACTAAAAGAATTTTTTTCTTCACCAAGCATGCTTCCAAACCTAATGAGATGTCATTTACAATTAAACAATTTAGAGAGAGTGATTTTTGTGAATAAAAATTTGCCAAATGATCTTTAAATTGATTATAAACCACTTTCCAATTTGGTGAAGATGATTGAGAAGGATTTTGATTTTGAGGAGTTTGAAAAGGTTGAAATTTCTTTTGAACAAGGTAAAATTGTGGATGTATGTCATGTTCAAAAAAATATTGAGGCCATTTTGGTGACACCTCTTAGTCACCCAAAAAAAAATAGCACATGGCATCATTCAAAAAGGTGAATATATTCAGGCTAAAGGCGCCTGCCATTAGCCTAGGCCAAAAATGGCAAAGGACACAAGTAGGCAAAAAATTTCTTGCAGCCAATGAGGTGACAAAGGCATGTACCCAGGATGGCCAAGTTTTTTTTTGGGGAGGGTGGAGGTTTTGGATTTTCTTGTGCCCAACATGTTCCCAATAGTTCCTCACCTTATCTCATATCCTTTGCCCTAAGTTCCACTTCATATAACCTATATAACTAGCCCTAAGGAGGAGATTAGAGCATATCTATTTTGGGACTATTTAAAGCCTAACTTATATATTTTTGGTGATGGACCAATCAATGATGCCCATCACAAATGAAAGAAAAACTGAACATTGGGGGGGGGTGTCCCCACAACTATTTAATATGAGTCACAAATATACTACCATAAAATATACCAATATATACCAATATATATTGGGCATGTTCTTGAGCATAACCAATGTTTGCAACCATTGATTCACATCTCAAGAGTGTTTTTCCACCATCGATTCACAGTACAAGTGAAAAACTGAGTGCACCAAAAGTAGGGTTTAGGGTTTAGAAGGCTGCCGTCCCACTTAAGGTGCATTCACACTTGGTGTAAGGGACCCTAGTGTTGAGTCTCCTAACAGCATGCTAGTCATTTAGTACTTACACCTACTTACCATGAACATTTTAAGTTAAGTTAACATTCACTTAACATTAAGCTATCACCCATTTAACAATGGGTGCCACTTAGGATGCCACCTAGATTTTCATTTAAACACTGACTTAACATCAAGTGCGAATGCACCATGAGGAAAAAGCCTGAAAAGCACACCCAAACTGGTTACATATACTGGTCACAACAGACTTGCATCCTTCAGAGGTTCATATTTCCATACATATTTGAGACCTGACTTGCCACAAAAAAGACCACACTTGAGAAGCTGGTGGAGTGCATTAGACTTACAAAAATACATTTGCAAAATGACAAAAGAGAAACAAACACTCTGCCAAAAGTATGGTAGGTATATTCTACTGCATATAACAATAGTAGAATTTAATAATAAGTAGAGTACAAAACAACTTGAATTCACCTGTTATTATAATTGTCAGTAAGTGAACAGGATGTGATTTTCAATCACAAGTGATCAATAACTTACTTAAGTAGGCTACATTGAATCAGCTCTGTCAGATCCCACAAGAACATAGACCACATATTAAAGACAGAGAGCTTGCAGCCAGTCCTGTAACCTTTTTTTGCTTTGATATCATTAATTTACTCATAGCACAAACTTTGGAGAATCTTCCCTTGACAGTTTGTTTTTTTAAAATATATATATATATTATTATTATTATTATTATTTATCATTATATATATAAATAATTTCTTATATAAACTTTTGGGTCCAAACAGGTTATCTATATCATTAGCAATTTTATTTTGTTTTCAGGTAGGTCATAATAAAAATCCTGGTGATAACCATTGGTTATGCATAATGATAAGTTATCAAATAACTGATTGATAATTATGTGATATCCTATCGTTTATTACTTGGTTATAAATATTTTAATATTTTTTTTCTATTTAACATTTTATGTATTAGTGTTTAAATATTGATATCCTACTTGTTTGATAATCCAGTCATCCAAGTAGGTTATTAGATTTTTGAAATTTCAATATCAAATGGTTATCAATTTTAACCATTTATTATATTAAACAATTGGGATCTTCATGGATATAAGAGGCCCTCCAAATATATGAAGGGAATTTCTCCTTGTCCTCAACAGGAGCAAATAGCTGGTTCTCACTGGTCGACCTCAAGATGGTGTTATGTGTAGGAGCTTTACCTGCTTACCCTAAACCCTAAACATTTTTATATTGTATGCAACATTGTAGACAAAGTAAGATTTTTGAGCCCAAATTTAACATTTTTTTAGTTAAACATGGTCTCTAAGAGGTCTGAAGTGGTCTCATTCGAGAAGGCAAAGGCCATACCAGTGTAGGTGGCTCAGAAGATCTACAAAATCAGCTGTGATTGATTAACAATTGAGTCATAAGGGGTTTCCAATGGATGGTGCATGATTGCGTATCTGGTTGGCACAACCCCTCTTATTGGAGGGATCGTGAATGATCAGTTGAGAATCTGTATTTCACTTCATCAAGGTGTGTAACCTTGGTAGATCACTTGTGACTAATCAACAACTGAGTTCATAAGGGGTTTCCAATGGATAGTGCACAATAGCAAGGACCACACAATCCATCTTCTTCCACGGATTGTCATTAAATGTTCTCTATTGATATACAAGCCCGTCCCCTGGCTTGTAAATCAATGGAGAACTAGGTTAGGTTATAAGGGGTTTCCAATGTATGGTACACATTTTTCTTTTTCTTTTTGCCAAGTCACATAATCCCTCTAGCAATAGCATTCTTCAGAATCCAGGACAAGTCTTCCCTGCTAGTAGTAGTAGCTACATACAAATTGCTTCTAAAATTTCTCTGCACCGAGGACTGAAGTTAACCTAATAAAACAGGCAGGGACATTATGATTTTGGTGTCGGGTATTTTGGTGTTGCTTTACCTATGTGCAAGCAAGCATTTAGTACACACCTTAAGAGGAAACTGCAGAGGGAATTGAAACCAGGATAACTTTCATGTGTAAAAATTGTAGATCACATATAGTGTGTAGGGAATTGCATTTTGTACTAGGGAAAGCCCTAGGGCAAGGGCTTTACTGGAATAAGGGCCCACATGCGGCGGAGCCAAACATGACCCAAATCCAGTAATGCCCCTCACCTGGGGGCTGTATTGTGCATGGTGAGAAGAACTGGAAGCAGGTTTTATGATTTTTGTAAAACCCATGGAGTGTCGGCAGGCTTTATAATCATAAAGGCCTTGCAAGAATTGGACGAATTCTTTCCTCTTGTAACGAGATGTTTGATTAAACTTATAAAAGCTAGTTAGGTCTTTATTTTTCATCAAAAACCAACCTTGATTCCTAAGAAACTTGAGGGCATATAATTACTCCTAAATGCCTTGTAAGCAAAGAAGATGGTTTTTTTGTATTTTAAATCAATTTAGATGGAAACTACTTAAATATCTTTTTTTTTGTTTGGGTGCACATATTGAATGTCTTTCCAATGGTTTGCTACCTGAGCACATCCAAGTGGATTTAGAAAGGGTTTGTTCAGATGACCCAATTTTCCCACATGTGAGGGAGGTTGCCCAAGGGCCAAAGCCCACCTGCATAACCTAGCTTGTTTAAGTTTGAAAACTCATTTATGGGTTCACTCAAGAGTCCAAGCAATGAGATCTTTTTAAATTTACTACTTGTCTTTAAGGGTCTTCACAATCACACTTTCATTCCAAAACTTGCAAGGTTTCATTCTTCGTTGAAGAATTGCATTTACTTGAATTTTTTTCTAATGAGTAATTAATTTAGTCATTGTGAGTGTCATATTAGAATGCATGAATTAATCCATGTCAAAGGTTTTTTTTTGAGCTGATGAAACTTCAAATTCAACCTTGGGCAGCGCTTTCTTGATCCTATGTAAGCTCAATTGAGCTTTGGTATCTCATCATTTTGACTATTTTTTTATCAAAGAACTATGGGTTTGTAAAGTTTGAATCTAACAATTGGATTTTGTAATCCAATTCATGGATGAGTAGATTGTACTTTTTTTAAAACTAAGGCTCAAATAGCAATATAATTGTTGTAAAATTGGTTTCAGGTCTTAGGGATTAAACAATCAGGGTTCCTTCCTCAATATGTGCAGGATCTAATTAGTGCATTGTCAGGTGCGTTACGGTAGTTTGTTCATTATAGGTACAAATAATCAGCACGGTGCAGTTTGCATCAAAATAATGAAGTATGGAAATTCATCTCAGTTAACTCGGAGTGGTTCTGAGCTGGTTTTTTCAAAGTCCTAAACCTTAGGCTTCCATGCTTTTCAAATGAATTCCAAACCCAGTTGGGTTCAGAAACTATTTCTGGTTCCACTTACACTACACACCACCCCAGTTAGAATGTTGTGTTGTACAAAAACTTTAAAGGAGACCACTGGACTAAAATGTACAACCTTGGTTGCTACATTTTGTAACAAGGTACTTGGAAACCTAGAGAAGTGAAACTTGTGTGAAGCAGGACTACAACAATAATTGTTGTTTAAGCAAGTTGAATAATTCAATCCCGGTCCAGTTTTAGGCCCAGTTTTAGCAGGGGGCCGTTTGCACTTGCCACTATACATCCGTTCAGGCTGTAGCAGGAGGTTGGACCCCCTATCCTGACTACCTGGAACTAGACCCAGAACCAACCAACATTGGTTTTCCTAGCCTAAACTAGAATTCTCATATTTTCACAATTGAGAGTAAATGAAAAGAGCCCATGACTTTACTCAGTCAAAGTGAACCAGCACCCACCAGCACACCATCCACTGGATGCCCATTTGCACTCAGTTGTGGATGAACCTCAATTGAGTTAATATTTGGTTTCACCTTTGTAATCAATTCTGTGAAAAATGAGTCTCATATGTAGGTAAGGTAGGTGGGAAAATAGGTGATTACTAAGTAAGTAAGTAGATGGTTTATACATAGGCAAGGGCTATTTTTTACTACCTACCTACTAACTAACTACGTGCTTGTGGATTGTAAGTAGGTAGTAAAAAAAAGCAACTGAGCTAACCACCATGGTTAGCTAGGGAACTGTAACCCAAAAATGTAAGGCCAAAACCATTTTGCAGTTTGCTGAGCCAACCGCCGTCTTTAGACTTTTCTTCATCCAATTTCATTTTGCTGGGCCACATACCTACTGAGCACAGGTGGAGATGCTCTAAGATTTTAGTTCGGATAATCTGGTTAAGTGTCAATTCAGAGCATTATAAGTACTTCTTATAAATTGTGAACTAGTTGGGTGATGACTGCATCACTATTATTGATGGTTATTGGGAGAAGATGGATATTACAGTGGTGATGGCTTTAGGGAAAAACTCACAGGGGTTTGATTGAGGTAAGCAGCGGAACAGAATTAAGCAACAATAATCCATGTACTAGTTTCCAAATTTTAAACTGCTGCAAAATGCCTGCATTGTGCTTGTCTATTTGTCCCAGTGAAGCAGAAAAAAATGATGACAAAGTGGTCATCTGCAGCCAGTAAATTTATCAGTGCTTTGTGGGTCAGGTGTGCAAAGCTAGTGATGAATTTCCCCTAGAGACATGTATTGGAATCATTCATGTTTGCTTGCATGCATGCAGTCAAAACTAGCTGCTCATGACAGCATGGCTATACTCCTTATGGCAAGTTCAAAGGTCAAACCAGCAATGGTGAGAATAAGAAGTGTTCCATGAAGTTCCCAGAGAAGGAACTCACAATTCCACAGTAACACATAAAGAAGAATCCTCAAAATGTGGGACCAAATGAAACTTACATTCTTCTTCTACAGTTCTGCTCACATACACAGGAAAACATCCCCTCAGCTGCCAAAAGGTGCTCAGACAGCCAAGCTTCAACTCTGCTCAGAGGTTGAACCAGCTTGCATATCTGCTTGGCTCACCAAGTCCACTCTCCTCTGTCAAGAACAAATCATATTGGTTGGAGGGCAATAAACAAGCCATTGGAGGATGAAAATAGATGATTCAGTGGTGAAAGAATAAGGGCCACCTTGCATGTTGGCCATGTCACTCAGCCTCCACATAAATCAATGACAGTCAAGACTTGCAGCCAGGCCTGGCTAACTTGTGTCCATGCGCACACCCTTAGAGTTGGTTGATGGAAGCAAAATCTCATATTGAAATTGGTAACTTCAGTTTTGGCAGGAAAACCAAAAGGCATTAATTTTTTATCCCAAGAGCTTCTTATTCATCTTCTTTTTTCCAGTTCTTCTAAACAATGCTATTTTTAAATTGTGCCACAATATGGACTATCCATAATCCTACCCTTTCTGGCACATACTTGTCACTGAGTATACAAAAATATTGTCAAATTGACTAAAAATATATAATGAAGATTAATTACTTCATAGCTCTTTGAATGCAGCTATTTAGTTTAATTTTTGGTGCCATGTATGTAAGGTAGTTCGTGCATATTTTCAGGCTTTTCTCCTTTTAACAATACTTTGCAAATGGATATTTTTCTGAAAGCTGGTGTGTGTGCATGTGTGTGTGTGAGAGAGAGAGAGAGAGAGATTGGCCAGCAATTTACCGTAGAGCACTTCAGAAGAATTACCATGTCACTGCAAGATGATCCCATTCAGAATCTGCAGTAGTTGGAACTGCAAGACCTCACCAGGGTCTACTTGAGTACCAAAACACAGTGGTTCAAAGCCAGGGGTGGGGAGAGCAGAAGCTGGAGCAGGCAGAGCCCAGAGAGAATTAACTAAATGCTAAGATTGGGGGGGTGAGCCCCTGAAAGTGGTATTGAACCAGGACATCGGGTCTTATTTGGAGAGAGTCAATAATGGGGAGGCCATTGTAGGTAGGATTGGGGATGCTCCCTGGTTGACTCTGCAATAGTTGGAGCTTCCTTCGTTGTTGCTTCTATTTTGGTACTGTTCAGGTAATCCCTGGTCCATTTGGAGGGCATGGTCTCTAAACTATCCAAAAACAAAATACAATCTCAAAATCCTGCAACAAGTGGTTTTGGAGGATTGCTGGCTGCTAGCTCCATCTTACAAGGAAGGTCTTTGTGGGTGGAGGGAGCTCTCACTTTCAATGCCCCTCCTCCCTTCAAGTTTTATTTCTTTGCACCAGCAATACCCTTCTTCACCATCATCACCATAGTCCAGTTTATCTTCATTTATCAGTACAATCAAAAAAAGGTTGGTGATTCCTACCAACTGCACCGTGCTGCTTTGAGATTGTAGCTTTACTTGGGTCACTTCAAAGTATGTAACTATAGTGATTCCCAAAAGATACCTCACAGGTAGTTGCATTAGCCCTAGTTCAGCACTCCAGGGGTAACATACCATGTGTCCAGTAGGAAGAACAGCCTGAGCTGGGCTACAGGAAGAAAAACCTTGAAGAACAACCCTGCACACCCATGCTGACCAGGTTTGCAAAAATCACCCTCATCAGACCATCCAACCCTGTTTTTCAAGGAATCAGAAGGTAATTGCACTACAGAATTGTTTAGACTGGGTGGTAGTTTTTAGGGTCCAGGTGCCTCAAAAAATGACTCTGGACTCTTAACAAGTTAAGCCACATTGCAGGAAAGCCTGCCTCAAGGCTCATGTTCCCTTGTCTTGAGAGTGTATATATTTTTGTGGAGACATTTCCTTGCAAATAAAGTCTTGGGTTCACACAGGAAGTCAGAACAGGCACAAAATTCTGACCAGAGGCTGGAAGCTATGGTCAAGTGTGTCCAGGGATATCAGTTTTATTTCCCAAGGTTTGACCAACTCTCTTTGCTTTCACAGTATAATGATCTTCCTATGCAGTTCAGACGAAAGGCTTCTGCATTCTGGATGTAGTAGGTTTAGTAGGTGAAAGTGATGCCACTGAAATCATGCATTAGTTAGGCAGACAACAATTGCGTTCACATGATAGACTGCAAAGCCTCAAGAATACACAGTGGAAAAACACTGCAGTGCAACAAGCTTTAATCCAAGCTCAGGCCAAATTTCACAAGGCAGGCTCTTAGAATTGAGCCACCGCTAATCCTGGAGCTTTTGTAATTGTGAGAATTCCATGGTCGCACAGGAATTCTGAAAGAGAAACAGCATCTCATCCGTTTCATGCTCCTAACCAGTGTAGGAGATCAAATGTTACCAATTTGTACAATTTTGCAGCTTCTCCAATTTACCTGCAAAACCTCATGTGAAATAATAGAATGCCAAACAAAAACAACGACACATCCAACTGCTCCCATCAAATGCTGCTCACTATGTTAGGGTACCGCTTGATACAATTTTGCAAATGCTAATTTAATATTATCACTGGGTTTAGATTGTCTCCCAATCCTAGACTCAATTTCTTGAAGAAAGATACCTGAAGGTTTCTTGTTTCTTCTCTAAGTGCTTGAAGCGGCAGCACCAACAAGAACTCCTTGAGAAGCTCCTTGTTTCCGCGCTTCATTCCTAGATGAATATTCATCCCCTCCTCTCCGGACCTTGATCTTGTACTTAGCTTCAAGCTCTGTCAATTCCTTCTTCTTCTTTTCCAGCGCTTCCGTGAGCCTATTTATGACCTCTTGAAGTCCTTCCCTGTTCCGTTGCACTGCAGGCAGCACTTCCCCCATGGTTCGCTCCACCAAAACGCCTCCTATCATACGAAAACATCTCCTGGCGCTGTCTAAGGGTTGGATTGCGTTGATGACAAGCGTATGCTCGTTCAGTTCCTGCTCCAGCTCGTTGATCTTTGTGTAAAGCTGGTTGATATCGGATCGCATGACGCTCCATTTTCCCGCCACTGCTTGCTCGTTCATCATCTCCAGTGGCTTATCAACCTCATAATCTCCCATGGACACAAGCACTTGAAAAAAAAACCCTCCCCTACAGCGACATCCCCTGCCACCCCCCTCCCCCAACCTTAAAAGAAGAAAAAAGAAAAACACTGCAAGTTAACAGCTCGCAAATTAAGAAGCACAGATAAGAACCGCGCAAAAAAAATTGAGAGTAGAAGAAGAAGTAGGGAGCACCCGTCCAGACCCACACTCTACTACGGAGGAGAAAAAGCTTTGCGTCCGGCACAACATCACATCACAAGCGACGAAGACGATCAAGGCAGGAAGAAAAACTGAGAGAAAATAACACAAAAATTAGGGTTAGGGTTAGGGTTATGCAAGGAGGACTAGAAAACAAATCTTGACTAGAATAACGAATTCTTTGATTTTTTGTTCAAAACTGTGGATACACATCAAACCTGATTCTTTGATTTTTGTTCATAACCGTGGATACTCATCCAATCTGGTTCTTTGAGTTCTTGGGAACTGGGCATCAAGGGTCCATATATTCGACCCTTATTTTTACCCAATCCTTTCCTTTCAAAAGAAGAGGAAGAAGGCGCAACATGAATTATGAACCAACAACCCTTTGCAACAAGACTCGTATAAACAATACATTACGAACTTGGGTTGAAGCTCTTGTGAGGCTTCAACAACAATTTTGAACCTTGGGTTTTGATTGCAAAAAGGCAATTATTCTATAGCTATCAACAAGAAGAGTTGTATATGTAATTAAACGGCAAGCAAACAACCAAACGCACAATCTAGGGATCACCCAAATTCTACTCTTAAGAAGAAGTGAACATTGCGCATCGACATTAACTTACTTTTTTTACAATGATAGTTCAACTAATGTCCTACATATATATGTCTTGAAAGAGTATTGTTTGTTAGGCTTCTTCTCCTTCTTATGGTGCATTCACACTTGATGTTATGTCAGTGTTAAATGAAAATCTAGGTGGCACCTAGTGTTCAATTGGTGATAGCTTAATGTTAAGTGAATGTTAACTTAACATAAAATGTTCATGATAAGTAGGTGTAAGTCCTAAATGACTAGCATGGTGTTAGTGGACTCAATAAAAATAACTTGTGAATGAAGAACTTTTATTTTTCACATGGCAAATCATTTTGATATAAAAACATCAAATGTCTTCTTTCCTAGTAGAAGAATCGTGAAACAATGTTTTTTTTTATTGTTGGATTTCTTGCTTGTCAAATCTTAGGAATTATAAAATCATATATTGAGACATAATCTTTTTTTGGTTTGAATATATATTGATATATAAAAATGTTCTTCACAATAATATATTTTAAACAACTTGATTTTTGTGAGCAAAATTTGGTTGAATGATCCTAGGGTTGATTGCAAGTCTCCCTCGAAGGTTGGTAGAATAAATTGAGATTGATGTAAATTTAAAACAGAAGTTGGAGGAGTTTGAAAAAACTTTTTAGATGGATAGAAATATGAAAATGTAAATTTGGATTAAGAAAACATTGTTACAATTATTTTCATCAATTTTTAACGTACTTTCATTTTTTCAAGTGTCAAAAAAATTCAATAAATGAAAATTTGAAAACAAAGATGTGAAAACTGAATGTGAAAATCACCTATTATTGCATTTTTGAAAACTAGTATGTCTAAGAACCGGCTAAATATGAAAATGATATAAAAAATTGATACCATGGTTGGTTCTTTACATCCCAAAAAAATAATTTAAGAATTGGTCCAGTTTTCATAACTTTCCATAAGAACTAGATGCAACTAGTTTACCAAAGAAAAAAGAGAAAAGAATATGCCCAACACTAATTTAAAATCTCAAATTCCATGGCAATCACACCTCCCATATGATCATCATATATGTGAAAATGTAGATGTATGAACTTCTATGGATGATTTTCGAATATGTTCACTTTTTGGTGGGTCACTATTTAGTCTATATAGTGGATTAATTTTCTTCCACTAAATATTCTAGAATATATTTTTAATTACTAGATTGAAATCAAATCAAATGAACAAGAATATCTAAACAGAAATGGGTTAACATTCAAATACAAGAAGGACAAAAAGTATATATATTGGAATTATTTAACCCCTACATGTCAATGTAGACCGATTTGGTCCACTTTCCAATGTATATTTGACTTTCTCTAACATTAGGGGTTAAGTGGGGATGTCTAATTGTTACAATTCAACGGATTTAAATTAGAAAATGTTATTGGAGCTTTGATGATTAACATTTCCAAAGTTCCTACCATCTTGAGACAAATTGATTCACATGTGTTTGTTGCAAAGTACCATATATTGGAGTTGAAACAATTGGCATAGGTTATAGGAATGAGATGGCAACTTGATGGCAACTTGATCACTTGTTTTCACAAGGAATCAAACATTTGATCATGATTTGGGATGATGAAGAAAGTAGGTGCAAGGGGGTAAACCTCTTTATGTGAGCCGTTAGCCCTCTCACACATTTGGTTGATGAAGAAAAAGGTTATCAAAAAAATTTAACATGACCCAATCAAATGGAGATGTTATGGCCATGTATTTTTATGATCATGCTACATTTTGATGTCCAATGTTATGTCCTTCAGCCATAGTTGCTAGAAGCAAGGTATTTTGTGAAGTTCAAACAACTTGAGATATGTTGCATGCACTATCACACATTATTATGCTACAATTATATTTTAAATGTTTCTCATGAATGTAATGTGGTAGTTCATGTGAGATGCAAGGCCTTTCTTTTTGGGTGAAATTTCATCAAATGGTGAACCTTTATTCAAATTGGCAAAAATTTAGTGTTTTTTTAAGGTTTTCTGTTGCCAATTTTTGAAAATAATATCTAATTTATTCTTCATAAATTACCAGATTCTATCCTAAGTTGCAGCAAATAGCCCAAAATATTAAAGGATGCTAGATTATTATTTTCAAATTTCAATATTTTCTTATCACCAAATCTGGCTAAATTTGTAACTTCAGCTACATCACAAAATTGAAATAAAACACCCTGGTGAGATGTTAACCATAGGCTCCTACATAAGACTTGAGAAGGCACTATTAATGTTAGTCATATCAATGGCATTGACATCGAGACTTGGATAGGCATGGGTTTGTTGCATGGGAAGTTGGGTGGTGTTTAGCCAATTGAGATGTCTCACCTACAAATGAATTAGTTGTGAAAGTTTTGAACATAGGAGGACCCAATCAAACCAAGGAGACTTGAGTGATCAAGATTATTAGGGGAACATTAGGCTTGCAACGTGCTTCTAATTGTACCCAATACTTTCGAACCTATGATGGACTAGGTTAGAACGAATACCTGACTATTGTGACAATCAAGATGCCCCGCAATGCTCTTAAGGTGTATTCACACCTAATGTTTAAGTCAGTGCTAAGTGAAAATCTAGGTGGCATCTTAGGTGGCACCCAATATTAAATGGGTGATTGTTTATTATATTAAATGAATGTTAACTTAACATAAAATCTTTGTGACAAATAGGTTTAGGTCCTAAATGACTAGCTTGGTATTAGGGGACTTAATAATACAAGAGTCCGTAACACCCAAGTGTGAATGCACCTTTAAAAGTCCATTGAACAACTTGTTAGTCGCCTTTTAATACTAGTGTTTTTCTTTTAATTTCATACCTATTTTTTGTCCATTTTTTGTCATTCCTGAAATACTTGAAATGGATGTATGAAGAATTCTAGCTAATCAGTTCATGGAGAGTCTTTCAATCTCAATAGTCACTTAGGGGGGTCTGGTCGGGTACTGGTTTTGATCCTGAAAATCAGACACAATCCCATTTTTCTCATTTGCTGTTTTCTGGGATTTTTTTCCCATTGTGTTTTTTTTTACAATTATTTTGTCTTTGTTGTTTGTAATTTTTATTTATTTATTTTTATTTTATTTTATTTTTTAATTTAAGTGTGCAATTGTTGATTGTGGTTTTTATGTTGTTTCACTATCTTCATTTTCTTTCATTTCATTGATTTTCATTGTTGATGTCAAGTTGTTTGTGTTTTCTACTTTTTGATGCGCTTTGTTGACGCGCATTTCTCATGTGACACTTTGACAACGTTTTTTTTCTTGTTTTTGTTTGTGTTGCACCTTGTCAACTTCAATTCTTTTGATGTCTTGCCAAAAAAACAAAAAAATTAACACAAATATATGATTTTTCCTTTGTTGTTTCTCTTGATTTGTTGTTTTTTTATTAGTTTCTTGTAGGTTTGTTGTTTGTAGCCTATTTTTTGTTTTTGTTGTGTAGGTGTTGGCATAGATTTTTATGTTGTTGTGGCCTTATGTTCGTTTATAACATCATATTATTATTTTCAATTGTGCTATGATGTTATTATTTCATTCACTCGCCATGGCTTCCTAGAAATGTTCTTGTTTTATCTTTTGTAGTACAATACAAGCACCTTGATTTCTTGGTCCATTTTAAATTTTCTTGTTGTTTCCATTGTTTCATTCAAGATCATGTTTGTCAATGTTTGATATTTGATCAATTAATTTCAAAGAAGTTTTGTAGTGACAATGTTCAACAATTTGTTGATGAAACTTTTATTGAACATTTTTAAAAAATTGTTGAATTTTTTGAACTATTAGTTAACTAACTTGGCCAATTTTTAACCTTGGAGCTTGTGAATCAAATATTGTTAAATATTGTTACACCATCCACAACTATTATTATTCCATCCCAAACATTCTGCTAATTGTATTGCACATAATCCTTTGTGGTTTGACGATGGATCAAAGATATATTTGAAATTGCTAGAATAGTTTTCTCTTCATCTAATTGTATATGGCCAATTTTTCTATGTTTCATTAGATTTTAAATGAACTTGGACAAAATTACATAGTAAAAATGATTAATCCCTTAATGAACATGGATCAATCATTACAAACATAATGAATTCATTAATCATTCATTCATTATGCTAACCTCTTAGTTTTTAAACGGGGCTAGGAGCTTAGGCTAAACAATCTAGCCTACTAGCCAAGCCTATGCTAAGTAGCTAAGCCACCCAGGTTAAAAGGATGGGTCATAGGAGCCTAAACACCTAGGTTATCTAGATTAGATTAAGTTGCAAGAATTAAATTTGATCTTTCACTTGCATTTTGAGGGAAAAACTCCTTACTATTGCACCAGGTTTTTTTTATGTGAAACAATTTGTCATTAGATCTTAATAAACATTTTTTTATCTTACTTAAATAGTCTAATAAGCCTACCATGGCTAATTTACATTAATTTAGAAAGCTTAAGTAAGTTAGGTTAGCCCAATGCCAACATAGGTCTACTCATGCTTATTTAAACATAAGTACTTTGCACCAACATAAGCCTATTTAAGGTCTATTTTAGGGTATACAAAAGGCTACCTAGGCTTACTTAAAAGTTATCTAGGCCACCATAAGGGCTATTTAAGCTACTCTAAAGGTTATGTAAACTATTTGAAGTTATGTTGGCTATCCAAGGGGTATGTAGGCCTACATAGGGGCTATTTAGTCTACCTCATAAGGAGTACCATAAGCTACCTTAAAGGTTATGTAACCTACCTAGGGACTATTATATGTTACCCTAAAAAATTTGTATGCTACTTAGGGGTTATTATAAGTTACCTTTAAAAGTTATGTAGGCTACATATGCTAGATAAGGACCTTCCTAAAGTTGACATAGGGAAAACATAGGCCTACATAGGGGTTATATAAACTATTTAGGACCTACTTAAGGACAACATATGCCTCCTTAGGGGGCCACCGAAAAACAACATTTATTAAGCCAATGGGTAACATTAGCTATTGTAGGGTTATGTAGGCTACCTAAAGGCTACATAACCTACCTATTGTTATTTATGATTTGGGTTTAACAATTAGCCAAGTTGTTAAACCCAAGTCACAAAACCCAATATGTGGTGTAGTGAGATAAAGCTTACATAAGGGCTATGTAGGCAATTGAAGGGATATGCAAGCTACCCTAGGTCTATGTAGGTTATCTAGGGCTACCTAGGGATACTTGGGTTACTTAGGGCATAATGAAAGACAACATGGGGGCTATTTATTTATTTATTTACAACTTACATACCTACTTTTTCCCTAGCCACTTGCAACATATCTAATAATTAACAACATCAAAACAAATCAATCTACTGCATTGAATTATTCAAAGTAATAGTTAAATATGATGACTATGTAGTGACCCCATAATAACATAATTTTGACCAAGGTGAAATGACTAAGATGTGGTGAATTTTTTTCACTTTTAAGGCCCTATATTGATTTAGACTTGAACCATACCCCACTTTTGTATTAGATTTTTCATGAAACATATGTTGATGTTTATTTATTTGCAATTTTTTAACAACCATGTAGTTCCTTTGGATGTTGAAGTGTTTTTATGTCCATGCTCCAACTAATGGTTTTGATCCTAAAATCCCTTTTTCCTAATTCTTATGTTGTTGCAATTGATCATTGTGCACATCCTTTCACTAATTGTGATTCCCTTACTAATGATTTTTGTTTAAAGTTTCAATTTCTTGAAGTTGATGAAAGAGATAATAGAATGTTAATAAGGGGGTTCGTAGAATTGACAAATATGTCGAGCTTTCAGCTAAAAATGTGTTTGAAAAATGGAGGAAGTTTAAAGGTGATGATAAATATAAATCCATAATAGATCATTTTAAGAATACTAAGAAGTTTCATTTTTTTTATTAATCTAAAAAGAGACCATCAAAGGATATGTTGAAATGTTGGTTTTGCTTGTGTTGTAAGTTGTTTAAAAAGATGTGAATCTATACCTTCCAATGAGGTAAGAATATTATTCTTTGTGTTATATTGTTGTTGTATTGTCTATTTTTGATTTTGTTGTTTTATTGTAGGTTCTTATTTTGTGATTGTGCACTTTTGTTGTTGTATGTCTTTATTATGGTTTCATTTTAATTGAATTTTATTGTATGGTAACATCTAATCTTTGATTGAAGGTATTGGAAGGTTGATTAGGCAAAGGTAGAATTTATAGTTTGTTAAAATGGGTGTAATTTTAATAATTCATTTCAACGTCTTTATTGTTGTGAGGCACCGTTGACTAAAGGTTGCAATTAACAAAGTTGTGTTACAAAGGCATCAAATTCATGCCAATTTTGGAGAATATATTAAAAAGTCTAAGTGGTTTTTTATTTAGGAAAAATAAAAGATGTTAACATAACCAGAATTTTATATAATATTTTTAATTTGATTATATCTAGTTTTTAGTTATCTTTACATGAGGAATAGGTTGTGTTATGAACTCATAAATGTAAATTTTGAATTTTTTGTTTTGGTGTAATTGTTTACAAGGTTAGTTTTTAAGTTTTGCCATGGAGTTCAAAAAATGAATGCATAGATGTTATGGAGCATTCCATGGATTGGCATTGACCTCTTTTTTATTATCCAATCAGTTACGTTATTGCAACATACAAGAAATCAACCCATTGATATTCTATTGTTCGCCCTATTGATACATCAAGTCCTCACTTATTGCTTTTATGTTTTAAACCTAAATGGAAAAGGGAATCATGATGTATGGTTTATTACCTTTCTAATTGGTTGAAATTAATTATGATTAATATTAAACATTTGACTTTGTATTTTCTTACCTTGAAAGAAAAACAAACAATGTAACAAAAATGGCAAAGGTGTTGGCATTATTAAGATGGAATAAGCTTTTGTTCCATGAAAGTATGGTATGGAGGTTATAAGTCATCAAAATCCAAATATCATATGGGAACTTAGTTTTTCTATTTTTTTCTAATTCTTTGATTTATGCTTTGTTTTAAGTTTGTAATTTTTTTTGTTTCAATCGTTTCATTTAGTTCTTTAGTTTGTGCTTTTCATTGTGGTTTGCAATTCTCATTTTGATTTCTTATGTTTGCAAGTGCAATCAAATTGGTAAACATAGGCTGAGAAATAAAATTCTATAATGTATTATCAATTGTGACTTAAAGGCCAATTGTTTCCTTTGATATGATATGAAGCACTTGAAAAGACAAATCTAAATGTTCATTTTTTAGTTGTTGGTCTTTAAGTTTTTTTTCTTTTGATTTTTGATGTTTTTGGTGTTCTAGAATTCATGTTGAAGATAATGATATTGATTTGCCTTCTATTGATTCAATTATTGTTATCCCAAAGATATTAATGGCGTTTCCAATTTGCATGCAAGAATTATTAATTTAAGGTGTTTATATATTTTTAGGATTTTAATTTTTTAATTTTTTATTATCTTGTTTGTGTGGGAGGTTCATATTGAAAATGATCAAATTAATGTGGTCTTTGCTGATTATTTTGTTCTTATTGATGAAATAAATGTTAATATTGATCATGAATTTTTTGCCCAATAAAAACCTACAACTTTTGTTGTTATTTTTGGTCTAAAGAGACCTCTTGTTGTTGATGGTGTTAATGTTGTTTAGAAGATATTAAAAATTCAACAAATCAAGTAAATGACTTGTTTAGGGTGATGACAAGTTATGGAATGAAGTCTTTGAAGTTGAACTTGTTTTCTAAGTATAAATATCACTTAAATCCTATTCATGGTTGGTAGGCATTTGAAGCTCTCAACATCAATAAAACTTTTAGGCATGTTTTTAACCATTTGCAAAATGTTCCAATATTGATTATTTTGGTTGTTTATCCAAATGTATTCTTAGTTTGGCAACAAATGAAATGTACAAGACAATGTGATTGTTTTGGATTTTTGAAATGGAGTTTTTTTTCTTTTGGGAATTTTTGAAAAAATTTGTTTGTTTTGGAGCTTGTGATTTGTTCATATATTTGACATAGATTCATATATTTACACATTCCTTTAAGACTTGTGATTCAACTCATCATTTGCAAATACATAGTTTGGCACACATTTGTCAATTCATAATCTTACACACATTTACACATTAGTTGGAGCTTTTTATTCAAATCACCATAGCTTTGCAATTTGACATAAATTCACTTGATGTTGGATATCACATAAATTCAAAATTTTTTTTGAAGCTTCATGATGTTATTTTGATGTCATTGCAATTGTTGGCATGACATTGAAGTAATTGTTACTTAAGTTTTTGGGGTTTAATTTGAATTTTGATTTTCCATATACATTTATCATTTCTTCAAATTTTTTGTCAAATAAGATTACAATTTGGTTTTGAAATAATTTTGGACTTCAAATTTTGTGTATGTAGTGGGTATAAAGTAAGGATTTTCCTTTACCACATTCTGAATTGTGTAATTGAAAGATGTGTGTGTACATGGAACCAAATTTGGTTTTTAAACCAAGCCCAAAGGTTTTTTGAATTTGAAAAAAATGTACTAAAGTTGGAGCCAAAGGGTTTCAATCAAAAAAATCAAACTCAAACCAATGTTGAGCATGTATCAAAAAAGAAGTGAAAATTGGACATGGTTTCAAGTTGATTTTCACCTTGAATCCCTTGGGTATCATTAAGGGTGAAACTCATTTAAAGGTTTTCAATAGTTGAGAATTGTCCTCTTGAAACCCTTTCACTTTACAATTTTTTTTGGATACCCTGTCAAGGTATAAAAAGTTAGCAACGTCATGGTGTCATCAATTAATAAATTTTCATTTATTGCAGGAGTTGCTAATTGTAAGTAGGGTTTTTTTTTAATATATATATTTTGGTTTCCAATGGTGTTGCAAAAGCAAAGTCACCACCTTTTTTTTCTCTTCTCCTTTTTCATTTTCCATATAAAATAGGGTGATTAACATTTCGAAAACATGAAACTTAGGGCTTAAAGTTCTTGTTTTTTGCTTGTTTAGTCATTGCAATGATTAACATTAGCTTGTTATGTTCTATTGGTATTTCGAGAAGTTTTCTTGCCTTGCTTTATTGGTGTTCATTAGCGTTTCTGCCATGTTTTGTTGGTCCTCGTTGTTGTGATTTGGTGGTGTTCATCAGCACTCGTTGTCATGGTCTATTAGTGTTCGTCGGGGCTCCTTGTTGTGCTATGTTGGTTCTCATTGGGATTTTTTGAACTTGCGTTTGGTTGGTGTTCATTGGTCCTCTTTGGTGTTATGTTGGTGCTTGTCAACATTCCTAGGTGCATGTTGGCATTCCTTGGTGTTTTGTTGACACTTGCTTGCGTTCCTTGGTGCTCCATTGGTGTTTGTTGATGTTATTTGTTGTGGTCTCTTGATGTTCGTTAGCATTTGGCACATTGGTGTTCCTTGTTGTACTTTGTTGGTGCTTATCAATGTTCCTTTTTGAAATTTGTTGGCACTCGTTGGTGTGTTAGCACTCCTTGCTATGCTTTATTTGTGCTCATTGGTGTTCGTTGCTAAGGTCTATTGGTCCTTATCAATGCCTCACCTTTCATACCTCTTCGATCCAAATGTTCATTTGTGTTCCTTGTTGTGTTTTGTTGTTGTTCGTTAATGTTCCTTGTTGTGCTTTATTGGTGTTTTTTGAATTTCTAGACCTATATTTCCCCTTGCATTTTTTTACAAGTATGTAGGTTGGAAATTGGGGGGTTTTTTTTTTTCAATTCCACATTAAATGTACTTTTAAATTTGTTTTTGCATATTATTTATTTGAAATGTTAATTTCCAAATTTTTTCATTGTTGTTGTATTAAGATATGTGTTTTTAGGTTTTAATTAAACATGTTATGTATATTTTGTCATGTGTAGGAGTTTGGCAAACACTTGCAAAGACATTTTCACATTAAAGTTTAAAACTTTATTTTTACACATCTTTTACTTCAAAAATCATTCAATAATCCCTTGATAATCTTGTAAGTGCTTGTACTTGCCTCATTTGTAAATTTTATTTGATGTTCTTTGGGTAAATTATTAATATTTTCTTACTTGTTTTAAACTAATAGTAATTTTTGTTTGATGTTTTTCTAGGTAGATTGGATATTTAAATTCAAGATTGATAATTATCATAAATTATTTATTTATTTATAATTTCTCCACAAAATATTCTAATTTCTTTGAAGAAGTGGAATCAAAACAAAAAAAAAACGTGATTATGTTAGCTTTCAGACATAACAAAACACAATGGAATATGCTAATACAAAAAGACAAGTTCTTAATGAAATGGAAAAAACCCTTGAAATATTACACATTCAAAGAAAAACATGGAGGCCATGATAGGAATGCAATTTGTTGGGCATTTTGTTGTGTAAATGATGATTAAAAAGTTGATCCTAGAAATCCTTAAGTCATGAGATGTTTGCTTTGTTATAATAGTCTTGTGCATGCTCATAATCCAAACATTAAAAAAAGAAAAGGATCGATAACATATTATAAAACATATTTTATAATGGCCTTGATAAAACATGTGGATTGTGATCATGTGACTTGAGGTCCTCTTTTTATAGCATTTATTTCATCCTTAGTTTTTAAAAAAATTTGCTATAATAAGAGGATTTAAAATGTATTTAATTAATTCCAGATAAAATTGTTAATTTTGGATTTTTCAAAAGTTCAAAATTAATTAAATACATGATACCTTTAGAAAAAAAAGAAAAAGAAAAAGAATGTTGCAAGAAATGTAATATATATATATATATAATTTATTTTCTATTGAGGATGCTTTTAAAAAGGATGATGAACAATAGTTCACTCAAGCTCAAGCTTGGGTTCGATTTAAAGATTTTTTTCAAGACTTAGGTCTTTTAATTGTAAAAAATAAACTACCTTTACAATTTGTGGAAAGTGTTTGGTTTGAGTGTTTAATTTTACATCTATGTCTTCAAGTTGTCTTCCTTTTTGGAAAATATTTTCTAATAAGATATTACTTAAATTGGTGGGAAAAACAAAATAAGTATATTTTTTGTCAAAATTGGGAAACTATATATTTGCAACAAGTCTTGACTTATAGATGTCTAAGGGATCACATGATATTTTTTACTCTTGTGATTAACTTTTTAGGTTATAATTGGTAGCCTAAACAAGTGTTCATGAGGTTGTTTGAAACAATAAAAACTACTAGGCAAACCTTAGTTACTAATTTAACAGATTGCTTGATTGATCTAGATTGATTTTTATTTTTTTTGCATATGTGAAATATGAAGGGTCAAATTTAAATGCAATGACAACTGCATTAAAATCACTTGTAAAATGTGAAGTTTTAGGTTTAAATGAAAGCTTTTAGGGCACTTGTTTTGGGCATGCTTTTCTTAAAACATGTCAGTATATTATAACTAATGAAAAGGTTTGCAAAAACCTTCAGTTTATTTCTATCAAGTCTACCCAATCAAATCAATAGAAATGTATAACTTGGCCTAAAAAAGTTGAATACTTTAATGAAGACAAGGTGAATTTTTTATCTTGTATAATTTATATTTTTTCCTTTTTTGATTTAAGTCTTTTTTGTTATGTTGCTTTGATAGATATTTAACATTTGAACACTTATTACATGTTTGCAAATAAAATCATTATGTTCCAAGAAGCCTTGCAATTCAAGGATGCTATCATTGTTTGCTACAATAAGCATAATATAGTTAGAATTAGTGGCAGGGTGCCCTCTTTTCTTACTTGGCACATGTCTCATATAATTGTTGATTGTCTTTCTTTTGTTGTGCATGCATGTGTTTTGAACCAATTTAGTAGCCATTGGTTACTATTTGATGCATTGCAATTTGCTAGTACCATGTGCTTAAAAAATAGGGAAGAAGTTACATACCCACCTCCCCAAATAAATTTGATTGATGATGATTATGGAATTGCCTTTGAATTATATTTGTTTGTCACCAATATTAAAAAAAGGTTTGTGATGATTTAGAATGATTTCTTTCTTTTAAAAGAAAATTTTGAAAGAAAAAATCTCATAACATGTTATGTTAAATCTTAGACCCCAATATTTAAAAGCCTTCATCTAGTTTCTTCGTTTATTGATTGTGAAAAAGGGGTGAATATTGTTGAAGAATATGATAAACAAACATTATATCTTATGCTTTAAAAATGCTATCATTGTTTATACCCAATTGCAAAATATAAAGTTGGTCATGCATGTGAAACAACATATGCAAATTGTGATCTAGATTTGAACAACTTCCTAGCCCAAGTGAACCATTGATAGAACTTATCACCAGAGAAATGTTGATTTGTAGATGTTACCAAGTTGATTTCAAGAATATCAAGTGTTCTTTTCAATGGTGGGCAAATCATGAAACCATGTTTGCTATTGTTGTTTTTTTTGTGCACCAAATCCTAGGAATTGTTGAATCACAAATTGAAACTCGAAATAATTTTTCTTTAGCAAGGATATTTACAAACTTGAAATGATGTCATTTATAATTAAAAAATTTAGAGATGTTGATATTTGTGAGAAAAAATTGGCCAAATGACCTTAGAATTGATTGTAAGCCATTTTCCAATTTAGGAGAGTTCTTAGGATTTAGATTTTGAGGATGAATTAGAAAAATTTGAAGGTTCTTTTGAACGGGATGAATTCATGGACTTGTAAATTTTTTGCACAATTTAGTTAATTTTCATTTAATTTGTTTGGAAAAAAATTAAAATGAACTTTTGGACTAGTAAATTTTTTCTAGAGTTTTTGAAATTTTCATTTTAATTTTTTTGGGGAAAAAATTTAAGATTTTGGAAAAACAGAAATTTCGATACCCATTTTCGAAGAATTGTGTTTGAGAACAGGCTGGTATGAACTGTTTGAGAACTGGCACTTCGAAACACGGCTGAATATTTTTTTTGTCAATTTTTTGAAACCCTACCCGGGTCTGTTAAACAATTTATTTATAAAAAAAAGGGAACTGGGTCAGGTATCAGAAAAAGCTTCTGAAACCCGGACCCGGTGGTTCTTAAAACTGAAACCCGCCCAACACTTGTTCAAACCCCCACCGGCAATAAATGTGCTAATGTCAAAACAGGGAACCGGAGGTTCTCTTCAAAATGAGGACCCTGACGAAACTGGTGGGTACCACATTTACCGTCCGACCGGCCGTCCGTCCCACTCGTCGTTAGCGTGCACCGGGTTCCAAGGCCAAACAGAACCCTCGGAACTTGCGCTTTGAGAGCGTTGCGTTGCGTTGCGTTGCGTCGTCCCCACCCGCCCTCGTTGCGTGTGGTTGTCGCGGGCTCGCATCCGTTTGTAGCGCCGTCGTGTCGGTTTTTCCGCCAACTTTGCCCCTCGCTCGAGAAACCGAGGCCGGGATTTCCGTTTGATGTTGTTGTAAACGCCTCTGGTGGTTGTTTGTTTGCTTTTTTTTCCTGATTTTACAACGGGTTTATGTTGCTGGAGGAAGGAAGGAAGGAAGGAAAGAAATATGCGTTGTCTTTGTTGTCTTTGAGGTTGTGGAGTTTGCAGTCAAGAATTGTCGGAGGTGGTGAGGTGTGTTTTGTGGGGAGAGTGGAGGGTATTTTGTGTCCTTCTCTTTGAGCATGTCTTTCGTCTTCGCTGTGAAGTGGTTGAGTTTTTTGGAGTAAAGGATTGGGAACGGGTTTTGTTCAGGGGGAAGGGGAGGGCGCCGTAACTGTCTCTACTACTTTTGGACTGAAGGAAAAGAAAACGGTTGTGGAGTTTTGCGGAGGAGAAGGTTTGTCGACTGAAATCGATCGATTGATCGCGGAGGACAGATATGGCGCGCTATGGAGCTCTTGCAGGAGCTGCTGCTGCTGCTGCTATTGGCCTCCTCTGTAGCTATGAAGCCCGTGTGTTGCACTTTCACAGCTCTCCTGGAGATGCCTTTAAGGTAATTGCAGTTTTCCTTCTTTAGGTCTTTGTAGTTTTCCGTTTTCCTCACTTTAGGTTTTTTCAGGAGTACTTCGATCGTTTTTGTGGGTTCTCCCTCCTTGATACTAAGAAATGCAGAACTTTTTGTATTGGAATCCATCTGTTTCCTTCTTTCTTTCTCTGGGAAAGAAGAAGATGAAAAACTGATGATTGTGGAATTTTTTTCTGCAGATATCCATTTCAGAAGTGTTAGGCTGCAAGGAAGGTTGCTGTGCCACCCCAAACCCAAAAACTGAGATGATGAAGGCAGGCTGTGGCTCTACTACCCGACACTGCAATGGACCCAATTCTTTTGAGACACTTCTCTTTGCTCCAAGATATTGAGGCTCTCTCTCAAATGCTTTTCCATTCGTGCAGGGGGGGAGAATGGGCATCCCATTACTTTCTTTCAGAAGCTGCCACCACCTGAGGTTTGGAACAACAACATTTTAACAACAACAGCTTCAGGCAGTTGTCACACAATTTTTGCAACTGACATCACAAACTAACCCATTCTTCTCCTTCTTCCATTTTGAGAACATCGTTAGGTAATTGACTTCTGCAGAGATGCAGTATATGTTTTTGAGCCATGCTGCAGTCTCTAAGGTTTTTATAGGTGTGTTTTCTATCTCCTCAGGTTCTCTATCTCCTCTAAAGATGAGGGTTGTACATCAAACAAAATGAAGAGATTACATGGAACTCAATAAAAAAAATTCTACTCCTCAGACCATTTTGGTCATTTTGGTTCTGCGTCTGTACCTTGTGATTCCCTCAAGAGAGTCAGTGCACACTTGCTCTGACTTAAGATTTTCCATGCTTTTCTGCAAGTTTTTTTCTTGGAGGATTCGTGTTTTTCATGTTGTTTGCAATTTATTTTTTTGGTGCAAGACAGTTTTTTATAACGGTTTCAGACAGGATGTGTTTGATACTTTTTTGTTGGCAAAGCTCAAACCAGGTGATGGTTGAAAAGCAGGAGGTTCTTCTGCTTTTACTGGGAATTTATAGACTCATGAGTTAGTATGTATGTGGTGAATGGTTTCACTATATGGATTGGTGAGAGTTATGTTGTCAAGCTCCACAAGCTGATGGTGGTTGAAAAGCTGGAGGTTGTTGTGTGCCATAGTTGAGAAACTATTTCCAAGTGATAGAAATCCATGATTCAAGAAATTTATCACTGCAACAACAAGAAAGCATGGTCTGAATTCCAAGGTTTCAGTTTCAAATTATGGTTGCAGTTTGAGATTTATTTTTCTTGTGTAGTGTAAATCAAGGGTGTCTGACCTGACATACTCATGCATCAGCCGCAAGCAGACATTTCAAAGAGTGAAATGGGGCCAGTTTAGGAGGGTAGCGGTTCTTATGCCTTTTCCTTATGAGTGCAAGGGAGCTTACACCTACTTATAGGTGTAAGATTCTTTCTTGTTTCTGGGTGAGGAGGGATGTCATTCCTGGATATGAGGTGCCCCCAAAATCACCAGGAAATTTTCTGAGTGCATTACAGACTAGGGCTGAGTTCATTAAGATCTAAAGCTCATGGTGGCATGATTTGGTCCTTGGATTGATTGAAACATTGCTCATCTCTACTGTTGAATCACAAGTGTCTATGTACTTACCCATTATCTAATGCCAAGGATCAATGAAGGGTATGCATAACAAAATAACAATGTTCATGTTAAGAGAAATATATATTCATGTCATTAATTTTCATTTGGCAAATATGGATTTGCCAATTTACAAACTCAAACTAACTAAAGAATATGTACAAAGCTTAAGGATAAAATTTGAAACTTCATCCTAATTTTCACAATCACACACTTCCCATGGACATTAATTAGCTTCAATATGTAAAGCCTACATTAGTAGTTTCTTACCTTCAAAAACCCAGCAACTTGCAAGGTAATCTTTTGATCCTTAGGAATGTTCAAGTTGTTAGACCAAGAGTGCCAACTACAATCCACCATGTCAAAAGTCTTACAAAAGGAACAAGTGTCCATGAAAAATTCTACAAAACCGCTAACTTTTGGGGGAGTTGAACCTCAATTTTTTTTAGGAACTCTACCCCATGCAACACAAGCTTTGTGTCCTAACCACACCCCACATACACCTCAATAAAAACACAAAAACAACCCACCCAACACAACACAACCAAAACCCATCATCCTTTTTGTTAATGACCTCCACAAGTAAACCTTGTGTGAAAATGATGCAAATTGTCATTTAGATTCTAGCAACCTTAAATAAAAACAACAAAAAAATTGTGATCTCACCTTGCCATACCTAATCAATTTTTTATTCCAATCATTCAAAAAAAATTAATTCCTCAACCAAGTCATAATTTTCTTTAGCCAATAAATTGTCAACTTCCATAAAGTCGATCAAATCCATATGATGTGTATGATTTCAAACAAGGATAATTAAACCAATTTTTCACTATAGTGATGATGTGATCTAAGTTCTCCATTTGTGTAACCTACAATGTCTTAGAACTATCAACACACTCGCTCCTTGTATCTTTTTTTCCCCTTTCTTGGGTGCTTTCTTTTTATAAAGGTTGGCAAGGTTTTGTCGCACATTAGCAAAATTAAACACACAATCAACTTCAATTTGTGACCTCAAAATACTCAAGATTTGTTTGGCAAGGAAGCCAATGTTTGAATATTGAGTTTCATGATTGTGCCACCAAACTATGGGATTTAAAGATGTACTAGGAATTACAAATAACCTCTTGAACAAAGATAGTTCCCCAACAACCAATGCATGTGAAGATTTTTTTTAATAGATGTGTCAACACGTAAGATTTTTTTTTTTTCAATAAAATCCCTAAAACTAGCAACTAATCCATCAATGGTTGCTACATGTGTTTAGACATTGGGATTTCATATTCAAAAAAACATAATCAAAAGAAGGATTATCACATTTACATTGTACTCTAATAAGTGAAAAAATTTAGTAATAGAAGGAATTTAGTCTTGAACTTTATAAGTTAGGCAACAAAATTACCTTTATTACCTAACTAATCAATAGTAAAAAGATCCCTCAAATTTCTTTTTGAAAGTGGCTAATTGAAATCACCTACCAAAATTGCCAATTGAAATAGTCAAAATAAATTGTCAAACTTCACATTTTTGTCATTTTCAGAGATTAAACTAGTTTCTATTGAGACATTTGACACAACTTTGGAAAGCTCTTTCCAAGGGCAATAAGGTAGACCCTTCAAATGTTCAAATTGGAGTTCATTTCAAGAGTTATGAATTATTCAAATTTCCATAGAAAGTATTCATTTTCTGCAAGTAGCGACTACCAACCAAAAGGATAGCCAACTTGATGGCAACCAAACAAAAAGACATAGTTTTAAACTTAAATATCACATTACCAATAATTAACAATTAGTTATAACCACTCAAATAAATAGGAAATGGTAGGAACAAAGAAAAAAGATTTGAGACATTATGGAAAGGACCATATGGAAGGAATAGAAAAACTGGAGGAGAAGAGCAACATTAAAGGAAGGAACAATTCAAGGAATTTGGGTTCAACTTTTTCTTGGGAGAAAATGGGAAAGTAGGGCTATGCATTGAAAGCTTGAAGGTCATGGAGATGAATGTGGTTCTTTAAGTAATTGAAGTTACATGACATTACTCTTTTGGAGTAATAAATGTTGGAAACGTTATTGCATGTATGTGTGTACGATTTTTGGTGTGCATGCACAACATTATTCTTTTGCTTTAGGATAGAAATTGTTTGCATATGTGTGCAAAGTTTTACCAAAATAATTATTGAATACATGGAGCTTAACACATAGAAGTTAATGCCTTAGTTATTATGGTTATGTGGTATTTGTCGTAATGCGAAAGGGCAAGTATTCAAAAGTGATTCACTTTTAATGTGTATGATAATTTGGGTGTAGAAATGTAGTGCTAACAATTCAAAGCAAGATGAATACAAGTCTTGGATCCCACATAATTCTCCACAATTGTAAAGACTTCCAGGGGGG